>CAJGYO010000005.1:105225911-105825911 GCA_904845875.1 Miscanthus lutarioriparius
TATAGAGTCACGGAACCCACGTTAGCAGGAGAACGGCACACCTCCCGGAGCTCATTTCTTTTCCTTTTTCCCTCTTTCTTTCGAAAGTTAGGTAACCCCCGCTTTCCCTCATTTCCTATAAAAGGGAGCGTATGCCACACTAAGGACTTCGCCCATGCATTCATCGAATAAACATACCGCATCACACCCGAGACTTGGGAGCTACCTCCTCTCTCACCAGCTTTGGTAACTTTTCATACCACCAAACTGAGTGCTAGGTAATATGAGCTCAAATCGACGAGGGACATTCGCCCAAACCAAAGATATAATCCTTGGAGTCGTCTTAGCACATCATCCGGGTCGACGCACGTATATACAATTTACTTTAGCCAAGTGCTTACTCAAACACCGATACCTTCCATGAGCCTTGAGCACTGTTTCATTTGCCCCATTCTAGCTTCCCTTGTCGTCTAGAGACCTAGCTCCCTTGCTGGTTCTAAAATCTCCGCCTCGTGCACTGCTGGACGAAGATTCCTAGCCTCTCTCAATTCTCTCCGCCTTGAATCGGCTAAAGCCATAGCCTCCTCAGCATTTCTTCCTTTGAATCCCTACGGTCTCCTTCACCCCGAGCTCTTGGACCACGCCGGAGTTGACGCCTCAAATCTTTCTCATGCCTCGATCCCTCCCACGAGATCGTCCTCCTCTCCATATAATCCTCCCCATCACCTCTTCATCACTTGCCTTGGTTGCTCTCGATTTGCCATCGCTGCCGATCGAACAACTTTAGCGAAGGATGACGAAGCGGCGACGAGGTGGGATAGGACCTAACTTTCCTAGCTAGATGACCAAAATCGTTGTATGTCCCATCCATCGCTAGATACGCTAGGTCCAAGGATAAGCGGCCTTTGGGGTTCCAATACCAACCAGGCCCAGAGCCCACCAGGGTCCAAGAATGGTAGTAACACCTGGGTCCCATCCCCAAAGTTGTCATCAACCTCCCGCTCTGCAGCCTCCCGCGCCCCTCTGTTTTCCCCGGCAAAACAGTTCTGCATTGAGTTAATTGCACTACCACATTTGACGAACAACATTTTTTCCATGGACAACTCCAAATTATCATAAGATTCTACAATTCCCTCAGTTGATACTCATTCGATGCAACATGGAACAAGTATCGTTTGATATCACCGCCGCTTGTTCTCTAGCCCGCTTGATCCCCCCAACAAAGGATGGTCGATACCCGCTTGAAGCTTGGTTCGAACATCAAGAGCACCGCAGGAACAAGTGTCAAGCGCCTCTTATTCTTCTCCACCCGACACTCACATGCAACGAGGCCAAGCTCCATTCTCCAGAACATCATCAGATGGAGGAACCCATGTCCTCACATCTAAGAGAGGCATCAGAATCATATCCTCGAGCGTGACCCTCACCATCATTACTCATTTCAATCCTCCTCGACTCGTGGGTCAAACGCTCTGAAGAATTCCTCCGCGACGCCATAGGCAAGATGCTACCTCCCCCGCCTCCACCTCCCACCTTTACTAGCCCCCTGCGCTTCTCCGGCTATCACGACAAGAGCAATCTCCATCGACGGTGATCCGGGAACTCGTGAGAAGAGCCTCTGGAGAGAGGGAGAAAATCGATGCCGCAATGACGCATAGGAACCCTAACACCTTCGAGCTCGTGGAACACGCATGCGAAAGCCACAGACAATCGAGAAAACTTATCACCAATCGATGCCACGCCGTCCCGGATCTGCTCTCCTACTTTGCTTGACCGAAATCGGCACCCTCGGCGGAAGTTGGTCGGAGAGGGTCCGCCTTCGCTCGTCACTTCCCTTCATTTCCCTGTTTAGCTTATTCACTAGTTATATTTATATATAATGCGTGAATGTTCTTATTAGTACTAGACTAATAGTTATATATGTGGTGCGTGAATGAAAGTAGACATGAGGTCATGTGATCATGAAGCACCTTTTTTTCTCAACGGACAACAAATTAAACAGACCGAAGACTGGCCGGCCTGGTTAATAATAAGATGAACATTATATGCTGGTTTTGTAGCCTGTTTCTGATGTGTAGAGAGGGGGACATGCATACATGCTTGTACCTTACATGTACCGCTAGTTGAACCGGCTGGTCTCCAATCCACGTTGTGGCCTGTGGTCGACCAACAAAAAAAGAAAAAAAAAAGGAATCACTGCACAGGGCTCGGCTCTGTTCTGTGCTCGCTCTTGCTGGACTAGCTAGTCACTCCGATATCCGATATCCTTGTGCTCCATATATCTGTGTAGTTTGCTCGATCGATCAGACCTCGCTTAAGTCCAGCAGGCAATTAAGATTGCAAGAATGCGTGCAGACAGAAGATTCCGGTGACAAATTAAAGGGTCCAAGTCGAACTCAGCTGTGTAACCCCACTGCCCATATATATAGCTTCACTACTGCACAGCGCACATGCATGTAGCTAAAGCTAGCACACGCTAGCAGAATGTGAACGCGGCGGCAATGGCATGTACGCCAGCATATCAGCTGCCTGATGATGAGCCAAACTGAAAACGTATATCGTTACCACGTGCTTATGTGTGTAGGCTATGGCAAGGCATGTTCGCGAAAAAGGAATTAATACGGAAGAAACATTAGTACGTAGACTATATATTATATGATTTTGATCTCGTCTTGGTTAATTTGAGTCACACTCGATCATATGTGCACACAGCACGCTGCATGATGCATGTATTATTGTACGTACGTGTTATCCGCTGATGATGATCCGTACGTTTTTATCGTCAGAACTCGGAAGTGTGGGTGTCCATGGGCCGGGATTAATGCTGGACTACTTAGCAGAATTTTGTTTTTACGGCATTATTTGCATATCATTATTTCCGCTACACTTGTTCATGCAACACGGTTGAGACGATTTTAGATTTTTTTACTAAGTGGCCTAAAAATGAGCTAGTACCTTTTTATTGCGAATTAATGAGATGGTATGCACGCTTGTACTAGTACGTACATTTGACCGCACAAGCAGGGGCTCTCTGCTAGCTCTTTGATTAATTTCTGGATGATGACAAAGGAATAACACTGTACTTGTTGATGATGAGGCTCTCGAGTCGACACGTACGTCGTGTGGTAGTTGAGGCGTGGGCCCACGCGGCATCTATGGCTTTGCTTTGCTTCTCTCTAGCTCTCATGATCATGATGCGTCGCAGGCACGATCGGCTACTTAAACAGCTCCACCATGACCATGAGCTGATGAGCAGCAAGAGCAATTTCTCTTCTCACCCGTCCATGTCCAAACGAAGCATAGCACACCAAGCTAGTACCTACTGTAGGGACTAGGAAAGAAGCAAATACCCGCTGTGGCAGGAAGCGCCACCGATCGATCCGATCCCATTCCTTCCCATCCGACCAGCTGGGGTTAGTGACGACGGCCGGTGAGCCCACTCCGATCCTTTAATTTCCCCCTTCCGACGGCGTCCGGCCATCTTTGCTAACTTTAATCTAATTTGAGATTTCTCTGTCTCTCACCGGATCTATACTCCTCCATACCGATCAAAGTTAATTTGGGGAATTAACTTGCAGGCTAGTGTGCTTTTAATTTTGCGCTGAAATATTCCGTCTTGTTTAATCTTCTTGAAACTAATTAAGATGCATGGATCGATCATCGTTTCTTTTGCAACAGAGCTTGCTACGTATAGTTTCTGATCCGATCGACTGATCCCCGGACCCATGGAAGACGACGGCAAGTTGCCTGTGACCGTGGCGAAGAATGACACGGTGGCCGCTCACCGTCCGGTCTCGGCAGCTGTCGAGCTGGTCAGCGAATGGGCGCTCCTCACCGCCTTCGGCATCGCCTTCGCCCCCGCACTCGTCGTCTACATACTCTACTACTTCCACGTCCACTGCACCCCGGTAATTAAGCAGCCGACTGTACAGTGTTCAGCGTCTTTGCCCTTTCGTGTCGTCGGTGTTAATTTCTGCTCGTGCTCGTGCAGTCCTCCATTGTTCTGCGGTGCGTCGACCTGACGGACGCGGTGGCCGCCGAAAAGGCCGCCCTCTGGGACGGGATCCTCTGCTGCTGCGGTGGTCCAGTCGGCCGCGGCGGTGCTGGCGCTGCTGCTCCCATCCGCCGGATCCGCCACGGCCCAGCGTTCGTCGCGCTGGTGGCCGCCATCCTCGGCACTGCATGTACGCCACCGGCGTCCGCCTCATCCTCTCCGCAGATCCAGGGTACCTTTTCTACAGGATCTCCTGCACCATCGCCATCTTCATACTCGCCGTCGGCGACGTCGTCATGACCATCGTGCTCCTCCTGGGACCGGGAGGTGAGGACTGAGGAGTAGCACCTACGTATATAGCTCCATGTGATGTGTGTCCATGTCGATGCCATGGATCGGCTCAGCTCATATGTGGAGAAATGCATGCATGAGAGTATATATAATTCTAAGGATCGATCGAATAAGAGTTATCTGATGCTGATTATTACTGATCGAGTGCTTGTGTGTGGATCTAGTAGTGTAGTGTTAATTAATCGGATAGATCACTTAATTAGCTGGGGGATTAATTATGGTCTGATTGAGATACATTAGTATTGACGATGAATAATTAAGCTGCTAGTACTCCGATGTATGCAGTCTTTAATTTGATGTGTGTATTATTGGACCTTTTTCCTCTGTATATGATCATCAGTTATAGTATTACTATATGCTTTATATCCAGCTTCATTCGACATAATGTTGGTGATTTATTTTACTGTTGTGCACTGTACACTGACATGCATGCATGCATGTGTTCCTAGTGACGCGCATTTTCAAGCTCATATCCTAGAAATATCCTTGCAATGATATCAGGGGAAAATATATAGATATGAAGATGGAGGCATGTTTTATGTACATCGCCCACTTCGTGTATACTCTCTCTATTTCTAAATAAATCAATTCCTATAGATATCTTAAGTCATAAATTTGGTCAAATTCATTAAAAGAGCATAAATATTTGTGAAAACAAATGAGCACATTAATTATTAAAGTATATTTTATGGTGCATCTAATGATACTAATTTGGTATCATAAATCATTTTACTCCATCAAACTTAAAACTGTTTAACTTATTAAGACAACTCTCTAGGAATTGATTTTTTTTAGTAGTGAGAGGGGCCATCATGCATTAGCTCCCAACTATTAATTGAACAGAGGTAAATTAAATCCCGGTGATATCAATGTATATACATATATAGGTCCAACTTAAGCAAAGAAAAAGGCAAGATGAAACACCACGGTCGTACAATCAACCAAACTATGTGTAAGTGCAGGTGCGCTTTTATTTGTTTGGAAATCTCTGAATTGAAGGGGAACGAGCTAGCTAAGGTCATGTGGATCAAGACGATGCGGCCACGGCCGGCATGCGATCAAGTCATGGTGTGAATAGGCTGAACACCACTTAGACCTTGTTTCGATGCACTTGTATATACACCTTAATCTATATGTGTCGTTGAAATAGACTGGATACAATTTATTTTAACTTTCTTCTAATCCACTCTAATACACGTGGATTGAGTCTAATACTTGTGCTTCTAAAAACCAGGTCTTAGCTGACAAGAGTCCCGTTTTTGACAACGATATATAGGTGCAATGCACTCTGCCCATACATGTACTAGCTAGTGAACAATGCAACGCAAGATACGATGATTGTACGCCCTCTGCCATGTGCCAGCTGCCTGGCTCAGCCCTATTCGCTTATGCTGAAATTTGGCTTATGCTGATGCTTATGCTAAAATATTGTGAGAGAAAAATATTATTCCATGGCTGAAAAGTAGCTCAAGCGAACATCTACACCAGTGAGGAGCCTTTAGTGTGGAAGTATGTGTATGCGACCTTTTACCATATGATCAGTTACGTTCATCCATCCATCCTTGATATATGTGTATCCTTGATTTTTTTTTCTCGAGAATGTGCCGCGGCACTTGTTTCACTAAGAAGAAGCAAGCTTGATATATGTTCTTGATACGTACATATTTTGTACGTTGAGAATTGAGAGACGCACTAAAGCGTAAGGAGACAGCAGGAAAACCTATGCATAAACAAGGCGTCATTTGGTAAGATATATGGGATGTGACGTGCCGTGATATACCTAGCCCCACAGCCAGCTGCTAGCTTCTGTTGTCTGTTGTCATCATTCTGGCCGGTCAGTGTCTGTATATGACGTTGCCGTGAATATTGTGACTGTACGTACATTGCACGCATTTGGTAAGATAGGATAGGATGTGGTGGTGAAGTTTGGCTCATCCCAAGGTATACGTTTTACCGAAACAGGGTTGGCCAGCCGGTGGTGGATGAGTTTCCATGAAGCTTCGTGCTTTCTAGGATTCCATATTTCTATTCTCACAATTTCTTTCGAAAAGTGTTTTATGTATACGTACACTATGAGAAATCTGTTGTTCACCAGCCCGCCGTTCCGTTTCCCGACGCGGCGAGCCAGCGACGACGCTTTTATTTTGCGTTGTCGATCTCGATTGATCGATCATATGAATACTGGGCCTTGCGGTGAATCCGGGCGGCGATCACGGCGGAAAAAAAAATTCGGTGAGGATTATCCCTACCACAACACTGTGCAGATGTATGGCTGACACGTGGCTCATGAAATAACTAAATCACCATGCGTATGTTTAAAATGATATTGTGGCCCACATGCATTTTAGTTGCACAGACCTCACTGGCCCACTACGTGTCCCGGTAGGGATGATCCTCACCGATTTTTTTTTCCCATCACGGCATCAGTTGCACAGACTAGCTTCAAAGCGAACATGATGTATATTCGTTGCACGTCACTGATCGACCAGAACGATGACAACATAAATAAAGTAGCTAGCTAGCTAGCTGGCTATGTAATTAAAGCTCCCTTGGCATGGCTCATCCAAAACGGATTCACCAGGTGAAGTCAAAGCCGGTGAAGCTAGAAAACTGGTTTTCCCGGCTTCTAGTTCATTTTAACTTCGACTTACAAAACGGCTTTCACGCTTCTGATGTCTCGATTTATGCAAAATAGATGAAGCCGAAGCCGACATAAGCCATGCCAAAGAGACCCTAAGTTGTGGACCGTATATATTCACACGGTACGTCTCATTCTATATATCTTTACCAAATGACGCGTTGTATGCATAGGTGCCTGCTGTGCTGTATCAGCTCCTTGCACTTTAATGCATCTCAATTCTCAACGTGCAATGCTCAGAAACATCAGACGTATATGTAGGTTTGTAATTTTATCAAGAAAAAAATATAGTAAGCTTCCTCTTAATGAAACATGCATGTGTCGAGGCATGTTCGCTACGAAATCAAGAAGATATATATGGAGGATGAGCGTAACTGATAATATGGGAAAAGGTCGCATACTCCAATATAAAGTAACCAGTCACGATGATTATTACATGATCGATCCAGAGGTGGAGCTTGGATGATTCAACAAGCTAGCTCTGGTGCGAGGTCGATGGATCCTTATAGATGATCTGATCATTTTTTTGCTACTCACGCGGCATATATACATGCGGAACAAGGTGGTCATTTTACCACCATGCATCGCACAATTGTTCGCTAGCTAGCTTAGGCCATCCGCAGGGTGAAGCTAAAGTGATGCCTGAAACAAAAAGAAAAGAGAGAGCTGAGGCATCACTCGAACCACTGCAGTGCGCTATCGATGCCTGCGCTTGAAAAACTAGAAGCGATACATCTACTTGCGCCGGTGCTATATCTTCATTAAAAAATATTTTCTACGCAACATGTTCCAACTATCACTTAGCAAGGACGAGAGAGACATACACCAACTCTACTATTTTAACATGTATCAAGTGGGCCTCTAGCGATACTGCAGCGCCTCACACGCTGCGGCATTTAAAGAGTGAAGCTAAAATCTTCTCTGTGGGGCTCAATTATTTTTAGGCATCACTCCACACTGTGGAGGGTCTTAGTACACATGCATGTGCAGAGCGTATTGCCCTATCCTTATTATGAAAAAACATGGTTAGTCTCCAATACATAAATTCTTTCGTTTTAACTTCTTGTCTTTGTTTTAAAAAAAACGCACGTGGTCCATCTGTTGTGTTCACACCATATGATCAACTCGCTCGCGTCTTGATCGATCATCGCATGATCGACCTAGCTTGCTCCACATCCCCAGCTGGCAGCATTGCCCTATCCTTGTCACGCAAACACCAGTTCTCCGCTTCTCACCGGGCCACATGGATAACGCATCGCATAGCGACGAAAATCCCGCGTGACTGACGCACGCACTAAGCCCGGTCCTGATCTGTGGCTATATATCACCGCTGCTTGCGCGCCCGCCGGCTGGTCGCACTCACTCACTCGACACGCGGTCCGCCACGGCCATTCCACGCCGGATCCCCCACCCAACAGGCACACCCAAATCACCCCCAAATCAAGCGGCGATGGAGCTGGCGTCGAGCGACCTCGCGGCGATGGGCGCGGCGGAGCTGGTCCGCGTCTCAGCGTCGATCCCGCGCGCGGCTCCTCGCTCCTTCGCGCTGCTCACCGCCTGCCTCGTCTTCCCGCTCGCCTTCGCCGTGCTCGCGCACACCCTCTTCACTGACCCCACGGCCTTCCTGCTGCGCATCCAGGGCGTCACCTACTCGGACTCGCAGTGGCTCAGGCTCTTCGCCTACCAGTTCCTCTACCTCATGGTCCTCTGCACCTTCTCCATCCTCTCCACCGCCGCCGCCGTCTTCACCGTCGCCTCGCTCTACACCAACAAGCCCGCGTCCATCTCCTCCTCGCTCACCGCGCTGCCCCTCATCCTGCCTGAACTCCTCGACACTTTCGCATGGGTCGCCCTCCTCATGGGCGGCTCCCACCTCGTCTTCGGGCTCACCGTCTTCGGGCTCATCAACGTCTTCATCCCCAAGGACGCGTCCGAGTCCGCACCGCTCCCCCTCTCCTTTCTCCTATGCCTCATCGCCGTTGTCTTCGTCTTCCTCGGGATCCACGTCTACATCTCCGCGCTGTGGCACCTCGCCAGCGTCATCTCCGTGCTCGAGCCGCTCTGCGGGCTCGCGGCCCTGGCCAGGAGCAAGCGGCTGCTCCAGGGCCGCACCGGCACCGCAGCCACGCTCGTCGCCTCCTACTTCACCGTCTGCGGCGTCACCTCGCTGCTGTTCCGTGCCGCCGTCGTTAAGGGGCGCGCGGAGGAGGGGAGCTTCGGCCTGGCCTTGCCCGGGCGGCTGCTTGTGGGCGCCGTGTGCTGGTGTGCGTTCTTGTGACGTGCTGCTTGTGGGCTTTCCACAACCAGAAGATTGACCGGACTGCATTGTATGAGCACCTTGGAGGGTACCTTGGGGAGTACGTGCCACTCAAGAGCAATATCCAGATGGAGAACCTTTGAGATTGGATGACAAGGGTAAGCTGCTCACCTCGATCATTGCTCCATACTAGCAGTTTTAATTTCTGTGGATCTTTCTCAAAAATGAGTTTACAAGGAGCTATCTGGTGGTGGTGTTTCTAGTACCCTGTAGTAGTAGCTTCAAGGAGCTATATGGTTTACAAGGAGCTATCTGGTCTTGTTGTTTCTAGTACCCTGTAGTACGTAGTTTAGTATAAGATGAGTATGCAGAGTATGGAACCAATGTTAATTTCTGTGGATCTTTCTCAAGGAGCTATCTGGTCTTGTTGTTTCTAGTACCCTGTAGTAGTAGTTTATAAGATGAGTATGCAGAGTATGGACCAATGTTTGGAATGGAACAGAGAGATGCATGAACAAGATTGCCTTTAATTTGGTCTCACAAACGGTCTTCTTGTTTATCCTTGCTTCCATGCGAGTCATGTTATTGTTGGTGACTGTGATTCATGATTTAGAGATTGAGGGTTAACATGCGTTGATGCACAATTGCTTTCCTCTTTTGCTAATGTGAGACTGTGAGAGGCTAGCCGTTCACATGGGCTGGTGCACCAAGAACAGGAACAGGGTCATGCATGCATCCTATAAGACTGTTCGGCTGGTAGAATTTTGGTTGAGACTAGCTGAAAAATACTGTTCTTGTTGAATTGTTGTGAGAAAAAAATACTGTCCTGACTAAAAAAAGAAGACGAAAAAACCGAATATGGGGTAAGTCGAACGGGGCCTAGGAGTACATGTGTATACGGCCGGGTGGCTGTTGGTGGTGTTGATGAGCATGCATGTAGTAGGCGGCAGGGGTGAAACTGACGTTGCCGGCGTGGGTTTCCTCTTAATGAAATACGGGTGAATGATCCGATCATGAAAAAAACGTTGTCGGCGTGGAGGATCGTCGACAGAATTGAATGGCATCTGTGACGCTGGGGAACGGAGGAGCCGCGCGCTCCTGCGTAATTCTTCTTTGTTTTCTTCTTCTCCTCCTCCTCCACCATGGACAGCGGAAGAGATGCTGTCGTCGTCTTGTCCACCTTCCTCAGCCATGGGTCGTCCAAGCCTTGCTACGATGGACTAGGAGAGATCATCATGTTTATTACAACGAACACACGTTTAGTTTATAAATTTACTAGTCCTCTTCTCTCTTCTGTGTCGCAAATATATTGAGATCCTATGCATCCACGCAGTAAGAGCTAGCTAGGCGAGAGAGTCTAAGCAACAAAAGACCAACACTACTACGTAGTCTGTTGAAAGTGGAAGAAACACGTACGTGCTACTACTAAGTAGGAGTACAACAGAGCACAGAGTGAAAGAGATGGAGCTCGTCACCTCGCTCTCGCTCACATGGACTACTTGAAGTATAGCCGAGGAACGCACAGGGCTGACGGGCAAGCAAAGGCGATGACCGATGATGCCGCGTGGGGCGGGCGGGCCCCAACACCTGCGACGACGTGTCGACCGCGCGCGCGCCAGAGAGTCTGAGCAGCAACACACTTTCCATCGGAGACGGGAAACGAAAATGCATGCACTTCTGCACGACGCAGTGAATAAATGGCACGCAGCTAGCTGTGTGTGCACCCGGCCGTATGTACGTTCGATTCATTTCCGGCACCCACCGCTCTGAAAGAATGTTTGATCCATTCAGGTAGCTACATTACACATGCATTACTGCGTATAGCATAGGGTCACTATTCACTAGTGGATCATCTTTGGAGTTTTGTCCATTCAGGTAGCTACATTACACATGCATTACTGCGTATATCATAGGGTCACTATTCACTAGTGGATCATCTTTGGAGTTTTGTCAAGATCAGCTGGTCGCTTGGTCTTCACAACTGATCAGTGTTATAGTGAGTGCGGACGTATTAGCAGGCACATATATACATGATCACGTCGTACTCCCTCCGTCCCTAAATATCTGTCGTTTTCGTTTCTCGAGAAACAACTTTGATTAAATATATATTAAAAATATTAATATTTATGATACATAATTAGTATCATTGATAGATATTTGAATCTAGATTTTTAATAAATTAATTTAGAGATAGAAATATTGCATGTATTTTTTATAAATCAAATTAAAATTATCGACATACAAATTATGACGACTAATATTTAGGGATCGAGAGAGTCCTCAAAGAACGGATGCATGCATGGTACAGCTAATATAATTAATTAATGGTACACTCACATATACGGAGTACAGGTCCACCTCAGAGAGGACACCCCCCTCCTCCCCTAGTGCGCCCCCGCCGGCGGCCCTCCACCAGCCACCTCCCGCCCTTCTGCTCCCTCCACAGCCCCTCTGCTTTGGCTCTCTGCGCCTATCTCTACTCGCCCCGGGCAGCCACCTTCCCCTCTGCGCCATGCCCGGCCCCTGGTTCGGTGATGCTGCAGCATGCGGTGGGAAAGTAAGTCACGGGTGGCCTTCCTCAACGGGCACCGCGCAAGCCGGCTACCGGTGCTCAAGCACGGCGCGGTGATGGACCAGGGCCAACACTTGCCCCGGCGCATGGAGGGTGCTCGACGAAATGCCCCCAAGAAGGCGCCAGCCGCACTCCCCCAACAGCAGAGGTCACTCTCCGGGAGATCGGCCGGCGTGGCGACCGGATTTCGACTGACGCGGCATTCATAAGTCAGCCTGGTACGCGCTTTCAAACCCTTGTGCTGGAAAATTTCTATTGCCCGGTTGTTAGGCCCTTGATTGCTAGTTCCTCCACCCATGTTTTCTGGATCTCCCAGACGAATGGGATCCCCCCCTCTTCTAGTGATTTCGTGGCCAGAGGCCTTAATTACCATTTCTGTGCCCATCCTGAGGCCTTTCACGTCGAGACCGATCTTCCCTTTGTCTATTCTTCCTCTGTTGCCGCCAACGTGGTTCAGCTCCTTCTTATCCGAATTGGTGTCTTCGCCATTGACGGAATCATCTTTCGCATCCACGGTGATCGGCAAGCGGCGGTGAGCGACGTCAGCTCCGTGGCAACGCCCAAGAAGGTGGGGCGATTTTCAAATTTTGAATCCTCTGATGCCTCCCAGGCCCATTTGCAGCCCAGCAAGCAGCCCGGCAACTTGCCTGATCGCTGCCCTGACACGCAGCTGGACGCCGCCTCCTCTGAGCATGCGTGTCCTCTCAACAGGAACCCCGGCGAGCTCAGCAAGAACATTTCGGTCAAAAGTACTTTATCTACCTCTCTTAATGCTTAATGCACCGCCCAGCAACAGCTCCACTTTTACAGCTACCTCCCAGCTACTGCCCTCCCTCTCTGAAGGCTACTTACCGACGAGCGACGGTGACAACCCTGCTTACTCACCCCACACATTACCGGCGCTGGAGCTCCGCCTGGTTGCCACCGCAACGATCATGAATGGGACGTACAGACACGTAGCCACTTCGCCGGAGGTGGCTCGGCCGTGAACTCCGATAGCAAGCACACAGGTGCATGATATATGCACCTGTGTCAGCTTCTGGACCGGCGTCACCACCGCGGTCATCTTCTTCTCCGGGGTGGTCGACCTCAGCTGTTTCCGAGGCCTCATCCTCGGTGGAGGGGAGGAGGAGTAGGATCGAGGATCGGAGGAGGAGTAGGGACGGTAACGGTACGGCCGAGCTAGCTATCTACCGTGACATCCATGCACGCTGCATGCACACAGGTGCATGATATATGCATCTGGTTGTACACGGTTAATAATTCGGTACATCATCACCTAGCACTCTATAGCTATCGACTCTTTTCATCAGTTGCATTTTCTTAATTATCTATCTGTACGTGTGTACTGGATGTCTGGATGATTGTGGTGAGTGCTGCTGACTGTCAGATACTATATAGTATATTGGTATTGTACTGCAGCATGTACACGTTTCTGATTGATTATTATGATGCTTCAATAAAGGTAGACATGAGAGTAGTGATTAGTAGCTTTAATTTCGAAATCCAAAAAAAGAAGATTGTCTCACCGTTTCAAATTATAAGTCATCTCTAGATGTGAAGTAAAAGTCATGTATTCGAAAAAAAAACATAATGACTTATGATTTGGAACTGATTCCCCATCTCTGCTCCTACGTTTTTCCTGTGAAATTAAAATGATTCCCGTGAAATTCCTATGTGATTCCTGTGAAATTCCTGCGTTTTAAACAGGCCCTAAAGACAATGGACAATACAAATGTAGGCAATAATTAATATGGTAGGATATAATTAGGTATATATGTATAATTAAGCTGCTATATGCATGCATGCATGTGTGCAGTGCAGTGAACCTCGCTGCTCTCACTCTCAGTATCGCTATCTGGTAAGTGGGGCTCCAAAACTCTGAACGGCAAGGTCGATCCTTTCTCAGCTAACTCTTCAGCTGCATGCTTTGTCTCCGTCAAAAAAAGGTGATCCCCAATGATCCATTGCATGACTATGACCCACGCCACATGCATCTCTGTTCATCAGAAACCAACCAAACTGATCAAAGAAATATTGCACATACGTACACAATACTACTGGTTCATAATTTCCATATTACTGCAGGCCGGGCTTTTGAGAGAGACATGACCATTAACATGCCTTGATGTATTTCATCTACCCTACCTCAGAATACACCAAGTTAGAATAAATCTACGAAATTATTAACAACAAATGCCTGCTCCACAGTCATGACCTATGCTACATCCACACTCATGAATGCACCCAGAAAATATAACACCTCCAAAACGGATGCATCAGATTATCTCTTAGTCATTCTCTCTCATTACTCATCCAAATTCGACGGCTCATATTTAGTGTGTCTACCCTCATCTCCCACGCCCGCGTCAAGCCTCCGCACGCCCGCGCCTAGAAGCGCACGGTTCGATCCCTCACGTTGCCTTTTTTTCCGTCTAGAGCGACCGCAGAAGAAAAAAAACATCACGCGCCGCCGCTCTTGGTTCCCGACGTAGCTAGGGTTTCCCGGCCACCGCCACGCAGGATCTGACCGCCGGCGGCACGGGCGCGGACGTGACGGCGACGCGGAAGGGAAGCGGCTGCACGGTGCTCATTTCTCTCTCTTCTCTCCCCTAAATTTCTCCCTCTGCCTCTCTATCCTCAGATGTCTCTCTATCCTCAGAAGATGTGGATCGGACCTTCTTCGGCGCCCTCGTGGGTGTCTATGCCTCCGGCGCACTCGCCGCGTCGCTCTCCTACGAGGAGGCACTGCGCTCTCGTCCAACTCCAGTAGTGATGGGGGCACGCTCTCGGACCTCGGCTCGACAGGCTCATCGTCTTCGTCAACGAGAACTCTACGCCGTCATGTCCGCTAGGGAAGCGACCGCTGCTCCTCGCGCAGATTCTCGGTGGCGGCGGCGGTGGCTCCAAGCCCTACGCCGTCGTTCCGCCAGGGAGGCCTACCGCGACTGCTCGAGGAGCCTGACGCACAGCTCATCGACATCTCAATTCTCAGGCCGCTCAAGGATGCATGGGAAGCCAAAACGCCTGATCTCAAGGAGGCCAAGAAGAAGCGGCTGCCGTGCCATACAACGGGGAGGACAAGAACGGATTCTTGAAGAAGCTGACACTAAGGTTCAAGGAGCCAGAGGACACCACACTGATCATCTTGACAAGTGAGAACCTCAAATCCTAGTTAATAGCTTCAATGTGCTTGGTCGTTCTGTGTAGATACTTCTAATTGTTCCCCAGTTGGATTCATTAACTCCTTATCACAATTTAATGAACCAATTTTGCTGCAATTCATTCAAAACAACATGCTAAGGAATAGCTATTGTGTTAAATCCTCAGTGTTGTCACTTCTGATTAGTCTATGGTGTTAAATCCTCAGCGTTGTCCATTACAGAATTTGCATATACACGGTTCCAAACCATCTGCATGCGTTAAATGTAAGACTGCATGGTATGAACTCTGTAATATATTTGGAATTTGTTTATTTCCGACTCTTATATGGGATGCCATGAGAAAACACCCCAATAGATTATAAGCAATGCTCAGAATTATTTCTAATGCATTTTTAACAATTTTGTGCAGCAGATTTGTGGACCAAGCTATGATCACACCGTCACCTACTGTTTTATATAAATTTATTGAGCTTTGGTTTTTTTTCTCATAATATCTGTAATTTTGTAGGCACAGGCACGAAATAGAGATTATTACAGACTGATAGGTTACCAGGAAGAAAAAGGACAACTCGAGAGCACTGAAAGTTATCTAACATAGGGCGTTGCATATGTCAAACTGTATGGGGCAATGATTCAGGTGTGTGCACTTCTTTTCTTGTTGTGTGCTTGTTCTATACCTTCATCTATCTGAATTCATGAATTTTCATAAGATATAAGCCTCTATGCAGTAAACTGGCCTATTGCAGTAGGAGTGTAGGACAGAAAGGTGACTCTCCCTAACTTCATTTACAGACAGAAATCAAAGATGTACGTCATCCTCAATTCTCTACCAGCTACTACAGCCACTCCCTGTTCCCTTCACACTTTCCTCATGGTAGGAATCTGCTTGAAGACCTCCTGTTTGTGTGCCATGTGGTTAGTTGGGGTTCTTATGCTCTTTCATATTGCTGGTTTTGTGCTTCACAGGAAATATGGATCACAGTTCATGAAAATCCTGGATGTAATAATATCACGGTGCTTTTTACCAGCTTTGAAAGAACAAGGCAACAAGATGCAAGCTGAGGCTGTCAACACAGAATTATCTGAACGACAAAATCTACCTCGAGAAACCAGAAGGGCAGTACCCCAATCTGTTAGTACACTTTTGATTTGTTGGTCTCTGATAGTCTACTTTTATTGACTATGTTGTCTATCTCTAATCGTTAGCAAATATGCATATTTCCTTAGTTTTTTTTCCTCGATGGTAATAGTTGCAGTCCTTGAATTTGATTATTTCAGAGTATATATATCCTACAAAGATACTGAAACTCAACTTTCGTGAGAGGAAGGAGAACGCTTGGAAAGATTCAAGCTCAGATGAAATTTCTGTAGTGTTTCCTGGTGTTATTTGATGACACTGACCTTCAGGTATGTGTGAAACCCTCAACTCTATCTCTATGTAACAGACGGTCAATTTGGTGCTCAGGCACCAGCGGTGGCCAGGTCTTTAGTTCAAGTTCAATGATAATAACTGATTTCTTGGTTGCTTACAGAGCATTCTTAAGAAAACATTTTAAGATGTAAAATCAAGCCTACGGAAATATAAGTTTGAAGAGCAAGATGCTGGAGACGAGGAAACCTTTTGACGTATACGGTATACCCTTTCAGATTTGGAATGTAAGCAAGTTTGCAGCAGAAAACTAGCTATAATCACTACCGGAAACAGAGCCTTTGCCGAGTGCAAAATTCTTTGCCGAGTGTTAAAAATCGGACACTCGGCAAAGAATTGCACTCGGCAAAGAGTTCTTTGCCGAGTGCCAGGCACTCGGCAAAAAAGTGCACTCGGCAAAGGACTTCTTTGCCGAGTGCCAGACTCTCGGCAAAAGCGCGGCACTCGGCATAGGCTGCCCCGCGTAACGGTGTTCGGCCACGTCCTTCTTTGCCGAGTGCCTGCTGTTAGGCACTCGGCAAAGATTTATTTTTTTTTAAAAAAAATATTTGCCGAGTGTCCTAGATCTGGCACTCGGCAAAGATTTAATTTTTTTTTTTTGAAATTTTTTTGCCGAGTGTCTCGGATCCGCACTTTCGGTAAAGTTTTTTTTGAAAAATACTTTGCGAAAGTGCTCCTCGACACTGACTTTTCGCAAAGATTTAATTTTTTTGGGAAAATGTCTTTCGAGTGCCTTCTGCCAGGGGCACTCCGCAAAGAGAAAATTTAAAAAAAATCAAAACCCTCTTTGCCGAAGTGCCTTATTCTTGGCACTCTCAAGAAGACCTTTTGCCGAGTGCCATGCCCCTAAGACTCGGCAAAGTTTTTTTTGTTTTTTTGTTTTTGGCTTCCAAATTTTTTGTGCAGCTCTTTTAGAGCACCAGGAACTCCTAGTTAGAATTTGGGTATTTTTTGTGGCTTTTTGATATATTTAGTTACTTTATTTAGTTTACTTGAATTTTTTTCAAAAAATATAATTTTGAATAGCATGTGGTATGAATAATGAAATTTAATGATTCAAAAAATGATAGTTATGTTACTGAGTGTAGTGTGAGACCGTATCCAGGAATGGACTTGAAATTTCAGACATCTTGTTCACGAAACATGACCGCGAACTTGTGTGCGAAGTGTTTTTAAATTCTATAAAAAGCAAACGAAGTCCGAAAATCATGAAACTTGTTGAGATGTCGTGATATCATATGTGGAGGCTATGATAAAAATTTCAGAAGATTTTGTGCACGTTGTCACGTACGATGCTTACAAACCAGGATATCTCTACATGTGATATCTGATATCACATGTAGAGATGTCCTGGTTTGTAAGCATCGTACGTTATAACTTACGCGAAACATTCTCAAATTTTTATCACAGAGTCCACATATGATATCATGACATCTTGACAAGTTTCATAATTTTCGGACTTCGTTTGCTTTTTATAGAATTTAAAAACAACTCGACCGCAAGTTCGTTGTCATGTTTCGTGAACAAGATGTTAGAAATTTCGGATCCGTTCCTGGATACGGCCTCACACTACACTCAGTAACATGACTATCATTTTTTGAATTATTAAATTCCATTATTCGTACCACGTGCAATTCAAAATTATATTTTTTGAAAAAAATTCAAGTAAACTAAATAAAGTAACTAAATATATCAAAAAGCCAAAAAAAACCCAAATTCTAACTAGGAGTTTTTGGTGCTCTAAAAGGGCCGCACAAAAAATTTGGAAGCCAAAAACAAAAAAAACTTTGTCGAGTGCCGGGACATGGCACTCGGCAAAGAATTTAAAAATATTAAAAAATATTTTGCCGAGTGCCACTCGGCAAAGATTATTTAAAAAAAAAACTTCTTTGTCGAGGTGGCACTCGATAGGGAACTAAAAAAAATTAAAAAAAATACTTTGACGAGTGACGGATCGGGGGCACTAGAATTTCACCCCGCCGGCCCAGCGCACCGTAACCCTAACCCATTCACTTTTCACGGTCTCACCCCAGCCGCCGCCGCTCTGGTCCGCATTTCCGCTTCCGCTCCCTCTCTCCCGCCGTCCTCGCGCTCGAGGGATAGGCCACGGAGGTCCGCCGGCGTCCTCGCGCAAGCTGCCAGCCCCCGCGGCAGTGCTCTCTTGCTGCAGGTACAGGCCCACCCATGGAGGAGACTGGCACAAGCCATGGCGGAGACTGGCACAAGCCGCCCGCCCGCCTCTGGCACCGACGCCGACGACTTCCCGGAGCTCCTAGGTTTCTGCGCGCGCGGAGGCCCTCATCGCTGAGCTGCTCCTGCTCTCCGACCGCGCACCTCCGCTGTTCGCAGACCGCCGCTTCGACCCCGTCCTCTTCGACTTCCGGTGACATCTCTCGCTGTGTTCTCTGCCATAAATAATAAAATCCGTACCATCGCAATGCGAAAGTGCAACTTTGTGAATTCTCCTCCTATTCGTAGTTAGAAATCTGCACATCTCGAGTACCCACCGTAGCTTTAAGTTTTAATAGCTGGAAGCACTGGAAGATCAGCTCCGTGACTCCTGCGGCTCTTACATGCAGATATTCTTCTCCTTTCTGGATGGCGCCGTCACTTACCACGGAGAGCTCTGCAATTACCTGAATGATCTGCAGGTTAGGCTTTGCGCCGTTGCAGTGTCTTTGTTACTTGTAGATTGATGCCATTGTTGCTAAATATTTTTAGATGAACTAGAGCGTCAAACATGATGCCCCCAGTCCCAATTTTAGTGACACTAAACGAGTGTTCTTTCATGTTTAGGAAGGGTTATATGTCCACTGCACATTAGATCATGTGTTGGAGAATAACTGCGCATGCCAGTTACTCGTGGAGTCAATGACTCTGTTCGGATGCATGATTCTTATAATGGAACACAAAATTGGTGGGTTGCTGCGCGAGAGGCTCCTTGTGGCACACCTGCGGTACAAACGCTGTTTTAGCTATCCCAATCTGGAGCAGATATGTGAGCTCTGTCGTCGGCATGTGCCGACCCCGGTACTTCTGCTAGTCCTGGTTCATCACCATTTAGCTCGGACATTATTTCTATTCAGAAGTCTGAGGACCTACTCAGGTGGTTCCCATATTCTTGCATTTCTCAGTTGATTTACTTGTCTCTTGGGATGCATACAAAGAAGCAAAGTCATCATTAGTTTCCTGCCTTTCTCCCACTTCCATTCGTGATATCAGTCTTCACCATTATACAAAGGTGAGTATAGCAAAACATTTTATTCTATTATTATCAAAGATTTTCCTGTTTTGGATGTTGATTGTGAATTGCAGCTCAATACCTACTTTTTTCTCTAATTCATAAATTAGTTGAACTTGAAATTTTCTATGCTCCTCTTGGATTGACTATCTGTATTCTTTTCCTGAAATTTTCTCACTTTCCTTTTTTTGACTTCTGCATGCTGTTTTTTTTTTTTCAACTCCAGGTTCCTTATTTTTAGCTGACTTGGATATTCACATGCATGCCATAAACAAGGAGTATGTGCTCAATAATTCTCAGAGTCTTCTTTCTGTCATTAGAGAATGCAATTTCACTCTCCGTTGGCTTTTGCTTCACCGCATGGTAAAGCTCTATATTTACATTAATCATTACTGTACATCTTGTGAAGCAGCAAACCATTGTTATGCTTGTCTTTTTGTTATTTTACATTCTAACATGCTATATCAGTGCGTAGTACCTGCGTGGACATGCTAGTCTTAACTACTTTCAAAGTTACATTTAATCAGTGCGTAGTTCTCGCTTAACCGGACGAGCTATTAGTAACTACTAACTAATATTAGTGTGCAGAATCAATCGCTGCACATCGAATCATCCTCATGCTTCAACAAATATGAGTATAGTAGTTTCAGAAACTGTCTTCAGCATTTCTTCATCTAAATTGCATCAGTTCCTAGATGTACATCTTTTATAACATTGTCTGATGATACCTGCTGCTGCTTTCAACTTACTGGTGTATGATAGATTTAAATTCATGTGTAAAGTATAATGCTAGAAAATATCTTTAATGCATGATATTGGACTGTAGTTTATGAAAAAGGCATGAGCTCTCAATATGTTTGTCATTTGCCCATTTGACTTATGAAAAGTGTACATGCCTATTATGATGAACTATAATTAAGTTGTTTTGGTGATGTCTTACAATCAGCATCTGTCTTTGGTTCCACTTTACTATGAATGAACTTATGGTTGATTTAACTGAAATGCTTACTGATTTGTGGTCTTATTTTGTAGAACAATCTGGCTATAGAAGGCCTGAGGAGGCAGCAGTGCGGTGCGTGGAGGCAGAGGCCCAGCGGTTATCTGCAAGCGTGTTTCACCATTTTTGCAGATCATCTCTCTAGAAGAGATTCTGACCAAAGACGAGATGTTGATGCCGAGATAGGGAAAGTGCTACCCATTTGCCTTAGAAAAGATATATAGGACAAAATATTTGTTAGCTTGATTGTGAATTGATACATACTAGTTAGCTTGATCGTGAATTGATTGTCCTCAAACTATGTGACAGCAGTGGACTCGCTAATAAATGAAACTCAATGTATGTTTCTATGATTGGTACGGTGTATTATTAGTTGTACTGCATGTTAACCAATTTGTGATGTTTATTATATATATCTTCTGTTTGTTTGGATGGAATGTAAAAAACAAATAAAAAAGGTTGTTTTCAGTCACTTTGTCGAGTGCAATGGCCATGACACTCGGCAAAGCTGGAAAAATGGGAGCTCGGAAAACCATTTTCCCGCTTTTTCTTTGAGTAATGACCACGGTACTTTCGCAAATAATTTTTTTTAAAAATTCAAACTTTGCCGAGTGTCGGCTAAAGGGCACTTTCGGCAAAAAGATTTTTTTAAAAAAATTCAAACTTTACCGAAGCGTCGGAAAGGGGGCACTTTCGGCAAAGAATTTTTAGAAAAAACATAAAACATCTTTGCCGAGGGCCAAATAGAGGACACTCAAAGAACGATTTTTTAAAAAAAATAAAAACTCTTTGCCGAAAGTGCTCATAGGGTTGTCACTTTCGGCAAAGGAAAAAAAATTAAAAATCTTTTTCGAGTGCTCAAGGGGTTGACACTCGGCAAAAAATTTTGTAAAAATAAAGAAAACTCTTTGCCGAAAGTGCTCAGAGGGTTGGCACTTCGGCAAAAATTTTTTAAAAAAATAAAAAAAAAATTTGCCGAGAGTGCTTGCAAAGTGTTGGCACTTGGCAAAGAATTTTTTAAAAAAAATAAAAATCTTTTTGCCGAGTGCTCGGAGTTGGCACTTTCGGCAAAGTGACCGTCAACGGACCCCACGTCCCCGACGGTCACTTTTCTTTGCCGAGTGTCCCCGGGGCAGTCTTTGCTGAGTGCCCGATAAAAAACACTCGGCAAAGAGGGCTTTGCCGATTAATTTTTTGCCGTGTGTTCTTTACCGAGTGTAATTTGGCCTTTGCCGAGTGCCTCGGGCACTCGGCAAAGAACCTGAATCCAGTAGTGAATAGTTTCT
This sequence comes from Miscanthus lutarioriparius, assembly GCA_904845875.1. Classification (NCBI taxonomy): domain Eukaryota; kingdom Viridiplantae; phylum Streptophyta; class Magnoliopsida; order Poales; family Poaceae; genus Miscanthus; species Miscanthus lutarioriparius. The sequence continues at coordinate 105,247,820 of CAJGYO010000005.1, forward strand.
ATTCAAATTTGAATTGCAATCAATTCATACTAATGTTGTTCTAGATGTGGGCATTGGAAAGTTAGTGGATGATGTTGCCTAGAACACCAAGGTATGAGATTTATTACGGCTATAGATACCACAATGTTAATGTCATTTGTTTGTGAATTTTTTTTCTTTCATCAGTTCATCTATATATAAGGGCCCGTGCTTGTTTGGTTGGTGCCGGTCTTTGGTTTGGGTCATTTCATTTGGTCTTGATTTTTTGTGAGAAAAAACATCATTGGTACTTACTTTGTTTAATTTGGGTACCAAACCAATGCGTAACAGAGTGAAGAGCTTTAAATTTGAGGTGTTACTGTTCATCCGGAGCTCCCCCGAGACCCAGATCACTGTAGATCAGCAGTACCGGACACCGACCCGCGATAAACAGTACCAGGTCCATGATGAACAGTCTACCCAATAAGAAACAGTACCAACCCGATAAGAAAACGGTATAAACCCGATAATGAACAGTACAACCCCGATACGGACACAGTCCACGCGCGTTACGGAACAGTGCACGCCGTTCCCTCTTTCTTTTTTTTCCCGCCCTCCTTCCCACGCGCAGCGTGGCAGCTCACGCAAGAACTTAAATTCGATGCTATTTACTGTTCATCCGGCGCTCCCAAGGTCCAGATCACTGTAGAGCAGCAGTACCGGGTACCGGCCCCGCTATGAACAGCACGGATCCGCTATGATCAGTACCCCCACCCCAATAAGGAACAGTATCGACCCGATAAAAGAACAGTACCAACCCGATAAGAAAAACAGTACAACCCCAAATAAGGAACAGTACATACCCATTACAGAACAGTACACACCCGTTCCATCTTTTTCCCCCCTTTTTTTCCCGGAACTCACGCTAGTTTATTTTTAGTTTTATGATTTATTTTTTTTTTCTAAATGTCACCGTGGCGTGAGCACGGGCAATATATTATAGCTATTAGTTGGACAATGTTCTTTTCAATGATTTAGAAAAAATTGTTAGCTGGTGGCTATGAATACTTTTAGGGTAACAACTCAATTTGGTATATTTTTGCTTATTCGTACCGAAAGGCTTTAACTTGATGTGCAGCATGATCACCATCCTTCGATTTTGTTTCCAGAATGATTAGAATGCTTAAAAATACGTACAAGTCACAATGACAAATTTTTTGGTCTAGACAGCATTGCATGTATCTTAATGTCAGCTTTCAGAAAATGGAACCTGATTTCTTTTTATGGGATTTATGGAAAGTAGTATTGTAGAATTAGGCATGACAAATTACCAATGTTCCTGCTGAGCTTAAGCTTTGTTGGGTAATCTCAGTTAGATATGTAACTGTTGCTTGCATAATCGTAAAACAGTATAAACTAGATCTCCGGAGTAACTTGATAATTTTGTTTTTTGTTGGCATTCTGGTATGGCTGCATGTGATTGTGTGCGGCCTCCGTTAACTTAACAACCCTTCCATAGAGAATGTGTAGTTTCATTATAGTAGAGATACGTTTTATATATTCAACTTGCTTCTAACAATCACCCTGCTTTGACTAATTTCGATGTGCTTGTGTTCTCTGTTTGTGTTCTTGCTGTGAATAAGAACATTTGTGGAATGAGTTGTCTAAGTTTGTCTCTCATAACCTTTTGCCTATTTATATTTTTGCAGGGGCCAATGTGTCTGGTGGTAGGGGTTTCTATTTGAAGGATGCCTGGCGGAGTGAAGTGGCAGCGCGCCGCAGAGAAAGCCCTGTTTCAGCCATAAACCATTGTTTATAGAATAATATATAGACTGATGGTTTATGAACTTTAAGACCTGTCTTAGTAGTGCTGTGTGGGCTTGTCTATTTTTCTGTGTGTGAAATGACTAATCTCTGCGAGACTGTCGTGTTTCTTTCGTCAGTTGATTTATTTTTTGTTTTATGATTTATTTTAGTTTTATGATTTATTTTTTAGACGTCACCGTAGCATTAGCACGTGTAATATACTATTGTGGAAAAGTTAAACTATAAAAAAAGTTCATTATTTGATTGTTTCATGTGCATCTTCAAGATAAAGCCGTGGCGTTACCACGAGCAACGCATACGAGTATTAGTCTCTTGAAAGTGTACGTACGACGTAGAGCAGTAAAACACTTTCGAGACAGAACATTTCTTCGCAAAAAAGAAATATTAAATTCCAGAAAAGCACGAAGCTTCCTGGAAACTCATCCCCACACGGCCACCAGTGCCTGTTTCGGAAAGAAACAAAAAAACATATACTTTGGGATGGGCTAAAGTTCACCATGGGCCTATTCGTTGGTGGGTGCTGATGCTGGTTTGGGCTGGCTGGTGCTAGTTTTTTATGAGAGGAAAATACTGTTGGCTGACTGGTTTGAGCTGGCTAAAACCAACAAGCGAACATGCTGCATATATCCTATCTATCTTACCAAATGCGTGCATGTACATGAAGTGACACTATATTCACTGCACGTCACTATATGCAGACGACATTCAATTATATTGGTCTTCCGATCGTTGCATAGGTTCAATGAAAAAGTCTACTCCACTCCTAAACTATGGGGTGGTCAACATAATCCCCTCAACTCTAAAACAGTCTGATTTACCTCCTGAACTTTCCAAAACCGTCTATTTTACCCCCAGACGGTTTTCAAATTTATTTGCTACAGTAACGGCGGGTTGCTACAGTGTCAGGGTTTTGTCTTTTTCTTATTTCCGCTTAATCTTTAAAAAATCATAGTAAATCACAAAAAAAATCATAAAATAAAAAATCTAATTTTGTTGGACTCCACGTGAGTAGATCTACACAGTGAACATATAATATGGTACACTTTTGCACAAAACTTTTACTGTAGATTTATATTAATTAGAAAATCTAATTTTGTCTGTAATTAATTGGAATTTATCTATAACTAAGTTATACATGGTCCAATGAGTACGAAATTTTTACTATAGTTTAAGCATATAATAATTAACCTACCATAAAAATTTCACCATAATTGGACCATAGAAGCTGCAGCTATGAATTATTCTAATTAATTACAGACAAAATTGGATTTTCCAATTAATCTAAAGCTATAACAAAAACTTTGTACTAAAGCATACTATATTATATGTTCACTGTGTAGATCTACTCATGTGGAGTCCAACAAAATTAGATTTTCCATTTTATGATTTTCTGTGATTTACTATGATTTTTCAAAGATTCAGCGGAAATAAGGAAAAAGACAAAACCCTTGCCACTGTAGCAAACCCGCCGTTACTGTAGCAAAACCGCCGCTGAAAACCGTCTGGGGGTAAAATAGACGGTTTTGAAAAGTTCAGGGGGTAAATCAGACCGTTTCATAGTTGATGGGGTTATGTAGACCACCCCTATAGTTGGGGGGTGGAGTAGACTTTTTTCATAGGTTTAATACAATTTGTATGCATCGATCTCGCTTTCCGTTTCTATTTTTTTTACCCACCTCGATCCATATATGGACTGATCATGGACACATACTGTACACACGCCTTGTATATGTTGTATGCATATATAGATTCCTGCTCTCTCCTTGCATTTTAGTGCATCTCAATTCTAAGCGTACAATGCTCCGAAACACCAGGCATATATGTATACTTTTGTAATTTTGTGAAGAAATAATATATCGAGCTTCCTCAATATGGTAATTATGTGCCGAGGCATGTTCAAGAGAAAAAATCAAGAATATACTGGCGATGAAAGTAATTGATCATATGGTAAAAGGTCGCGTATATATTCCAAATTAAAGACTCCTCACTGGTGGATCATTGTCAGCACTAACTACACACTACTACAAAAATAGTTTTACCAATGCCATTCACTATGTTAGATTCACATATTGACACATCTAGACAGTCATTAGAGACACGAAAAAAATGCGTCACTTATATTACGTCTCTGATGTGAAAAGATCATTGACGCGTAAAAACGTGTGACTGATGACCATTCATCAGGGACATGTTTAGCCAAAATGCATCATTGATTAGCCTTCATCAAAGATGCCATGGCGAGCGCCTCCCCTCCCCACCCGTGGCTAGCTCTTCACCTACGAACTGTGGTCGGTCCTGGCTCTTCTCCCTCCTCCATGCTCATTTTCCCTCTCGCACGTCCACAACCACTAGAGCTCCTATTCTCCTTCTCGCTCATGTCTGTCCTAGGTGGGACGAGTTAGTCCGCTTGTTTCTAGGGGACGAGTTCGCCCCGCATATCGTGCGAATATTCCCAAAGTGGGATGACTCTGCCCCCTTGATCTCCGAACCAAACACCATAGAATTGTCCTCTCATCCCACCTTATCCTTAGAACCAAACATTTTATAAAGTCGCACGCTATGGATCAAGTTCCTCCTGTCCAATGGATGACCTTTCATTTTCCACATTATTAGGAAATAATATTCCTCCTCTGTGTTTATTTAAACCCGGATTGTCCTTATATTTTTGCAACTAACACCACTCTTTTTTATTGGTGGCTAAAGCTAGAACTCTTCCATTATCTAAAAAGTTCTAGCAAGCTAGCTCTCTCATTTTTAAACTGTATATAGTGATTTAATTTCCGATACCATATACTATGCATGTAAGATGTGTCTTTTGTGAACTACTACCTCTATCAAAAAACATTGCAATTCTAGATGCATTCTTAGTTAAAGTAGTAAAAATATTAGTGTTTATAACATCAAATAAATATATTATAAAAATATATTTTATGATAAATTTAATAATATTTATTTGATAACATAACTATTTACGTTTTTTATATATAGTTAGTCAAATTTAAGATACTTTAGTTTAGTAGTACTATGTTAAAATTATATTCTTTTTCTAAAAGGAGAGAGAGCAGTAATGACAGATTGACAGGTACTTCCCACCGGCCACTATTCTCTATTCCATTTTCAGGAGAGAGTAGTAGCTTTACCCAACCTTCAAGCTATTCTTTACGACGGGTGTCTGATCCAACTTTTTGGATTGGGTAGCTATTACGGTGTAGATAGTACAACAATTTGAGCCTTTGACCGAATCATCATTTGATTTTTTTTTATGTTGGATGTCATCCATAAGTTTCTTTGTTTTGAGTTACATTGCGTGTTACGTGACAGACTGACAGATAATCGATTAGGTTTTTTACTTGAGAACCGATTCATCGTCAGCTTTTTTGTCTCTTGATCGCTGGTACAACTTTTCCTGGTTGTTGACGTCATGAAGTACTAGTTACTGCACCATTTTGGCATTTTGTAAGCATTCAGAATTTCAGGTAGCGGGCCACGGTCAATTTGCTGTGCTCGTGTGAGTCACGAGTCATGAGTACTACATGCATGTCAGCATGCATGTCCACTGCAGCCACAGCACGGCCGGGCCACCGCTTGGGAAAGTAGGGGTTGCAAAGACCGTACATGCTTCAGCTCGATCGGGCCCTTGTCAACGACTTGTAACTCTAGCCCATTAATTGTCATCGATGCAGCATCGATCTGATGACATTGACACGCGTCTCAATCATCAGGGTGTTGAACACAGTGATCACGGTTGCAAAGCAATTGCACTTGCACTTGCTGATATTGCAGTGGAGCAACCGAGCTAGCTAGCTAGGTTCTGCTTTTACAAAGTGTAACGGTGACTGTGTTTAATCTGTTCACAGAGACAGAGGGATACTCACGGCGATCACAGAAACATTATTATTTGATCGAGAGAACATACATGCATGATCCGCAGGATGAACAGAGACTAATTGACATTGTTGTCAGACGGCAGGCGAGGCACCGCGCGCCGGGCCGCGGCCACCTCGTCCGTGGTGCTGGTGCGGCGCACGAGCCGGTCGCGGTCGGTCCCCGACCCGACGCCCACGCCTTCCTGGGCCGGGACCCCAGCAGCCTTGCTGGAGACCACACGTGGAGGGCTGGAGGCCGTGCGCGCCCGCCGTGAGTGGATTCCAGGCATTTGCAGACTCCTTCCAGTTCTCACTCCGAGTGCGAGGTGGCCACGCGCAGGACTGCAGGAGGGTGCCAAGCGCCGTCCCCGCCAGCTGCGCCCACAGCTCCTTGCACGGGAAGCCTCCGGAAGGAATTCACCGTCCGTTTCGTTCGTCTCGCTCCCCTGTTTCAGCCACGGCCGGTCGGTCGTTTTACAATTTCACCTGTACCGAGACGAGGTAAGTTGGAAAAAGTAAATATCTGTCAGCACCACACGCCAGTCTGTCCGCCGTAAGCATCTCTGGACTAACTGCGTGCTATCGTCCAGACGTCCGGATAGACACGCGCACCTAATGCCCTGCGCAATCTGCCCCTATTTGCTAATTCGTCTCGCCCTGCACGTGCACCCTTGCCCCCGCCGTTGCGCCCGCATGTCCAAACGACTCACCTCGCACGTGCAGTCCGCCCTGTCCGCCTCAATTCGACCCGCGCCCAATCCGTCTGTTGGCCGTTCGCCCCAACCGCCAGCCCCCAGCGACGCTGCGCACCACGTCCGCCGGCCCCCCAACTCGCCATGCCCCATTCCTCGGTGCCCGTGCCGTGCCACCCTCACTCCCTACGCCCCCTGACTCTTCGAACAATATGAAACACGTGCAACATGAAACACTTGAGTACGACATACGTCTGAAACAGATGAAACATCTGCAACATACACTTGCAACATATGCGAAAAACATATGCAACACTCAGATAAACACTTGCAACGTAAAAACACTTGCTGCAACATAAGACTGAAACAGACGAAATATTTGGAACATACTATTGGAACATATGTATAAAACATATGCAACATCCAGATCAAAATGGTTGCAACATATGTCTGGAACAGACAAAACATTTTGAACAAATGCTTGCAACATGCCTCTGAAACACTTGCAACATATGCATCATGTGCAACATCCCTTATCTACTTTTGCAACACCCATACGAAACAATTGCAACGTACCTCTGAAACGTCTAAAACACATGAAACAATACAGCTGCAACATATGGGAGGGGGGACCTGGGCAGGTCGATACTGGTCGTCGGGATGGGAGCCGGCAGCGAGCGACAACGCTCGTGAGTGCCCTTCGCTCGATCGGGGATGACCTGAGGCGCCCCAGCACGTGCGCCCAGCGACCACGGCAGGGCGGCTGTGGCGAGGCATCCCAACGATGTTGGGGGTTGAGGAAGAGGCCAAGGAGACGCCATGCTGTCAGTAGATGCGAGATAGAGAGCGAGAAATGGGGGCGTGGCAAGGGATGGCCACGGGGGTCGGGTGGCACGATGCGCGGGTCGAATCCGCATGGGCTGGGTGCGCGGCGGGAGGAGCAAGTGTCTTGGGCGAGGCGCGCGTCGCAGACGGGAGCGAGCAGCAGCGTGGCCGGAAGTGGCGAAGCGGAGTGAGGCGTGCGGCGTCCGGATGGGGCGGACACCCGTGGCCAAGCATTATTGCAGAACTAAGCATCATCGACAAGTTCCATTTAACTGTCCATTGGTTACTGGTTAGTGAACAACTTAACAAGGATTCAATTGTTGGTATGCTGTGCACACACGACATATAGGCATTGATCCTAGCTGGCAACTAAATAGCCTCCCGTTCCTGCAATTCTTCATACACAGCAGCCCTGGCAACTGGCAAATAACATTCACCCTAGATCACCTGAAAACTACATGCCATTGTGCATCGCAACAGTAGAAGTAGAACTAAACTCAAATCAGATCAACGGAACACGCAATGGACATGATGGACCATTCATTCATCATTCAAGAATTACCAAATCGCAACAAAACAGGCACGTTCGTTTCATCATTCCAAGGATCCCAAGAATTACTAAACTCAAGCAGCCGATCGGGTGACGAATCAAACAACCGAGCCCTGCGAATTCGGGAGACCGGAGACCTCACTTGACGCCGCCGATGAAGCCGAACGCCGCCTCGCGCGCGTCGTCGGTCTCCGTGGCGAGGTCCATCGCCTCCGGCAGCGCTTCGGCGAGCGCCATGGCACCGCTGAACTGCTCGCAGAAGCACGGGCTCTGCTCCCACGGCGCGGTGTTGCCGTCGCCGTCGCCGTCGCCGCCACCGTCGCTGGTGGCCTCGTCCAGGAACCCCAGGAGCTCGGCAGCGCGCAGGTGGCCGCGGGCGCGCTCCACGCCGTCGTGCACGCGGGTGGCGAGCGCGGCGGCGTTCCCGAGCTTCTCCAGCGCGCACCACACGCCGGGGTCGTCCCCCGCGAGGTCGTCAACGGAGTCGAGCGGCGCGCTCGGGCACGGCGCGCCGCCGCGGAGCGCCAGGTGGCGGGCCGCGCCCATGCTGGCGACGGCGAGGCCGAGATCCATCGAGGCGCCCTCGAGCGCGCGCTGCCCCTGGTGGCGGCGCCTGTTCTGCACGTCGGCGTCCACAGCCTCGAGCACCCCGAGGAGCTGCTCGTGGACGCTGTGGCAGTGCTTGGCCGCCATCACCACCCGCCTCTGGAACAGGGCCTTCCAAGTGGACTCCACTTCTTCCATTTCCATCTCCTATCTCTTGCTCCCGGGAGCGGTTTAAATAGCCGCAACACGCACCGCCTCACGCCGGTAATGGCGAGCCCACCGCCTTGTTGGGTTCCACACCTGAGATCTCTATGGCCCTCAATGCCAAGTGGGACCAAAACCGTCGGTCCCTCATTCCCATGGGAAGGCGGTCCAAACCGTGGGTCCCGCATTCCGACGCAAGGACCAAGGAGCAGTTAAAATGCCGGTGGTGGCGGCTTGTTCGGCTGGCCAGATCTTTCACGAAATCACTGTTTATGTAAACTGTAATTTTTAAACAAAACAATATTTTTTTATTGAAATAGTATTTTAATTTATTTTCAGTCCTGCCGAGCCGTTTCCATTGCCTGGCCAGCATATATATACGCCGCCGCCGCCCCCGCCGCATTCTCTTGTCTGTCCATTGCACACGCACGCGCTCAATGGCAACGGAGGAGCGGCGGTTGATGGATCTGGCACGGACGGTGCCGGCGATCCTCCTGCTCGTCGGCACCTCGGGAAAGGCCGTCGCGAGCATCAAGTGCGCCCGCGAGCTGTTCGCCGGGAAGAAGTGGGGGTTCGATGACTCCGACGACCCCGAGTCTCCGCCCCCGAACGCCAACCGAGGCGGGAACGGCAGCGGCGGCGGCGAACCCGTGGAGACGACCACCGGAGGAGGCGATCACGGCGGCAGCGGCGTACCCTCGAAGACCACCTGCGGCAGCCAGGCCCAGGCGATCCTCCCATGTGGGGTCTCCGTGGACAGCGGCGGCTACTGGGCCGACGTCCTCGCCAGCGCGCTGCCCCCCGGAGAGGGCCACCTGCCCGTCGCCTACCGTGAGATCACGCGCCTCATCTCGCTCCACGCCGAGGCCGGCCACGTCTTCGTCAACTGCGCCGCGCGCCTCGGCCTCCAGCCCGACGACGACGAAGACAACGGCGGCGGTGGCGGCGCGCGCACCGGCCTCCAGCCCCACCGCGCCGCGCCGTGGAAGCGGTGGATGGACCTCCGGGAGGCGGCCGTCTGCCACGCCCACGACGCGCTTCTGGCGCTGAGCTCCGCCGCGGCGGCAGCCACGGCGGCCGAGGACTTCCTCCGGTGGCGGTCCGCCGAGTCCCCGCGCCGGGAAGGGTGGCGGTCGGCGGCGCGGCAGCTCGTGAAAGACGCCAGGCGCAGCCTCGGCGACGCCAAGGACGCGGCGAGGCTGATGCGCGACGCCGTGCTCTGCGAGTTCTTCGTCACCTGGATGATTCTGACACGCGCTTAAACTGAAGGCGCATGGATTGCTAATGGCGTCGGCCCTGCCTCCTTTTGCTTCTTATTACTCCAATACTTTGCTCCAATTTCATTCGATTTTTGTGTGTATATATGAATATGTGGTTCATTGCTGGAACAAATGAAAATGGCCAGATCTGCCTATGTCGATAAGATTTGTAATGGTCCGTGTGGAAACTGCCACAACCTGCAATGGAAACTGCCACAATTTCATTCGCTACATCACCTTAGTTGTTCTAGTCTCCTAGCAATGGTAAAAGTAACAACAGAGTGCCTGAACTGAAGACATGCATGATCCATCAGGCATTCTGTAGCTTGGAAACTGCCACAGTTTACCCCTGCCTCGTATGCCAACTTTGCTCTTGTTGGAGAAGTGTTTATACTGTTCTGTACATTAATCGTAGGTGATCCCTCTTTTTTTTTTCATAAGATGCAACATGTTGTTCACCGACAATATGTTGACTTCTGATAGTTGACATTCTACTAGTATTTGTCAAAAGCAGTCGTGTCAGCCACAAACCCGTCTGTAGTCAACCGTTTCAGTACCAAGGTTCCTCACCTTGAGACGATTATATATATATATATATATATATATATATATATATATATATATAACCACAAGCATTTCATCTCCACTCAGACAAATTTAATCCGAATTCCTGCTTCGACCTTCCGTTCCTCCTTGCTTCGACCTTCTGTTCCTCCTGCACCATCTCTGTGGACACACTAGCTTGCTAGCTGCTGGAGATGGAGCCAGCAGGGAGGTCCAAGAAGAGGGCGCATCCATGGATCAACGCCAGCGTGCACTTCCTGCTCTGCTTCGCAGTTGGCGCTCTCGTTGCACTCGCGCCGCTGGCCGCCAGCATCCGTTCCCCGTTTCTCGGCCCGTTCGGCGACGCTCACCGAGCTGTGGCCGCGCCGCCGCCTGCGGCCCCCGACCTCGGCCTCCTCCTGATCGTCACCGTCACGCAGCCCGACGACGGCATGGCGCAGGACGCGTCGGTGGCGAGGCTCGCGCACACGCTGCGGCACGTGGCGCCGCCACTGCTGTGGATCGTGGTCGGGGCCAGGAACAGAACCGCGACGGCGAGGACGGTACAGTTGCTGCGTGGCACCGGACTCATGTTCCGGCACCTCACCTACGATGCCACGAACTTCACCGGCGGCGATGCCGGCGATGAGGCGGACCACCAGAGGAACGTGGCTCTCAGCCACATCGAGCGCCATCGGCTGAACGGCGTCGTCCATTTCGCCGGCGCTTCCGGCGTCTATGACCTCCGCTTCTTTCAAATGCTCAGGCAAACTCGGTATGTCTTATCACGCCTCTCTTGCAGTTTTGCGTTTGCAACCTGCCTCCCTTATTCGTGCTAGTTTCTTATGAAATTTTTCGAAAAGAATGGAGTAGTTCTTATAGCAGTACTGGCTATACAATTTTTTCAGAATGCAGCAAGCAAAATAACACTGGTTGTCTGAATTCTTGATCCAGAGGTATTTCAGCTTGGCCAGTAGCAACTCTCTCACCAGCGGACCAGAAGGTGACATTAGAAGGACCAACATGCAACTCATCACAAATCACAGGCTGGTACTCAAAGGATTCAAGCACTAATAGAACACAGGGAATCTCCAACTCCATGGTTGCAGCAGATACCAATACCACCGCAAACAAGAACTCCAGCTCTGACTATCCCATAGTAAACATCTCTGGAATTGGGTTCAGGAGCTCACTGCTTTGGAATTCAGAAGGATCACTCATAAGGGGAAACTCATCAGCTGGAGCAACACAGGTTTGTCATTTCAACCCAATATAATAGGATTACACCGGTTGCAATTGCAACTCAAAGCCAACATATACCAAAAATAATCAACCTGATGATGGTTTTGGCAATTTCAGGATTTCATCCAGTTAGTACGAGAAATAGTGATCCTAGACGGAAACAAGCTTAAGGGCGTTCCCTCTGAATGCTTCGAGTCCCAGGTAATGTTGTGGCACATGGACATGCCAATATTTACTCTAAACACTGAAGAAGAAAAGGAGATTGAACAGCAGCAGAATCCTAAAGAAGAAAAGGAGATTGAACAGCAGCAGAATCTAATGAAGAGTGATGAAGATCCCACGACATGAGACTTAGTTGTGGAAGAAACATGTTGCGATGTAACCTCCATCATGTACATCAGTTACTTTATAGAAGCAGGCACAGTTGAGAGCATTATTAAACACGGAATAACTACTTCACAGAAGATCCAATATTCTTTGTCCAGAAATTTTCATAACACCAAGATTGCTGTCTATATTCCAATGCTAAATCTGGAGGTACAAAATTTTCCTTCTAGTGGAGAACACATTCTTCATTCTCCAATCAAAAGGCCGACCCACCTCCTTTTGTTTTCCCTGACAACACATCCTTCGCCTCGTTAATCTTTGAAGCAAGGTAATGACTTCCACCCGCATCTGGATGGTTGGCAACCATGACCCTCTTGCGCGCCTCTTTTACCTTCTCTGCATTGGCAGTTTCCCTGGAAACATCAACGAAAACAGAAGGTCGCTTAATGGAGGCAGAGAACATCACTAAATTATAAGCTAAGCATGAAAAATTGTTGAATCACAAGGCTGTGACACTTCTAAAAATTCAAGAGTGACTGACCAGACTAGGACAGATGCAATTTTGAAGATTTAATTCAGTATGTTGGTACGAAGGACAGCTGATTGAACATCTGAAATCTTTCATACATATTTGAAAAATAAAGGCATAGCATTTATTTTTTGGAAAAAGTAAAAAATGGACAAAAAAAATATTGCAGGGAGAGACTGAATTTTCTGGAGAGTATTTGACTCAGGGCTACATTTAATCATTTTAGAAATGGGAACTTATGGAATAACAACAATGTAGTTACTCTAAAGCTATGTATTACCAACACTGCACACTTGTTTGCACTACAACCGACGACAAGAGGGGCAGTTCTACTATTTGATACTCAGACAGTTACCTGGTATGACACGAATGTCCAATCTTGGATCTGTGTTATCTGGTCTCTAAAATAGTAAAATGTGATAAACAAGGGGAAAAGAGGAGCAGGTCTACTGTTTGATAAAGGGCGTACCTAGTGCAGAGAGCTCCCGCTCTGTGCGGGGTCTGGGGAAGGGTGTCAGTGGCAAGCCTTACCCTCGCTTGTGCAACGCGAGGAGACCGCGACTCGAACCCGGGACCTTCCGGTCACAGACGGTAAGACTCTACCGCTCGCACCAGGCCCGAGCAGGTCTACTGTTTGATACTCAGACAATTACCTGGTACAACACGAATGTCCAATCTTGGATCTATTTGATCTCTAAAATGTGACTATGGGATTAGGGGTGGCAGCTGAGGTGATATAGGGGTGTTACATATATTCCATCCCAGTGTACCCGTGGGGTCATAAGATTTATGTGATTTGGTCTCTAAAATGTGGGGGCATTGTTTTATCCTCATATGGCATTAGGTTAAGAGTTAAGAGAAAGACCTTAACCTTAGATATATTCTCATCCACATACCACTGAGGTGTTACCTATCCTGTCTCACTCTGCAAGTTTGTTCCGTCACGTTACTCCTGCTCCTCTCATTATACAGCACTCCCTACATTCAAATTATAAGACGTTTTGGCTTGAAACATAGTTAAAGCAATGTATCTAGAAAAGCCAAAACGCCTTATAATTTGAAACAGAGGGAGTTAATGCTGCAGTGGCTGATCAAGCCCTCTACTCCATTACATAATCTAAGTGGCTGAATCTAGCATCTCAATTCATAGCCTTCAAATGATAGCTGTTGCATTTGTTTTAATAAAGCCCTGTTATATAGGAGTGAAATTCCCTTTGCCATTTTCGTAAGCTGTCTAGTTGGAAATTGTTGAAGCACACCAAAACAACTGAAACATATTTTTTATGTGTGCAATGGTAACTTGCAGCTAAAGATTCCGTGTACTGTGGTTCACACATTTATAATATATGCTGTCAACTTACACTGAAGTACTTATGTCAAATGACCTATTACGTGCATTTTACCCATGATTTGGGCAACAAGTCAGAGATAGCAGATAGCAAGATGCCAGACAGGTTCCAGGAAAGATCCTTGTGTTTATTTTCCTTATACACATCACTTGCTAGTTCTAAACCCCAAACAATTAGCTGCAGCCAGCTTAACATAATTCAAAAGAAACTGTATAATTGAGATTCATAGGCAAGATATAAATTATGGAAGTTTTATGTAAACAGAGACATAAACAATGATCGACTATGGCACATATATTATGTATACCTGACACCAAGGATTAATGCAGCTTCCCTTCGGTTCATCGTAGGTTGAAAACCACCTTCATAGAATCTGCGCATCCTTGGAACAATAGGCCTTGCCTTATAAGCTTGCCAAGCTTGGATGCCATATCTACCAGCAAGAGCAGTCGCTGCAACTGCAAGTCCTGCCATAAGTGGAGCAGCCTGCAGAAATTAATACAAATAAATACCAATATCTACAACTTTGTCTTATTACGGACCTGTTTGGCAGGGCTCCTCTCCGGCTCCGGCTCCGGCTCCTCCAGAGGAGCCCTGCCAAACATTTTCTTGGAAGAGCCGTTTTTCAGTAAAAAACAGAGGAGCCGGAGCCGTTTTGGAGGAGCCACAAATTGTGGCTCCTCCAAAACGGCTCCGGCTCCTCCGGAGGAGCCCCTCAGGAGGAGCCGTGCCAAACAGGTCTCCAAGCCTTTTTAGCAATATTGCACAGCCAACGAACTGAAGCACATATCATCCAAAATTCAGTAGAAAGATAAGAAAAAGAAAAAAAAACCTTTCTTTAGCCTGTAAGCAATTGAAATTCTGAGAGTTTTACTTGCTTGATCCCATTAGTAGTACAACTGTCCAGCAAACAGCACATTGGGGTTACCAAACACTTAGTCCAAAATACAAAAAACGTGCAAACTATTATTTCCCTCTTCAGTTCTATTCTTATTGGATCAGGATAACCAAACCTTCATGCAATATGTTGTTATGCTCATGATCGAAATAACAAGATGAGCACAAATGACGCATAGCATTACACACTATGTACTTATTATATAAAAAATGACGCACCGGAATTTTGCGTATTCGAAAATAATCAAAAGTAAACAAATCTGCAGAGCATCCAAAAATGAGCACAAATGGTGTGAAAATCACACAAACTTATGGACGCAGTTCCAATTTTTTATTAAACAAAGTTGTCCTACCATATGTCAAACACTATTTCAACCCCTTATACTAAAACAGGGAGGAAATTTCGAGTCTAATAGGCCATGAAATCCCAGAGATGCCTCATTCCTTACTCCTCCCAAGGATGGAACATTATTCCACCATAATTTCACGAAATCTAAGTATGCAGCCACAAACAACCCTATAAGGAGATGATTAGAGTAGAGGTCATGCTGGAGTTCTCCAGCGACACTACTTCCGTACAGCATCACCGTGCTTCTAAGAAACATTTAGAGGTCTCGACGGAAAAACCGGCCGGTGGGAAGGACCCCGTAATCCCCGCCGTTGGTCGCGTAACCCATTGGTTATACGGGGACGAACATGCGGGCAAGGTCGTCGGCAGATGAGGCAAGGAACAAAAAAAAAGACGAGGGAAAAGAGGGGCGCGAGTCATGTAAGGGAGAGGAAGAGCGTGTAGAGTGCAACGTACCATCTCAATCACCAACTAATCCGGCGAAGTGGGTAGAATTGCGACGAACTAGGGTTCCGGGGATCGCTAGAGCCTAGAGGCGCCGGAGCTAGGGTTCCGGTGATCGCCGCGAGGAAGAAATCGGCGTGACGGCGAGGGAGTAGGAAGTATGAATGCCTCGAAGGACCTGGAAGATGGAGACCGGAGAGATTGAGAGAACCCTAGTTGGGCTGGGCCTCCTGCCAAAGCGGCTAGTCCTCTCCCACAAAGAACAAATGGCACGGGCCCATTAGCCAGCTGCCCGACTGCCTCAAAGCGCTAGGAGAAAAACCGCTTTCCTTAGAAGAAGACGAATTCGCTGTCTTCCCCATCTCGTCGTCCTTCTCGCGTCTCTCTTAACAGCTGCCCGACGCGATCATCCGTCACCTCCATCCTCCCACGCGCTTCCTCCGCCCTATTTTAGGCTGCTTGCCACGCCACCGGCCACCGACATCCCGCCTCGCCAAGTCCCCTTTGTCCTTCCCCTCCCTCGCCTCGCGTTAGGTAGCTTTCTTCCGATCCGACCCCCACACCTCCCTCCGGCTCTCGCCATGGGCGCCGCCGCCAACAACCACGAGGAGGAGTCGAACCCCCTCATCCCAGCCGCCGTCGCCGCCGCCCCCGCGGACGAGAAGCCCCCGCAGGCTCCGGCGCCGGAGGCCGCCAAGTGCTATGCCGACGGGGTCCCGGTCGTCATGGGCGAGCCCGTGTTGGCCCACGCCTTTGGCGGCCTCCCGCGGGAGAGCTGGAACTCCGGGATCCTCTCCTGCCTCGGCCGCAACGACGAGTTCTGCAGCAGCGACGTCGAAGTGTGTACGTGGCCCTTGTCCTCGGAATCGGATACTCTTTGTTCGAGTCGTGCGTAATCTTTGCGGTAGAGATGTGCGTGGTTTCGCGTTTGGGGATCTCGAGGAGGAATAGGTGGTTGTATTACCACGATTTTGAGCTCGATTTGATCGGAAATGGCTGATTGTTCTGGAATGTTTCGGTAGTTTTCACTATGAGAGGCTTAGTCGGTGTTAGATTTGGTGTGCGACCGACAATTGTTAGAACTTCTGATCAGCTTTGTCTGAATTTTTGGCCAGATTCCGTAGCTAAATTGAATTTAGGATGGTGCGCTTAATCGAATTGGGTTGCCGCGAATTTCTGTCAATTTGAAGTGTCTCGCTTATTAATGTCAAGTATGAAATCATGGCACAACAAGGCCTGATAATATGAATTTGCTTACATATACATTCCATGATAATAGACAGATCTGAAGCCTTTTCTTGTTGAAATTGTCCTTTCTAGCTGGCAAATTGTTGTTGAAATTGTCCTTTCTAGCTGGCAAATTGTTTCTGTAAAGGTGCTATGACTACTAGACTCTGTATGATTCATTTTGGTATTCCCTCTTGTACAATCTTTTAGGAACTTGTAAAAAACTGCATGATATCTCTAACCTGAAATTCATTATTATCATAAAAGTAATAGCCCAAAAGCGGTCTAGACAAATTTCACATCTTAGCTCAAATTATTGATTTGTTCAGGGTGAGCTGAACTTTGTACAGAGCTATCGTATTTAACATGTACCAATTATGGGATGAACTAAATTTTATATTTAGACATTGCTGTCTTAAATGGCTTGTGCAATTAAAGGATGAGCTGAAGTTGTCTCTTGAAAGTGCTATTCTAACCAGCCAACAACAGCTGGTTTGCTCCTCTAAAAGTTGATGTAATAGTTGATTGATTGTGACTACTCTTGTTTGATCGATGTTGAAGGATTGACAGTTTCCCCTTCATCTACCTACCATTTAGTTTGTTACTTTGTTTCTTCTAGCTCTGTTTCATACTCTAGGAATTAGCTCTGTTTCATACTCTAGGATTGACAGTTTCCCCTTCATCTACCTCCCATTTAGTTTGTTACTTTGTTTTCTTATTGCTGTAGATTTGGTGAATAATAGTCATTTTTGTATGTGGACTATTCCCTGAAGGTTATCCACTAAATTGTTCACTTCCAGATTTTGGTACCATGTCTTACTAAATTCTTGGCCCTGATACAATGAATTAGCTGAGATCCAACACCCATTTTATTGATCGCAATTGTACTATATGTACAACAGCACATGATGCTCATATTCTGCTCCATAAAAGGCTAAAAGTGCATGATCTGGGAATAGGATGGAGCAGGTGTCTTTTTAACCATAGCATTATTGCAAACCGTTGCCGTGAATTGATGATTTCTGAAGTTATTCACTGAAATTATCAGTTGAACCTTGTACTTGCTTATACTATATAGTATACACACTTCACAAAATGCCAGCCTGTGAAATTCTGGGAGTGCGGATTATGCTTTTTCCTTGTACTTCCAATTTCACGGTGGATCTTGAATTACTTCTTTTTGTTAATTTGGGTTTTGAACCAAGAACTGATTACATATTATTTGGATGTATCAGGTCTTCTTGGAACAGTAGCACCATGTGTGCTCTATGGTAGTAATGTTGAGAGGCTTGCTGCTGGACAAGGCACATTTGCAAACAGCTGCTTGCCTTACACTGGCCTGTATATGCTTGGGAACTCTCTCTTTGGGTGGAACTGCCTTGCCCCATGGTTCTCTCATCCCACTCGTACTGCTATTCGACGACGCTACAATCTTGAGGCAAGTGTTTCTGTCTGCCCAGATTCTGTATGGTTTTCCATTTGTCAGTGTGTGTATCCATCTCCATTTGAAATTTGTTTGTAGTAGTACTTGAATTGAGACTATCATATTTTGAAACGGTTTGTATTGATCTTGAGTTTATATGCACCCTGATCGGCTGGGGCTGGCTGGCTGGGCTGGCTGGCCAGCCCCCTCACATGGATACTATTTATATGAACCAGCCAGCAGTATTTCTCTTTCACATAAACGAATCAGCAACGATACGAACCAGCCATCCGAACAGGCTGATGGATTTTCATCCTTTATCTCTGTTTGCATGTAGGACTTACTCTAGCTCTGTCTCAAAGTAATATTATGACACGGTTCTTTGAATCCTTCCCTGTTCAGGGTAACTTTGAGGCTTTCACCAGGCAATGTGGGTGCTGCGGCAGTCTGGTCGAGGACGAGGAGAGGCGTGAGCACCTAGAGGCTGTCTGTGACCTTGCTACCCACTACCTCTGCCACCCTTGCGCCCTCTGCCAGGAGGGACGTGAGCTGCGCCGCAGGGTTCCCCACCCTGGATTCAACAATGGACACTCCGTCTTTGTCATGATGCCACCCATGGAGCAGACCATGGGGCGTGGCATGTGAACTATTACAGTTCCTGCCCTACCCTAGTTCGATCTGTGCTTCCTGTGAGTTCTTGTCAGCTGCTGTTGGACTTTGATGTGTTGTTTGTTTGTCCGTAAATACGAGTTTGTGATATGAGATCATGTTGGGAACTTGGGATTGGGACAAATGGGTCCGTTTGCTCTCAACTGGTGTTTGGATTCTAAACTGTATTGTCACGTGTGTCACAGTGTTTGTTTGTGGTCCTTGGTACAACGTCCTGTTCGCTTGGCTTATAAGTCGTATTTTTTCAACCAACGAATAGTATTTTTCTCTCACAACAAATCAGCCAACGGTACTTTAAGTCATAACTCATCAGCCAAGCGAACAGGACAAATATATGTGGTGTTGTCAAAAAAGGAATGTGAAGTCCATACCATCGTACCTCAATTTTTTTTTCTCAGGTCTAAATGATGTTTAATAAGTCGGCTGATGCTGTTTTATCGTGAGAGAAAAACACTAGCTGATAAGCCAGGCGCACAGGCTTAACAGCACTGTATATCAAGTCCCATCTCCTCATTAAGGCCCCGTTCGGTTTACCCCATATTCGGTTTGTTCGGGTTTTTTTTTTCAACCGGAACAGTATTTTTCTCTCACAACAATTCAACTAGGACAGTGTTTTTCAGTTAGTTTCAGCCAAAATTCTAACAGCCGAACGGGCCTAACTGCATATAGCTGCTGGATTGCCAATGGGTACTAGTACATCCGTAGTAAATGAAGGAATGGGACATGAAGGATAAGTGGCAGCATGTACTCGTGCTACATGCAACCTGCATAGGTCAGCAACTTGCAACCGTTGAAATTAGCTGATGATGATTTAAACAAATCAGCATCAGCAGCGGCTAAATTTCAACGAAACGAACAAGGCGGTATGTCAGCAACTTGCAACCACGATGGGCAAGAGGGACTGTTTAGCAATTTGCAACTTGCAACCATGGTATGTCAGCTTCAAGAGTCTTGGAGTGCAAGCTGCTGGCATCGATGACGATGGTCGGTCGCAACATAAATGGCATATGGTGATATGGATGCCCAGAAAGCCACAAACATCGAACCACTACCACGCTCATCGGACGTCCAACAAAATAAAGCCTAGGTGGATACACAGGGAGACCGCGCGGCCTCATACTTTAGGTCTTTAGTTATGTTATCTACATGTGTCCATGAGTAGAAACTAAGATGAGGGATGAAATAGGAAATGGAACATTTTGTTAGCGGGGGTTATTTTTTATAGGTTTTTTCGTGTTTTGGTGAAAAATGAAATTGGGAACAGAACTGCAAATATGGAAGTGATAACCGGTCCTACTCTTTTTGTGATTTATCGTTTCTGGCCGAAAATTCCCGATGATATTATTATATAGTTTTTTTTCTAATTCCTGATGATATTATTATACAGTTTTTTTTTCTATATCCACACTCCTGCATACTTGTACAATTTGAACCTGACAGTTTACATGTGTATGTGAACTTGTATATGAATAGTAACATATGTTTGTTAGTTAAAAATGAACGAAACATATTTGAAGACTTGACTTATCATTTCTATGTACAGTATATAACATTTTTTCACTATGCATTATCTATTACCGCCCTGTTTGCTTCGCTGAAAAGACAAGATGAAAAGTATTGTTTGCTAATTTATTGTGAGAGAAAAATACTATTACTTCGCTGAAAAAGTACGGCTCATAAGACAAGCGTAATACTAGTGTGTATTCGTTCGGGCAATGTCATTTTCGATACCCCTTATGTGGAAATATGGAAATAAAAACAATTTAGATCTGCTCGCGAATGATGGCGAGAGGACTGTTCATGAATGTTCATGAACGTCATTCTACTGTGGGCCACCTTAAGTTCAACTAAAGGTCTGCCAGGAAATGACATTGACGATGCATGAATTGTCCATGATGCTCTCGTGAGGACATCCGGACGGACGGAGGAACGCATCTTCCCACTCGACGCCACTTCCCAGTGGCCCATGCGGGTCAATGTCCACACGTGCGTGCCTCCTCAATGGCCAGAGCACCCTCTGCACCACATGAAAGAACGGCGCGGGAAGCACGCTACACGCGCATGCGCGCCCCTGCCGCGCAGCCTGCGGGCCCCATGCTGACCTGCCACCGGGCGGCCCCATGCGCGCCAACGCATACAGGTACGGTGCTCACCCTTGCACAGTGCGTGCTCGCCATTCTCATGGGGTCCACGCGTAGTGCTCGCCCCTGCCCTCTGCTCGCCAGGTGTGCTCGTGGCCTCCCGCAGGTGCTCCCCAGGCCGCGAGCAGGTGCTCGATCAGGGGTGCTGCGGCCTCGTGTAGGTGCTCGCCTAGCAGCCTGTTCGGGAGGCCGTATTGTATCGTGGATTATTTACTGCTGGCTGGTTTGGTGTGAGAGAAAAACACTGTTCCCGGCTGGAAATTTACGATCGTTTACGAGCAAGCGAACAGGCTGAGGTCGCCGAGCAGGTGCTCGCCTAGGGCTGCGCAGTGCTCACCACTTTGCTGGCGCACCAGAGAGCTGCATGTGCCGCGCCAACCTCCGCGCAGACATCGAGCTCCTCGATGACGAGCAACCATTCTTCCAAGCAGCAATGTGACATCGCGCTAAAAAGCACATGTTGCAAGCGTGTGTTACAAGTGTTTCAGATGTTTCATCTGGGGTTGCATGTGTTTCATCTTGATGTTGCCAAAGTATATTGGGATGTTGCACGTGTTGCAATGGCTATACACGTATGTTGCAAGTCAATGTTCCAAATGTTTCAGCTGTTTTCAGAACTATGTTGCAAGTGTATGTTTAAAATGTCTGTTTCAAACGTATGTTGCAAGTGTTTTATCTGAATGTTGCACATGTTGCAAGTGGCTACACACATATGTTGCAAGTGTATGTTCCAAATGTTTCAGTTGTTTTCAGAACCATGTTACAAGTGTATGTTTATAATATTTTATCTGTTTCAAACGTATGTTGCTGATGTTAATCTGAATGTTGCATATGTCGCAGTGGCTACAAACATATGCTGCAAGCGTATGTTCCAAATGTTTCATCTGTTTTATACATATGTTGCAGTAAGTCCTTCATGTTGGAAGTGTTTCATGAGCAGGCACGAGAAGGAGGGCGCAGGCGGTCCTAGCGGGGCAGGTGAGCGCGGGCGGGCGAGTAGGTCCGGGCGCGCAGCATGGCGAGCAGGGCGAGCCTGCATGCGTGTCCGCGAGTGGGGGGACCAGAGGGAGCGCGTGGGAGACAGCCACCCGGCGTGGGGCTCGTCAAAGAGGCAGGGGTGCTGGAGCATTGCCGTTTTCTGCTAATCCATTTTGGCAGCTGGCAGGCCCAGCTGATAGCCGAGGGAGGTGCACTTTGCTAGCTGTCCGGCCGCACGTCCGCGGGTGTGCAGGGGCGAGTGCGCCGCATGGGCCACACGGGCGAGCACGCGCTGGGCAACGATAATGCTCTCATGAGCGGCGAGCGCGGCGCGGGCGTCAGACATGCGGGCGCTAGTATCTCCCGTGAATTATGTGTGACCCATGAAATGTGCTTTTTTTTTAGGAAATCGGAGCTTCATTAATCATGAAATGTGGACTTTTAACTCCCATTTGGTAATGATGCAGATTCTTGTAGAAATGTTTTAGATTCATGTTCTTTCAGAGCCATTTTAGCTGATGAATCAGAATCACTTTTACGGGACCATTTGGTTGATAGGGATTCTGATTTTAAAAATACATAAAAATTATATAAATAAAAATGCTTCAAATAAACCTAAGAATTATTTTTGTGGATGAAGAATAATCTAAATATGATCCATTTTAATTTGTTGCACTTAAAAGGATAAGTAGAAAAAATAGTCACCGGTGTACAGGAGAAACTAGATTGGATCACTGGTGTACAGGAGAAACTAGAAATGGAATCTCTCCGGTTTCCAGCTAGAATCGGAACGGATCTGGCTAGTCAACTGTGCCTCAATTTTAGCAGTGTATTTGTGTCGGATAATAACATTATTTAACCTGTTCATTTCGCTGAAATTTGACTGTTGCTGATGCTGATTCGTTGCGAGAGGAAAACATTATTCCTTCGTTGAAAAATTCTGCTGAAGTAGTGCTGAAAAACAGGGCGATTAAGCAAAAGTAGAAATGCCGTTTGGAATAAGGGTTATATATGTATAAACCATCAGACAGAAGTTTCACCCGAAATATGGATCACGTACGTAATAAAAGTAACAAAAGCAACCAAAGAAAACGTACGCAGCTACCTCACAGAACATGAACCAGCTACGCACTCGTCACACGTACAAGCATGCATGTGAGCATGTTTGCATGAAAACACGTACGTATAGGTACCTAGTAGCACTACGTACGTACGTTCCAGCAGCGACGTCATCACGCCCCGTTATTATTCATTGATCTAATACTAATATATAGGCTCACTAGCTAGCATTCTAGTAGCTAGCAAGGTACCTAGTGGTTACAGCGATTCACGACGGTTTGGCAAGTAGTGCCGTTGCCGTGCTGCTACTACGGGGAGTCGTCGGACGCCACCGGGGCAGCGTCGTCGTCGACGACGTGGACGCAGCAGTTCGGCAGCGGATGGCAGCATCCGGGAGGGTCCCGGCGGTCCGCGCCCACGGCAGCCGCCGCCGGGAGGACGCTGGCTCTCGGCACGGCCGCTGCGCCGGCGCTCATCTCGGCGCCGGAGATGAGGACTACGCACACGAGAGCAACGACTAGCAATTTGGAGACCTGCATGATGCTGCTTGTTTTATTTTCCGGGTTCTCAGCAAGATGGTCTCCCTTCTACAATCTACATAGATGATGCCTGCCTTTTATAGACGAATGTATGCTGACGAATGCTGATGATTCCAATACCTTTTGTAGAGGACGACGGGAGGCTTTTTCGTGCGATGGATTCAATAAATCACTTGGAACTTGCTTTGGAAGTGCGGACCTAGTTGGGATTCGGACAACGCACGGCGGCCGATCCGAGGTGCTCTGCTCCGAGCGAAAAAATTGCAAAACTGGGACTCCAAAACCACTATTTGATCACGTTGACACTCGGGTGGATGACAAATTGATCCATCTGTATCTATGAATGTTGGTCTAGTGTCAACTCTGCAAACGACCAATGTTTCGAGTCCCATTTTTTCAATTGTCCCGCTCCGAACCAACGCCAACACAAATGCTGGAACAATCCGCGCTTCTATTCCTGGAGGATTCCAACGAGATACGGGAGTCGCCTGAGTGCTTTCGTGACATCTACTTTTGAAGTCAATGTAAAAAAAAAATTCAAGTTTATCGTGGTTTAATTTTTTCTACATGTAGTTTTAACATAGGAAATGATTATGTTTTCTAGAAGAAACAAATATTCAATACACTGTTTGTGGTATTATTCAAGTCCGGGGGCGGATCTAGCTAGCACCGGGGCATGTGGACTCAACCGCTCGAGCCCTCCTACCGATGCTCAAAGCATCAAGAAGCGCCTAAGTCCTCTAGAAATTCGTAGCTATAAAAAATTGGAAGAAGAAAAGGGCGAAAGGCTAGGATGTTAAAGAATAATGGAGTGAACCCCTCCTAACATATAACATGTTGCACTCGTAGGCACGCTGAAAGGAGGTGCCGATGGTGATGACCTCGCCTGGGCCCGGCATCTTCAGTTTGAGGTAGGTGTAGTTGGGGACGGCCATAAACTTCGCGTAACATGGTCGTCCCAGGATGGCGTGGTAGGTTCCGTGGAACCCAACCACTTCGAAGGTGAGGGTCTCCGTCCTATAGTTGGACGGGCCCCCGAAAGTGACGGGCAGATCGATCTGCCCAAGTGGCATGACCTTCTTTTCAGGCACGATGCCGTGGAAAGGCGCTCCGGTCGGCTAGATGCGCACTCGGTCGATGCCCATGGCGTCGAGTGTCTCGGCGTACATGATGTTGAGGCCGCTGCCTCCATCCATCAATACCTTGGTGAGCCTATTCATATCGACGATCGGGTCGACTACGAGCGGATATCTCCGCGGTTGCAGGACGTTCTCTGGGTGGTCGGTCCGATCGAAGGTGATAGCGGACTCCGACCACCGGAGGAAGGTAAGCGTGGTCGGTTCGGTCGTATAGACCTCGCGGCGCGCGACCTTCTGGCGGTGTTTGGAGTCGTAGGCCGCCGACCCTCCGAAAATCATGAGGCAGCCATCCGATGTCGGGAAGCCACCATCCTTCCCTTTGGCGTCGTCCGTGGCCAGGTCGGGATCCTTCCCGTGCTCCCCTTTGTTGGAGCCTCTGGACAAGAACCGCTTCATGAGGCCGCAGTCCTTGTATAGATACTTAACAGGGAAGGCATGGTTCGGACATGGCCCCTCGAGCATCTTCTCGAAGTGGTTTGGAGTGCCCTCCACGGGCTTCCGACCACCCCGGCGGTCGGCAGCGGCTACGAGCGAGCCCTCGCGCTGCTGCTTGCTCTTCTTCTTGGAGGGATGATTGGAGGCACCCTCGCCGATGTCCTTGTCCCGTTTTGCTTTGCCCTTGAGGCGGTCGAAGATTGCTCTGACCGCTTCCTCGCCCGAGGCGTGGCTGGTGGCGATGTCGAGGAGTTCCTTTGTGGTCCATGGGCCCTTGCGTCCCAGCTTGTGGACCAGGGACTCGCAGGTGGTCGCAGACAGGAAAGCTCCTATAACGTAGGCGTCGGCGACGTTAGGTAGCTCGTTTTATTGCCGGGAGAAGCGCCGGATGTACCCACGGAGGGTTACTCCGGCCTTCTGTCGGTAGTTCTTGATGTCTCATGGGTTCCCAGGGCGCTTGTATGTGCCCTGGAAGTTTTCCATGGAGATCTCCTTCAGGTCCGCCCAACTTTAGATTCTGTTGGACGGAAGGTGTGAAAGGATCAAGATGCCCAAGAGGGGGGTGAATTGGGTTAATTCTAAATTTTTTTGCAATAATTAAATCTTACGGTTAGCCCAATTAACCCTTTGTGCCTAGAAAAAGTTTCTATTGATCTACCGCACAAAAGTTTAG
Organism: Miscanthus lutarioriparius; assembly: GCA_904845875.1. Lineage (NCBI taxonomy): Eukaryota > Viridiplantae > Streptophyta > Magnoliopsida > Poales > Poaceae > Miscanthus > Miscanthus lutarioriparius. The sequence goes on from CAJGYO010000005.1 coordinate 105,273,510, forward strand.
CAACCTATGTTCCAATTCTACTCTAGCATGGCAATTCTATGAACGTAAATGACAAGAATTGAATTGCTCAAAGTAAATGCTCAAAGTAAAGAGAGAAGGAGGAACGCGGTGATGTTTTGCCGAGGTATCGGAGAGTCGCCACTCCCCACTAGTCCTCGTTGGAGCACCCGCGCAAGGGTGTAGCTCCCCCTTAATCCGCGCAAGGATCAAGTGCTCTCTACGGGTTGATTCTTCGAAACTCCGTCGCGGTGAATCACCCACAACCGCTCACAACTTGAATTGGGTCATCCACAAGCTTCGTCGGATGATCACCAAGCTCACAATCACCACCAAGCCGTCTAGGTGATGGCGATCACCAAGAGTAACAAGCACGAACTCTCACTTGACCACGACAAGCCTAATGAAAAGGGTGGATGCACACTTTGCTACTCTTGCTTTCACTAATGAGGCCTCTCTTTTGGATTCTCAAATCTCAATCACCTCACTAGGACCTTACTCTTTTTGGCACTCTCAACGGCGTTTCTCAGCTGTTGGAATGAGCCCCCTCACATGAATGGAGGAAGTATTTATACACCCGTGATCAAAACAAACCGTTATGTGCCACTGCGGATTGACCGGACCCTCCGGTCAGTTCTCCCCGAACCCCAGTGTTTAAGTTATGACCGGACGCGTCCGGTCACAATTTTTCCTCTCTGAAACCTTATTGATGTTGACCGGACTCTGGAACCCAGCGTCCGGTCACTTTGCTGCTCAGCGTCCGGTCAGTAGTCGGAACCTGACCAGCGTCCGGTCAGCACTGACCGGACGCGTCCGATTAGGATTTTCCCTCTCTGGGACCTTACTGAAGTCGATCGGACGCTGGGACCCAGCGTTCGGTCACTCACCTCTCAGCGTCCGGTCGCACTAGACGAAATCACCTTGATCAAATGTACTGATCGGACTCTGCGCCAGCGTCCGGTCACACCGAAACCAACGTCCGATCAACATTTGACCCTCCATTCACTTCCAACTCGCGATCATATGTGAATGAAGTTTGCTCTAATTGATCTAGGGGCTTTTTAGGAGCTACCTAGTGCTAGATTTAACAAGTGTGCACCACACCTAACCCACTAGACTCACCTAGGTCAAGCTACCCGTCCATACCCCCCTTAATAGTACGGTCAAAGGAAAAACAAAGTCCTAAACTACTCTAAGTGTCTCTTCAACACCAAATGATACTTAGAACTAGTCCATCCTTAACCTTGTCGTCCATCCTTTGAAAACCGAATCGATTTCCATCGTAGGGGCATGACAACCATGATTGCCCAATCAATCTCCCTTACCATGACCTAACTTAATTGCATCTGCAAAACACACGTTAGTCATAGTAATCTTGTATTGTCATTAATCATCGAAACCCAATTAGGGGCCTAGATGCTTTCAATCTCCCCCTTTTTGGTGATTGATGACAATACCACCTCGAGTATGTGAAAGAGTTGAGGTTTTTAACATGCTTGGTTCATATAAGCTTTTAGCAATAAGAATAAAAGAGTTAGGCAAGCTTATATGACCCAAGCCAACATGATGTACTCAATAGATATGAAATAAACATGAGTACAAGTAATAAAACTCAGTTGCATCGGAGTAAAACACATGGAAGCAAACCAAATGAGCATACCACAAGTGATATGACATAAATAATTCAAAGTAGAGAGCACACATGTCACATATTATATAAATATCACGATCACGTAGATATCACTATCACATAAATATAATTCGATGCATGAAAGTAAACACATGAATGCATAATAGTGTATCACACATAAAAATCCAAATGTAATAGATAGACTCCCCTAAATGAATCGCTCCCCCTAAGTCTAACATACTCGATCCCTCTCCCCCTTTGGCGTCAAACACCAAAACCTAAGGGTCGGTCGGCGGGGCTGCAGTGGATGAGTCGGGCGCTAAGGTGCGAGGAGCAAGCTGGAACTGTGTGCCATCATCATCTGATCCTAAGCTCTGAGCTGTCTGATCCTCTGTAGCTGGAAGCGACGCTAAAGCGGTCTGGGTCGGATCAGGGACTGGTGCAGCCTGTGACTCTGTTGATTTTACTGTAGCAGGTGGCTCTGATGATGTAACTGAAGAAGGGAGCGTCTCTATAGTCCGACCTGGGACATGTAGATATGGCGGACCCTGTCAACTCACTGAATGTCGCACCAAGGCTCTTAGAGACTGAAGTATCTGGCACAAGTAGTGAGGAAGTCTGAGCCGGTGTGAAGCCCATCTAGAAAGGTGTGAACTGCGGGGCTGGCACTAGTGAGGCAAACCACTGGGACACCTGCTCTGTAGGCGAAGCAAACTGAGTAGTAGTCTGTCCCTGACTCTGAAGCCCACTGGGATGTAAAGCTGGAGTCTGTGAAGTGGTGGCAGGCTGACCAAGCTGAGGTGTATGCTATGGCGGTGGAGCTCCAATAGCAGTAACTACATGCTGCATAAATCCGAGTAACTACTGCTGCATGAGGAGCTGTTGCTGATGCATGGCTTGTTGTTGCTGCTGTATAGACTGCTGCTGCTGCTAGATCGCCTGCTGCTGTCACTGAAATTCATCCTGCCTGGTCTGAAACTGTGCAAATGTAGCAGCGGTCTCCTGTGCCTGGCGAGCCTAATCTTGCCTCATCCGCTCAAGGATAGCAAGTAGAGCGAGATCTGTCTATGGTGCAGATGGAGCTAAACTGGAGCTACCAGCCTCATGGTCATGTCGCTGAGGAGGCATCTAAGGGATAGCCTGGTAGTCATCATCTGAGCTATCGCTAGGGTCGCTCTCGACCATACCCTCCTGCTGACAATCAAGCTCCTCCTCCTCTGTAGCTGCTATACCCCTGATAGTCTTATCCTGCTGGGCTACAGTCTTCGGCACCTTTGGGCGATAGCGTGGCTGGCTAGGAGTCCTCACTACATTGTGGCGAAGCATCTGAGTCATGTTGTATGCAGGGAACTCTGTAGTAGCACCATTATACTCTGCCAGCATCTCTGGAGGCCTAACTATGACTACTCTGTGAATCAAGAATGTAATCCAGTGAGCATATGGCAGCTGCCTGTGACCCCTGAAATCCTCTACAATAGTATCCTCCATCTCTGATAGAAGGAGATCCCAAATGTCAAACACAGTCTGCTGCATCAGAGAGTTCAGTAGCCATAACTATATGCAAGTCAAGCCCTCGTGATACCCCATCCTCGGAAGCAAGGTCCTCCTCATGATAGCATCAAGTACTTGAGCTATAGGTGTGAGGTCACTAGGAGTCCTGCTCGATCCCTCGACGAATGGCTCTGTGAAGCAATGGTAGAACAGGTCTGTAGGAGGCACCATACCGCCATGAGGGCATCTAGGAGGCGCTATCTGACCATAGCAAACCTCATGAAGCCAGACGGGCTGCTCCTGAAGCCTGAGTATCTCCCTAACCCTGAAGCTCATCAGCCTATAATCTCTGCCTCTGAATACAATGTGTATAAACCTGTGCTGCGGATCAATCCAGAGTGTAGCATAGAACTCACGGACCCAAGATGGAACATATAAGCCTATCCGTCCGAGTAAGTCTGTCAGCCCTGGCAAGTAAGATAGGTAGGGGCGAATATGCTCTCCAGCTGCTGCTACAATGGACTCAATGTTGCACACCCTCTGAGATCTGAATACTGCCCCACTATTGAGATATGCATTATAAAAATCTTTCCGCAGTGGTGTGTAGAAACCCTCTAAAGCTCGTTCATCCCTCCTTGACGGGAACCATTGCTCAAAGTCCACAAATCTGAGCTGCTGCACCTGCTTGGCCGTGGCGGCCCTCAAGTCCAAGTGAGTCACTAGAGGCGGACCCTGTGGTCTGGGAGGCGGATGAGAACCCCTCCGCTATGTATCTGACCTTGGAGTGACTGGAGCACGGGTATGACCAGAGTGGTATAACTATGGCTAAGGTGCCTACTCTGTCTCTCTGCCTGCTCTCCCTCCTGAGCCTGCTCTGCTGGCTGTGGCTCCTGCCGTGACTCCCCCTGAGGCTGACTCTCATCTATGGCGACACATCGTCCTCTGACCATGGCTGTCCTAGCTGGAGTACCATGACGACGCTCAACCTCCTGGACGGCGGCCCTCTGAGCTGGTGAAAGCGGATCTCCAATAACAACACCACTATGAGGACCTCCTCTCTCTGCACGCTCTGTGGCCTCTGCAACTGTGGCTGCTCTCGTTGTATCTGCATCAGGGTACTTGCGCTTCTTCGTCGCCTTGCCTTTTGCATCAGAAGGCAGACGTGGCGGGGGCCTCGGATCCTCATCACCGGGACCACCTCCAATGTTCTTGACACAAGCCATCTGAAGGATCTAAAAAGAACAACTGCCACTGACAAGAAACAACTACCAACTGTCACTTTCGAGGCTTGGCCTCGATTCGTACTCACGAGCTTGGCCTCAAGTTGACTGACAACTGCAAATAGGACCACAACGGCATTGATTCGCTGCACGATAGAATAGATAGGATATACAAATAATTTTAATTATTCATCTAGAGATACGAAACCCTAAGAAAGCAAGCAATTAGGTACGAAATTGGAAACGAGGGCTTGCTACCTGACGAACCGGCGAACCGAAGAACAAGGAACTTATCGGGGAACCACCGGGTCGGCAATGAAGCTAGGGTTCCGACGAGGCAATGCGGCGTGGATCGGCGGTGCACTCCGGTGAAGAGGCGCGGTGAGCAGTGGCTAGGGCACTGGAGGCGTTAGGGCAGGTGCTCGGCGGCGCTAGGGCAGGTGCTCGGTGGCGCTAGGGCAGGGGCTCAGCAGCGCTAGGGCAGAGCACGGGCACAATGGCGCTCAAGCGCGGGGAGGCGCAGCTGTGCGGTGGTGTGGACAGCGTGGTCGTGGTGGTGCTGCACGGTGGCGCGCGGGCGGCACTGGCATAGGAAGGCGGCGCTGGTGCGGAAGCAAGGCGGCGCGACGAGCAGTGCGGGCAAGGCAATGTCAGCGCGGATGCGGGGCTAGGTCAAGGCGGCGCTGCGATTTGGGTTATATGAGGGTCCCCCGACGGATTGGATTAGGAAAGAAGAAAGAGTCCACGATCCAAACGTTTTCTACTGACCAGAAGCTCCGGTGGCAACGACCGGACGCTGCCACCCAGAGTCCGGTCGATTCTAGAGAGGTCCAAAACCCCTAGAATCGTGACCGGACGCGTCCGATCCCCACTGACCGAACGTAGCCAGAGTCCGGTCGTCCTATCTTTGTCTTCTTTGCTTGACCGGATGCTAGATCGCCATCTGACCGGACGCTGAACAGCAGAGTCCGGTCACTCCAACACAACAGGTTCACCTCCTATGAACTGACCGGATGCTGGACTTTAGAGTCCGGTGCAGCGTCGTGTCACTCTTTTTCAGCAGATCTTCAATGTTCTTTCGAGCTACCTATTCTCATTCAAGTCCCAACTTCAATAAGATCCAAATAAACATCAATTGGGACTGATGTGAGTGACCTCTCTCAAACCCTCAAAATTTTCAAAGTATTTTGCCTTAGGCTATAATTCTTTTTAAGAAAATAGGCAATAAAAGGGTAATTCAAGATAAACGGCAAAACAACATTTATGCATATGCAATACTTGAAAGTAATTCTAGTTGCTTGTCAAGTTTGATCCAAGGTTAAGCTTCTTCACTCGCTTTTCGGCGGTTATCTTAACCATGTTAGACAAGCCCTGTGTGCATTACCAAAGATTAAATATGTTGTATATTACAATGCAATGTAAGGGACAACACAAGCTCATTTTCTAGTAAAGTTGCTAAAATCAAGAACATTGAGCTCATTCCGCAATCGACAAAAAGTCGCCTCATCTAGCGGTTTAGTAAAGATATCCGCCAATTGATCCTCGGTCCTTACACCTTCTAGTGATATATCATTCTTAGCAACATGATCTCTAAGAAAGTGATGGCGAATATCCATGTGCTTGGTGCGAGAGTGTTGAACCGGATTATTTGCAAGTTTTACCGTGCTTTCATTGTCACACAAAATAGGTACCTTTTCTAGAACTACACCATAGTCTAGAAAAGTTTGTTTCATGTATAGTATTTGTGCACAACAAGCACCCGCGGCAATGTATTCCGCTTCGGCGGTGGACAAAGCCACACTATTTTGTTTCTTGGAGGACCAAGACACAAGTGATCTACCAAGCAAATGGCACCCTCCAGATGTGCTTTTTGTATCAACTTTGCAACCGGCGTAATCCGAATCGGAATAGCGAACTAATTCAAATATAGCTCTTTTGGGATACCAAAGGCCAATGCTTGGTGTGTGCTTAAGATACCTAAGGATTCTTTTAACGACACTTAAATGAGCTTCCTTAGAACTAGCTCGAAATCTAGCACACATACACACACTAAACATGATGTCGGGCCTAGATACGGTTAAATATAACAATCTACCAATCATAGAGCGGTAGAGTTTGATCAACCGTGTTACCACCCTCATCTAGGTCGAGATGTCCATTAGTAGGCATTGGTGTCTTGATTGGCTTACATTCATCCATTTGGAACCTTTTGAGAAGATCTTTGGTGTACTTTTCTTGAGAGATAAAAATCCCTTCTCTCATTTGCTTGACTTGAAAACCAAGAAAGAATGTAAGCTCACCAATCATTGACATCTCGAACTCCTTCGACATCAATTCACCAAACTCTTTGCAAGATTCTTCATTTGATGATCCGAAGATGATATCATCAACATACACTTGATAAATGAAGATATATCCATTAAGCTTCTTGGTGAATAGCGTGGTGTCGACCTTCCTAATGGTGAAGCCCTTCTCAATGAGGAAGTCTCGAAGGCGCTCATACCAAGCTCTTAGGGCTTGCTTAAACCCATATAACGCCTTGGATAACCTATAAACATGATTAGGATATCTAGAGTCTTTAAACCCGGGAGGTTGATCAACATAGACTAGTTCATTAATAAAGCCATTTAAAAATACACTTTTCACATTCATTTGATATAGTTTCATTTCATGATGTGATGCATATGCAAAGAAGGATACGAATGGCTTCTAGTCTTGCAACTGGTGCAAAGGTCTCTCCAAAATCCAAACCTACAACTTGAGAGAACCCCTTTGCAACTAGTCTTGCTTTGTTCCTCACAACAACACCTTGATCATCTTGCTTGTTGTGGAATACCCACTTTGCCCCAATGACTCTTGCACCTTGTGGTCGCTCTTCAAGAGTCCAAACTTCATTGTGGGTGAAGTTGTTCAACTCTTCATGCATGGTATTTATCCAATCCGAATCTTGAAGAGCTTCTTCTACCTTAGTAGGCTCAAAGCAAGAGACAAAAGAGTGATGTTCAATAAATAAAGCAAGTTTTTGAGATCGAGTCATTACACCCTTTGATAGACTCCCTATGATGAGATCTTGTGGATGAGCTTGTAGTAGTGGTGTATTTCTTCTTTCAACCACTTGAGGGGGAAGTTGTGGAGCATTAACATCTTATGCTTGTACCACCATTTGATCATGGGAGACATGTGTATCTTCATTTTCTACTCTCCCATCTGTTTCACCATCTTGTGGCACACTTGATGAAGAAGGTGGACCAATGACTTGTATATCATCTTCATCATCTTTAGGCTTGATGTCTCCAACCAGAATATTCTTCATAGCCTCCCTCAATGGCTCATCACCTACATCATCAAGATTCTCATGTGCTCCTTGGAAGCCGTTAGATTCACAAATTCCACATCATATGTTTCTTCAACCAAGACGGTGGCATGATTAAATACTCTATATGCTTTGAACTTTAATGAGTAACCAACAAGAAAACCAATATCACAACATCTTTGAAACTTCCCTAGGTGTTGTCGCTTCTTGTAGATGTAGCATTTGCAACCAAACACCCTAAAGAAGGAGACGTCCGGCTTCTTCCTATTGAGCAACTCATAAGGTGTCTTGCCAAGAAACTTTTGAAGGAATAGACGGTTGGATGCATAGCATGCGGTGTTGATAGCTTCCGTCCATAGAGCTTCGGAGGTGTTGTACTCATCTAGCATTGTTCTTGCAAGAGTGATTAGTGTCCGGTTCTTTCTCTCAATTACACCATTTTGTTGAGGAGTATATGTTGCGGAGACCTCATGCTTGATTCCAACTTCATCACAATAGGCTTCAATGTTTGTGTTGTCAAATTCCTTCCCATTGTCACTTCTAATCTTTTTGAGCTTCACTTCAAATTTATTTTGTGCTCTCTTGGTAAACTTCTTGAAGCATGATGCCACTTCGGATTTGTCATGAAGGAAGAACACCCATGTGTATCTAGAGTAGTCATCAACAATCACAAGGCAATAAAAATTTCCTCCTAAACTCTTGTATGTTGTTGGTCCAAATAAGTCCATGTGTAGGAGCTCTAGCACTCTTGTGGTTGACATGAAAGCTTTTATAGGATGAGTATTTGCAACTTGCTTGTCGGCTTGACATGCACTACAAAGCTTGTCCTTCTTAAACTTCACATCCTTCACCCGTCTCACCAAATCATTCTTCATAAGCTTCTTGAGTGAGCTTATCCCAACATGAGCAAGTCTTCTATGCCATAGCCACCCAAGTATTGTTTTGGTGAATAGGCAAGTCTTTAAATTTACATCTTCGGAGGTGAAGTCCACTAGATATAGGTTGTTGTATTTAAATCCCTTGAATATCACTTGATCATCATCTTTCTTGAATACAACCACTTCCTTCTCGGTAAATAGGCATTGGAAGCCAAGATCACACAATTATCCAACGGATAGCAAGTTGAAACTCAATGAAGCAACATATAGCATATTTGAGATTGAATGATCATTTGATATTGCCACTTTACCCAATCCTTTGACCTTGCCATTTGAATTATCTTCAAATGTGATTCTTTGTTGTCTATCTACTTCTTCATCTAGTGAGGTGAACATACGAGGATCATCGATCATATGTTGTGTGCAACCACTATCAATTACCCAATGACTTCCACCGGTCTTGTAGTTCACCTACACACAAGAGATCAAGCTTTAGGAACCCAAACTTGTTGAGGGCCCTTCACCTTTCCAACAAGTGACTTTGCTACCCAAATTTTCTTATGCCTATTCTTGTTGGGAGATCCTAAGAACATGACTTTCATCTTTCCACTAGAATCCTTTCTAAGCATGTAATGAGCATTGAAAGCAAAAGGTCTAGCATGCTTGGGCAAGGGTTGTGGTGGTGGAGTTTGACACTCATAGGCAAAATGGCCTTCTTGTCCACACTCAAAGCATCTCTTTGGCTTTGGCTTTGGCTTTGATTTTTGTTGTTGTTGAGCTTGAACCTTCTTCTTCTCTTGATTTGCCACATACCCAATGCCACTTCTATCCATTTTCATGACGGTGTTCATTAGTAGCTCACTTTCAAGATGCTGGCCTCTTGTGAACTTGCTCAAACCAATCTTAAGATGCTCTTTTTCCAACTTGAGCTTCTTGTTCTCTTCCTTGAGTGCATCATTACTTTTCTCTTCCTTGAGTCTCTTGTTCTCTTCTTTTAGCTTTTCATTCTTAAGGATCAAATCACCATCATGATCAAGAGTTTCTAGCACAATGGTGTTGTGGGTTTTGAACAATTCAAACTCTTTCTTGAGCTTTTCATTATCATTCTTAAGCTTGACATACTCATCATAGTTGGCAGTTTCAATCACTTCCTTGCCTTTGCTACTAGAACTTTGCTCAATGCTCTCAATAATCAAATCATCATATGATATAGCTATATCAATCTTAACAATATTGTTAGTAGCATCATGTGGCTCATTGGATAAATATTCTTGAGCAATAACAAGATTATCATGATTAATCTTAAGAGTAGTATATTCATCTTTTAGCATATTATGGCTAGTGATGAGCTCATCGTGTGTCCTCTCAAGTTTATCATGTTTATCTTTAAGCTCTTTCTTAGAAGATTTGAGCTCCTTGAGTTTGGATGACATAGCATCATTTGCTTCTCTAAGCACAACATTAGCCTTTTCCGCTATATCACATTTAGCTAAAAGAGAATCATTCTTATCTTCTAGCTTGTCATTCTTAGCTCTAGTCTTTCTAATGATCTTAGTGTATTGATTTAGCAATTTACCAAGATCATCATAAGAAGGTGATTCATATTCATCATCATTGCTAGCATTTTCATCACCACTACTATCATCATCATGTGATACCTTTCGTTCACCTTTGGCCATAAGGCATAGGTGTGTAGATGATGATGGCGGTGGTGTAGGTGAAGATGATGAGGAGTCAATCACAATTGCGGCCACCTTCTCATTATCACTATCATCATCGAATGAGCAACTTGATGAATCAATGTCCGTGAGCCAATCACCGACGATGTATGCCTTCCCACTTTTCTTCTTCTTGTGGAAGTCCTTCTTCTTGCCATCTTTCTTCTTGTATGGCTTGTTTTTCTTCTTCTCATCTTCTTCTTCATTACTTGAGTCATCTTTCTTGCCCTTGTACTTGTTCTTGAATTTATCATTCTTGGGCTTGGTGCATTGATGTGCTAGATGACCAAGTTCTCTACAATTGTAGCAATCCATCTCCGAGATTGGCTTCCTTCTAGAGCTAGTGAAGAACTTCTTCTTCTTACCATCAAACTTGATGCCACTCTTGTTGAGTTTCTTTAGCATCATGGCGGTTCTTCTCACCATGAGAGCAAGACTTGCATCTTCTACTTCATCATCACTTGAGCTCTCATACTCAATTTTTGCTTTGCCCTTCTCTTGGCTAGCTTTGAATGCTAAGTCTTTGTCTTTCTTCTTGGTAGAGGATGACTCATCTTATGGCGTGATGTGCATGTACATCTCATGAGCATTGATCTTTTCCAAGATTTATGTTGGTGTAGCGGTGGAAAGATCACCTTGGTGAAGCACGGTCACAATATGCGCATATTTGTTAATGGGGATGACACTCAAGATTTTTCTTATAACATCGGATGGTTGTATTTGAGTGAGTCCAAGCCTATTGACTTTCTCTACAAGAATATTCATACGTGAGTACATCTCATTAGCACATTCTTTGAGAAGCATTTCAAAAGAGTTAAGCTTTTTCATGACGAGATGATAGCGTTCCTCACGCTCACTCTTTGTTCCCTCATGGAGCGCACAAACGTCCGACCATAGTGCATGGGTGTCCTTATGGTTCCTCACCCGGTTAAACACATCTTTACAAAGGCCTCTAAATATGGTGTTTCTAGCCTTTGTATTCAATTTTTCGTAATTCACCTCATTGCCTTGTAGGTGTGTGGCATCCTGATGTTTTGGGAAACCTTGTGAGGCGGCTCTAAGTATTCCAACATCTATAACTTCTAAATATGTCTCCATGCGGATTTTCTAATATGGAAAATCATCTCCCTCAAAGATAGGAGGAGGTCCATCCCCGTGAGACATCTTTCTCTAGGTGGTTAAGCCTAAATACGTGAGTATGAGGCTCTGATACCAATTGAAAGGATCAAGATGCCCAAGAGGGGGGGTGAATTAGGCTAATTTTAAATTTTTTTGCAATAATTAAACCTTATGGTTAGCCCAATTAACCCCTTGTGCCTAGAAAGTGTTTCTATTGATCTACCGCACAAAAGTTTAGCAACCTATGTTCTAATCCTACTCTAGCATGGCAATTCTATGAATGTAAATGACAAGAATTGAATTGCTCAAAGTAAATGCTCAAAGTAAAGAGAGGAGGAACGCGACGATATTTTTCCGAGGTATCGGAGAGTCGTCACTCCCCACTAGTCCTTGCTGGAGCACCCGCGCAAGGGTATAGCTCTCCCTTAATCCGCGTAAGGATCAAGTGCTCTCTATGGGTTGATTCTTCAACACTCTGTCGTGATGAATCACCCACAACCGCTCACAACTTGAGTTAGGTCATCCACAAACTCCGCCGGATGATCACCAAGCTCACAATTACCACCAAGTCGTCTAGGTGATGGCGATCACCAAGAGTAAGAAGCACGAACTCTCACTTGACCACGATAAGCCTAATGAGAAGGATGGATGCACACTTTGCTACTCTTGCTTTCACTAATGAGGCCTCTCTTTTGGATTCTCAAATCTCAATCACCTCACTAGGACCTTGCTCTTCTTGGCACTCTCAATGGTGTTTCTCAGCTGTTGGAATGAGCAAAAGTACCCCCTCACATGAATGGAGGAAGTATTTATACACCCGTGATCAAAACAAACCGTTATGTGCCTCTGCGGATTGACCGGACGCTCCGGTCAGTTCTCCCCGAACCCCAGTGTTTAAGTTGTGACCGGACGCGTCCGGTCATAATTTTTCCTCTCTGAAACCTTACTGATGTTGACCGGACTCTGGAACCCAGCGTCCGGTCACTTTGCTGCTCAGCGTCCGATCAGTAGCCGGAACCTGACCAGCGTCCGGTCAGCACTGACCGGACGCGTCCGATCAGGATTTTCCCTCTCTGGGACCTTACTGGAGTCGACCGAACGCTGGGACCCAGCGTTCGGTCACTCACCTCTCAGCGTTCGGTCGCACCAGACGAAATCACCTTGATCAAATATACTGACCGGACTCTACGCCAGCGTCCGGTCACACTAAAACCAGCGTCCGGTCAACATTTGACCCTCCATTCACTTCCAACTCACGATCATATGTGAATGAAGTTTGCTCCAATTGATCTAAGGGCTTTTTAGGAGCTACCTAGTGCTAGATTTATCAAGTGTGCACCACACCTAACCCACTAGACTCACCTAGGTCAAGCTACCCGTCCATACCTCCCTTAATAGTACGGCCAAAGAAAAAACAAAGTCCTAAACTACTCTAAGTGTCTCTTCAACACCAAATGACACTTAGAACTAGTCCATCCTTAACCTTGTCGTCCATCATTTGAAAACCAAAACGATTTCCATCGTAGGGGCATGACAACCATGATTGCCCAACCAATCTCCATTACCATGACCTAACTTAATTTCATCTACAAAACACACGTTAGTCACAGTAATCTTGTATTGTCATTAATCACTGAAACCCAACTAGGGGCCTAGATGCTTTCAAGGTGTTCCAACCATGTTCGTGCCAAATCGGCCAGGAACAATGGAAGGTTGCGGATAATAAAATCATCATTATCAGCACCACCGGCTTGGTAGGCAAGCCGATAATCCTCGAGCCATAGTCTGGGGTTCGTTTCCCCAGAGTACTTCAGGATATTGGTGGATGGCCAGTACCTTGGCGGGAAGGCAGCGTTGAGGATGTGTCGACCGAAGGCCTGAGGCCCCGGTAGGCCTGGGCTCGGGCTTCGGTCCTCGCCGCTGTCGTAGCACCCACCATGACGAGGGTGATAGCCGCGGCTAGCTCCCTCTCTTGGGTCATCGTAGGTACGCCTGCGGGCGTCGAGAGTGTCGCGCGTGTCACGGTTGCGGACGAGACACTGATGCACCGGGACCGCGGCGCGTTGCCTGCCACCTTGCGGTGCCTGGTGGACTGACGTGTCCTTGCTGGGGCGCTCCGAGGGCGTGCGCTGGCTAGCGTCGAGCTCACGTCGCCGAGACAATGAGCTCTCGGCCTGCTGCGCCGCCGCACACTTGAGCAGCGTGCGAATCTCATGGTGGGCCCGACGATCCTCGGGCGTCGCAGCCTCTGGAAGACCACGGAGCAAGGCCGTAGCAGCGGCGATGTTCTGGCATGCCCGAGCGAAGCGAGGGAGGGTTTCATCGTCCGCGCTGATCCTCCGGTTCATGTCGTGGGCCATGGCGCGCGTGCGTCCTCCATCTCCGTGGCGCTCGATCTCCATCTCTGTCTCAAAGTAATATTATGACATGGTTCTTTGAATCCTTCCCTGTTCAGGGTAACTTTGAGGCTTTCACCAGGCAATGCGGGTGCTGCGGCAGTCTGGTCGAGGACGAGGAGAGGCGTGAGCACCTAGAGGCTGTCTGTGACCTTGCTACCCACTACCTCTCGCCACCCTTGCCCCTCTGCCCAGAGGGACGTGAGCTGCACCGTAGAGGGTTCCCCACCTGGATTCAACAATGGACACTCCGTCTTTGTCATGACGCCACCCATGGAGCGGACTATGGGGCGTGGCATGTGAGCTATTACGATTCTGCCCTACCCTAGTTCGATCTGTGCTTCCTGTGATTTCTTGTCACCGCTTTGTTGGACTTTGATGTGTTGTTTGTTTGTCCGTAAATACGAGTTTGTGATATGAGATCATGTTGGGAACTTGGGATTGGGACAAATGGGTCTGTTTGCTCTCAACTGGTGTTTGGATTCTAAACTGTATTGTCATGTGTCACAGTGTTTGTTCGTGGTCCTTGGGATGTACAATATATGTGTTGTTGTAAAAAAAAAGGAATGTGAAGTCCATACCATTGTACCTCAATTCTTATTCTGTTTTTTTTCTCAGGTCTAAACGACGCTTAATAAGTTAGCTGATGCTGTTTTATCACGAGAAAAAAACACTATAAGATAGTTGATAAGCCGGCCGCACAGGCTTAACAGCACTGTATATCAAGTCCCATCTCCTCATTAACTGCATATAGCTGCTCCGATTGTCAATGGTTACTAGTACATCCGTAGTAAATGAAGGAATGGAACATGAAGGATAAGTGGCAGCATGTACTCGTGCCACATGCAACCTGCACAGGTCAGCAACTTGCAACCATATTGGTTTCGTTGAAATTAGCTGATGTTGATTTACTATGAGTTCACAACAAATCAGCATCAGCAGCAGCTAAATTTCAATGAAATGAACAGGGTGGTATGTCAGCAACTTGCAACCATGATGGGCAAGAGGGACTGTTTAGCAATTTGCATATTGCAACCATGGTATGTCAGCTTCAAGAGTCTTGGAGTGCAAGCTGCTGGCATCGATGACAATGGTCGGTCTCGCAACATAAATGGCATATGGTGATATGGATGCCCAGAAAGCCACAAACATAGAACCACTACCACGCTCATCGGACGTCCAACAAAATAAAGCCTAGGTGGATACACAGGGAGGCCGCCTAGACAGCGCGGCCTCATACTTTAGGTCTTTAGTTATGTTATCTACATGTGTCCATGAGTTGAAACTAAGATTAGGGATGAAAGAGGAAATGGAACATTTTGTTAGCGGGGGGTATGGATGAAAACGGTACGGATATTTATTCGACCGTCCGTTCGACCGAACAAATATGAACACTTATTCGGATAGTTACTTGGATATCCGGTTTTTTTTCGGATACGGATACTAAAACGGATATCTTAGGCGGATATCAAATACGGATGTAATATCATCGATATCCGGCGGATATCGGATAATCCGGATAAGTATCGGATATATCCGGATATTTAAAAACGGATATTATCCGGATATTTATTCAAAATTTAAAAATCATAAATTTGAACCATCCAAACTATCTCAAATGGAAAGTTGACCAAAACAACAATTGTAGATCTTGATGAGTTGAACAAACTTGGTATTCAAAACTTTTCAATTTGAAGTCATTTAGAGTTCATAATACTAGAGTCAAAGTGTTGTTTTTTCATTTGACCAAATTTGACTTGGTCAAACTTGCTCAAATGAGACACTAAATGACCTCAGATGAAAAAAAACTTTGAATACCAAGTTTGATCATCTCAGCAAGATCTACAATTGTTACATAGCTCATTTTTCCATTTGAGAAAGTTTTATCAAACACTAGTCATAAATTCTTGAATCTCATATAGACTTTACGAAACTATGTCACACACTTGTGAAATTTGAACTATATTTTATTCAAACTTTCTCAAATGAAAAAATGGCCTATATAAGGATTGTATATCTTGATGAGATGAACAAATTTGGTATTCAAAACTTTTCAATTTGAGACAATCTAGGGTTCCGAAAACTAGTTTGTACACGTCGAAATTTAAAAATCACAAATTTGAACCGTCTAAACTATCTCAAATGGAAAGTTGACCAAAACAAAAATTGTAGATCTTGATGAGTTGAACAAACTTGGTATTCAAAACTTTTCAATTTGAAGTCATTTAGAGTTCATAATACTAGAGTCAAAGTGTTGTTTTTTCATTTGACCAAATTTGACTTGGTCAAACTTGCTCAAATGAGATACTAAATGACCTCAGATGAAAAAACTCTGAATACCAAGTTTGATCATCTCAGCAAGATATACAATTGTTACATAGCTCATTTTCCCATTTGAGAAAGTTTTATCAAACACTAGTCACAAATTCTTAAATCTCATACAGACTTTCTAAAACTGTCACACACTTGTGAAATTTGAACTACATTTTGTTCAAACTTTCTCAAAATGAAAAAATGGCCTATATAAGGATTGTAGATCTTGATGAGATGAACAAACTTGGTATTCAAAACTTTTCAATTTGAGACAATCTAGGGTTCCGAAAACTAGTTTGTAAGCATCGAAATTTAAAAATCACAAATTTGAACCGTCCAAACTATCTCAAATGGAAAGTTGACCAAAACAAGAATTGTAGATCTTGATGAGTTGAACAAACTTGGTATTCAAAACTTTTCAATTTGAAGTCATTTAGAGTTCATAATACTAGAGCAAAGTGTTGTTTTTTCATTTGACCAAATTTGACTTGGTCAAACTTGCTCAAATGAGACACTAAATGACCTCAGATGAAAAAACTCCGAATACCAAGTTTGATCATCTCAACAAGATCTACAATTTTTACATAGCTCATTTTCCCATTTGAGAAAGTTTTATCAAACACTAGTCACAAATTCTTGAATCTCATATAGACTTTCTGAAACTATGTCACACACTTGTGAAATTTGAACTACATTTTGTTCAAACTTTCTCAAATGAAAAAATAGGCTATATAAGGATTGTAGATCTTGATGAGCTGAACAAACTTGGTATTCAAAACTTTTCAATTTGAGACAATCTAGGGTTCCGAAAACTAGTTTGTAAGCATCGAAATTTAAAAATCACAAATTTGAACCGTCCAAACTATCTCAAATGGAAAGTTGACCAAAACAAGAATTGTAGATCTTGATGAGTTGAACAAACTTGGTATTCAAAACTTTTCAATTTGAAGTCATTTAGAGTTCATAATACTAGAGTCAAAGTGTTGTTTTTTCATTTGACCAAATTTGACTTGGTCAAACTTGCTCAAATGAGACACTAAATGACCTCAGATGAAAAAACTCTGAATACCAAGTTTGATCATCTCAGCAAGATATACAATTGTTACATAGCTCATTTTCCCATTTGAGAAAGTTTTATCAAACACTAGTCACAAATTCTTAAATCTCATACAGACTTTCTAAAACTATGTCACACACTTGTGAAATTTGAACTACATTTTGTTCAAACTTTCTCAAAATGAAAAATGGCCTATATAAGGATTGTAGATCTTGAATCCATGACCATGACTCCATGAGACCCATGAAGCAATGTGCTTGGCTATTTCTACTCATGCCGCCAAGATTAGTGCTTATATGATGTTTGATGTATGATGTATCTCAGATCTTTATCTTATTTGTTGCTTTACTCTTTAGTCTTTCGGCTTAATCTAGATGGATTATGGACTCATAGAGTGGTGTAATGGTTTATGCGTATGATATATATATATATATATATATACTGCTTTTTTACTCAATATCCGAATAGATATTTGTATCTGACCTTCTCCGAATCCGATTCATACCGTATTCGATACTCATTATTCGTATCCGTAACCGAGTCAATCCGTATTCGTATATGTATCCGAACGCTATCCGTGTCCGAATCCGAATCCGAACAGAAATATGAAAACAAATATAATATGAGTGATATCCGTTCGTATCCGATCCGTTTTCATCCCTAGCGGGGGGTTATTTTTTTTATAGGTTTTTTCGTGTTTTGGTGAAAAATGAAAATGGGAACAGAACTGCTAGCCAAAAATTCCTGATGATATTATTATACAGTTTTTTTTTTCTAATTCCCGGTGATATTATTATACAGTTTTTTTTCTATATCCACACTCCTGCATACTTGTACAATTTGAACCTGACAGTTTACATGTGTATGTGAACTTGTATATGAATAGTAACATATGTTTGTTAGTTAAAAATGAACGAAACATATTTAAAGACTTGACTTATCATTTCTATGTACAATATATAACCTTTTTCACTATGCATTATCTATTACCGCCCTATTTGCTTCGCTGAAAAGATAAGCTGAAAAGTATTGTTCGCTAATTTGTTGTGAGAGAAAAAATATTGTTCATTCGTTGAAAAAGTATGGCTCCTAAGACAAGCGTAATACTAGTGTGTATTCGTTCTGGCAATATCATTTTCGATACCCCTTCCGTGGAAATATGGAAATGAAAACAATTTAGATTTGCTCGTGAATGATGGGCGAGAGGACTGTTCACGAATGTTCATGAACGTCTTTCTACTATGGGCCACCTTAAGTTCAACTAAGGCCATGTTTAGTTGGCTGAATTTGGCGCCGCCAAAAACACTGTAGCACAATGTAGCTACACTGTAGCATTTCGTTTGTGTTTGGTAATAATTGTCCAATCGTTGACTAATTAGGCTCAAAACGTTCGTCTTACAGAGTACAACCAAACTGTGCAATTAGTTTTTGATTTCGTCAACATTTAGTACTCCATGCATGTACCGCAAGTTTGATGTGACCGGAAATCTTCTTTTTGCATAGTGTCAAAGTTGGGAATTTGGGGTGAACTAAACATGGCCTAAAGCTCTGCCAGGAAATGACATTGACGATGCATGAATTGTCCATGATGCTCTCGTGAGGACATCCGGCCGGACGGACGAACGCATCTTCCCACTCGATGCCACTTCCCACTGGCCCATGTGGGCCAATGCTTCCCCAGCTGTAGGTGCTCGCCCCTGCCCTCCTGCTCGCTAGGTGTGCTCGCAGCCTCCCGCAGGTGCTCCCTAGGCCACCGAGCAGGTGCTCGATCAAGGGTGCTGTGGCCTCGTGTAGGTGCTCGCCTAGGTCGTCGAGCAGGTGCTCGCCTAGGGCTTCGCAGTGCTCACCACTTTACTGGCGCACCGGCGAGCTGCATGCGCAGCGCCAACCTCCGCGCAGGCGTCGAGCTCCTTGATGACGAGCGTCAATTCATCCAAGCAACAAGGTGACATCGTGCTGAAAGCACATGTTGCAAGCGTGTGTTACAAGTGTTTCAGATGTTTCATCTGGGGTTGCATGTATTTCATCTGGACGTTGCAAAAGTATATCGGGATGTTGCACGTGTTGCAATGGCTATACACGTATGTTGAAAGTCAATGTTCCAAATGTTTCAGCTGTTTTCAAAACTATGTTGCAAGTGTATGTTTGAAATGTCTGTTTCAAACGTATGTTGCAAGTGTTTTATCTGAATGTTGCATATGTTGCAAGTTGCTACACACATATGTTGTAAGTGTATGTTCCAAATATTTCAGTTATTTTTAGAACCATGTTGCAAGTGTATGTTTACAATGTTTCATCTGTTTCAAACGTATATTGCGGATGTTTATCTAAATGTTGCATATGTTGCAGTGGCTACAAACATATGCTGTAAGTGTATGTTCCAAATGTTTCATCTGTTTTATACATATGTTGCAGTAAGTCCTTCATGTTGGAAGTGTTTCATGAGCAGGCCTGGGAAGGAGGGCGCAGGCGGTCCCCGCGGGGCAGGTGAGCGCGGGCGGGCGAGTAGGTCCGGGCGCGCAGCATGGCGAGCAGGGCGCAGCGAGCAGCAGGGCGAGCCTGCATGCGCGTCCGTGAGTGGGGGACCAGAGGGAGCGCGTGGGAGACAGCCATCCGGCGTGGGGCTCGTCAAAGAGGCAAGGGCGCTGGAGCATTGCCGTTTTCTGCCAATCCGTTTTTGCAGCTGGCGGGCCCAGCTGATAGCCGAGGGAGGTACACTTCGCTAGTTGTTCGGCCGCACGTCCACGGGCGTGCAAGGGTGAGTGCGCCACGTGGGCCACATGGGCGAGCATGCGCTAGGCAACGATAATGCTCTCATGAGTGGCAAGCGCGGCGCGGGTGTCAGACGTCCAGGCGCTAGTATCTCCCGTGAATTTATGTGTGTGACCCATGAAATGTGGACTTTTTTTTAGGAAACCGGAGCTTCATTAATCATGAAATGTGGACTTTTAACTCCCATTTGGTAA
This sequence comes from Miscanthus lutarioriparius, assembly GCA_904845875.1. Lineage (NCBI taxonomy): Eukaryota > Viridiplantae > Streptophyta > Magnoliopsida > Poales > Poaceae > Miscanthus > Miscanthus lutarioriparius. The sequence continues at coordinate 105,293,608 of CAJGYO010000005.1, forward strand.
GGATGCAGATTCTTGTAGAAATGTTTTAGATTCATATTCTTTGAGAGCCATTTTAGGTGAAATCAGAATCACTTTTACGGGACCAATTGGTTGGTAGGGATTCTGATTTTAAAAATACATAAAAATTATATAAATAAAAATGCTTCAAATAAACCTAAGACTTTTTTTGTGGATGAAGAATAATCTAAATATAATCCATTTTAACTTGTTGCACTTAAAAGGATAAGTAGAAAAAATAGTCACCGGTGTACAGGAGAAACTAGATTGGATCACTGGTGTACAGGAGAAACTAGAAATGGAATCTCTCCGGTTTTCAGCTAGAATCGGAACTGATCTGACTAGTCAACTGTGCCTCATTTTTAGCGGTGTATTTGTGTCGGATAATAACATTATTGAACCTGTTCGTTTCGTTGAAATTTGGCTATTGCTGATGTTGATTCGTTCCGAGAGGAAAACAATGTTCCTTCACTGAAAAATTCTGCTGAAGTAGTGCTGAAAAACAGGGCGATTAAGCAAAAGTAGAAATGTTGTTTGGAATAAGGGCTATATATAAACCATCAGACAGAAGTTTCATCCGAAATATGGATCACGTACGTAATAAACGTAACAAAAGCAACCAAAGAAAACATACGCAGCTACCCCACAGAACATGAACCAGCTACGCACTCGTCACACGTATATCTGGGCACAAAGCCCGAGCCTGTGAGCCCGGCACGGAGCCCGCTATTTAGGCCCGGCCCGAAGGTCAATGGGCCCGGGCTGGCACGGCACGGGGGTGCAGGCTGTGCTTGGGCCGCACCCTAGGCCCACAGGCCGGCACGGCACGGCCCGCAAAATAATGGCAGTCCAGTGGCATTGCAACGCAGCAGCAGCAAGCGGCCACCGCCCAAGAACTCCCCCTCCTCCCCATATATAAACCTGCGACCCCCCCGGCCCCACCCCCCACCTAACCCTAACCCCATTCTCCTCCCAACCGCCACCCTTTTCGACACCCTTTCGGTCGCTCCTCGCTTCGTCGCCACTCGCCTCCTCTCGTCGATCCATCTTCACACGGTGCACCATCATCCTTGGATCCAGTGATATCGCCGCCGCTCCATCACCTCTCCCTGAGTTCCCTGCTCCCTCAGTCCCTCTCCATCTTCCTTTTTACTCCTTCTCCTCTGCTTGTCGTTGAACATGTGAGTCCGCCTCCCCGTCTCTCTTCCGCCGTCGCTCATGACGCCGCCCTTCTTAATCTGTCTTGCCCTTGTGTGGCCCTCGTCTTCTCCGTACGGGCTCCGGCTCAGAGCAAGTCCATCCCCATTCGTAACCCTAACCCTAGCCCCTAGATCTATACATTTCTCAGTGTTTTGATTCTGTTTTTTGGATCATTTTCTCATCCTTTTCTTCTTTTCGTGTTCTTTTTCTTTGCAGGTCTGCTGCCGATGCCTCGTCGTCAACTAGCCTTGGCGTAGACGGACGACGGGCAATGGCACCACGGCCAAGCCGTAGCCACGCACCATTGAGGAATGGTGCTGGAGTTCAGCCATCCGCGGCCGAGGGCCCCATGGCGTGTGACCCACAGGGCGACGATGCCATGTTCCCTGTGACTGGCGACGATGACTTGGTCGCGGCTGGGCTGTCCCTGGAGCACGACGACGATGGTCGTGACCCCTTTGCGGTGTTTGATGACGCCACCCGCGGGACATAGCCGGCGATCGACGTCGATGCCGTCGATGCAGGGGCAATGGGGACAAGGACAGTGGACTCCAACGCCCACTCCAATAGCACTGGTGTTAATGGTAATGCTGATGGTAATGGTACTCGTACTCCTTCCTCTGGTGCTGTTTCTGGACTTGGTAAGCGCAAGTCTAAGTGCTGGGGTGACTTTGAGGAGGTTTATGAGAAGACTAATGGTGTCGATGTGCGTGTTAGAGCTATATGTAAGATGTGTAGAACTGTGTTGAGTGCTAGATCTGCTGCTGGTACTGGTCACATTTTTAGGCACCAAAAATCTTGCAAACAGAAACTTGATAATGCTTCTAGGGTTCAGTCTCGACTAGCTTTTAATGCTGATGGATCTTTGCATAATTGGAACTATGATCCCGCTGTTGCTAGAACTAAACTATGTAGATTGATTGCTAGGCTTGATCTTCTTCTTGGTTTTGGTGACACTGATGCATTTGAGGAATATATTAAAAATTCTCATAATCCAAGATTTGTTAGATCATCTAGAAGAACCACCACTAGAGATCTGGATAAGTTATTTGCTGAACGTCGTGCTATGATTAGGAACCGTGTGCATGCTTCTGCATCTGTTGCTTTGACTTCTGACATATGGTCTGGTAATGCTAAAGAGGATTACATATCTGTTGTTGCTCACTATGTGAATGCTGATTGGGAATTGCAAAAGAAGATTGTTGGTCTTAGGTTGATTCAAGTTAAGCATTCTGGTGAAAACATTTCTGCTTCCATTGCATCTGTTATTGAGGAGTATGGCTTGGTTGATAAAATCGTTTCTATCACTTTAGATAATGCATCTTCTAATGCTAAGGCTATGGAAACTTTGACACCCATGTTTGCTGGTTATCTTGGTTGTGATCCTACACCTGATGATCCTGCACCTGGTTACAGTCTTGTTCATCAACGCTGTGCTTGTCACATTATTAATCTGATAGTCAAATCTGGACTAAAAAGAATCAAACATTATATAGAGGATTTTAGAACTGCAATTAATTTCTTGAACTCCTCTAATCAAAGAATTGCTATGTTTAAAAACTACTGTGAAGCTAAAGGTATGAGACCTAGAAAATTTGGCTTAGACATGGATGTTAGATGGAATGCTACTTATGTCATGCTAAAACACTTGGTTCCTTACAGTGAAGTATTTTCTGTATTCATAAATTCAAATTATGGTTCTGCACTGTTGTCTCCAGCCCATTGGCACGTGGCTAGGAAAATATTGGAGTTCCTGAAAGTATTTTATGACTCTATTGTTACACTGTCTGGTGTTTATTATCCTACCAGTCCTCTTGTGCTGCACCATGTTCTGGAGATTGCAACCTATTTGCATGCATGTGAAAGGGATGTTAATCTTAGACCCTTTATGTACCCTATGCAGCATAAATTTCTTAAGTATTGGAAGGACATTCCTCTCTTATACTCATTTGCATTCATTCTTGACCCTAGAGCTAAGCTCAGAGGTATGCAAAGGGTCCTCCATTTACTTACTGAATATACTGGTACGGATTACACTACTTACTATGCTGATTTGAAAACTGAGTTGCATAAAATGTTTGAGAAATATTTGAGAAAGTTTGGTGCAACAGGTCACAAAGGGTTTCTGGTCCTACCCACCCACCGGGTAAGAGAAAATAGGCTTGGGGGTAATTTTTGGAGGATCAGTCCGCTGGTTCTTCCAGTAAGGGCTTTCGCTGTTCTTCTTCTCACTCTCTTCGCTTCGAACTTTCAAGCTATTTGGACAAATGATGCATAACTCGCTTATGAGGATGGTTTTGACATTCTTCCGTGGTGGAAGGACCACAAACTAACCTATCACATCCTCGGCTATTATGGCGGAGATATCATGTCGGTTCTGTTTCCACTTGTTCTTCGAGTCTTGTTTCACTTAGCAGGGAGGATCCTAGAAGAACGGCTACCGAGAGCTTGAAACCGAACATGTTGAGATGTTGACCTTGTTGAAGGACCGGAGCTAGGAGAGAAGAGGGAACAACATGAAGTCATTGATACCAAGGAAATTGAAGATGCATTCGAGAATCTGTTCCTGGATGAACCAGAAGATGAAGATGATGCATCTGGTGGCTGAGAGTGGCATTGTTGGCTGGGAGTATTGGGGTACTTTTGTGTGAGTTGAGAGTGGATGTGTCCCTCACTCACTTGCTTAGTTTTCATTTGAACATTTGAACAATGGTCTGTAATAACTATGTAAGATTAAGACATTTGGAGCTGGCTGCACTCTTTTTTCCTGCCTAGGGTTTCTCACAAGGGTGAGTTTTACCTAGGTAGGTTTTTAATGAGGCAGCATTGCACAAAACAGCTCTTTTTGATATTTAAATCTGTTGTCTTCATCTTGCTGTTGCTGCTGTTTATTGCCTAAGTGTCCTAAATGGCTAAGTGTGAAAAAATTGTGTTGGTCAAAATTCATACTTATGTGTTCATGGTTGAAAAAAATGGATTGAGATGTTTATTTGGAGGTGTTTTAGATTTAACGGGCTGTGGGCTGGCACGGCCTGCTATTTTTGCCGTGCCTCACGGGCCAGCACGGCACGAAAAATGGCCCACAGGCCCGTGCCTGGGCCGAAGGCCAGGCCCGCAGGCCGATGAGGCACGGCCCGCAGGGCACGGCGTGCCTCCTTGGCCCGATAGCCATCGTGCCGTGTCGGCCCGTGACGGTGCCGTGCCGGGCCAGGCCGGCCCGATGCCCAGATATAGTCACACGTACAAGCATGCATGTGAGCATGTCTGCATGACAACACGTACGTATAGGTACCTAGTAGCACTACGTACGTTCCAGCAGCGACGTCATCACGTCCCGTTATTATTCATTGATCTAATACTAATATATAGGCTCACTAGCAAGCATTCTAGTAGCTAGCAAGGTACCTAGTGGTTACAGCGATTCACGACGGTTTGGCAAGTAGTGCCGTTGCCGTGCTGCTACTACGGGGAGTCGTCGGACGCCGCCGGGGCAGCGTCGTCGTCGACGACGTGGACGCAGCAGTTCGGCAGCGGATGGCAGCATCCGGGAGGGTCCCGGCGGTCCGCGCCCACGGCAGCCGCCGCCGTGTGGCAGAGCCGCCGGGAGGACGCTGGCTCTCGGCAGAGAGCTCGCGGCACGGCCTCTGCGCCGGCGCTCATCTCGGCGCCGGAGATGAGGACCACGCACACGAGAGCAATGACTAGCAATTTGGAGACCTGCATGATGCTGCTTGTTTTATTTTCCGGGTTCTCAGCAAGATGGGTCTGCCTTCTACAATCTACATAGATGATGCCTGCCTTTTATAGACGAATGTATGCTGACGAATGCTGATGATTCCAATACCTTTTGTAGAGGACGACGGGAGGCTTTTTCGTGCGATGGATTCAATAAATCACTTGGAACTTGCTTTGGAAGTGCGGACCTAGTTGGGATTCGGACAACGCACGGCGGCCGATCCGAGGTGCTCTGCTCCGAACGAAAAAATTGCAAAAAATGGGACTCCAAAACATTGACTCTTTGATCATGTTGATACTCGGATGGATGACAAATGGATCCATCTATATCTATGAATGTGGGTCCAATGTCAAATCTGCAAACGACCAATGTTTCGAGTCCCATTTTTTCAATTGTCCCGCTCCGAACCGGCGCCGACACAAATGCTGGAACAATTCGCGCTTCGATTCCTGGAGGATTCCAACGAGATACGGGAGTCGCCCGAGTGCTTTCGTGACATCTATTTTTGAAGTCAATGTAAAAAACAAATAATTCAAGTTTATCATGGTTTGATTTTTTCGACATGTAGTATTAACATAGGAAATGATTATGTTTTCTAGAAGAAACAAATATTCAATACATTGTTTGTGGTATTATTCATGTCCGGGGGCGGATCTAGCTAGCACCGGGGCATGTGGACTCAACCGCTCGAGCCCTCCTACCGATGCTCAAAGTATCAAGAAGCGCCTAAGTCCTCTAGAAATTTGTAGCTATAAAAAATTGGAAGAAGAAATGGCCGAAAGGCTATGGTGTTAAAGAATAATGGAGTGAACCCCTCCTAACATATAACATGTTGCTCTATTATTTTGCGGTAACGCCTCTCAATTTCTATTAGTGTTTGGTTTGAACTTTATTTCAAATAGATTCTAAAAAAGAATTTGTTTTCATTTGTTTAAAGTAAAGTTATAAAAGCCTTGAAAATGTCCTAAAACATCCTTATTGGGCTGAAACCTGTGTCTTCATCGGGCCTTGAAAATTCCGTTCATTTGATTTTTTCCTTTTCCTTGTGCCTTTTTATCTTTGGCAAAATTTGCTACATAACATAGAAAAATAATGTCTAGTTGATGTGGGACCAAAAAATATATATAATTGGCTAGTGGGCACTCGGGTTCCGACCAATTCATTTCTAGACACTGTCCCAATTGAAATAATATCTTTAGGCCATGTAGGAGAGAGAAAAATAATGAAATACATGTCGTTTCTTGACCTGACCCCATTGGTCAGACCCTTTCTTCTTCCTCCTCATTCTGGTCCGAGTCCATATATATCCAGGAAGATCTCACTTGCACGTGCCACATTATTCTCTCCCCCGACTTTGATCCCAAAACCATAACGCCCACCTTGGGCTCACTGTCCTTCTCCTTTGGCTCCAACCCCTCCGCCGCCTCTTCCCTTTAAAGCCCCATTGCTGCCCTTCTGAGACCGTCTCAAGAACAACATCACTAGCTTCAAGTGGAAGGAGATCGCAATCGATGCCGAGTTCCTTATGAAGTGCGAGATGCTGGGTATGTAGTGACCGAGGGGATTGATGGTGAGGACAACGAATTGATCTTCTCCAGTGAGCCACATTTGACTTTGACGCGATAGCAATAGGGAGCTCAAAGCCATCTTTTGTAGCAGCATCCGGTTCGTCTAAATGGTGCTAGCTAGGCAGACCCACTGTTCGTCTAAATGGTCATGTAGCCCATTTAAGTACCGTTTGAGCACTACTGATGGTTCGCCTTTTCATTTAATTGACTACTTGTCTCATTTAAACAGTTGTTTTGTCTGTTTAAATAGTTGTTTATTAGCCCGAATAGCAACTAAACAATAAGTGATTGTCTATTTATTCTTGGACTTTTTATAAATGGTTGTTTTGACTTTCTTAATGCGTTTGACTTCTCATTAATATTTCAAGGACAATTTAAGGCAAAGTGTCCCGTACGTCTCGTTGCACTAAACATTTGATGTGAGCAATTTTTCTCTTTTTCTCTTCTTTCTTGCTCATGTTCTTTGCATCTTGTTGTTTGTTTGAATGCCTTCTATATGTGGTAGGTTTGGGCTTTGGCTTCCAACAATTGTTGGAAGCCAAGGCTCCTAACAGTGCACCATATCAGACAGAACTTTCACCCAAAATATCGATAAGTAAATAAGCGTGACAAAAGCAACCAAGGAAAACGCAGCTAGCTCTCACAGAACACTAGAACAGCTGCGCATATTCACAGGACGTACAAGCATGCATATGCATGGCAACATATAGTTACCTGCGACTGCGATATATACTAGCACGTTCCAGCAGCGACGACGGCATCACGTCCCAACATTATTCATTTATCTAATATATATTATTAGCTCACTAGCATAGTAGCATTATATTCTAACTACTAGCCAGCAAGCATAGCTGTAGAAGATGCACACAGGGCAGCTCTGATGATCGAACCAGTGGTAACAGCGATTCATCGTCGCGTTTGGCAGGTGCCGGCCGATGCCACGCGCTAGCTGTGCCAAGTACTACGGGGAGTCGTCGGACGCCGGGGCAGCGGCGGCGTCGTCGTCGTCGACGCAGCAGCTCGGCCCCGGCCTGCAGCATGGGTGGCATCCATCGGGGGGGCACACGCCCACTGCAGTCGCCGCCGCGTGTGGCAGAGCCGCCGGGAGGACGCTGGCTCTCAGCAGGGCTCGCGGCACGGCCGCAGCGCCGGTGCTCATCTCGACGGCGCCGGAGATGAGGACCACGCACACGAGGGCTACCACAAGCAATTTGGAGACCTGCATGTTGCTTCTTTATTTTCAGGATGGCCTGCTGCCTTCTGCTAGCTCGTTTGCATATGGACGAGTGCTGATAATGCCTGCCTTTTATAGAGGACGGGAGGCTTTTCATTCGTGCGATGCGATCGAAGAAATCTCTTGGAGCTGAGCTAATCGGGACAAGCCACGGGCGGGCACCCCGAGGTGGTGTGCTCCGATCCGTCCGCACCGGCGTCGCCACACACATGAAGCCTCCGCGAACTTCAGTTCGACCTTCGTTGAGGATGGGTCGATGGGAGCTGTCATGGTCACTTTGCTTCGCACGATCAGGTATATGATTATGAGGTAAGCATGTTTTTTCTGGGATTTTCCAACCCTTCAGGAACTCTCAACTTTCAGTATGGGTCACTACCATGGCGTCAATGGGCCAGCAGGTGTTTGATCGTGGCAAATACATGGAGGATGACCATACTATAGTGGCAATACTGGCCACCTCTACCTCAAGTTGGTGATACCATTTATACCAGAGCAATGCAGGATTTTTGTATGGGCATGAGGTTGTGTTGCCAAAACCTCCTTGGTTGCATGATATTGGGTCAATCGCTTACCTGTTTGGGCACACGCCCTGAAGGTGGTTTGCTGTTCTGTTCCGTGATCCAGAAAAAAAGATACTGCTTCAAGTGTAACGCTGAGGTGGCAATGCCAGTCAAATTTGGGGAAGGTGGCAACACGATTGGTCTTCAAGTGATTCGTGATATTGTCCGTCAGTTACTGGCTCTCCCGCCGTCTGTTGGTCAGACTAAGGCGGAGGTTGATCTAAAGAAGGTGGAAATTGCGGGCAAAGTTCACGCAGAAAGCCGTCTATCTGGTTTTGGTGTGGATTTTGCAAACAAATGGCCTAGCTATGACTATGAGTCCAGATCATCTGATGCACAAGGCTTTGATATCAGCAGGATACCAAATCTCAGAAACATAGGCTACAGGAGTGCAGTATTGCAGTACCTATCTGTGCCTGGTAAGCTGCGAGAAAGGATGGTAGCACTGGATAGTCCAAAAGTCTCCTTGCCGAAGTACTTGAGGAGCTTTTGTGGAGGCAAGTGCTGCAGGAGACGTGCTGAACCCAATTATGAAGAACCTGTTAATGGGTTTCCCATCAGAGGGCCAACCACAAGTGCTGCATTACCACGAACAAGCGAGAGTCCCGGATTTCAAAAGAGGGAGATTGTTGTTCAATTATTTCCAACAGATGCGCAGAGAAACTTGGAAAAGTTGCAAACAGTTTGTGCAAGTAGTTATTCTCATGTTATTGATTCAGAGATGATGGTGGAGGAAACACATAAACCTTTGGAAGTTGATTCTATTGAAGTGCAACATATCAGTCAAAGCAAGGATGTTGTACAGAGTCCGTTGCAGAATCAGGAGGGAAGCTTGGCGCTGTCAAGATTGTGCCGTAAGGATCTAGATGACATCCAGAACAGCGGCTTGAGGGCAAGCCACGTTTTAAGCGGAGGGAATGTCATGTACTGGGCCGATGGATGTGCTTCCAAGCTGGGCCGTGGGATGGGCTTCGAAGGCCTTCGTTGGACAGGAGCAAAAAGGATAAAAGTCCAATGCAGCTTGGGAAGAAGGCATTGATCCAGAACCAATCATCTATCGTCTATCGTCTTCCACCTTTGGTCTAGGACCCGACCTTGCACTTGCTGTTCTTGCTTCCCTGGCTCCAATCCCTGCTAATTCCTGTCTAAATTCCCCTAATTCTCCAGAAATTATATCAAATACTCTTGTACTTATGATTGATAATGGATTGACAGTGAAAGTTCATAACAGAAGCCTAGGTAGAAACTTATTTTAAAGAGAAGAATGTGTGGTTAGCTGTTGCAGCTGTAGATGCAAGCCGAGTTGAATATGTGTTTGGTAGATTGAATTTAAGCTCTATGAGGGGATGCAATATGCTAGGAAGGTGTTTGGTTGTCTGTTTTAGTCTTTTGGGATGTACAAGTTTTTAGGGTTGAAAGTGGTGTGGATAATTCTTCGCTTCGCTCCAATTCGAATCCGAATTTTAAGAAAATAGAGAATAACTTTTAATATCAATGGAGAAACGGATTGAGATGTGACGATCCTCTGACAATGCCAGGGCATGGCATTGTCAGCGAACAGGCGTCCAGCGTGGAGCTATCTCTGTCACCACCTGCCGTGTCAGCGGGGCCCGCACAGAGAAAAAAAAAGGCCCAACGACTCTGAAGGACTTCATCTGCCTCTCGTTCTCCTTTTTTCTCCCATTATAACCCATGCTTTCCCTTGGCATATAAAAGGAAAAGCAGGGCCATCGCATTGCACGAGATCAGATCAAGACCAATAGCATCAAACCTCGAACAGATAGCTGAGTAGCAACCGAGCTTTCGGTACCCATTCGTTCTTTCCACCGGAGACTTAGGACCTGTCCCTCTCTCGCCCGTTTGTAACCCCTACTGCGAACTTTTCAGTGCTAGTAACACGAGCAGCAGCAACGAACTGGACGTAGGGACATTCCACCCAAACCAGTATAAATCTCGTGTCCTCTTAGCACACCATCCGAGCTAGATGCGCAATAATACAAATTTACTCATTGGTGTTTACTCGAAACACTGACAGTTGGCGCGCCAGGTAGGGGCCTTTGCGTGTCTCAACATCAACACCAGGCATCGGATGGCTAATCACAACCTCAGCTGGGTCTCGGGCGCGCACGTGCGTTTTGGGGACCTAGACTTCATTGTCACGGCGGAGGGAGAGTTGGCAATGGCTCCAACCGCCATCCGACCTCTCCACTCCGCCCGGCCCTCGGCGCAATTGCCGAGGCACTTGAGGAGCTACAACCGCACCTGCCCGGAGGCCCACGCCCCAAAAACGACTAGCTCCACAACCCGACCACATGAGGCTTGGCGCTAGCTCGGTGTCTTCTGGGACCCGGCCGTCCGGGAGGACCTCACGCCACCTCACCATCTCGTTCGCCAATGTCATGGCGCAGCTCACCGGAGGGGAGCCACTCTCCGGAATACCTCATCCGAAACGCCTCGGCCGGCGGCCCCGTTCGGTCTCCGCAACACCACGAGACCGACGGCCACCCTGCATGCAACGCGCCTTTCATTCCCGTGAACGATGGGTTCGTGGGGTTGACCAATATGTTGCGAGTCTTTCCACGACCTCCTCATAGGTGAATCGAGTTGCCTTGGCTCGACTCCAAAGCAGGGGAGCCATCACCCCTCTCATGAGTGCTTCATGACGGGTACCCCGAGGGCATGTCGAAAGCATCCATGAGGAGGAGGCTACCCCGACGAAACGACCTTGACGATGAGGTCGAGGGGAGACAAAGTGGCCTCACATCGTATCTTGGGTGGAGCAAATGAAGGCCCGACACCAAGAGCTCGAGGAAGCGCGACTCCAGCTTGAGCAGGAACACGCGGAGCTCGATCGAGAGATCGAGCGCCACAAAGACGGTGGGCACGCACGCGCTATGGCCCGCGACGCGAACTAGAGGATCGTCGTGGACTATGAAGCCCTCCCACACTTCGCTCGGGCAAGCCGAAACATCACCGCTGTGGTGGCTTTGCTCCGTTAACTTCCGGGACCTCGACGCTTTAGGATCGTCGGGCCCACCGGGGAGATTCGCCTGCCGCCGAAGCGTCGCGGTGGCATAGCAGGTCGAGAGCTTGTTGTCTCAACGACGTGAGCTCGGCGCCAGACCAGCGCATGCCCTCATAGTGCCTCAAAGAAGGGCGCGTGGAGTCCACCAGGTGCCACAAAGGCGGCGGCCTGCAGCCGTGGTCCCGGTGCATCGGCGTCTCGACCGCAACCATGACGCACATGACACCCTCGATGCCCTCATACGTACCCACGATGACCCAAGAGAGGGAGCTAGTTGTGTCTATCACCCTCGTCATGGCGGGCCTTCTGACGGCCGAGTGAGACCAAAGCCTAAGCCTCGGCCTACTGGGGCCTCAGGCCTTCAGTGGACACATCCTCAACGTTGCCTTCCCACCAAGGTACCGGTCACCAACCAACATCCTGAAGTACTATGGGGAAACAAACCCTAAACTATGGCTCAAGAATTATAGGATTGCCTGCCAAGCCGGTGGAGCGGATAGTGACGATTTCATTATCCGCAACCTTCCATTGTTCCTGGCTGATTCGGCGCGAACATGGTTGGAACACCTTCCGCCCAACAGAATCCAAAGTTGGGCGGACCTGAAAGAGATCTTCGTGGGGAACTTCTAGGGCATGTACAAGCGCCTTGGGAACCCATGGGATTTCAAGAACTGCAGACAGAAGGCCGGAGAAACCCTTTGTGGGTACGTTCGGCACTTCTCCTGGCAGTGCAATAAGCTGCCTAACGTCGTCGATGCCAACATTATATGAGCTTTCTTGTCTAGGACCACTTACGAGTCTCTAGTTCATAAGCTGGGACATAAGGGCTCGTGAACCACCAAGGAGCTCCTCGACATCGCCACCAGCCATGCCTCGGGCCAAGAGGCGGTCGGAGCGATCTTCGATCACCTTAAGGGCAAGGCGAAACAGGATGATGATGCCAACGAAGGCGCCTCCAACCGCCCCATCAAGAAGAAGAACAAGCAGCGGCGCGAGGGCTCACTCGTGGCCGCTGCCGACCGTAGGGGTGGTCAGAAGCCCGTGGAGGGCACTCCAAACCACTTCAAGAAGATGCTCGAGGGGCCATACCCGAACCATGCCTTCCCCGTCAAGCATCTGTACAAGGACTACGACCTCATGAAGCGGTTCTTATCCAGAGGCTCCAACAAAAGGGAGCACAGGAAGGACCCCAACCCAACCATGGACAACACCAAGGGGAAGGACGGTGGCTTTCCGATGCCGGATGGCTGCCTCATGATCTTCGGAGGGTCGGCGACCTACGACTCCAAGCGCCACTAGAAGCTCACGCGCCGTGAGGTCTATACGACCGAGTCGGCCACGCTTACCTTCCTCCAATGGTCAGAGTCTGCCATAACCTTTGATTGAACCAACCACCGGAGGCGTCCCGCAACCAGGGAGATACCCGCTCGTAGTCAACCCGATCGTTAGCACAAAGCGGCTCATCAAGGTACTAATGGATGGAGGCAGCGGCCTCAACATCATGTATGCTAAGATGCTCGACACCATGGGCATCGACCGAGCACGCATCTGGCTGACCAGAGCGCCTTTCCATGGCATCATGCTTGGAAAGCAGGCCATGCCACTTGGGCAGATCGATCTGCCCGTCACCTTCGGGGGTCCATCCAACTATAGGATATAACCCCTCACCTTCGAAGTGGTTGGGTTCCACGGAACCTACCACGCCATCCTGGGACGACCATGCTACGTGAAGTTCATGGTTGTCCCCAACTACACCTACCTAAAGCTAAAGATGTCGGGACCATGTGGGGTCATCGCCATTGGCACCTCCTTCTAGCGTGCCTACGAGTGCGAGGTCGAGTGCTACGATCATGCCATGGCAATCATCGCCTCCGGAGAGCTCATGACCATCAGGAAGAAGGTCGCCGAAGAAGCACCCGACCCCAAATGGTTGGCTGGGTCTTTTGAGCCAGTGGAGGGCGCCAAGGAGGTCCTCATAGACCCTGGCAGCCCCAAGGGCAAAGTGGTGTGCATTAGCACCACGTTTCCTCCAAATAGGAAAGCTCGCTTGTTGGCTTCCTCCGTGCCAACAGAGACATCTTTGTGTGGAAACCCTCGGACATATTGGGCATTCCGAGGGAAGTCACTGAGCATGCCTTAAAGATCCGCCTAGGCTCCAAGCCAGTGAAGCAACACCTGTGTCGCTTCGACGAGGGGAAACACAGGACCATTGGCGAGGAGATCGCAAAGCTTTTGGCGGCTGGATTCATTAAGGAAGTGTACCACCCCCGAGTGGTTAGCCAATCCCGTTCTTGTACGAAAGAAGAGTGGGAAATGGAGGATGTGCGTTGACTACACAGGTCTCAACAAAGCGTGCCCAAAGGATCTATTTCCTTTGCCACGCATGGACTAAATAGTCGACTCTACCTCAGGGTGCAAAACCCTCTGCTTCCTTGATGCGTACTCCGGGTTCCATCAAATCGCGATGAAAGAGTCCGACCAGCTCGCGACATCTTTCATCATCCCCTTCGAATCATTCTGCTACGTCACAATGTCATTCGGTCTGAAGAACGCTGGGGCTACGTACCAGCGTTATATGCTCAAGTGTTTTGGGGACCTCATCGGGCGAACCATTGAGGCCTACGTGGATGACATCGTGGTCAAGTCCAAATGGGTTGACCAGCTCGTAGCCAATCTTGAGTAGACCTTCGCAAAACTCTAAGCAAACGGCATCAAACTCAATCCCGAGAAGTGCATTTTCAGGGTCCTAAGGGGTATGATGCTTGGTTTCATCATCTCCGAGCGTGGCATCGAAGCCAACCCAGAGAAGATCTCAGCCATCACAAGGATGGGCCCGATTCGAGAACATGAGCGAGTGCAATGAGTTATAGGGTGCCTCACCGCTAAGCCACTTCATCTCGCGCCTCGATGAACGAGGTCTCCCCCTTTATCGACTTCAGAAGAAGGCCGACCACTTCGAATGGATGTCAGAGGGCCAGGAGTCACTTGATATGGTCAAGCAGCTTCTAACGAAGGCCTCGATCCTAGTTCCTCCTATCGATGGAGAACCCCTTCTGCTCTACATTGCGGCCACCACACAAGTGGTCAACGTCGCCCTAGTAGTGGAGCGAGAAGAAGAGGGGCACGCCCTCAAAGTACAGTGCCTTATGTATTTCATTAGCGAGGTCCTATCCGACCTAAGACCCACTACTCCCAAATCCGAAGCTCCACACACCATCCTCATCACCAACCGAAAGCTATGCCACTACTTGAGTCACATCCGGTGACGATCGTGGCGTCCTTCCCCTCGGCGAGGTCGTCCAAAACCAGGATGTCATGGGAAGAATCACAAAGTGGGCACTCGAGCTAATGGGTTAGGGGCATTGTGTATGCCTCTCGGATAGCCATCAAGTCCTAGGTGTTGGCTGATTTCATTGCAGTGGACCGAGGTCGAAATGCCACCAGCGGTCATCGGCCGAGAGTCCCGGACGATGTACTTGACGGATCATAGATGAAGAAAGGCGCCGACGCTGGGCTGGTCTTCATGTCGCCCCTCGAGGTACCCATGAGGTACATGGTTCGCCTCCATTTCCCTCCTCCAACAATGTGGCGAATATGAGGCGCTCATCAATGGCACGCACATCGCCATCGAGTTGGGCATCCGATGCCTCGACGTGCTGGGACGACTCGGTGGATGTCGAGCAAGTCATGAAAGAGTCAAGCTACCACGATGCCAAGATGGCTGCATCATCGTCGAGAAGTCCACCATTTGGAGGACAAGTTTGACGACCTCGAGCTCAATCACATCCCGAGACATCTCAATGAGGCAATCGACGCAGCCGCAAAAAAGCAACGTCCGTAGAGAGCTAGTCTTGACGGGCGTCTTCGCCACTACTAGCATAAGCCCTCGGGCCACTACGAGGGGCGAGAACAAGCCGGGTGGCGAGCCACCCACCCAGGCTCGAGGGTGACCAACCGTCGGCTCCGCCTGACCCTAAAGTCATGGGGCTCAAAGAGGACCCAGTGACAGAGCCCAACCCTCCAGTCGACTAGAGGACGCTCTACCTTGGCTACCTCCTCCACGAGGCTCTGCCCGATGGACAAGATGGAGGCTCGACGACTTATATGTCATGCCAAGTCCTTTGTCCTTATGGAGGGCGAACTCTACAAGTGAAGCCACACTAGAATCCTACAACGCTGCATCCCCATCGAACAGGAGAAGCGTTTGCTGAGCGATATCCACGGAGGGGTCTGCGATCACCATGCCTGGCCTAGAACCCTGGTCAGAAACATGTTTCGACAAGGCTTCTCTTGATCGACCCACGATGGCCGATCTTTGAAAGGTGGTGCGCACCTCGAAGGGTGTCGATTACTACGCTCGGCAGACTCACCTCACCGCCCAAGTGCTCCGGATGATCCCCATCACATGGTCGTTCATGGTCTAGGGGCTCGATCTGGTCGGACCTCTCAAGAGGGCACCGGAGGTTACACCCGCTTGCTTGTCGCCATAGACAAGTTTACAAAGTGGATAGAGGCTCGTCGATCTTCGCAATCAAGTCCGAGCAAGCCATCTTCCGTTCTTCCTCGACATCGTCCATCGCTTTGGGGTCTGAATTCCATCATCACGAGATAATGGCATGCGCTTCACCGAAAAGAAGTTCCTCGATTACGTGATGAATATCACATCTGGGTCGATTAGGCCACCATCGCGCACCCCCGGATGAACGGGCAGGTCGAGCGCGCAAACAGCATGGTCCTATAGGGCCTTCAGCCTTGGATCTTCAACTGGTTGAACAAGTTTGGCGGACGATGGATCGTCGAGCTTCCCGTGGTGCTCTAGAGCACGAGGATGACTCCCACCGGGCCACACGGTTACGCGCCATTCTTCATGGTCTATGATTTTAAGGCTGTCCTCCTGACCGACCTCGACTATGGAGCGCCAAGGGTCAGGGCGTACGACGAATAAGGAGCCGTGGCGTCCCTCGAGGAAATCATGGACCAGCTAGATGAAGCGTGCGACATTGCCCTCCTCCGCTTCGGCCAAATCCCAAAGCGTTACGCCTATACCACACCGGCCGTCGAGTGCGGTCGGGCCTTCAACATTGGAGACCTAGTCCTCCACCTTGTCCAGAGCAGCAAGGACCGCCACAAGCTCTCCCCACCGTGGGAGGGACCGTACGTCATCGTGGAGGTGCTCCGACAAGGCACCTACAAGCCTAAGACTATCGACGGTGAGGTCTTCACCAATGCCTAGAACATCAAGCAGCTACGTCGCTTTTACCCTCAATAAATACACACTTTCTCTTATCAGTTTCGTTATCGAACTCCTTGATCTTTTGTGACACTCGACCCCAGCAACGGTAGGGGGTTGGGTCTCACTCGGGGGGCTAATAGAGCATATCTATCCGGTAGATAGTCTCTCGTCCAACCATTTCTCACGGTTAAGACCCAAAAGCGAAGAGTGTAGAAACAAACGTTGAGTAAAACTGGTGGGACTACGAGAACCCTACGCCTCGGCGCCTCTTGGCGTCTTTGCTCACTAAGCGTAATCGAGTTTTTCCGCACCACAGAGCTTTTTGGCCTTGGCCATGAAGAGAGTTGGTACACGTTTAAGGGTATGTCCGCCTAGCAATCATTATCAGTGCCTGACCCCCTTTCATGTTAAGACCTAGGAGCTAGGGTTGCGAACAAACTCACAGAGTATAACTGAATTCGATCGCAAGAGATCTATGCCTCAATGGCTCGACACTTTTGCTCACCAAATAGTGATCGAGACTTTGCTCGCCTGCACTTTTATGCTTTTACGACCTTAACGACTAAAAGGGTCGGAGGCACTAACCTTTTATACAAAAAAGGGAGAAAGGCTAAAAAAGCTGCTTTCTATAACGAAATTTAAGAACTTGTCCATTTATTACAAGTTCTCCACTCGGCTTATCTACTTAACTAAATTCTTGTGTGGGATGTTCCCATCCTCTATCTCCGCAGAGTAAGTCCTATCCTAGCGAGTGATACAAGTCGATTGGATGGCTTGGCCGCTACCAAGAAATGGGTAGCGGCGTGAGGATGCCCCACGTGGGCTATGCCGACCACGTCACAGACGACGAGTAAAAGCTCCCGAACCCATCACTCATACCATCGAGGTAAATCCTATACCTAGGTCGATCGAATGGCTCAAAGCCATTGCGAGAGATGGGTCACCCCCTTTATGCACAATTAATTTCACTACCGAGCTCCCGACCCCAAAGCGGTGTAGGGGATCGGGCATCGCTTCGAGGTTTGGCGGGAGTGTCTATCGCTAAACATTCACTTTGTGTTCGACCCCTCCACATGTTAAAAAACTAGAGGCAAGGTGTGCGGAGACAAGCCTTTGAGTAAAGCTAGCCGGACTCTGAAAAAACTATGCCCACAGCCATTTGCTCACGGCGTCTTTGCTCACCACTCAATCAAAGTCTTTTTCCCATTTGAAAGGTCCTAATGGCTAGAGAGGGTGAGTGGCCTATTAAAAATTTCTACAACAACACTTAGCAAACCGGTTAGATAAATATGAGGCAAAGCGAGTGTTACGCTAGCCTAATAAAAATGCAAGCCGCCTACCACAATTCTAGTTTATATAGTCTCTATCCACACAATGACTATGTCTCTATACTAAGTTAGTGTGCTCTCAAAGGCTAACTAAAGAGCCACACTAACCAAACTAACAAGCTCTCACGACTAGCTACACTAAAGAGCTTGACAACTAGTTTCTGATAATGTAAAGAGAGAGTGAGCAAGATGGTTATACCGCCATGTCGAGGAATGAACCAATCAATCACAAGAATCAATATCAATGAAGACCAATCACCTCGAAATCAAATGATGATACAATGATTTTTTACCGAGGTTCACTTGCTTGTCTGGCAAGCTAGTCCTCATTGTGGCGATTCACTCACTTGGAGGTTCACACGCTAATTGGCATCACACGCCAAGCCCTCAATAGGGTGCCGCACAACCAACACAAGATGAGGATCACACAAGCCATGAGCAATTTACTAGAGTACTTTTTGGCTCTCCACCGGGGAAAGGTCAAGAACCCCTCACAATCACCATGATCGGAGCGGAGACAATCACCAACCCACGCTCGATGATCTTTGCTTGCTCCAAGCCATCTAGGTGGCGGCAACCACCAAGAGTAACAAGTGAATCCCGCAGCAAAACACGAACACCAAGTGCCTCTAGATGCAAACACTCAAGCAATGCACTTGGATTCACTCCCAATCTCACAAAGATGTTGAATCTATGATGGAGATGAGTGGGAGGGCTTTGGCTAAGCTCACATGGTTGCTATGTCAATGCAAATGGCCAAGAGAGTGAGCTTGAACCAGCCATGGGGCTTAAATAGAAGCCCCCACGAAATAGAGCCGTTGGCTCAATTATTGGCTGATTGCAAGATCGACCGGACCTTGCTTGCGTCATGTGCACCCGGACGCACTGTCGTGTATATATCTTTGGACACGTCCGGTAGGGCAACCGGATGCGTCCGATCGCTACCTAACTGCCACGTGTCCAATTCAAACTGATGTAGCCATTGCTGCCCACACTCACTTATGATCGGACGCGCTGTTAAGAAATGACCGGACGCTGAGCCGCAGCGTCCGGTGGAGTCTAGAGAGTTCCCAGGGCCGATCGGACGTGTCCGGTCGCTCCGGACCGGACGCAGGAGGCGCAGCATCAGGTCGAGTTCAGAGAGCTCCTAGAGCCGCTCTGGGCCGACCGGACGCGTCCGGTCACTCCAAACCAGATGCTCCCAGCATCCGATCAACTGTTACACTGAACATCGACTTTCTTTGATTCATGATCGAGCCACATACTGGACGACGCGTCTAGTCGCCATATTAGACGCTTGTCTGGTCACTCTGTGACCAACGCGACCAGCTCCTTTTCAACTCTATCTTCTTCACCCTTGCTCAAATGTGTCAACCACCAAGTGTATCACCTTGTGCACATGTGTTAGCATATTTTCACAAACATTTTCAAGGGTGTTAGCACTCCACTAGATCCTAAATGCATATGCAATGAGTTAGAGCATCTAGTGGCACTTTGATAACCGCATTTCGATACGAGTTTCACCCCTCTTAATAGTACGACTATCGAACCTAAATGTGATCATACTCCATAAGTGTCTTGATCACCGAAACAAAATGGCTCCTACCACTTATACCTTTGTCTTGAGCCTTTTGTTTTTCTTTTTACTTCTTTCCCAAGTCCAAGCACTTGATTATCACCATGGCAACACCATCATCATGTCATTATCTTCATTTGCTTCACCACTTGGAGTAGTGCTACCTATCTCATAATTACTTTGATAAACTAGGTTAGCACTTAGGGTTTCATCAATTCACCAAAATCAAACTAGAGCTTTCACCCGCATCCCGTGCTTTAGCCTCCACCTTCTCGAGAAAGGTTTGGAGGGGTCTGCCTATGGAATCTCCATCGAGGAGAGGTCGGCAGGTCACCCAAATCGGTCGAACGGCTTGGGCCCTTTGCCGAGAGATGGATAGGGAGTAGTGGGGCGCACCTTGCAGGTTATGTTGGCTCTATCATGAACATCGAACCCAAACCTCACACGACATATCCGGTAAGAGCTCCCCGAACCCGTCACTTGAGCCATCAAGGTAACTTTACCGATCCCCACCTTTCTTTTTCCATTGCATAATCATTCATTCATCCATTCTCACGCACACATTCATACATTCATTCATTCATCCATTCATCCCATACATCCAAGCATTGCATATGCAATTCCTGCATCACAACACTTTGCGTCGTGTCATGAAGCGGTAGTTGTCTCATTCAATATGAGCGGCGCCCGACCGAGGTTCGAAGGCCGACCCACTAAGGGCTCGAGGCCGCCTCGAGTCAAACAGAGCTAGGGGAGAAAAACTGAGATGAGCCCCAGCGGCCTTGCTCAACCTCGCTCAGAGGTGGACAGGGACATCTCGACCTTTCTCATTCGATTCTAACCTCGAGCCAAGCCCACAGAATCTCCATCGAGGAGAGGCCAACGGACCACCTGAGTCGCTCTCCGGAGTGACACGAGCATCTGTCAGGAGGCGAGTTAAGGAGCAGTGGAATGCCACATGAGGGCTATGCCAACCCTGTCAGTGGATGACGGACCTAGTTTCCACTCGAACATGCCCATTAGCGAGCACACTAAGCACGACACTCAAACCATCGAGGCAAGTGTCGTTAGCTCAGCCCCTCCGGTTGCAAAAACTGAGGATGGGGTGATGCATGAAACATGGCTGACCCCTACCGAGCCCCACAGGGCTCAGGGGCTCGAGCCACCCAATCCAAAATCAGGAGACCGAGGTTCAAAGGCAGGCCCGTAGAGGGTCTGAGGCCGCCTCGCGTCGAACAAGAGCCAGGGGAGAAACACAGATGAGCCCCAGCGGCCTTCGCCCGACCCACCTAGAAGCGGACAGGGTCATGTCAACATTCTCGTTCGATCCTAACCTCTAGCCGAGCCCATAGAATCCCCATTGATGGGGCATCTGCTGGAAGGCGGGTTAAGGAGCAGTGGAATACCACATGAGGGCTTTGCCGACCCTGTCATGAATGACGAACCTAGATTCCCCTCGAACATACCCATTAGCGAACTCACCGAGCGCGTCACTCGAGCCATCGAGGCAAGTGACATTAGCTCAACCCCTCTGGTTGCGGAAACCGTGGACGGGGCGATGATCACAAAAATGAGCCGACCTTTGATCATACCCCTTCTATGCGGGGGGGCTCAAGGAATGTTGGACTCACAAGGAGACCAAACATGCGGTCATGAGAATCGATGGCTCAGAACCTAGAGAGGGGGTACGTGCAAAAACAAGAGACGTTTTCTCCCACTAATTTTGCTATCCTCTCCTCGATCTTTAGTGACACCTGACCCCATCAACGGCAAGGGGTCAGATCTCACTCGAGGGCTGATAAGGGTATAAATACACCCTTTCTGAAATAGTCGCCATGCCCGACCTCTTCTTCATGTTTAACCTAGTGGCAAGGTTTGAGGAAACAAATTATTGAGCATGGTGGTCGAACTACGAAAACCTCGCCCCCGATGGTGGCTCGACACTCTTGCTTACCAAATGTGATTAGAGTTTCCTCCTACACCTCGAGCCCTACGGTCTTAACGAATGGAAGGGTTGGAACACGTGAGCCCTTTTTTTACAAAAAGGGAGGAAAAACAAATTCAACCAAACAAAACGAAATGAAGAGTTTTTTTATGAAACACAAGGGTCGACACTTGTCCTTTGATTACAATAATGATCATCCGACCTATCTAACTAACTAATGCCTTCAGGGAGAACTATGTCTTCTATCTTGTCCGCCAGGTCCTACGAGAGGGGAGCCACCACTGTCTCTATCTCCTCCATCTCGTGGGCTTCATAACCAGGTGTGAAGCCGAGGCTCATTGTCTCTAGGTCGATGTTGTCCCCGTAATGAGAATGAGCAATCGTGAACGATTGGTTGACCCCGGCACGAAGGGTGTTCCTCTCGAGCTGGCGCACCCGTGCTGTAATCTCGATGGCATGGGCCGCAAGTGAACTGGTCCCCTCTGACCGCACCACCTCCAGGTCATTGCATACCACTCTGAGGGCGGCGCTCAAGATACCAAGCTCGTCGCTCTCAGCCTGAAGGTTCCTCCTCGCCTCGGCGAGGTTCGCGGCCAGCCCGACAGAGACGCCCTCAGCCTCCAGCCTCTGGGTCATCGTGGTTCCAAGCTCGGCCTGGAGGGAGCCGACCTTCCGCTGCGTGATGTCATGCTCTCGGAGGGCCTGGTCGCGCTCCTCGCGAGCCATGCCACGCTTCGAGTGAAGCCTCTCCATGGTTTGGACTAGCTCGTCCGGCTCCTTGCGTAGCCAGGCGACCGCCGTGGCATCTAGACTCGCCCTCTTCTCTAGGCCCGTGAGCTTCTCCTCGGCTCCTAGCTTCAGCTCCCGCTCCTTCTCAACCTCGGCTAGAAGGTCGAGGATCTGCTGGCGGGTCTCGAAGTCCTACTGGAGCAGCTCGTCCTGCTCCCTTTTGACCTTGGCGGCCTCCTCATCGTCCTTCCATGATCTCGCTGACAGGACCTCGAATGCCCTCTTGGCCTCGTCCGTATGCCGATGGGCCTCGGCCACCCGTGATTGGAGACTGTCCGCGTCCTCTACAAGGGGAGTCAGCTCGACCACCCTCTGCTGGATGGCAACAAGCTGGGCGATCACCTCCTCACACAGCCACGCCTCCTCACCAAGGCGGTCACAACTTTCCTTCTGCTCACGAAAGAACTGAGATTTCCCCCCGCTATGAGCGATAAGGGACTAAAAGGAGATTATAGTCAGAACACAAAAATACATAAAGAAAGAAAAGGGTGAGAGGCAGGATCAAGTGAATACCTAGCCAAAGGGAATGACGACATCGCACAAGGCACCCCTGGCGTGGTCCAAGGCTTCCAGCATGGACTCGATCCCCACGTCGAGGCTCTCCCACTCCATGCTCTTAGTGGCATCGTCGAGGGTGAAGAGCGTCGACGTCGGCACCTGTGGATTTGTCCACCGGAGCAGGGGCTCACCCCCAGCAGTGTGAGTCACCGCCACCGACGCGTCGGCGGCGGGGACAATTCCTTGCCGGTCCTCTCTGCCATCACCATGACGTCCGGGGACCCCTCGGCCACGTCCCCCTCCGTCTAGCTCACGTCAGGTGACATCGCTTGAGTCGCTAGTGGCGCGGGTCTCACCACTGCCTCGGGCGCCACCACGGTTGCGTCCGGTTGTGGCCCGCTTATCACAGCCGCCGACACCTCCGCCTACGTCGGGGGTCTTGACCGGCTGTGTCAAGCCCACCATGGTCGGTGCCACGAACGTGGTCCGTAGCCCCGTCTGCCCCGTCATCGGCAACGGTATCGCCTCCATCATTGGCTGCTCTACGACCCCCGAAGGCGTTCCTTGAGCCTCCATGCTCGCTTGTCCCACCAACGGCACAGTCGCCACCGTGGGAGGCGCCTGACCGGCCGGTGATGCAGTCACACCGACGCCGCTCTCACCCGAAACAGGTACGACGCCAGCCGACGGCTGCCGCCTCGCTTGAAGGGCGACGCTTTTCTTTGGCGCCAGCGCCAAAGGATTATGCCGCCTCACGATGCTGCAAAAGATGAAAATCATAAGACTCAATGAAATCCGACCAAAATAGGAAAAACAGAGGAGTTGGTGACTCACATCAATGCCGTCGGGCGGTAGATACGTTTGGGAGGTGAACCCCCAGACCTCTGCTCCGCCTCGTCGGGGCGAGGCCATTTCTAGCCCACCCCGCCTCCTCAAGGCGGCGGGGCTCACTCCCATTGGATATTGGGGCGTGACGGTGGAGCCACTCGCCTCCGCTGGCACCTCGAGCGCGGCGGCAGATCCACCCACCCCTGTTGGCTCCTGGGGTAGGCCGACGGTCCGACCCATCTTTGCCAGCCCTCTAGACGAACCCTCCCCTCCGTGGAACGGGAAGGGTCCTGACTCCTGCAAGGACGAAAGCGATACCGCCAAGACATCCTCGCTCTCCAAGTCATCCCACTCAATGTCGTTGACTACCTCGTTGTCGTCTTCCTCATCATCATCATCGTCGCTGTCGGTGTCCTCCCCACGCTCCTACGCCTGCAGCTTTCGCTGCCTCTTCTTCCTTTTGTCCTCCTTTTCCTTCCTCAAATTGCTTCACCCTCGGCATGATTCACCGCCCTCACGGACGAATCCCTCGCAACGGAGCCGGGTGATCCGTGAGGACGAGGTCCCTCGGTGGTTCACCCCTCTCAATGTTAGTATCAAGAGGTCGAGAGATCAATTGAAGAGGAGGCATGAGGAGGCGCCCACGTCATCCCATGAAATCTAGGGGCGCCCATGTCATCCCAATGAAGGCTCCATCGCCTCCTTAATGTCAAGGCGACCTCGAGAGTGGGGGCGCTCCCTCGGCAAGCGTCGTCCCATCGAATGACGCCTCGGGCGCCATCACATACAGCGGGAGCGCGCGCCTCATCAACGGCGCCACCCTCCTCGCATGGTAGGCCCTGATGATGCCTAACCCCTTTCAGGCTGCTCTCCTTCAGGATGCGGATGGCGGCGAGGTGGTCCCAAATCTTCTTCTTGTCCTTCTCCAGGACACCCCACTTCCTCCACAATTCCGGGGCCTCTTCGATCAGGCGCCCGGTGAACTTTGGTAGGGCGGCGGTGGCGTCGTTCTTGAGATAGAACCACTACGAATGCTACCCCTTGTTGGAGGTCGACAGCCGCATTGACAGGTACTCGCCGACCCGGTTGTTCCGGAGGTGGATGTCGGCGCATCCCATCAGCGTATGTAGCTCCTGCTTGCCACTCTTCTCCCTCTTCTTCTGGAGGGTGACGACGAAGAAGTGCCGCCACATATCAAAGTGGGGACTGATCCCTAGGAATCCCTAGCATAGGGGCGACAAACGCCTCCATGTCTTTGGATCCCGTTGGGATTGAGTCTCAGTAACTTCGATCTTGTAGTAGTCTGGCGACCCCGAAGAAATCTATGGGTGGGGGTATTGAACCCACGCTCATGGAAGTGCGCAAACGACACCTTGTAGACATCGGGCGGCGACGGTAGTTCCTTCTCGCTGGCCAGTAGCCACTCCTCGATGCGGAGAAGGCCATGACGGACGAGGCCCTCCATACGCTGGAAGGTGATGTCGAGGCGGCACCATGGATCCATTGGAAGACGGGGGCAGGTGGATGCACGAGCTCGACGGCGGCTAGAAAGTGGATGCAGGAGGCCTAGGCGATTGGCGGTGGCGGTTGCGAGATCACGAAGGCAAGGAGGCAAGGTATGAAACCCAAGGGGCGAACCCTTTGGTTTTATGGGGGCGACGGGCGTGAGGAAACCAACCGCCCGCCTAGATCTTCGCGCCTGCCATGATCTACCACAATGTCATGTCGCGGGATATGCACACGCAATCCCTATCCTTTCCCCTCGAAAGACTCATCGGACGTTTCACCTCTCCTAGTGGGCCACGACTCGTCACAAGTAAGAGAAATACGGATCAAAAAACACCTCTACGGCTTGTCTAGGCCTAGGAGTTCGAAGGTTGGCCCATCAATGGGTTCGACAACCACTCCAGGCACCCTAACGATAAGGGATGGGCCCGCAAGCGGCTAGTACCTAGGTGCACGAGCGCCACGGGCATCCTGGCCCGCAATCGAGTCTCAGCTGGGTATAATCCATTGTTTTCTCCTAAAGAAAGGCAGAGAACCCTCGGGACCGATCGAACAGACCCGAGAACTATATGGATTAACCACTGAGAAACTAAGGTCGATCACCAAGCCAACCCTATCTAGATCCTCGCGAACGGGATGCCGGGACCCCAATCGAACTAGCCAGCTAACAAACCACCAAATCTCATGGCCATACCCACTAAGGGTCCGACCTCTACAAGAAGGAATCACCATCCCTAGGACATGACGTGGTCAACAAAAGAAGGCCAGGGCCCTCAGAGTCCTCCCTTTTGGAAAAAACCTCCGAAGGAGTATACTACTCCTCCGCAGGCTCGGGGGCTACTGTCGGGGACTAATACTAGGGTACCCAAAGAGGAGGAGCTAATAACCATCAACGTTGATTCATCCGAACGGTCAAGAGCGCGACTCAGGCTCTTGCCGACCACCGAGGCTATGGACTCTGCCTCGTCCGACCCTCGAAGGTTGGCTCCAGCTCTTGCCGACCACCGAGGCCGCGGGCTCCGTCTCGTCTGACCCCTGAGGGTTGGCTCTGTCTCGCCCGACGTCTGAGGGCTGGCTCCACCTCGCCCGATGTCTGAGGGCTGGCTCTGCCTCGCCCGACCCCTGAGGGTTGGCTCCGCTTCGCCCGACGTCTGAGGGCTGGCTCCGCCTCACCCGATCCCTCAGGTACGGATCCTAACGGAAGCTCACGCCGCCGCCAACCACTACGGGCCAGAAAGTATGACCCAGGGTCAAACTTCTGGCATCGTGCAGGGAGTGGTCACATCTCAACACGACCCATCCCCGTGACATGTCATTCCAGGGGACTGACATCGCCCACAGTGACGGACGCGTGGTCACTATGCTGCCTACTCTCAGTATGGCGGCCGATCGACAAAATTTGGTTTGCCTTGCTTGCTGCGTCAAGTGGTGGGGACGTGATGACCCTCGGCATTGTCAGCGGACAGGCGCCCGACGTGGAGCTATCCATGTCACCACCTGCCATGTCAGTGGGGCCCGCGACGAGGAAAAAGAAAGGCACGCCCTGAAGGACTTCCTCTGCCTCTCGTTCTCCTTTTTTCCAAAACCCTAAAAAAATCCATATCCGCATCCGCATCCATGTATTATCCGCTCTGATTTGAATCTGATAAGAAAAACAGATTAGGATATGAAAGAGGCATTATCCATTTCCAATCTGATCTATTTTGATCCCTACATATCTCTAATGAGTGGGACCATTAGACTATGCATTGCATCTGCTCGGCAAGGCTCAGCAAACACGGCCGATTCAACTACACCGCAGGATGCTGCATTAGCTGGGCCAACCTAGCATCACGGCTTAAGATGTAACTTAGTGACGGGAAACAAAGCGTCTCTAAATTTACGTATGTGATGTGGACACTATTAGTGATGAGTGCTCCACCGTCTCAGATATGTACATAGTTGATGGTTAATAATAAACAAAAATCGTCTCGGTTATATATAAAATAGCGACGGGTCCTAGGACACTAACCATCTCTAAAAACAATAATACAGACGATTACTCGAGACAAACCGTCTCTGATATACAACAATTAGTAACGGCTACCTCTGGAAAACGTCTCTGATTCGTTTACAATAGTGACGGTTACTAAGGCGTACCCGTCTTTGGTATGTATATCATAGCGACGGTTTGAGGAATATAACCCATCTCTAATATATGCATGACAAATAGACGGTTGTTAGGAAAAAACGTCTCTGATATCACCCAAACAGAGACGTACGCATTATGCTCTGTTCGTTTGGCTGATAAGCCATGGCTAAAAGTACTGTTGGCTGATTTGTTGTGAGAGAAAAATACTGTTCGTTGGCTGAAAAAGTACGGCTTATAAGCCAACCGAACAGGGCATTAATGGAGCCCGTCTCAGATTTGATATACCGTAAATTCAAGCGCGTCTGCAATATCCATGCGATAGAGACAAGTTTCTTCTAGAACGTGTCTATGACGATGCTTATCACCCTACGTGTATGCAAATTCCGAGTCTCTTTATGTGCTCATTACATGAAACTTTGATCACATATAAGTTTTCGCACATCCGCTAGGGGATCGGAGGGCGTAGATGTCACATCCGCTAGGGGAGAGGGTGTCGTCGCCACCGGCTCCAAGGGGGAGGGGGGGGTGTAGCCAGCTCCGAGTAGACAATGAGAGCGAGAGAGGAAATCGATTTGAAATGGCACCGAGAGAGAAAGGTGAGACATGCTTCGTTTATATTTTCCTTGACGGTGAATTTCTACCATATACTGACATTAGTTTTATGCTTTACAGACGCATGAAAGTTCAGTGGGATGCTACCTGTTGAATCGAACTATATGGGGTAGGTTTGGGCTTTGGCTTCCAACAATTATTGGAAGCCAAAGGCTCCTAAATAGTGCACCATATCAGACAGAACTTTCACCCAAAATATCGATCAAGTAAATAAGCGTGACAAAAGCAACCAAGGAAAACGCAGCTACCTCTCACAGAACACTAGAACAGCTGCGCATATTCACAGGACGTACAAGCATGCATATGCATGGCAACATATAGTTACCTGCGACTGCGATATATACTAGCACGTTCCAGCAGCGACGACGACATCACGTCCCAACATTATTCATTATCTAATATATACTATTAGCTCACTAGCATAGTAGCATTATACTGTATTCTAACTACTAGCTAGTCAGCAAGCATTACTGAAGAAGATGCACACAAGACATGAGGGACAGTTCCGATGAGCCAGTGGTAACGACAGCGATTCATCAAGTTTGACAGGTGCCGATGCCACGCACTGTGCCAAGTACTACGGGGAGTCGTCGGAGTCGAACGAGAGCTACCACTAGCAATTTGGAGACCTGCATGTTGCTTTACTTCTCACTTCTCAGGATGGCCTGGCGGCCAGCCTTCAGCTAGCTCGTCTGCATGGACGAATAATACTGATGATGCCTGCCTTTTATAGAGGACGGGAAGGCTTCTCGTGCGATGAGATTGAAGAAATCACTTTGGAACCGAGCTAGTTGGGACAAGACACGGGCGGGCGGCCCGGGGTGGTGTGCTCCGTCCGCACCGGCGCCGCCACACACATGAAACCTCCGCGAACTTCAGTTCGACCTTCGTTGAGGATGGGAGCTGTCATTGTCACTTTGCTTGCGCACGATCAGAGGTAAGCATGTCTCCCTTCGCCAGTGGCCCCAGCCGCCCAGCGCCAACGGGATACGGACAATGTGCCTTGGGTGGCCGCAGGATTCACAGCCATGTCGGCCCTGCTGGCGAGGCCGGGCAAGTGTTCCGGCTATGATTCATTCATTTTGCTATGTATTTAAACATTATATATATATATATATATATATATATATATATACACACATAGCAATATGAATGTAAAAAAAAAGTCAAAGTAACTTATAATTTAGATAGATCGCCTTTTGCCCTTGTTTCTTCCTGCTTGTGTTTGTGTGCGTGGTTCTAGGCATGGCATCTCGTCAGTGTTTAGTACCAAGTTAAAGCCTCTCCGAACGTAACATGTTATTATTCTATTATTTTTGCAGAAGCGCCGCCTCTCATAAGGTGAAAGGTTTATTCAAACTAGGAAATATGCACGTGCGACACGCACGTGTTTTCAAATACAATAGAAATTTTAATTGAATTATCGATATACAATAAAGTAGGTGCCAAGTGTTTGATTGATCGATTTGATTGGGTCGTATAGAACAAGGTACAAATCAGAGGCAAACAATCATTACACAAAAGTTTGGGTGTGGTGCATCTGCATGAACGTGTCGTGCATGACACGTCAAGTTCAGGTGTTGGCTTCAGCTACAGCTTATGACGTGAACGCATAATCACAGTTGGGACCTGTTACGTCGCATGTGGCTATTAGACCAAACGACTTAAGACTTGGACGCCTTGGATTCAGCCGAATTAGATTAGATTTACGTGTGCATACAGAAAGGCCATGCATGATAACTGGGTAGGACACTGTTAGGGGCTAGCTGTGATCGAGAGGGAGTCGAGCTGTGTGATTAAGTCTGTTGCGTAGGTGTACGTGATCGAGAGGGAGTCGAGCCATGGGATTGAGGGGGGCGTGGATAAGATCTCGGACGACGGAAGGCTCATATGACACGGCGTCTAGATCGAATGGTTATCGGAGAGTAAGATCTCGGACGACGGAAGGCTCATATCAAACGGTGTCAAGATCAAACGGTTATGAAAGAGGGATAGCCCTCCACAAATTGATCGTTCTTTTATAGTGTGATGTGATGAGGAGCAATTCATAAGGTAAAAGACGGAATAAGAAGCATATTTTCTGGCACGATGTGAGTGCTCCGCTCAAAATCATGTTCAATGAGTTATACAACATATGGATGACCAATTTGGCACGCGTTGGAGAAATTATATATACTGATGATGGATTGTGGATGGCAAATCAGCTTCAGAAGAGCCCTAACAGAAGGTGAACATGTCATCTGGCATCAACTCAAGGAGGAGCTGGCCGGCGTCACTTTATCGGCTGATCAAGGAGACGATGTTAAATGGGCGTTGAAATCCAGGAAATACACTACCCAATCTATGTATAGGTCCATCATAGATGATGGAGTTCACAACAGACAATCATCTCTGATATGGAAATGCAGAGTACCAATAAAAATCAAGGTCTTTAATTATGTGGCAAGTTCTTAACAATAAGAGATAGCTGTACAGAAGAGGTAAATTCCATTTGATTCTGAAGGAATTACGCCAATTGTGTTGGTGACATTTAGATCTCACCATTTTCAATTTCAAACTAGCGAGTGGTGTATATTTTTGTATTTTTAATCGGTCAATTATTTATTTATCTATTTGATTTTACAAAAAAGAACGAATATATGAAAATAAAAAAAAAATCTCCACCCATGTTTGTCCCCATGTGGGCTACCACGGCAACGACGGAGGCCCAAATAGGCCTAGAATGTGTTTTTTTATAGCGGGCCTAGAATGTGTTTTTTATAGCGGGCCTAGAATGTGTTTTTTTTGTTAGCGGGCCTAGACTGTGTTGACCCACAACAGCAAAGGCAGCATTCCCGTTTCCGTCCCGTTTGCTTACATCACAGAGCAGCCGAGAACCAGAGACAGAAGAAGAAAACTCCAGCCGCCGAGCTCAGCCGCCGCGACCGGGACCGGGGAAGATGGCCGACGGCAGCGCCTCCGCCTCGCCGCCCTCCGTTTCTCCGCACCACCAGTACCACCGCGACGCCATCAAGTCTTCAGGTGCACCCTCGCGCTTCCCTCCTGTCTCCTCCCGCCGGCGTTGCTTTGTCATCGCTTCGAACACTAGGCGCGCGCGGGCCGCGGCCGCGGCAGAAGCCCTAACCTATCTGAATCACCCTGAGCTCGCGTTGCGGTTCTGTTGCTCTCGGAACGAGGAGCGGTGAGCGCGCTAAGTGCTCTACTGGCTTCTGCTATTGCCTTATTTGGGAAGAACTTCGCCTACGCCAGGGTTCGATAACTGTTTTGCTCGAGCAGTCGAGCTGATTAGAATTGGGACTCATCTTATTAGCAGGGTTAGGTGGCAAGGAACTTGGTTTGAGGGGTTATTCTGTAGTGAACGAAACCTGGCGAATTGGCATGACAAACAATTTACAATTTGACATGTGTGGCCGAAAATTAAGCAGTGGCTAATGCTACCTCCTGTAGCCCTGTAGGTAGCTGCTAAATCCCTTGTGAAGCATTATAGAGTCGTGTTACTTTTATTAGGGCGATTTATTACTTAAAGTTCCAATTGCAGTGTCATGTTCACCACCACTAATTTTGCTATTCAATTTTATATCTATGATTATAGCTGCATAAATTATGCGAGTAATGAATCTAGGGTAGTACATTAACCTTAGACTGTTTGATGTTGGTGTTGAGCAGTAGAATGGAATTATATATATGTTAACTCTGTTGCATCCTAAATTAATCATGCGACAAAAAAAAAACTTATTACAACATTGCAGGAAAAAAAAACATATATCATGGTGCATCCTACTTGTGGATCTTGTTGCTAGTCTGCAGTAAGTATAGCCTCTAAGGCCTTTAGTTGGTTGTATGTCTGGTTGCAGTGCGCAATACAGCTGCTAATCGGAGGAGGGAGCAGGCTCTTGCAATAGGGAAGGAAAGAAGGGAAGCTTTGATGCGTGCAAAGCGAGTATGTCGAGCTCCTCTTTCCGGCAGTGATGAGGCTGCAGCAGAAGATGGTGACATGGTTATTGACGAGGGGAAAGCAGATCTTGAGGCTAGAACGACTCAGGCTGTTGAGGAACTGAAATCTGCTTTGTCAAGCCAGTAGGTGCCTTCCATAAAAAAGATTTCCATTTATGTTAATATAAGCCCTAATTCTTGGTGTACTCTTTAATAGCCTGAATATATCATACTGCTCTCCCTTTTCTCAACCAAATGAAAGCCATCACCTTGAATTATTCCTAGTCTTGGTTTTGAGGTCTCTTCCTGTATTGCATCTACAGGAGGTCAAAATAGTTTGGTTATGATGCATTGACAGAATAGTTTTGATAATCTCTTGAACATCTCATTTCATATGTAAAACCCTATGTGGTCATTGATATGATTTACAGACATGAACCCAATTGCACAGTAGTTTATTTGTGATCCTGCTTCTATTTACTTGTTTTTGATATTTTCCGCCTTGGAAATTACGCATCAGCTAGCTGTAAGGGCTGAACTTAATTCAAGCACTCTCAAATTTAACTACTAGAATAGAATATGAAGCGCATATTAAAAGAACTCTGGTTTTGAATTATATGTTTTACGGTTACTCTTAGGGGAAAAGGGGCACAGAAGAGGAAGACAGAGCTGCTTCGTGCTTTAAGGCGTTTGTTGTCCCAGTCTGAAGTACCTCCAGTTGATGCAGCAATTAAAGCTGGAGCAGTCCCTCTGTTAGTGCAGTATCTGTCGTTTGGATCATCAGATGAACAAGTTGAGCACACTCCACTTATTGTTCCATAGCCCTAACAGTACAATTAAACTGAGTAAAGTTTGTATGTGTTGATCATTCGCATGGTAATTGTATCGCTATACTCAATTGATCTTTTCTCTTATCAAGATTCTTCATGCTTTTTAATTGCAGTTGCTAGAGGCAGCTTGGTGCCTTACAAACATAGCGGCAGGGGAACCTGAGGAAACTAAATCCTTACTTCCTGCTCTACCATTGCTCATTGCTCACCTTGGTGGTTAGTTTTCTCTTATTTGTTGGTCAAATGTAATAGCGTCCATTTCCATTCCCATTTGTCTCTAGAATACACAATTCTCAAGAATGACTACTGGGTTGACCTCCTATAAAAGTTTTAATCTCCCTATGTCTGTTAGAGAAGAGCTCCACACTTGTCGCGGAACAATGTGCATGGGCCATCGGTAATGTTGCTGGTGAAGGAGTAGAGCTGAGAAGCACATTACTTGCTCAAGGTGCTTTGTGGCCTCTTGCCCGTTTAATGCTGTCAAATAAGGGTTCTACAGCAAGAACTGCTGCATGGGCATTGTCAAATCTCATCAAGGTTGTATTGATTAAGCCCCTCTCTTGCTTGTTATGTCACAGTTGTCTCTTTACCAAGAGCATTTTTTATAGAAGGAATTAAAATTAAGCATAAGCTATTAAGCTTAAACTTGAACTAAGATAAAGTATTTCCAAGATGGTACTACTGTAACGGTTTCCTCCCCTCCATCCTGTTCAGTTTTCCTAAGTCAAACCATCCAAAGTTTCACCAAGTTTGTTGAAAAGATCATGAATATTTACAATATGAAAGAGGTAATTTGTGAAAATACATTTCATAATAATGTATCTAATTATCTAATGGAGCTCATTTGATATTGTAAATATTCTTAAACTTGGTTAAACTTAGGATGGTTTGAAAACAATTGAAAATCCACTATATTTCAGGGAGGGAGTAGTTGACAAGTCATATCCATATCTACCCTTAACATAAGTTCAAGCCATATCTGTGTTGGGAAGTTTAGACTTCCCGAAACTTAAAAAATATATATTTTAAAACCTTATATGCTAAATTGCTCCAACAGCGGGATGCCGGGATCCCCATTCCTGATTTTAACTGCCTGGCTATCAAACTTTCGCAGGATTCTAGAATTCAAATGATGGCCTGTTTTGGTGATTTTAGATGCCAATTTAAAATATTTCAAGAGACAGTGCTATTTTAAGGTTGAGTCAACACACAAGTAGAGAATCCATACAAAAACAAACCACTGGGAACCCAGCTGGTTACTGAAATCCTTGTGTGCTCTTGGATTTTGTCCAGAATCTGGAAAATGACACCCTGCCGATGGAGTTAATTGGTGTTTCTACATATGCTTGTAACTACATACCAAGCTTCATTTGCTGAAACATTTGTTTCTCTTATCCCAGGGGCCTGATTCCAAGGCTGCGAATGAGCTTATTGGCATCGATGGTGTACTGAATTCAATCACGCGGAACTTGGAAAAAGCGTATGTGCCACCTTATTGACATCTTTTTATTTTGCATCATTACTTCTGTGTACACTTCTTGACTTTGGAGAACTCAAGTAGAGATATGGTTGTTCTGACTTCTGATGCTAGTTTCTTACTTGCTACAAAAAATACTAGTTATCTGTCCCTTGTTCTCACAGTCCCATGAAATACATTCTTTTTAGCTTAATTAGGGATAATCTCAATTCTTTTTTGGTGGGGTATTTAGATTCGCTGGCATGCGACCTGTATCTTCACTCCATGGCGGATCTTAGAAACATATGCTGGGAGGGGTTATAGTCACATGCCCAATCTCCTGACCTTTCCTCAGTATGCACCCA
Source organism: Miscanthus lutarioriparius (assembly GCA_904845875.1). Classification (NCBI taxonomy): domain Eukaryota; kingdom Viridiplantae; phylum Streptophyta; class Magnoliopsida; order Poales; family Poaceae; genus Miscanthus; species Miscanthus lutarioriparius. The sequence continues at coordinate 105,327,958 of CAJGYO010000005.1, forward strand.
TGCTGTGTTGTATATATCGGCTGCTTTGTGCAATCTTCTCTATGCAGTCTTATGTTTGGTCTGTTTCAAAAATATCTAAGTTCTGCATGTTTACATCATCAACTAACTAAATCTATCAAATCCCCATGCTTGCTTCGCTCATTACTGCTGCTGATGAGTTGTTTTTGGACTCTTCAGGGATGAAGAACTTGCAACTGAGGTGGCATGGGTAGTGGTCTATCTTTCAGCACTTTCAGAAAAAGCTACCAGCCTAGTAGTAAGAAGTTCTGTGCCACAGTTGCTGATCGGGCGGCTTCTAGCATCTGAAAACTTGCAGTTGCTCATTCCGGTATCATCTTCGTTTTCTCCATCGCAATTTTTAACTTGTGCCTATTCTCAGTTTCAGATTTTTCCCTAAAATGAAACACCTATTATTTGGACACCTTTTATCGTTAACTGTTGCACAGGAAACTATTCTATATTCTAAATTGGCATTTGTTTGTCACGATATTTTTGTATGAAGGTGCTAATAATGATTTCCAGACAATAGGGATTTGCCGTTAATGTACATTGTATAAATTGGCATCTGTTTGTCAAGGATCATTTTCTCTTGTAAATTTAGAATTATCTAGCAACTTGTAAATATATAGCTAGTATATGTGATTTCACAGCTCAGACAGATTGACTTTTCTACTTCAAAATAGGTACTTCGCGGTTTAGGAAATCTTGTAGCTGGTGATGGTTACATGGTTGATTCAGTCCTAATTGTTGGAAACAGTGTCACAGGTTAGCTCATAATTGGATAATCCTTTATAGCTAATTGTATATGAGCACCATATTTCACTTGTAATGATGTTATCAGCTAACAGCTTGCCATTCTAGAGTATGTGTTAGTCTCCAAGTACTAAGTCACTAACTAAATATTGTTCCAGATCAAGCCTTATCAAGTCTTATCAAGTGTTTGAAGAGCGACAATAGGGTTCTCAAGAAGGTATGTTGCCCTTTCATTTGCTGACTAAGTTTATTTTAATTTGGACTCTAAAAGGTTATATAATTCTTTGGTTTATCTTGTCTTTTTTTTTAACTGCTTATATAGGAGGCATCATGGGCCATGTCAAATATAGCAGCGGGCAGTTTCGAGCATAAGAAACTGATATTTGCTAGTGAGGCGACTCCTTTGCTGATGCACCTCCTCAGGACTGCACAATTTGACATCCGCAGGGAAGCAGCATACACCCTGGGCAATCTGTGTGTTGTCCCAGCAGGCAGTGGTAACCCCCCAAACATAATCATTGAACATTTAGTTGCCATCGTAGATGGTGGAGCCCTTCCAGGATTTATAAATTTGGTGAGGTCAGCTGATATAGACAGTGCGAGACTTGGGCTTCAGTTCCTGGAACTGGTAAGGGAATCTGAGATTTTAATGCTTAAAAGCATTTAGCCATGTCTTTTGTCTACTGGGATTCATATTACCGCAAATCAAATTCATTTTGCAGGTGATGAGAGGATACCCTAACAGTCAGGGTCCAAAGCTCGTGGAGGCAGAGGACGGCATCGAGGCTATGGAGAGGTTCCAGTTCCATGAGAACGAGGTGATGAGGAATATGGCCAACGGTTTGGTTGACAAATACTTTGGCGAAGACTATGGTCTCGAGTGAGTTCCTTGTGCCGCGCCGATACACCTGGGTAAACATCGTAGAGCTGTTCGTGGGTTTGAAATGTAACAGTGCTAGAGCAGAAGGATGCCCGTTCATCATGGTTACCATGTAATTTAGCCCTTGATTCTGTAGTTGGAAATGTGAATGTGTTGAGTGTGAAACTGACCGTGAGCTATAGAAGTATGGATACTGGAAACCGTCGATAGACCTTGACATCTTGTACGATACGAAATAACTAGCCTTGCTGTCTTCTCTCTTGCAGCCATTTGCCAATCCAAATTTGAAATTTGAACAGATTGCTGCAGCAGCTAGTTGTAAGGGTGTATGTGCTGCAACTGCAATGATCAACTGTTAAAACACTAGCTGTAAGTGGCCGTATGATTTCTAGAAGACGTATCACCGTTGTTACAGTAGCAGGACACTAATTCTAGCACCAAGCAAACTCATTTGTCAACTAAAATCCCTGGTGGTATTGGACTAGGAGGCATTGGCAGCCGTCTTGCTCTCGTCTCTCGATCGCATTTCGTCGAGCACGTCCCTGGCGGGCGGCGAGACCGTGGCCTCCCACTCGGCGAAGTCGGCCTCCACCTCCGCCGCCTCCTCGTGGAGGCCCAGCCGCTTCATCCCCCGCGCCATCACCCTGTACACGTACTCGTCCACGTCGAGGCCGCCCTTCCTGACGGCCGCCTCGTACACCTTCCACGCCGCGCGGCCCCTGGCCTTGGCCACCAGCGCGCGCAGCAGCCTCGTGAGCTTGTACACGTCCTCCTTCCCGTCCACGAACCCGCCGCCGCGCGCCTTCTCCTCCAGGAACGCCTCCACGAGCGCGTCCAAGGCGGCCTCGGCCTCGCCCTCGCTCTCGCTCTCGCCGGAGGGCGAGGCCGGCGCGGAGGAGACGAAGGTGGCGTAGAGCTCCGGGTCCGGGCGGTACCAGGGCTCGGCGCGGGCGACGTGGAGCGCGGCGAGGGCGAGGGACCAGTGGCCCTGCCGCTGGAGCTCGGCCATGGCGGCCACGAGGTCCGCCTTCAGGAGGCGGCCCAGGGCGGAGGCCGCGGCGGCGGAGGCAGCCGCCGGCGAGCGGTCGGCGGAGGTGAGGCGCTTCAGGGATTGGATCGCCAGGATGGCCTCCGTGGAGAGGGAGCGGCCGCGCTGGAGGGGCCCGCGGTTGTCGCGCGGCCCGCAGGTGATGGAGACGGGCCTAGGCTTGTGAGTGGCACTGCGTCCGGGCTTCGCGCACGGGCTCCGGGTGGGGCGCGGGACGAAGAGGAGAGACGCCATTGGAGGGGAAGCGGGGAAGTCGGCAAGCGGTAGGAGAAAGAGGAACACCGTAATTTATGTGCCAGCAAGCGGGGAAGCTGCAGCGTGGCGTGAGTGGCCTGCGGTGGCGTGGAGGTCTGCGGCGACTCGGCCAGCAGCGGCTTGGGGGCCTGTGGCAACTCGTCCTGCGGCGGCGCGGCGGGAGGAACTGAGCGTAGGGCTGCCGGACTGAGCAGATGAGGCACTTTTGTTTCTGTGCCGTCCGATAGCGTTTGGACGATGGATACAGGCAGCTATGCCTCTGTGGCCTCTGTTCAGTGTTCACTCACTGCTAGCCAGGTCCCTATTACCCGAAGCCGTATCTAAGTCACCCAATCTGCTGCGGATTTGGACGCCGTTAAGAAATCTGACTGGGCCATCCATCAGACGTTTGATTGTTTTGAACGAATATCAGACGTTTGATTGTTTTGAACGAGTATCAGACGTTTGATTTTAGACGTCTAGATTGGATGGATGTGTCTAGCGTCGCCCTTGGATTCTAACGAAACAATCTTTCATTGTCACATGACTCAACCTAAATAATTGTGGCCACCTTCTGACAAATGGTGTAGTAATGCAAAAAAAAAAGCAATAAGAGCGTGTTTAGTTCATTACAGATGTTGCCACAGGTCACCACTCCTCATCATGGCTAATGTTCGGTTCATAGTTGAAGTTGCGGCATGCCGCACCCTGCTTAGGTGTAGTTCATTTTGTATGCCATAGCTCGCCTAAAGTGCGACACTGTTTTGTGTGCCACACTTGCGGCCGAAGCTCTGACGTAACAAACCGTGGTAGGAAGCCAAATATGCCTTAATACCTCTCAGATGTCGCCCATTCTTGTACCTTAAAATTTAGGATATAGATATGACAAGCTCAAATCCCACCTAGGGGGCTAGGTTATGGGGTAGGGAATAGATGCTGAGGGATAGAGCCATCGTAACCTCTGCTCCCACGGTACGCACGGTCTCCTCCTTCCCATGCTATAAAAATCCTAGGTCCTCGCAATCTCCATCCAAATCTTGTATTTTCGCACCAGATCCGGCTACTCTAGGTGTTGCTCATTCTTCCTGTGGTCTTCACATTATGAATGGTGCGGGCTCAGTGATGATGACCAGCCCGATCGTGATCTTTCCTCTAGCTGGGGTAGATCATTTACTACTCATCGAACGTCCCTTCTCACGCCCTTGACTTCGTCGGTGCCTGTTGTTTGTTCCCCCTCATCACCACGGTTGAACGAGGGTTGGTTGCATAGTCACTTGGCGGCCTCACGCTCAGTGGACCATTTCTCCTATCGTTCTTTCGTGCTTGGACTACAATCATCCTTAAGCTATGGGGCATACTAGGCTTCGACCCTGTGGCAATGCCACCACTACTCATAGGGTTTTGCTAGGGACCGGCCCTTCTAGTTCAATCTGTGGACCCCTTATGAAAGGTTCCATCAGTGGTAGCCTATAATAGTTATTAACGTGTCACTTATTTAAGTAGTCACCCTATATTATTGACATTTCTTAGCATCACTTTTACTAAGTTGTCATCCCTAGTAATGGTACCAAAAATACTTATTGGTACTACCCAGTGCCACTTCTAGAATGACACTAAGAAGTACTTTAATATTACATGTGACTAGAAAAAATATATAAATGAAAGAAATCTGCAAATGCACAGATAATATACCATTGTAGCACTTTATCCGGGAGTATTTCAGGTATCATTATTTATATTTTTACCACAGGGAAGGTCTGGCAATGACATGTATTGATAACATATGCTATTGATAGAGAAGTAAACCATAACCAATATTCTACTCACAACAGGGTAAGTCAAGAGATAAATGTATATATAAATAGTGCATAGTAACTAATCATTGATCATTCATAATACTCCTTTCTATGGCATTAGCATCGTTATATATATGCTTTGACTTGTAATTAAGAATGACTTAGAAATTATTCCTCTAATATTCTATCTGACCATGCTAATGCTATAGAAAGAAATGCTCTGAGTGATTTATCATTATTATTACTTATTATATACATATCTTATCCTATGACTTATCCCTGTTATGAGTAGAACATCGGTTTGTCATGCTCTTAAAATCAAGATCACGTACACACCACCTAAATACGCACTACTCCTACACTGGGGGTAGGCGCAACAACATGCCATTCCATCTAGATCCACCTAAAAATGTTTCACTCCTACACTGGGAGTAAACACCAAAAATATTCTTCATAGATACCCACCAATTAAATGCTCCAAGTTCTTCTTGCTATCTTTCAAAAGTTTTCGTTGCAGAAAAGAAGCATGGGGCTATGCAAAAGTTATTCATAAAAAAAGAGATGAAAAAATGGGCAAGTGTCCGAGATATTGAAAACAATAGGTACTCAGATGCCCGCCTGAAAAAAAGAGAAAAAGAAGAAGATGAATAAGATAGCCCCTGTTTTCTTGTAAAGTTGTTTTCAAGTTTTAAAAGAGAGATATGTTTTTAAGGAGCATGGTAGAATTAGGTTAGCCACTATATATATTCACCATATACATTCATACACATGCACATCTTGATTTGATTGTATGACTCAACTCTCTTTGGATCCGAGGTTTGACTTTACAATATATGTATTGCAAGTACGCTCTTTTATTGTTTCTCCACTCCTATGAGCTCCACATAAGCCTTAGATGTAGGAAGAGAAAATCATAACACCACTATTGTCTTGGTGAGGATCAATAAATAACACATATATTGAGAGACTTGAGAGTGTCATACAATGATATATTTATCTATAAAATCTCTGGAGTAATGGTTGAGCAAAGAATTTGAAACATAGTGCTTGACTTGATCGTTCTGTCTTTCAATTACTCAAGATCCAAGTGAAGGTTGAGAAGCCCCATGGTTGAAGGTAATATGGGTAAGTTAGAAAGTCAGATCGGTTTATTCTAATCCGGAGGTGAATTCTTGTTTGAACGTATGTGTACTTTTGAGGAGTTGCTTCAATGTTTTCAAAATCCTTAAACTCCATATTTAGTTACTAAGTTTAGTTTTGCTAAGGGACTAGCAAAAGGTAAGCTTGGGGAGTTGTTGACGGTAGTTAACAACCAATATAAACCATCAATTAAACATGCATAAGGGCATAAATATAATCATCAATGAAGGTTTAGGGGTTTAAACTAATAAATTCCATGAGTTTTGGTGAATCTATGTTTCCAGCAGGGTTTAATCAGAAAACCGCCAAGGAGGACCTAATCGTCAAAGGAAAATATGGAGTTCCGCCGTGGTACCAACATGGGAAGACTCTAGTAGGGTCCAGAAGCCACGTCACCGAAGCGGAGGGCCACCCCCTGATAGGTGGGGTCGCCCGGCCCCCCTGGGCCCACCTATCATCCAACTTCGTATGTCGGTCTCCCACCGCCTTTGAGGATGCATCTAGGCCGTTACTTAAGTCAGTTTGATCCCAGAGCTCACGTTGGACTCTCAGGGCTATATAATACAGCTCCTGCCTCCCCCAGGCATCAGAAGTCATCAAGTCATTTGAGAAGACAGAAACCCTAATCTCCTCAGAGCTCCTCCTTTGTTGCATAGCTAGTTAGGATAGATCTAGAGGGAGGCAAGCAGGACTTTGCTTGGATTCCCGATCTTGTCAAGAGCGTGGTTTGGTATAAACTTTGTACCCCTCTCTCTTTTATTTCTCTATTTGTCGGATACCAGAAAATGGGGTACCCCAAGCAAAGATCGAAAAACTGCTTAGACCCTAAAAAGAACCAACGGAATAAACAAGCGAGGTCTCGGCCAAAATCTCCGATTCGCCCGAGACCCCATCGCCGAGCCCCAGCTGAAGCAAACGATTCTCCGACTACTTGAGACCGCCTCGCCGAGGCCCCTCTCGTCGAGCCCCCTCGCCGGGGCCTCGGAAGAAGTGCCGATTCTCCGATTCGAAAGCGAGGCTCGGGACCAGCCCGTGACCGCCTCTTGACCGAATCGCTTTCGACCGAACGTCGCATCCAAGCACCCAACCACTCCGATTGAGGCATCGCGATGGCATAAGATGTCAAGTGACCGACTACACGCCAGATCGCGTCAACCTCCTCGCCATCTCTGACGGCCAGAGCGGGGTTACCGACCACCAACTTGTCTTTGCCTAACTCCTGCACCAAAGACATCGCATAGCGTGGGGAGTCGAACGGGTTCTTGTAGCCTCGGAATCAGCGGACCGACCGCTCCGTCTCACCCGAGCCCCCCTCGATGGGGCCTCGGATTCACCGATCTTTCTCCGCCTCGCCCATCCGCCTCGCCCGAGACCCCGGTGAGGGCCTCGAGACGAATTGGCGGGCTTGTCCTCGCATAACCTCGTCGCCTCCTCGCCTCAAAGGTCTCTCTGGCGAGGCCGTCGCATTCGATTAATGCGCTCAACCGCACCCTTCGTAAGCCACGATCGGCGGTCTTGGCCGCAACAGGAGCGACGGGACAACGGTCAAATCACCTTTTTTACCATCCCTCATCGACAACACAGTACCATATCCCAGTGGGCGCACGTCTCGCCTTTATTCCGCTTTGATGGCGGCGAGACCGCATACGCACTGGGTCACTTCTCGGCCCCTCGACACGGCGAGCCTCGGCACTGCTGAGCCCTCGGCACGACCGGCTATGATGGCCACCGAGCTTCGCAATCCACCAAGCCAACGAATGCGTAGCATGTTACTTCAAATGGAGACCATACCGATTAGACATCTCACGAGAACTCCCACGACAACGCCATGCTGCTCCGAGGAGTAAATCGTCATCGAATAGTCCGCTCCACGTGTAGCTCTATTATGTACTCTGGTTTCCTCCCTACGGCTATAAAAGGAGGCGGCGGGACCGTTTCTAGGGCGACGGATAGAGTCACGAATACTCGCATGAACAACACGCCTCGTTCTATAATTCATATCACCTCCCCTCACAGAGACCTGGGACGAACTCCCTCTCTCGCCTAGCTTGTAACCCCCTACTACGAGCACCCGGTGCAAGGAATACAAGAACATCTTCTCGGGATCGGGGCGTAGGGCATCCATTGCCCAAACCAGTATAAACCTTGTGTCTCTTTGCATCACCATCCGGAATTGGGAGCACGCAGCACAAATTTACTAGTCGGTTAAGGACCCCCGGTTCCGAAACACCGACACTATTATTTTTATATGCTAGTTACAATTGTTATGACAATCTCAGTGTTCATCTTATTAATGTTCTTCATTATGATGTTCAACGTCTACTTTGATTATATACTTAGTATAGCTAGTTTTTCATTGTGTTTATGTATAAGTTCGTATAGTGCTCACTCTAATGTACACGGGGTGGGTGGTCGATATTGCGTAAGCGTGGTGCTTATACGTTGTTTACCTACGGATACACCCTATATTCTGGGTCATATGGTAGATCGCGGATCTGGCACTCCTGTTGAGTCCTTTGTAGTCCACTCCCCGAATATAGGTGCAAGTAGGGTCCGATTATGAAGGTAGAACGAGCTCTGCCCTCAATCTTTCTTAGTAATATCACTTAGGTGTAGATATGATGATGATCTTAGCCATGATTACTAGGTGTAATTGCACTAATCAAATATATGCTTTGACTTGTAATTAAGAATGACTTAGGAATTATTCCTCTAATGTTCTACATGACCATGCTAATGCTATAGAAAGGAGTGATCTGAGTGATTTATCATTATTATTACTTATTATATACATATCTTATCCTATTACTTATCCCTATTATAAGTAGAATATTGATCATGGTTTATTTCTCCTTCAATAGTATAAGTTATCAATACATATCCATGCTAGACCTTTCCAGTGGTAAAAATATAAATAACGATATCTGGAATACTCTCTGGTAAAATGCTACAATGGTATATTATCTGTGCGCTTGCAGATACTTTTCATTCATAGATTTATATATATTCTCTCTAGTCACATAATTACTAAAGAACTGCTTAGTGTTATTCTAGTAGTAATACTATGCAGTATCAACAAATATCTCTGCATCAACACTAGGGATGACAACCTAGTAAAATTAGGGATATAGGTTTATGATAGGTGGCTAAGTACTTCAAACAAGTGACACATTAAGAAATACCAACACCATCATTGTTGGAGTCTCATTTGAGATTGAACCCTAGTTTGTTGGTACTGCCCTGCTCCTGCACAACTAGCGCTACCATTTAGCCTTGGATCTCCATTGTCAAAGGTGTCCTTCAAGAAAGGTTAGGCCTTCATTGCGAAGGGGTGACTGGTGCATGTTTATGAAGCTCGTTTTGGTCGATTGGTTGACTACGTTCGTTGCTTAGGAGTGCCACCTACTATGTCGTCTAGTCGTGTTGTTGTTTCTATTTGTTCCCCCTAGTCTTAAGCTTTGTCTAGTCACAATTTGTTTTGATGTAATTAAATGATAATGACCTTTGTTGGCGATCCTTATGAGACTAGTGTCACAAGGATCATGTGTCGGTTCTAGTAACCCTAGGCTAGGATTATGTATTGTAAATTTCTCTTCATCTAAAAAAAATGTATACGAGACATCACGAAAAAAATGACTTGTGAAATTAGATGTTACACACATATTATGGGCATTTTGGCCAATGACTCATTCCTTTTCATAGGTCATACTCATAATAATGCCAAAAACATGGGAATATGTAGCAACCCTTAGCCCACACTTGTGTGGCGAAACGCCCTAATCTAATGCCTCCAGAGTACTTATCTTCCATTAGACACTAAGTACCCAAGGAAGGATACCAAATTACGCAGTTCCGTCGAGCACACCCCAAGGTAGAACCCAAAAATCCACATTTTTCTATCAGGATCACAAATGAGAGAATAAAGCTTACAACATTATTAACCATTTCTTACATCACTTTTAATACAACATCAGAGTTATGAACAATTTAATTTAATAGCGGAATATAAACATATGATCAGAGTTACAGCGGAAATAAATATCTATTCATGACATGGTGAAGCATCGATATATAAACTATGACAACCAATTATAAAACTTCTATTTATAAAAAACATTTAGTGAGTGTTATAAATAAAACTATGATCGCAGCGTAAAAGAAATCCTCTCTAAGCCCGCTAGGAGGATCCACACACAAGAGTCGACTCTAACATCCACTTTGTCACACCGCAATGGGGAAATAAAACCTTGAGTACTAAATTCTACTCAACAAGACTTACCTGACAGGAGAAAAGAAAAGACTTCAAGGATATACAAGGCTATCTGGCTTGTGGGTTTATTGCATCTGCAGAAAGCATTACTAAGCGTGCGTCCTTATATTCAATTTTATTAGTAGTCAACATTAGTTCATTAATTAACCATTCTATGTAAGCACACATGCTACTTTCAAGCGGTGGTAAGCAATCGAAATCATTTTACCCTCTTTCATCTTCTAGTTCTTACTACGTTGCTAGACTATAGACAAGTCATACTAGAACACCGGTGATTCGCGAAACAATGTGCCCAGCTAGGTACCTCGAAATACACGCCCCGCTTGTACCCCAGGTACAAGCAGGACCAACCCACCACTCTCCCGTCATGAGGTCCTGGTCCCCGTCCAAACTTGGACTCCACGCCCCCGCTCTGAGTCCTAGACTCGGTCATGCGGTGCTTAGACCTCCACCATCCCGCCTACAATCGGTCGATCCGTCCAAAAAGAGCTGGAACCCACGACAAGAGAACAATAAGTCTTCCTCAGCCCATACACAACTATGTTCTCGAGATAATAAGTCTGTAATTTGCCTAGAACCCAATGCAACGACCGGGTCCTTAACCGACACAGTGAAACAAATGCAATCCGAGCCTCACTCGACGCCAAACCAAGTCTAGATCCAAAGTACCATTACATGCGGTCTCCAATTATTATTCATATATATTCCGGATGATAATAATATAGTAACAACGATAATATATTTCCTATCTCTCGTGAGTGTCAGGCAATCACTCGACTTCTACCAGAGTTCTGTAGCATAGCAATCTACATGTTCCTATCATACTAGTAAGACTCATAGGATAAAGATATATATATATATATATGCAAGTGGGTTTCATTCAACTCCTTAAAACTTAATGCACAAACATAATATAAAGTGTAGAAAAGTAGGGGTTATGCACCGGGGCTTGCCTGGGTAAGATTTAATCAGAAGTTAGCTTTCCATCATTGCGACACGGTCTCCAAAAGTACCATTTCTCCAGCAACTCCCGATCACTCCGCGATCCATCGATGTCCCTATTATGGTATGCAATGCGATGCAGAGATGATGTAACAGTTAATTAACAAGGCAACAACAACTCTTAAAACAGAGCACATACTACAAACTAACAAGCTAGCTCTAATGACAAACGTACTAATCTACGTATTAACATCGTCGAGAAAGGTGTCATTTCCCAACAAGGGTTTTAGTTATACAATTCCAAGGCATTTCTTTATTTCATTTATTTGATTTACTATATATTCAAACTAGGGCACATTTGCTATCTTAGCAATTTAATTACTCTATAGCTACAAAAATTACAGTGGACACCTAATAATATTAGGAATTTACTATAAAATTTTTAGAGTAAACACTATCACCAATTTACCACCACATTTCCTATAAGTTTATATTTTGACAATATTAAGTATCTCAAATTAATTATATAGCTTCTAAGAATATTATCAAACTATGTGAACAAAATATACTACCAGATAGATCATGATTTTCGAAATTTAACAAAATTGGTTTGGCATTTTACGATTTTTACACACTTTTGGCGGATTTATGAAGTTTACGCAAATAAGAAAAAGGAAAAAGGGTTGCCTTGGGCTCTCGCCGGCTCGGCCCGTGAAATCTTGCGTCTGCTGCCTAGTGTGGAGGCCGGTGGTAACAGGAGCGGGCGGCCCAGGCGGACATGCGGCCCAAGCGCCTGCAACACACAGACATGGCCCAGCCGCGGGCGGCACGAGGCCAGCCCAGACGGGGCGAGCACGGCCCAAGCCCGTGCGAGCAGCCCGAGGCGGCGGCGGCGATCACGACCCAAAGACGGATGAGCCCAGACGCGGTGGCAAATTTGCACGAAGACCCCTAAACTTTCCTTGAATTAACTAAGCCCCTATTTGTAAATCTACTAGTCTAGCATTTTTGCAAAGTGAACACAGTAAGAGTTTTTATTCGTGGTTGAGTCCTTCTACCTCCTCACGAGTAGAGCAGGGCAAGGGAACCGACCGATGGCCAAATCCGGCTGTGAGGTCGCCGACGGCGGTGGGAAGGCGTCATCATGGCTTGCCCGTTGCCGGGCGCACTCGCTAGTGGACGCGGCTCGGCTAGAGCTATAGCGTGGAGCCCTGGCCACACGCGTCAACGCTCGGGAGGGGCGGCTCTATGGTGAGGGCGCCCCGATGGTAAGGTGGTGGTGCGGGGGCTAGCCAGGGAGGCACGCAGGCCACAATAGGACCTAGGCCTGGCCGCTGCATGGACTGAGGCAGGGCATGACACGGCGGCCACACGCGGTCGCGATAGGGAAAGGCATGGCACGGCAATGGGCAGGCAGGAGGCGCGGCACGGCGAAGCAGAGGAGGCACAACGTGGCCCCCGTATTGATGAAATTGAACTGTGGCGGCCGATAGGAGGAGATCGACGAGACATGAGCTCCCTCTGTGCGCAACAATAGAGAAAGGACAAACTGGAGAGCGAGATGGTGAGCAGCAGTGCGACGCTCTCGGGTGTGGTGGAGGGGAGTAGCTTGGCGTCGCGCTTTATGGGTGGCTAGGCAGGAGCTGTGCCACCCGTGCCTAGCTCGGCGTCTAGCACCTCAGCGTGGCTATGGCAGAGTGGGTACTGGCTGAGCGACATGCATGGCGTTGGTAATGCCGGGGCAGCACAACGTGTAGCAGCAGGTGGTGATGGCGTTGAGGCGATGGCCACGTTGACTGCGTACGCGACAAGGATGAGCTACGTTGCTTGCGTGCGTGCGTGCTTTGCTCTGGTGGTATGGGGTGCCTGTGCGTGTGTACCTGCTTAGCTCTATCTGCTACGGGTGCTGTGTGCGTTTACTTGTAGTATGGGGCTCTGAGCTGCTTGCCTGGTATCTACTGGTGTTGCTCTAGCGGGATGAAGAAGGGAGGGAGTGGGAGGTGGGGTCCATGATGTGCACGACACGACAGAAGGACAAGGCCCACGAGGTTCTGCTATGCACTGGGAAGAGGAGCAACTGCTGCCATATCGCCACGAGCTTTTGTCACGTTGCGTGCTCGGCTCTGCTCGTATTACTCCCGATCGAACTCTGGGCCAAAGAAGAGGTGGCCGGAGCAGAGCTTTTTGGCTGCGTCCGTGGTAGGTGAAATGAACGGCTGAGAGCGAGCGGTGCAGTGACCGAACGGCAACAGACAAGAGCACCTCCCTGCACGCGCGCGTGGACGGCATTACGATCGACAGTAGCTACGCATGAGTCGCAATGATGATCGCCATGAAGAACGATGCTATAACGACCGCGACCACCGCCACGACGACTTCCCGGAAAGCTCGAGAGCAGGGTGATTTCGTCGACGCCGACCAGATGTTCTGTCTAAAGCTAAGTCATGCTTTAATATTTTTCTAAATATTTCCCAACCTCCATATATCTCTATGATGTTTCTTCGAGCTATTTTCTACATGTTTGTTCTCCAAACGATTTTCTTTCTTGTATACCATCTTAAAGATGACATATAGCTAAGCCTAAGGCAAATCCCTGAATAGTCATGTTGATGTTCGGATGTTCCCAAAGACGGCCATGTCTCCAACTTCTCCCTACACATGCACGAGCGCCTGCCCTCTGCGTTAGGGGTGGTCAGCAGCTGCTCCTTAGCGACGCCCTGCTCTTCCTACACACACGGGCTCCGCGCTCCGCATTATGGTTAACAGGCTAGCTAGGCCTAGAGACTTCGCAATACACTAACTGGTCGGACGATTTATATGAAATATAAACACATCTTCATAATAACACTAAGTGTTCACACCAACTGATCGCCAATCTACATACGCTATTTCATCACATTGCTGATTCTTCTTCGGAGTTCATATATTTTATTTTTACATTATGTACTATCCATTCTACATATTTGTTTCGTAGGGGCATGGTTCGGTCAACGAGCTTATGCTCAAGGATTGAACAAGATGATCATAGTCTAGGTGGTCGAACCACCTATCGGACGGACTTCACCACCAACCAACTAGTCGGACTGCTTGGCACTCATTCCTGCTCGGCGTTCACTTTTGCCATGTCGATTGGTTGGACTGCTCATCGTATGGGCTTCATCGTCGGCTATCTTTGGGGGGCTCTCGCTTGACTCTGTTGGGACTCTGGTGTTCATTCTTCGTGCAAACATCGCCAGCTAAGCTGGGAACTCCCTTGGTGGTCGGATCTTACTACGTCTCGTCGGTGTGCTATCAAGTTGCTCCATGTTGCTCGGATTAGGGTGCTGATCTTAGGTAGCATGTGTAACAATCCAGGTGTTTGCCTTCCACATTTGCACTTGCATTTCATGGACATGAGCATCATTCATTCATTCACAAGCTTATATCACATGAAACATGTCTTTGAAACATTGCAATGTATCGTTATGCTTTTTGTGTGTTGTTTCCTTTATGAAATGTAAAGTGTGCAACACTTAAGTGCAACATGTGCCACTCACTTTAGTGAAGCAAAGTTAGTAATACTATGCAACAAGATCATGAAACAAGTGAAACATGACTATGAAACAGTTGTAACATTTCATGTGTTTTTCATTGTTTCAGTACATACCTTGCTTGATTCTTGTGTGACCAATGTATGGTGTGGCTAAAAACTCTTTTAAGTAACCTAGTTACACCTAGAATGTCATTTGGAACATTGTTCATGTTGATCACTTTGACTAATTAGGTTCCCAAGTCTTGGTTTGACCAATTTTGACCCCTAAACCCTTGTGTTTGACTATTTAAAAAGTGTAGCTTAGGATGTTTGCATGGCTGAGCAACCTAAAGCAAAGTTGTAGAGGATTATATAAGGAACAAAAGTTATTTTATGACCATCTCATGAAAATGTGCAGAACATGCTCAAAAAGGACCCACAAGTCAGATTTGAAGGTGGAGTCAACACTTGAAAATTTTGCTAAGTCTTAACTGCCATTTCAGTTTGATTGAGCCCACTTTGGATTGATACAACTCTTGATCCATGGAGATCTGGCTGTTGATTTCTAAATCAAAGTTGTTGCCCTACTATAGCTCTATAACTTTCATGAACATTTCTTCCCCTAACTCATCTCGGTTTAGGAGCTAATCACGGTCAAACTTAGCACATCGGTCGGTGAATGGAGCCTTTGAATCAGCGTTTGATCATGCTACAATGATCTCCGTTTAAGAAATCAGCCGACGTGTGGTGACACCCGTCGCCGGCAGTCTGACCGCACAGCCACGCGCCGCGGACACCCTAGCGAGGCCAGCCACGACGTGCACACTCCCACGCGTCTGCCCGACCAACTCGACAGTCCAATTTTTCATTTCTTCACCTCCACCGCTCGACAGCAAGCGAGCTCAGTCGCTCTGCCATCGTTGCCGCGGAGCTTCGCCGTCGCAGAGCTTGCAAACCACCACAAAAATGCGAACTCCGTCTTCACCGTAGCTCCACCGTGTTTGCCTCTCCGTCCTCCACCGCTTAGCCGATCCATTCGAGCTTTGGTAAGGTTGCTGTGACCATTCCACCACCGCCCGCCATGGATGAGCCTCGCCGGAGATTGGCGCTCACCGTGGCCGGCGCACCACCGCACCCTCCTTCTATCCCTAGCCCTCGTCTCGTCTTCCCCAGCTCGCGTAGTCGCTCCTGTGAAGACGTTACCTCCCAGGCCGGTCCAGTCTTGCCGGAACACGGTCGCGCACCGCCGTGCGCCACGGCAGAGCCGCCGTGCGCCATGCCGGCGTGCTTAGGGGCCGTTAGGGTCTAGATTTAGGGGGTCAATCGACGTGTGGGAACTTGGGGAGCACGCCGGTGCTGTCCAATTCGCCGGAGGAGTCGCCGTCGGCGAGTTCCACCATCGTCGCGCCGTCAAAGCCGCCTCCCCTATTTCGCTGTCACTGACCGGTGGGGTCAACTGACACCCAGGTCCCACAAGGCAATGACTGTTGTTCTTAGGGCTAGTTCCAAAATACCAGTTTTGAATGCTGATTTGAGATTTTTGTATCTCCAAATGTGTAGATCCAAATACTATGATTCCAATTTTGTTAGACTCATAGTGAAGTGTAGTATTTAGGAAAAATATAATATGAGCACTTGTAGTAGAGTTTATGGAAGAATTAAATTGAAACTTTAAATGTGTTTTTGAATGCATGCAAACTTGTTTAAAACATATCTTGAGTTTATCTGGTCCAAAAATTATGAAATTTTGTGGGTAAGCTAATCTTGTATAGTAGAAGATCTGGTTAAAATTTGAGAGTCATTGCATGTGTAGTTTTTGAGTTATATATTTTCCTTTTATCATTGGTAGATACTTGTGTGAATTTTTGTAAATTTTCTAGGAATCCTATGGCCATGAAACTTGGTAGGTAGTATCTTAGTACCTTAAGGATGCTAGGAAAAATATGAAATCTGTTGCTTGACACTTTTCACTAAGGTTTCCTAATTATTCCATTTTAAGCCATTCTGCTTACCATTTTGTGTAGGTTGTTATACTTATTCAAATGGTGTGAAATTTTATGGTAGTCTACTTAGGGCATGTAGTGTCTACTGTAATTTTTGTAGAATTAATGGTGTAGTTTTCATATATGTTTACTATTTCCTCTAATTAATTAATTAAATTAAGAAAGGTATTAAAAGAAATGTTTTGGGGATGAACACCCTACTTTCTGGTGTTCTTGTGATATGTGTGATATGTCAGTAAAGTTGGTTTTGTCCAATTTGTCCAATTTATGTTTATATCATAAGTTAATAATTATTGTTTGCATTATGTCCCTCTGGACAGATCTGGGGACTTTGGAAAGTTCCCCATGATATTTTGATTTGCTGTGAATGTGATGAATACAAAAGTTGTAGATAATTTATGTATCTAGCTCCTGTCAAAATTTGAGGGCATTTGGCCCAGTAGTTTAGAAACTATAGCTGTTTAAAGTTAGGTTCCAGTTTTGCTTACTCTCTGCCTTGTGAGGACAGAGTTCTGTTGATTTATGAATTCGACTTAGTAAAGTGTTGAATCATGCTTTGAGGTCTAAAAATGAATTGTATACAATTTCATAAGCTTTCCAGATTGTCTTGGTGCAAGTCATTTGAAATTATAAATCTCCAGTTATGGCTAGTTTACTGCACCGTTACATAGCCTTCATTTTTGCTGAAATACAAATGCTTGAGTGTATGTTGTTGCAATGTTCTCGTTGATTATTTAGGGGTTAGCCTAACTTGAGAATATGCTTAGGTGCAGGTGCTAGATCATTAACTGAAGATGAGCAATTATACATTAGGTTGTATAAACTTGGTAAGTAAAGTGATTTGAATAGGGCTTAAGTTGGAATATGCAAACTACAGCGAACATGTGCATTCCCCGACCATCCCTGACATTCGTTCATGTGTATCCATGATATTTATCTTGCGCATTCATGCAATAGGTGTGCTGGAGGGAGTGACATTGCTAGAGTTCGAGGGAGCCAACCAGGAGGAGGAACCCGAGGTGCAGGAAGCCGACGAAGCAGTCGCCGTGGAGGAATTGCCCGAGTGCCCTGACCACTAGCCTTCCTCGTTCCCTAAAAGGCAAGCCCCGAGCATATTAAGCCTCCCATGTTTTTACAAATACATTGAGTATCTTTTATTGTTGATGATGCATTAAGTATAGGAATTGGTTGGAACCAATTGATGCATTATATATCCTTCCTTGTCCAAATATCGCACTGGAATCCTATTTAAGTTCAGGAACGGGTTAAATGCTTAGCCATGCTTAGTGCGGTAGAAGTCAGGTGATTTCCTGTCACCTGCGAGCTTTAGGATGAGGTGGATCACGGTTGGCTATATTTGCTATCGTGAAAAAGAACCATGTGAATAATGAATTAAGACCGGCGGGTCTTGTGTAGGTTTGAACATAGTGACTCCGTCGAGTCGTTTAAGGACCGATACATCAGACGTCCTCATGTCATGTTGAAAGCAGCCTAACACTTAGGTCGGCGGATAAGTCGTTCCGACCACGAAGCCTAGTAGCTCGACTCGGCCGGGGACGCGACGATGGCGGCGGCATTCTGGAGGTAGTAAGGATGTGCGGAGAGCCATTGGCATAAGTCCAAGGCGGTTAGAGTCCCGAACAACCTTGGCGAGTGGTTCTCCGAGAATGTCGATCCGATCGGACTCATGACTCCTAAATCGTACCAAAGGTGACTTGTTTATGCGACTCCAATGGGAGAAGCGGGGTTTGTGTTTAGGAATACCCTCCAATTGGATAGGAATCAATTGAATCGCCGTCTCTCCGGATAGTGAGAACTTGACCGAGCAAATGACAACGTAGATTCAATTAATTTAACGATATGGTTAAATGGATGATGATGATAAGGTTGCCACAATGAATACCGATATGGTTATTAATGGTTGCACCCTAATAAAATGATTGCTTAGTACAGGTGCTAATATAGATGACGAGTTAATGGCTAAAAAGTAACCGCTAGTTCAAAGCTAAGAGTTGATCATTATTACTTATGCTTTTCTGTAAAAAGAAAGTGTCAGCCAGATCCACTACATTAAGCTATGCATAATCCTTGGTGTCATTTATTTTGATTTTCGGTGGGTAAGTCTAGCTGAGTACATTCCGGTACTTTCGTGGTTTATTCCCTCTTGTTGCGATGACCTTCTATATCGGGGATTACGTAGTATTGTCTCCACCCGGCGGTGATGAGGACTAGATCGGGGCATGATCTCTGTTCTCTTATCTGAATGCTTTTTATGGGCCGTGATCAGCGAACCAAGATGTGTATTTGAACTCGGGTGTGTAAGTTAAACTATTTGCTTCCGCATGTTTTACAAGACTTGTTTTGTAATAACGATGACTCTGTGATGATGTAATCTATTTGCGAACGTCTGTGAAATGTTGTAACGTCGATATGTTATGTTGAATTACTGTGATCTTGGTTGTATGTAAGTTGGTTTGAAATCCTTCGAGATTTCAGTTGACTCTACGGGTTTATATGGGCTCAAGTTCGAGAATTTGATCGTTTCGGCGATTGTTTTTGTACTTGTGCTGTTATAAATTGGTCGGTTCTGTGACAGCTGGCATCAGAGCTAGATTCAACATTAAACATGTCTTACGGCTATTTAAAACAAAAGCTTTTGTGGTAAAAACGGTTTTCCAACTTATAGTTATATATAAGTGTTCAAAAAAAATCAAAATTTTTATGGTATACTGGTGATCACATCCTTTATAGCCGACTTAAGGACTTCTAGGTGGCTTATATATAATTACTAACTTGGGGGAATTGATTGTTTCTATTTCGTCGTCCATGCGGCGTGATATTGCATGGATGCCATTCGTTTGAATGGTAATGTATGGATCAATTGTCTCTACGCTAAGGTAAGAGTGAGTTGTGAGAGCATAACCGTCCAACCGTCGGTCTAGGGGAGAGCTAGTTGTGGTTACTGGAGTAATTACATGTTGCATACATGTATATATTATGGTACTTAATTGTGGGTACATTTGTCGGGTAGTTTGGATACCGAAGTATATATATCGGGGGATGTATATATGGAGGGTATCTTAGTTACTACTTGTGTAATTAGCATTATATCTTATTGGGTTGGGCTGCAATGAAGTTTTCTACAGGTACGCTAACAACGCACCGTGTAGATCGACTAGTTACCGCTAATTGAGAGAACGTATGTATGCCACCGTATATTCCGCTAAAGCTTAAATTTTCATAGGTTTGTGAGGACGTACGGAACGCGCATGCATCATATTCACTCATGTCATTCATATTGCATTACCCCCTCCCTTATAATTGATTATCCCAAGTGTAAAGTGCAACCTCTCAGCAAAATAATCCTCTCACGTGAATTGCATCCTTTTTTGATCTGAGATGGCGCTACCGTGTTTCCCTCTTGGTAGCAGCACCTTTTTGGACCAGTTCGGTACTCCCACTTTGCTCTGGAGGGTGCTCAGTTCAGTTGGGTACCCGGAGGCACCCTGCTACACGTGGAGGCAGGTGGTACCATTGGGAGATGTACCATGGTACGTCGTGACCTTCATCATGCCGCAAAACCCCACAAGACCGTTGTGGCATGGGTGGAGCATTGAGACTGATGGGCAAAGCCCATGGGAAGCCACTCAGGTTGCTGCCCTTGATGTGCTGATGGATATAGCACAGAGCTTCGGGGATGAGTTAGTGGGTGGACCTGCTTCATCCATTCCCCAAGTGTCTCCTACTAAGGCTGAGTGGACTTAGGACGTTGGTCAGGCCTTGGTTCGAGGCCGTGGCGAACGGGTGTAGAGCGACAACGCTGGAATGAGTGCTATGATGGCAGTCCTGAAGCTTTGTCGAGTCAGGCAAAACACCCTTTCCAGTGTGCTTGATGAAGCCGGCAAGGCAATGGAAGCTCAGCACATGTTCAAGTTGCGTGCCCGCAAGTATCACCGTAAGGTGAATGCATGTGGGAGAGCTTAGCAAGAAGTTGATGAGATTCGTGGTATTGCAAATTATCGCTTGCAACAGTGGGGTCAAACCGCACGCGAGAGAGACGAACTTCATAACTAGCTGATGAACCTCACTATTGAGAGAGATGAGGCTGCACAAGAGTTGGATCGTGTGACACGTCACTGGGATGCAGCTTTAGAGTTAGCAGAAGAAAGACGTCGGGGTTGGATTTTGGCCAACCACAACGCCTTTCAAAGGGAGCAAGCACTACAAGAACAGCTTGAAGAGCTTCAGGTTGAGCACCATCAACTGCACAACCGTCTGTTTCCTATTCCTCACCCCATACCAAGGTATCCAAATGTGGGTGGACCTCAAGTGATTGAGGCCGATGAGGAAGAAGAGGACGTGCAGATGGTTGACCATGCAGCTGAGCCGGCAGATGAAGAAGATGAAGAAGAGGAAGACCCAGAAGAAGTCCAAGGTGTCTCCGATGTGGACAGCGATCACTTCGACGAGTAGTTCATTCGCAAGTCTCGCTAGTTTAAGCTTTTGCAGTCATTGATGTAATGGACTTAAGTACGATGACTGATGTTGGATATACTCTTTTAATTTGAACTCGGCATGTAATGTACTTTAATTCGCTCCCTTCGGGATGCGTATCGTAATAGTTAAGTTTAAAACTTGTCATGTTGGAATGCACTGTGTATGGCGCTAGTAATCTACTTGATGATGTGGTGATTGGAGAATGAATTATGGCCTCTGTTTATTGTATGAAGTTTTCATTCTCGTCAGTAAATTCAGTTTGGCACAATTATATTGTTCCTCTCCAATGTGCTGACATCATCAATAATTACTAGTTATGCATTGTTGCAGATGCCTCGCTTTTCGTTCAATGGTGCGGTGGTGATGATGATGATCTTCCACCGCCACCACCACCCACACCAACGGAATTGATAGCAATGCTTGCGGAAGGACAGCGCACTATGGCGAGGCCCTCCGTGCGATTGCGAATCGGGATGGTCGTGGTCCATGCCAAGGACCGGAACCAAATCAATACAAATGATTTCAAGGATTTCCTTGACACAAAACCCCGATCTTCAAGGAGGTGAGGAGCCTCTACAAGTCGATGAGTGGTTGAATACTCTCGGCGAAGTTTAAATGCTGCTCCGCTTGACTGAGTGTCAAGACTAAGTACGCATCTCACCAACTGCATGGGCGGTGGCATTTGGTGGAGTCATCATCGGTCCACTATGCCCGCTAATGCCCAAATCACCGGGATCGAGTTCAAGTCCTTTTAGGGAAATTATATTCCTCCCGGTCTCATGGCGATCAAGCATCTGAGTTCATGAAGTTAACCCGGGGAACAAGAGCTTGAATGAATACATGCGGGCTTTCAATAACCTTGCAAGGTATGCTACTCTTGAGTTTGTTGACACCGATGCCAAAAAGATCGCAAGTTTCAAGCGGGGACTTAGCCCCAAACTTATAAAGACCATGGGAAATTGCAAGTGTGCTCATTTTAATGAGTTTGTGAGTGATGCTTTATCGCAAGAGAACAACAATGTTTGTGTATCTTTGCTTCAAAAAGTCGAAGAGAGCCTACGAGGCGGGTGCCTCACAATCAAGGCTCCCGTCACACGAGAGGGCTCCATTCCGTCCTCCAAATACGGCCGCTAAGTTTCGCCCACCGCGCTGAGAAGAAGCATTCCGCCAAGATCTGGGTTTATAAGGCATTTACTGATTGCTCTTCCCAAAGGCACTACCAATCGAGGCGATTCCAGGGCTCCTCCAAGCAACATGCCGTGCTAGAACTGCAACAAGACAGGCCACTAGGCAAGGGAATGCCCTTACCCTAAGAAGAATAACTATCAAGGTGGTCGTCAGGGGTAGGTGAACCACACTAATATTACTGAGATTCCTTCAGAGAGGTAGTGATCACCGGTAAGTTTCGATTGATCAACACCCAGCAGCTTGTACTATTTGATTCGGTGCTTCGCATTCCTTTATTAGTCCAACATTTGCATCCAAGTTTATGTAGAAAACATATCTTTGTTGAGGGTGAGGGTTATTGTATTAGGGCTGCGGTGGTATTATCCCAACCAAGTCGGTAGTTGGGGACATACAATTTGAGATAGAGGGCAAAGTTATCGAGTTGATCTGGTAGTTTTACCGGGCTGAGTATCGATGTGATATTGGGAATGAATTAGATGAGCAAGCACGGGGTGCTTATTGATACATCGACTAGAGTAGTCATGCTCGAGATCCTAGTAATCGAAAGGTTTTACGGTGCAACTACCGGGGACATCAATCTTTCTTGTCGCGGCTAATGCGGTGCAAGCAAAGGCTATTGCAGATATCCCCAGTAGTGTGTGACTTTCCGGATGTTTTTCTCGATGATTTGCCTGGATTACGCCCGGATCGGGAAGTGGAGTTCAAGATAGAGTTGCTTCCTGACACAACTCCTATCTCTAGAAGGCCATATAGAATGCCTCCCAATGAACTAGCTGAACTTAAGACCTAGTTGAATGAACTTCTAAAGAAATGTCTTATCCGTCCTAGTTCATCTCCGTGGGGGTGCCCGGCTATCTTTGTGAAGAAGGATCAATCCCTACGCATGTGTGTAGATTATAGACCCTTGAATGCAGTTACAATCAAGAATAAGTACCCTCTACCATGCATAGATATCTTACTTGATCAGTTGTCTAAAGCAAAAGTCTTTTCCAAGATTGATTTGAGATCTGGGTATCATCAAATCAAGATTCGGCCTGAGGATGTCCCAAAAACCACATTCTCTACGAGATATGGTCTGTATGAGTACCTAGTTATGTCTTTTGGATTGACCAATGCCCCCGTATATTTTATGTATCTGATGAATTCAGTGTTTATGCCCGAGTTGGACAAATTTGTGGTGGTATTTATAGATGATATCCTGGTCTATTCTGAGAATGAAGAAGATCATGTTGAACATTTGTGGGTGGTTCTCACTTGATTGCGAGAACACTAGCTGTATGCAAAGTTCAGTAAATGTGAATTTTGGCTTCGCGAGATACCTTTTCTTGGACACGTATTGTCGGATGGTGGAATTATGGTTGATCCCACCAAGGTGCAAGAAGTGTTGAACTGGAAGGCTCCAATCTCGGTGCATGAGGTTCAGAGTTTTCTGGGGTTGGCTGGCTATTATCGTCGCTTCATCCCGGATTTCTCTAAAATAGCCAAGCCTATGACTCGATTGCTGCAAAAAGACATGAAGTTTGTCTGGACTCCTGAGTGTGATGCGGCTTTCCATACCCTGCGAACTCTTCTAACTTCGGCTCCGGTTTTGGCACAACCGGATATCGAGAAACCTTTTGATGTGTTCTGCGATGCATCAGGTATTGGGCTAGGAGGTGTTCTTATGCAGGAAGGTAGAGTCATTGCTTATACCTCTCGCCAACTTCGGAAGCATGAAGTGAATTATCCAACGCATGACTTAGAACTCGCCGCAGTTGTTCATGCTTTGAAGGCCTGGAGACATTATTTACTTGGCAATGTGTGCAACATCTACACTGATCATAAAAGTCTCAAGTACATCTTCACTCAGCCAGAGTTGAATATGCGTCAGAGAAGATGGCTCGAGTTGATCAAGGATTATAACCTCCAAGTGCACTATCACCCTGGCAAGGCAAATGTCGTAGCGGATGCCTTAAGCAGGAAGTCTCATTGCCACTCTTTGATTGAGAGTGATGTCCATTTGTTGAAGCTCCTTCATCCTGCAGTCCTTCACAACATCACTGTCAGTTGTACTCTACAGAGTCGAATTATCGAGCTACAGAAGACAGATGCAGGTGTGTTTCACATCAAGCGCAAGATGAAAGAGCAAGAAACCAAACATTTTCGAGTTGATGAGGAAGGCGTGTTATGGTTCAAGGATAGGTTGGTAGTTCCGAAGGATAGAGAGCTTAGAAATCAAATCATATCCGAAGCTCATTCCTCT
This sequence comes from Miscanthus lutarioriparius, assembly GCA_904845875.1. Taxonomy (NCBI): domain Eukaryota; kingdom Viridiplantae; phylum Streptophyta; class Magnoliopsida; order Poales; family Poaceae; genus Miscanthus; species Miscanthus lutarioriparius. Next base: position 105,352,462 of record CAJGYO010000005.1, read on the forward strand.
AAATTATCTATTCATCCTGGTAGTAGCAAAATGTATCATGATTTGAAGCCTCGGTTTTGGTGGACCAAAATGAAGAAAGACATAGCCGCTTATGTGGCTAGGTGTGACACTTGTTGTCGAGTCAAGGCTGTGCACATGAAAGCTGGATTACTTCAGCCACTCTCTATTCCAGGTTGGAAATGGGAGGAGATAAGTATAGATTTTATTGTTGGACTCCCTCCTACTCAGAGGAATTTTAACTCTATTTGGGTGATTGTAGACCGTTTGACCAAGTCAGCACACTTCATTCCTATCCGCATAGACTTTCGTCCAACCGACTATGCGGAGTTGTACTTCAACCAGATAGTCCGACTTCATGGGATCCCTCGTACTATTGTCTCGGATAGAGGACCACAGTTCACTGCTCGCTTTTGGGAGCACTTACACAGATTATTAGGAACTAAGCTAGTAAGAAGTTCTGCTTATCATCCGCAAACCAATGGGCAAATTGAACGAGTGAATCAAATCTTAGAAGATATGTTGAGAGCATGTGTCATCTCGGCTAAGGGCTCATGGGAAAAATGGTTGCCCCTAGCTAAATTCTCGTACAATAACAGTTATCAAGAGAGTATCAAGATGGCACCGTTTGAAGCTTTATATGGCCGGAAGTGTAGAACCCCGTTGAACTGGGTAGAAGCCGATGAAAGGAGATATTATGGAATTGATTTTGTTCAAGAAGCCGAAGAACAAGTCTGTACTATCCAAACTCACATGGCCACAGCTCAAGCTAGGCAGAAAAGTTATGCTGATCGACGTAGAAAACCTATTGAGTTCGAAGTTGGAGACTTCATTTATCTGAAAGTCTCACCTATGAAGAGTGTCCAACGCTTTGGTGTGAAGCGAAAGCTTGCGCCGAGATATGTTGGTCCGTTTAAAATCATTGGACAAAGTGGTAAGGTGGCGTACAAGATTCAATTACCTCCAGAGATGAGTGCTATCTTCAATGTCTTTCATGTATCCCAATTGAAGAAATGTCTTCGCGTCCCTGAAGAGAGAGTTCCATTGGGGGACATCGAGTTAAATCTGATTTGACCTTTGAAGAAAAGCCGGTTCGAGTGATTGACACTCGTGAGCAAGTGACTCGGAGTCGTGTGGTTAAGTTTTACAAAGTCATGTGGAGTAATCAGGGTAGTGAACGCGATGCAACGTGGGAAAGGGAAGATTATTTGAGGGATGGTTATAAGGAATTCTATCAACAATGGTACGCTTTTCAAATCTCGGGACGAGATTTTTATAAGGGGGGAGGGCTGTAACACCCCAGGTGTTTGCCTTCCACATTTGCACTTGCATTTCATGGACATGAGCATCATTCATTCATTCACAAGCTTATATCACATGAAACATGTCTTTGAAACATTGCAACGTATCGTTATGCTTCTTGTGTGTTGTTTCCTTTATGAAATGTAAAGTGTGCAACACTTAAGTGCAACATGTGCCACTCACTTTAGTGAAGCAAAGTTAGTAATACTATGCAACAAGATCGTGAAACAAGTGAAACATGACTATAAAACAGTTGTAACATTTCATGTGTTTTTCATTGTTTCAATACATACCTTGCTTGATTCTTGTGTGACCAATGTATGGTGTGGCTAAAAACTCTTTTAAGTAACCTAGTTACACCTAGAATGTCATTTGGAACATTGTTCATGTTGATCACTTTGACTAATTAGGTTCCCAAGTCTTGGTTTGACCAATTTTGACCCCTAAACCCTTGTGTTTGACTATTTAAAAAGTGTAGCTTAGGATGTTTGAATGGCTGAGCAACCTAAAGCAAAGTTGTAGAGGATTATATAAGGAACAAAAGTTATTTTATGACCATCTCATGAAAATGTGCAGAACATGCTCAAAAAGGACCCACAAGTCAGATTTGAAGGTGGAGTCAACACTTGAAAAATTTGCTAAGTCTTAACTGCCATTTCAGTTTGATTGAGCCCACTTTGGATTGATACAACTCTTGATCCATGGAGATCTGGCTGTTGATTTCTAAATCAAAGTTGTTGCCCTACTATAGCTCTATAACTTTCATGAACATTTCTTCCCCTAACTCGTCTCGGTTTAGGAGCTAATCACGGTCAAACTTAGCCTGTCAGTCGGTGAATGGAGCACTGAATCAGCGTTTCAGTCATGCTACAATGATCTCCGTTTCAGAAATCAGCCGATGCGTGGTGACACCCGTCGCCGGCAGTCTGACCGCACAGCCACGCGCCGCGGACACCCTGGCGAGGCCAGCCACGACGTGCACACTCCCACGCGCCTGCCCGACCAACTCGACAGTCCAATTTTTCATTTCTTCACCTCCACCGCGCTCAGCAAGCGAGCTCAGTCGCTCTGCCATCGTTGCCGCGGAGCTTCGCCGTCGTAGAGCTTGCAAACCACCACAAAAATGCGAACTCCGTCTTCACCGTAGCTCCACCGTGTTTGCCTCTCCGTCCTCCACCGCTTAGCCGATCCATTCGAGCTTTGGTAAGGTTGCTGTGACCATTCCACCACCGCCCGCCATGGATGAGCCTCGCCGGAGATTGGCGCTCACCGTGGCCGGCGCACCACCGCACCCTCCTTCTATCCCTAGCCCTCGTCTCGTCTTCCCTAGCTCGCGTAGTCGCTCCTGTGAAGACGTTACCTCCCAGGCCGGTCCAGTCTTGCCGGAACACGGTCGCGCACCGCCGTGCGCCACGGCAGAGCCGCCGTGCGCCATGCCGGCGTGCTTAGGGGCCGTTAGGGTCTAGATTTAGGGGGTCAATCGACGTGTGGGAACTTGGGGAGCACGCCGGTGCTGTCCAATTCGCCGGAGGAGTCGCCGTCGGCGAGTTCCACCATCGTCACGTCGTCGAAGCCGCCTCCCCTGTTTCGCTGTCACTGACCGGTGGGGTCAGCTGACACCCAGGTCCCACACGGCAGTGACTGTTGTTCTTAGGGCTAGTTCAAAAATACCAGTTTTGAATGCTGATTTGAGATTTTTGTATCTCCAAATGTGTAGATCCAAATACTGTGATTCCAATTTTGTTAGACTCATAGTGAAGTGTAGTATTTAGGAAAAATATAATATGAGCACTTGTAGTAGAGTTTATGGAAGAATTAAATTGAAACTTTAAATGTGTTTTTGAATGCATGCAAACTTGTTTAAAACATATCTTGAGTTTCTCTGGTCCAAAAATTATGAAATTTTGTGGGTAAGCTAATCTTGTATAGTAGAAGCTCTGGTTAAAATTTGAGAGTCATTGCATGTGTAGTTTTTGAGTTATATATTTTCCTTTTATCATTGGTAGATACTTGTGTGAATTTTTGTAAATTTTCTAGGAATCCTATGGCCATGAAACTTGGTAGGTAGTATCTTAGTACCTTAAGGATGCTAGGAAAAATATGAAATCTGTTGCTTGACACTTTTCACTAAGGTTTCCTAATTATTCCATTTTAAGCCATTCTGCCTTACCATTTTTGTGTAGGTTGTTATACTTATTCAAATGGTGTGAAATTTTTATGGTAGTCTACTTAGGGCATGTAGTGTGTACTGTAATTTTTGTAGAATTAATGGTGTAGTTTTCATATATGTTTACTATTTCCTCTAATTAATTAATTAAATTAAGAAAGGTATTAAAAGAAATGTTTTGGGGATGAACACCCTACTTTCTGGTGTTCTTGTGATATGTGTGATATGTCAGTAAAGTTGGTTTTGTCCAATTAAGTGTTTATATCATAAGTTAATAATTATTGTTTGCATTATGTCCCTCTGGACAGATCTGGGGACTTTGGAAAGTTCCCCATGATATTTTGATTTGCTGTGAATGTGATGAATACAAAAGTTGTAGATAATTTATGTATCTAGCTCCTGTCAAAATTTGAGGGCATTTGGCCCAGTAGTTTAGAAACTATAGCTGTTTAAAGTTAGGTTCCAGTTTTGCTTACTCTCTGCCTTGTGAGGACAGAGTTCTGTTGATTTATGAATTCGACTTAGTAAAGTGTTGAATCATGCTTTGAGGTCTAAAAATGAATTGTATACAATTTCATAAGCTTTCCAGATTGTCTTGTTGCAAGTCATTTGAAATTATAAATCTTCAGTTATGGCTAGTTTACTGCACCGTTACATAGCCTTCATTTTTGCTGAAATACAAATGCTTGAGTGTATGTTGTTGCAATGTTCTCGTTGATTATTTAGGGGTTAGCCTAACTTGAGAATATGCTTAGGTGCAGGTGCTAGATCATTAACTGAAGATGAGCAATTATACATTAGGTTGTATAAACTTGGTAAGTAAAGTGATTTGAATAGGGCTTAAGTTGGAATATGCAAACTACAGCGAACATGTGCATTCCCCGACCATCCCTGACATTCGTTCATGTGTATCCATGATATTTATCTTGCGCATTCATGCAATAGGTGTGCTGGAGGGAGTGACATTGCTAGAGTTCGAGGGAGCCAACCAGGAGGAGGAACCCGAGGTGCAGGAAGCCGACGAAGCAGTCGCCGTGGAGGAATTGCCCGAGTGCCCTGACCACTAGCCTTCCTCGTTCCTAAAAGGCAAGCCCCGGAGCATATTAAGCCTCCCATGTTTTTACAAATACATTGAGTATCTTTTATTGTTGATGATGCATTAAGTATAGGAATTGGTTGGAACCAATTGCTGCATTATATATCCTTCCTTGTCCAAATATCGTACTGGAATCCTATTTAAGTTCAGGAACGGGTTAAATGCTTAGCCATGCTTAGTGCGGTAGAAATCAGGTGATTTCCTATCACCTGCGAGCTTTAGGATGAGGTGGATCACGGTTGGCTATATTTGCTATCGTAGAAAACAACCATATGAATAATGAATTAAGACCGGGCGGGGTCTTGTGTAGGTTTGAACATAGTGACTCCGTCTGAGTCGTTTAAGGACCGATACGATGTACGTCCTCATGTCATGTTGAACGCAGCCTAACACTTAGCTGGCCGGATAAGTCGTTCCGACAGCGAAGCCTAGTAGCTCGACTCAGGCCGGGGACGCGAGTAGTGGCGGCATTCTGGAGGTAGTAAGGATGTGCGGAGAGCCATTGGCATAAGTCCAAGGCGGGTTAGAGTCCCGAACAACCTTGGCAGAGTGGTTCTCTGAGAATGTCGATCTGATCGGACTCGCGACTCCTAAATCGTACCAAAGGTGACTTGTTTGCGACTCCAATGGGAGAAGCAGGGTTTGTGTTTAGGAATACCCCTCCAGCTGGATAGGAATCAATTCGAATCGCCGTCTCTCCTGGATAGTGAGAACTTGACTGAGCAGCGGCAACGTAGATTCAATTAATTTAACGATATGGTTAAATGGATGATGATGATAAGGTTGCCACAATGAATACCTGATATGGTTATTAATGGTTGCACCCTAATAAAATGATTGCTTAGTAATGGTGCTAATATAGATGACAGGTTAATGGCTAAAAAGTCACTGCTAGTTCAGGCTAAGAGTTGATCATTATTACTTATGCTTTTCTGTAAAAAGAAAGTGTCAGCCAGATCCACTACATTAAGCTATGCATAATCCTTGGTGTCATTTATTTTGGTTTTCAGCGGGTAAGTTTAGCTGAGTACATTCCCGTACTCAGGGTTTATTCCCTCTGGTTGCAGATGACCTTCTATATCAGGGATTCTGTAAGTATTGTCTCCACCTGGCGGGTGATGAAGACTAGATGAGGGGCATGATCTCTGTTCTCTTATCTGAATGCTTTTGAGGGCTGTGATCAGTGAACCAGTATGTGTATTTGAACTCAGGTTTGTAAGTTAAACTATTTGCTTCCGCATGTTTTACAAGACTTGTTTTGTAATAACGATGACTCTGTGATGATGTAATCTATTTGCGAACATCTGCGAAATGTTGTAACGTACGATATGTTATGTTGAATTACTGTGATCTTGGTTGTATGCAAGTTGGTTTGAAATCCTTCGAGATTTCAGTTGACTACCGGGTTTATATGGGCTCAAGTTCGAGAATTTGATCGTTTCGACGATTGTTTTTGTACTTGTGCTCTTATAAATTGGTCGGTTCTGTAACAGCATGTCCGGGGTCTTGTGAAGTACATGACAGATGACGTTGGCAAGCTTTGATTAAAAATTATTTGACCCTGCTACAAGGTATCTTTAAAATCTTCCAGCAGGCTCGGGGACTACGTGTGTACACGTCGTCTCGCGATGACTGTATTTATTTCTACATTGGTTTCCAGTGACATTGGGAACTGGGCCAGCACCTAAAGACTACTACTTTGGACTCTTGCACCATGTGACTACTTCATCTACTGCCAAGGCTAGGGGACTAAGTGGGCACACTTTACCTCGCGGTGAATGTGCTTATTTTTTACTTAATCTTCTACAAAGTGACTAAGTTTCTCCGCGCTAACTAAGTCAAGGACGCTAAGCGTCTAACTTCGATGCCCGGAACCTAAGTGGGCACACTTCATCCAAGATGGAGACTTCAATTTTTTTTTATCATGAGCCCCTTATATCCTTCTAGCAAACCTCAGCTTTGAGTAAGTCTGGGCTTGCTCACAGTTGAACTGCTCGGACACTGTTCCCACTGTTCAGACAACAGCTCGGATGACAGTTCAACTACTCAGACGCCTGTTCAACTGCTTGGATACTCGCTTCAATAGCTTGGCTCCCAGTTAAACTGGTCGGACACCTATTCCTGATGATCAACAATAAGTTGGACAGTTCGGACAAGCTCAAGACGGTATTGCTCAGTGGATGCAAGATGCTTGGGGACTAGTTGTGGGGGTATGACCTCCGGTACCCACAGGACAAGACATGGGCTGGACCATTAGAGGTGGCCCAGCCCACAAGATCTAGGCATGCGGCGCATGGCACAGGTCGGCGTGCACCGTAAGGCTACAAGAATATGTGATTTATTAGATATTGTATAATACCAAATAGGATATTTTCCTTATAACCCTTCCCCTTTAGAGCATATAAGGAGGTGCAGGGGTCTCCTAGTAGATATTCCCATATGGATCCTAGGCTTAGCCTAAGGCATCTCATCATACGCAATACAATCCACTGAAAGATACATGACAAAGGGTTTACGTCAAGCTGACGGTCTGAACCTGTCTAAATCACTGCCTCCTGCATTCTGTGTCACCATCTAGTTTGTTCACGCGTACCTCCACCGATTCATCTACTACTATGAGCATATCCATCGGTAGACTGCCGAACATATCTCGTCGATAGTTCCCCAGCATATACTTCTGAAGCAAGTGGCTACCACTGGATCCACTGTTTGACTTCAAGCCTTGATCCAGTGGTCGGGCCTGCAGGCCTCTATGGCGACCTGGGAAGATGTTGAAGCCCTGCAATAGCGCTTTCCCCGAGCTCCAGCTTGGGGGCAAGCTATTGCTTATCAGGGGGATGTCAACAACACTTCTCCTGATACACCTGATGGCTCATGTGATGCTCGTGAAGCGGTACAAGAAGATGATGGGCCTCGGCGTGGCGCGTGAGTTCAGGGGCCCAACCTACATGTCCAAGGCCCATAATGGGCATAAGTGTTTGCTAGCTAGTGCCGTGATCCTAATTTTTTACTATTTAGCCATTTTTCTAAAGAAAATTTACGTTTCGCTCCCTGAGAGAATTAAACTTATCTTTAGACCTCGAGGGTTAGCTCCATGAGTCCTGGCACCGATGTAACATGTCTTGGCACCATAGATCTTAACACCGATGTGCCTGGTCGTGCACTATAGAAAATCCTAGGTGACGTTGACATGGCTGGTACCTCGATGCCAGAACACATGACGCCGAGATCGGTGCCACATATCTTGGCGCCGACCTCGGATGTACAGCGACCGATGCATTGTCAAATCGAAGCCGAGGACGAGCCGAGGCCGAGCCCTGCCTGGACTGCCTGCCCCTACTGGTTGCTGCTCGACTACGCACTTTGCGTTGGGAAAGAAATAAAGAAAGGAGGGAATTGGCCAGGATGACAGAAGAAAATCCAGCGCTCAAGATTTCTCATCATGATGCCTCTCGCGTCGCCACTGCACACCTACACTAGGGCAGCACTATGGTACGAGCAGGTGCTTCTCCTATGGCACACCCGCGTGAACAAGGCAGACAACGTGCCGCACAGTGTGTGCCGGCCCCACTACAATTAAAACAAGTCACGTCGTTCGCGGATGAGGCACAGCTGCTCGATTGCTGGACCGTGCAAGCGCAGCAGCAGCAGCCTGCATCACTGATGCAGTGTGGCCACTGGCCACTGTACAATGCCCAGTATTTTCTATGGATGGCCGGGATAGCAGCATGGGGGCTCCTGTTTCCAATGTCTTTCCCCCGTACCAAGTTGGTCTGTGTTGTGCTTTACACCTAGCTCGGTGTGGTAGAACCGTCCGAAATAGCGCACTTACGGAGGCGCTCGTCTTTCACTAGACACTAAGCATCCCGAAAGCAAGCTACAGCATACGGTATCCGTCAGGCACACCCCAAGGGAGAGCCCGAAAGATCCACATTTTCCCAAGGATCCAATAATGAGAACAAGTTACAATACCAGTCTAGTTCATACATCAGAATTTCTTAAAAAATACATTATTACAATACCAAATACCAGAGTGCGGAATGATAAACAGAGAATTTAAAAATATACATCTAGCTATAGGGACGAGGATCCATCTGAGCCCACCAGAAGAATCCTCCACACAAGGTACATCTCAAGCATCACCTGCAACAAGGGTAAATATATCCTGAGTACACAATGTACTCGCAAGACTTATCTGACTAGTGGGAATAATTTCCCGACTCCAAGGGATATGATGGGCTTTATGGTTTGCTGGTTTTCTTTAGCAGAAAACAACACTAATAGTGAGTCCTTATTCATGTCTTATTATTAGCCGTATTAAATTATCATCTAGCCAGTCTATATAAGCACCTGTTCTACTTTCAAACAAGAGTTGAGCAATTAGTTCCATTTCTTCTCCTTTCAACTTTCAGTTCTTACTACGGTGCTAAACCGTAGACAAGCCGTACCGGATCACCTGGCGATTCGTGAATCAATGTGCCCAGCTGGGTGCTCCGAAAACACACGCCCCGCTTGTACCCGGGCACAAGCGGGACCAACCAATCACTCTCCTGTCCTAGGTGTCCAGGTCCCCGTCCAAACTAGGACTCCAAGCCCCTGCCACTGAGTTCTGGACTCAGTGTGGTGCAAGGACCTCATCCACCAAAAATAAAACCCTGACAGTTAGTCCGGAAAGAGCCGGATCCACAACAAGAGAGCAACAAGTCTTCCAAGCGCCCATACCCAAGTATATGCTCGGGACAATACATCTGTGACTTGCCTAGAGTCATATGCAATGAACGGTCCTCAATCGACGCAGATAGGGAAACAGTGTAACCGAGCTATGCCCTGTTGACCGTAGGACATAACCCTTTACACCCACCAGTACACAAACCCTATCCCTGCCCGGTCACCATTTACCTTTTACCATTTTATCATGGGTTATCATGTTTATCACCTACTTGTGAGTAACGGTAGGTTACCCATGCTACCGATATCCTGAGCATAGCAGCTACTCGACCTGTACTAGTAGGACTCATAGATAGATATATTTATGCATGTAGTTTCCATAAAATGCATGTAACATAAATGCACATCATATATATATATGTGATCATTTAAAATAAGGGTTATGCACTGGGGCTTGCCTTGGGCAGGCGACGGGTCAGTAAGGTCAGCACCAACAGGCTCTGGAGCTCCCTCCTGCACGAGGATCTCCTCCTCGTACTCCTCGATCACCTCGTTGTACTTTGGCTCGCCAACGAGCACAAAATCTACCATTTCATGATCTACATGAAATGATTATGCAATGATCAACAATATGACAACAGCAACTCTTAAAATACAAGTACATATGTTTAACTACTAAGCTAATGCTACCGACCATGGTACTAGGCTACCTATTGTTACCGATAACCATTTTGAAGTATGATCACGATTATTATAGCATCTACATATATTCTTACTCCTAATGCTAATTTACGCAACATATGATAAAACAAAGGTAATAACTACTTTATTTAGCAACTCGTTCTAAGGCCACCAAATTTACAGCAAGCACATAATGACCTAGGAAACCTACTGTAAAATTTTCAAAGCTAAAACTATTACCGATTTGCCACAAGAATTCTTACAATATTAAGCTAACTAATACTAAATTTTTCTATTTTGACTTCACGAACCTAGCATCACAATAGCTAACTGTGAACTAACTATACTAACAAATAGAGGGCATTTTTGTGAATCTAACAAAATTAGTCTCATTATTTTTGGACAACTACGCAACTTCCTACGATTTATCGAAGTTCAATTCATAACTAAAATAAATGAACCTTTCTAATTTACTGGAATTTAAGGAAGCCGAATCCTACCCCTCGGCCCAACTCACGCTGGCTCGGCCCACTCCGTCTTCACGCCCACGGGCGGGCCAGTAGGCCATAGGCCCAGCCGACCAACGGCCCGCGATGGCAATTACGCAAAAACACCCCTGAGCTACTTGGCATTTACATCGAGCGCTAGGACACTATTTCACCAGTCTATGCTTTTATAGTTACGCCCTCCCCCTCCTTCTTAACCACGGCGACGTCCCCCGGCACCCGTGCGTGCACTGGCGCGACGGCGCGGGCACCGAGTGACCACGCCGGCGCCACCCGAGCCTCCCAGACCTAGCTAAGGAGCCGATGAGTACCTCCACGACAATGCACAACTTCAGGAAGCGATACAGCGAGTAGGGGCGTCGTCCCGGATTCCCACCCCAGCGGTGAGCCCTGACCTGCAATGGCGGATATGTTCCCATGAGCCACAACGAAAATGAAGCAAACCCAATAGCCAGCGAACTCGAGGTACTACCCACAGAGGCCCTGGAGGTGACGGTCTGGTCAGAGAAGGCCTGAATTGAGTTGGCCGCGTGCGCACCGACGAGGCGACAGCGCCCGGTGATGGCACAAGCACGGCGGTGGTGGCTGGCCTGCTGTAAAGCTACGGCTGAGGTGCGCGGGGTGCTCAGGAGGGTACGGCTAAGCAGAGTTTGCACTGAATTGCTACAAGGTGCTCGGAGTGGTTGGCTTGCCGTCGGGGGGCATCCGTCCGGTCTTATGGACCCGATGGTGCGGCATTTTGAAATTGAGGCACAGTGAGGTGAGAACTGCAGCGCGGTAGGGTAGGTTGGATGACCGGCTGCCTAGCGGAGCAGCGAGCAAGGCCAATTGATGCGTGGTACTGCCACCATGGCGCATTTGAAGGACGGCCCCGCCAGTCATGGCGACAGCGGAGACAGGGGACGTCCTGGCGTGGCTTGGCTTGGTCCAGCTGCGGGTGTCAATGCAATGAGCCAACACACACCATGATGGGGGGGCAATGGGAGGTGCCCCAAGCGACTGTCTGCATGGCCGTGGCTGCAAGCCGATGAGGCTCGGCACGACGTCGCAGCGAGCAGCGCCAGACAAAAGGGGACAGTGCGATGCGACATGGAAGGGATGGCGAAGCAGGCTGTGGTCCTCTGCATGAGCAGCCAAGGGGAGTCAACGGAGCACTGCCGGGCTTGGCCGCAGGCGGCGTGTAGCGCGTGACCCAGTGCACCTCCGGCCATGGCAGGGCAGGACCAGGCGTTGCAGAGCTCGGCCGGCGCCCTGGGCGCAGCGCATCAGCCAGCGAGGTGACCCACGCACGCCAGCGAGGGTAGCAAGCAGCTAAGGCAATATTACAGGGCCTGCTCGTGTCAAATTCACGGCGGCATGAAGACATGGCCTGTGCCTCGACGCGCTAGGTGAGCCAGCCACGGCGGCCGGCGAGTAGCAGCGGTGGTCGCGGCCGGCAGCGGAGGCAGACGGCCTAGGCGTGCAGCGCAAGAGCCATGCGCATGCATAGGTGCGGTGGTGGGGCGCAGCCGGTGTGGCAGCGTGTGTGGCCTACGCCGTAGTGCGCTGGCAAGCCAGCAACGTGCCAGGCCAAGTGGTGACCGCGCCCAGAGCTAAGTCATATGCCGTGCACGTTTTTTAAAGTAGCCTGAAAACTTGTACACGATGCTCCAAAAACTGAACCAACTATTCGATGCACAAGAGGATACGCTAGGCTGTCAATCGGAGTCAAGATATCATACCACTTCCTAAGCCGATCGCTCTACAAATATCGTCAAAGGTGGCTTCGTCGACCCATTTGTAAACCTACGCAAAACTACGTCACTCCGAACGATTTCGTGTCGAATCCCTATTTCGACCTACTGGAGGTACTAGCTACTATCCTTGCCCACGATCACACGTCTTTTATCGCCGTTCGCAAAACGTTCTATAGCATTTTTGTTTGACGACAATTCGATTAGAGTACTCAGCAATATTATGTGACACAAAACGTAACCTTTGTTTCATGTTTCATATAAATGTTTCAAGGACCGAACATTGCTTTATAATTCATGTTATACACATATGCACATATCCATGATGCTCATGCGATGTTTTAGCAAAACAATGCAATGCAACACTGAGGGTGTTACAAATCTACCCCCCTAAAACAAAATCTCGACCCGAGATTTCATGTGCCAAGTGTGAGAAAGAGATGGGGAATACATTTTGACGCAGCAACTAACTATCAGAACCAAAGAGGAGATGGGGGTAATGCTTTACTATGTAGCTCTCCTGTTCCCACATGGCTTCATCTTCTGAATGATTTTGCCATTGCACCTTGTAGAATTTTATCACACTGTTCCTAGTTACTCTTTCTTTCTCATCTAAGACTTTCACAGGATGCTCAACATAAGACAGATCAGGTCGGAGCGGAAGTCCTTCAATTTCCACAGCTTCTTCAGGAACCCGTAGGCATTTCTTCAATTGTGAGACGTGAAACACATTATGAACCACCGAAAGGATTGCAGGAAGCTAGAGATGATAAGCAACGGGGCCACATGGCTGCAACCCCTTGTATGGACCCACATACCGAGGGGTTAACTTGCCATGGACACCAAACCGGTGCACCCCTCTCATAGGAGATACTTTGAGATACACATAATCCCTAGCTGCGAACTCCAAAGGCCTTCTTCGCTTGTCTGCGTAAGCCTTTTGTCGGCTCTGAGCTGTCTTCAAGTGGTCACAAATAATACTTAGTTTCTCTCGAGCCTTTTTTATGAAATCAGACCTGAAGTACCCACGGTCTCCCACTTCAACCCAATTCAGTGGCGTTCTACACTTCCACCCATATAAAGCTTCAAATGGTGCCATGCGGATGCTCTCTTGGTAGCTGTTATTATATGAAAATTCAGCTAACTTCAAACACTTATCCCACTTCTCAGGAAAAGAAATGGTACAAGCCCTCAACATATCCTCGAGCACCTGGTTCACCCTTTTAGTTTGGCCATCAGTCTGCGGGTGGTATGCTGAGCTTCTAAGAAGATGAGTACCCAGACATTATTGGAGTCGCTCCTAGAAACGAGAGACAAAAACTGACCCTCTATCAGAGACGATAGTAAGAGGAACTCCATGTAAGGTCACAATCTGATCAAAGTATATTTCCGCATACTTCCTGGCAGTGTATCTAGTATCCACTAGAATAAAGTGGGCAGACTTAGTGAGACGGTCCACAATGACCCAAATAGAATCAAAGCCCATGGAGGTGCGGGGTAAACCCACAATAAAATCTAGGGAAATATCCTCCCATTTCCAAACAGAAAGGAAAGGGTTGTAGATATCTAGGAGTATGCATATGATCTGCCTTGACTCTCCCGCACGTGTCACACTCTACAACATACTGGGTGATATCTTGCTTCATGTAGGACCACTAGTACAATTGGCGCAGATCATGGTACATCTTGTTGCCGCTAGGATGGATAGACAGCTTTGAATGATGGGCGTCCTACAAAATCTTCCTTTTTAACTCCTCATTGGCTGGAACCACCAGCCTATCCTTGTATCTCACAACTCCCTGCTCATCAATGCTAAAGTGAGGGCCACGACCTTCGGCCATCAATTTCCTAATGTGAGGAATCTCTTCGGGGTCTTGCTTCTGCTCAAGAATAATCTGCTCCAGCAATTCTGAGGTCAATGCAATATGAGCTAACACCTCCGTGTGGTTGAGAGACAAAGGTATTTCCTCAACCTGATGTGACTTACGACTCAAAGCATCCGCTACAACATTGGCCTTCCCAGGGTGATAATGGACTTCCAGATTATAATCCTTTATCAATTCTAACCATCTCCTTTGCCTCATGTTCAGCTCAGACTGAGTGAAAATATACTTGAGGCTCTTGTGGTCTGTAAAGATATGCACTTTGTTGCCCAACAGATAATGCCTCCAAATCTTCAGAGCGTGGACAACAGCAGCTAGCTCTAAGTCATGAGTGGGGTAGTTCATCTCGTGCTTCTTCAGTTGGCGTGAAGCATAAGCTATCACACGCCCATCTTGCATAAGCACACACCATAACCCCATCTTCGAGGCATCACAGTATACATCAAAGGGCCTATCAATATCTGGTTGGGCCAACACAGGAGCAGTGGTCAGAAAAGTCTTCAGAGATTGAAAAGCTTCTTCACAAGCTAGACTCCAATCAAACTTAGCTTCTTTCTGGAGTAGCTTGGTCATGGGCTGGGCTATCTTGGAGAAATCCAGAATGAAACATTAATAGTATCCAGCTAGACCAAGGAACTGACGGATCTGGTGCACAGACTTAGGAGACTTCTAATTCAATACATCTTGCACCTTGCTGGGATCTACAGAAATGCCTTCAGGTGTCAACACATGCCCCAAAAACTACACTCGATCTAACCAAAACTCACACTTGCTAAATTTAGCATACAACTTGTGCTCCCTTAGTTGAGTCAATACTATCCAGAGGTGTCGGGCATGCTCTTCATCATTCTTGGAATAGATCAGGATGTCTTCAATGAAAACCACTACAAACTTATCTAGCTCCGGCATGAAAACTGAATTCATCAGGTATATGAAGAAGGTAGGAGCATTGGTGAGACCAAAAGACATCACTAGGTACTCATACAGCCCATACCTAGTAGAGAAAGTTGTCTTTGGTATATCATGTGGCCTGATCTTGATCTGATGATAGCCTGATCGGAGATCTATCTTCGAGAACACCTTGGCACCAGCTAATTGGTCAAACAAAGTATCTATGCAGGGCAAATGATACTTGTTCTTAACTGTTACCGCATTAAGAGGGCGGTAATCCACACACATCCACAGAGTACCATCCTTCTTCTTCACGAAAATAGCCGGGCAACCCCATGGTGAAGAACTAGGACGAATGAAACCTTTGTCCATCAACTCTTCTAGCCGTTTATTCATTTCTGCTAGTTCCCTTAGAGCCATGAGGTATGGGCGTCTGGAGATGGGAGCAGTACTAGGCTCAAGCTCAATGGAGAATTCTACCTCTCTGTCTGGTGGCAACCCCGGAAGATCTTCAGGGAAAACATCCGGGAACTCACATACTACCGGAATGGAGGTAAGATCAGGAGCAACTTCAGCATGGGTAGCAACAGGTAAGACTGGAGATGAGGGTACAATAAGAGGCATTCTATCCTCAGAAGAAGGAAGCCATAACTCCACACTTCTCCTCTTCATATCTAATACTACCCCATACACCCGCAACCAGTTCATCCCAAGAATAGCATCAATGCCTTGCCCAGGCATTATCATGAACTGTAGGCGGTAAGTGTGGGTGACTAATACCAAACTTACTATATCCGTGTGGGTATTGATAAACATTTGTGAACCCGCAGTACGGATCTTATAGGCATATGGTATAGCCATAAGTGATAAGTTGTGCCTCTCTACAAACCCCATGCTCATAAAGGATTGTGATGCACCAGAATCGAACAATACTAAAGCTGGATGGGAATTGATGGTGAACATACCAGCCATCACCGGCTCCTGCTGCAAGATCTGCTCGGCATTTGTGAAGTTCACCTGGTTGGACCTGCTAGGCACTTTCTTCTTGATAATGGTCCTCTTGACAAGCCTGGAATTTGCGGACAGTTGAGCTAACTAAGCTGGCTGGTTCTGGGGACAGGCCCGGGCATAGTGGCCATCTTTGCCACACTTGAAGCAAGCTCCTGGCCTGTTCCCAAACCCCTGATGAGGTGGGACCTTCTATCCCTGAGACTGCTACGGCTGCACCTGCTGCGGAGGTGCACAGTACTATGTAGAGGAAGCTTGCGAAGTCTGCTGGGGCTGCCGGAACGGAGGCCCGCCGGATGGTTGATAGCCTCCCCGCCGGACAACCTGAATCTTCTGTGTGTGAGGGTGGCTAGATGATCTAGATGCCACCCGCTTCCTCTTCCAATCAGCCTGGTATTCCCGCTGAAAACCCTCCATGGCAATGGCGGCGTTCATCAGAGCCCCAAAGGTCTGATAGTTCATCGTGTATAGCTTTTCCTGAAGGAGGGGAGCAAGACCATGAAAGAAGCGTTCCCTCTTCTTGTCATCAGTATCCACCTAACTGCCAGCATACTGAGCCAAGTGATTGAACTTGCTCACATATTCCATCACTGTCATGTTCCCCTAGCGCAGCTCCAGGAACTCCGTCACCTTCTGGTTGATGACACTAGCAGGGATAAAGAACTCTTGGAAAGCGGTGAAGAACTCCTGCCAAGTTGCCAGATGACCTGGCTACCCCATGGCATGGAAGGTTTCCCACCATGCACCAGTGGACCCCAAAAGCTGTTGCGCCGCAAAGCGCACCTTCTGCTCGTCAGGCACGTCGAGCAGCAGAAACTTCTGCTCCAGGGTGCGAAGCATGTGCTCTGCCTCTAGAGGCTCATCAGACGGGGTGAAGGTGGGTGGGTGAGTCTTGAGAAAGTCCTAGTAAGAGGACGGCCCCCAGGGACGGTGGGCACCACCCTCATTCCCACCGTTTTCCCCATGGCCTCCGCGGGCGAGGCCCGCGACAACCTATGCCATAATCTCCATGGCACGAGTTGTTTCCTAGCAAGTAGCAGCTGACTCTCAGCGAGCAGCCAATAGCTCCGCCATTATCTCTGCGGGAGTCATTGGCGGAGGCGGTGGCGGCGGTGGGAAAGGATGAGGAGCCATAGGTGGGACCTCCTGACCTCACCCACTACCGTGCTCAATGGCCCAGCCACTGTCGTCCTGGCCCTCGTGAGCTGCTCTAGAACTAGTGCTCCTACGTCCAGACCTTAGGTTCATCTGTAAGAGATATGAACCATCCATTAGAACACCCTTCCCGAATCAGAAGCAAAGAATCAGAGGGATGACAGCATATTTATTAAAGCACTTCGTTAGTTAGTCCTATCAATTTACTAATTCAATTATATGTGAAGGGGGATTTCAGTTGAAGTAAGATGCTATTATCATGATGCATGCTTCGACCCATACGTTCACTCAAGCCGGAATATAGCGGCATTCGTAAGATTTTTGGCACATCGAACACTCATTTTTCGCGATACTAAGCGATTTCTTACGCAACGTAAGTCAGTGTACCTGCAGAAAATTGATTAGATAAAACCAGTGCCGCTATCCTAGATATACCATATTGCTAGGGCTTATACTTATTTACATAATATAATCGCATCCTACTTTTCGCAAAACTTTTGTTGGTCAAATTTTTAAGTTTTTGAAAAAGGGTGATGAACTCGTAACCATTATTGGCTCTGGTACCAACTGTGGCAGAACCGCCCAAAATAGCGCACTTACGGAGGCGCTCGTCTTCCACCAGACACTAAGCACCCCGAAAGCAAGCTACAGCGGGCGGTATCCATCGAGCACACCCCGAGGGAGAGTCCGAAAGATCCACATTTTTCCCAAGGATCCAATAATGAGAACGAGTTACAATACCAGTCCAGTTTATACATCAGAGTTTCTTGAAAAGTACATTATTACAATACCAAATACCAGAGTGCGGAATGATAAACAACGGAATTTAAAAATATACATCTAGCGATAGGGACGAGGATCCGTCTGAGCCCACCAGAAGAATCCTCCACACAAGGTACATCTCAAGCATCACCTGCAACAGAGGTAAATAAACCCTGAGTACACAATATACTCGCAAGACTTATCCGACTAGTGGGAATAATTTCCCGACTCCAAGGGATATGATGGGCCTTATGATTTGCTGGTTTTCTTTAGCAAAAAACAACACTAATAGTGAGTCCTTATTCATGTCTTATTATTAGCCGTATTAAGTTATCATCTAGCCAGTCTATATAAGCACCTGTTCTACTTTCAAACAAGAGTTGAGCAATCAGTTCCATTTATTCTCCTTTCAACTTTCAGTTCTTACTATGGTGCTAAACCACAGACAAGCCATACCGGATCGCCCGATGATTCGCGAATCAATATGCCCAGCTGGGTGCCCCGAAAACACACACCCTACTTGTACCCCGGGCATAAGCGGGACCAACCAATCACTCTCCTATCCTGGGTGTCCAGGTCCCCGTCCAAACTGGGACTCCAAGCCCCCGCCACTGAGTCCTAGACTCAGTGCGGTACAAGGACCTCCTCCACCAAAAATAAAACCCTGACAGTCGGTCCAGAAAGAGCCAGATCCACGACAAGAGAGCAACAAGTCTTCCAAGCGCCCATACCCAAGTATGTGCTCGGGACAATATATCTGTGACTTGTCTAGAGTCATATGCAACGAACGGTCCTTAATTGACACAGACAGGGAAACAGTGTAACCGAGCTATGCCCTGTTGGCCGCAGGACACAACCCTTTACACCCACCAGTACCCAAACCCTATCCCTGCCCAGTCACCATTTACCTTTACCATTTTATCATGGGTTATCATGTTTATCACCTACCTGTGAGTAACGGCAGGTTACCCACGCTACCAATATCTTGAGCATAGCAGCTACTCCTCCTGCATGAGGATCTCCTCCTCGTACTCCTCGATCACCTCGTTGTACTTCGGCTCGCCAACGGGCACAAAATCTACCATTTCGTGATCTACATGAAATGATGATGCAATGATCAACAATATGACAACAGCAACTCTTAAAATACAAGTACATCTGTTTAACTACTAAGCTAATGCTACCGACCATGGTACTAGGCTACCTATTGTTACTGATAACCATTTTGAAGTATGATGTTCATGATTATTATAGCATCTACATATATTCTTACTCCTAATGCTAATTTATGCAATATACGATAAAATAAAGGTAATAACTACTTTATTTAGCAACTCGTTCTAAGGCCACCAAATTTACAGCAAGCACATAATGACCTAGGGAACCTACTGTAAAATTTTCAACGCTAAAACTATTACCGATTTGCCACAAGAATTCTTACAATATTAAGCTAACTAATATTAAATTTTTCTATTTTGACTTCACGAACCTAGCATCACAACAGCTAACTGTGAACTAACTATACTAACAAATAGAGGGCATTTTTGTGAATCTAACAAAATTAGTCTCACTATTTTTGGACAACTACACAACTTCCTACGATTTATCGAAGTTCAATTCATAACTAAAATAAATAAACCTTTCTAATTTACTGGAATTTAAGGAAACCGAATCCTACCCCTCGGCCCAACTCACGCTGGCTCGGCCCACTCCGTCTTCCCGCCCGCGCGCCAGTAGGCCACAGCGCGGCCCACGCGGGGGCGCGGCCTAGCCGGCCAACGGCCCGCGATGGGGAAAACCCGCGTGCGACGGCAATTACGCGAAAACGTCCCCAAGCTACTTGGCATTTACAGCGAGCGCTAAGACACTATTTCACTAGTCTATGCTTTTACAGTTACGCCCTCCCCTTCCTTCTTCTTTACCGCGGCAACATCCCCCGGCACCCGTGAGTGCACTGGCACGACGGCGCGGGCACCGGGCGACCACGCCGGCGCCACCCGAGCCTCCCAGACCTAGCTAAGGAGCCGATGAGTACCTCCACGGCAACGCATGGCTTCAAGAAGCGATACGGCGAGCAGGGGCATTGTCCCGGATTCCCTCCCCGGCGGTGATCCTTGACCTGCAATGGCGGATACGTTCCCGTGAGCCACAGCGAAAACGAAGGAAACCCAATAGCCAGCAAGCTCGAGGTACTACCCATGGAGGCCCTGGAGGTGACGGTCTGGCCAGAGAAGGCCCAAATTGAGTTGGCCATGTGCGCACCGACGAGGCGACAGCGCCCGGTGATGGCACGGTAGTGGCGGTGGTGGCTGGCCTGCTGTAAAGCTACGGCTGAGGTGCGTGGGGTGCTCAGGAGGGTACGACTAAGCAGAGGGTGCACTGAATTGCTACAAGGTGCTCGGAGTGGCTGGCTTGCCGTCGGGGGGCGTCTGTCCGGTCTTATGGACCCGATGGCGCGGCATTTTGAAATTGAGGCACAGTGAGGTGAGAACTGCAGCGCGGTGGGGTAGGTTGGATGATCGGCTGCCTAGCAGAGCTGCGGGCAAGGGCAATTGAAGCGCGGTACTGCCACCACGGCGCATTTGAAGGACAGCCCCGCCGGTCATGGCGACAGCGGAGACAGGGGAGGTCCTGGCGTGGCTTGGCTCGGTCCGGCTACGGGTGTCAACGCAATGAGCCAACACACACCATGATGGGGGGGCAATGGGACATGCCCCAGGCGACTTTCCGCACGGCCACGGTTGCAAGCCGACGAGGCTCGGCGCGGCATCGCAGCGAGAAGCGCCAGACAAAAGGGGACAGTGCGATGCGACGTGGAAGGGATGGTGGAGCAGGCTGTCGTCCTCCGTGCGAGCAGCCAAGGGGAGTCAACGAAGCAGTGCCGGGCTTGGCCGCTGGTGGCGTGTAGCGCGTGACCCGGTGCGCCTCCGGCCAAGGTAGAGGCGGTGACCAGCGCGCGGCGAGCTCGGCGGCGCCACAGGTGCGTAACGTCGGCCCGATGAGGTGACCAGCAGCAGCAATGCAAGGCGAAGAAGCGACCAAGGCAACAAAGACAGGGCTTGCTCGCGTCGCATTCACGGCGGCATGAAGACGTGGCTCAAGCGCCTCGGCCTGCTACCGGGCGAAACCCACGGTGATGGCGAAGGCGGCGGCGGGGTCGCGGCCGGCAGCGGAGGCAGACACCCTAGGCGCGTAGCGCAAGAGCCGTCTTGCGCGCACGAGCACGATGGTGGTGAAGCAATGCGGCGGGCGAAGATGTGCGGCCTACGTGGCGATCTTGTTGCAAGCAAGCCAGCAACGTGCCAGGCCAAGTGGTGACCGCGCCCAGAGCTAAGTCATATGCCGTGCACGCTTTTTAAAGCAGCCTAAAAACTTGTACACGATGCTCCAAAAATCGAACCAAGTATTCGATGCACAAGAGGATACGTTGGGCTGTCGATCGGAGTCAAGATATCGTACCACTTACTAAGCTGATCGCTCTACAAATATCGCCAAATGTGGCTTCGTCGACCCATTTGTAAACCTACGCGAAACGACGTCACTCCGAACGATTTCGCGTCGAATCCCCATTTCGACCTACTGGAGGTACTAGCTACTATCCTTGCCCACGATCGCACATCTTTTATCGCCATTCGCAAAACGTTCTATAACATTTTTGTTTGACGACAATTCGATTAGAGTACTCAGCAATATTATGTGACACGAAACATAACCTTTGTTTCATGTTTCATATAAATGTTTCAAGAACCGAACATTGCTTTATAATTCATGTTATACACATATGCACATATCCATGATGCTCATGCGATGTTTTAGCAAAACAGTGCAATGCAACACCGAGGGTGTTACACTCGGCGTCCCCTCCCATATATCGATTTCCCTTTTGTTTGTTTTCTCGCTTGGAAAACACATGATATCATGCATTTGGTTATATACGAACATTTTTTAAAATTCTTTGTTCCACACAACTTTGCTCAAAAGAATGTGTTTTTCTATCTGGATTCCTGGCTTACCACACACTTCCTATCTTAGCCAGATTATTTCTATGTGTAAGGAAAATTAAAAAATATCAAAAGAGGACCAAATAAAACATACAGATAGAAACTGTGTTTTCATGTTAGCCAGTATTTGCACTATTTGAAACATGCAATTTTCATGTTCTTGTTTTGTAATTTTTGAAGATCATAATCATTGTGCATTTTTTCACCCAAAACATCTCATTATGTGTGAGTAAATATTTTGTTTCGTAGTAATTTCATCGATATAATGCATTACATTTAATTTGCATAAAAGATTGTGCAAAATCTAGCAGCATCTGAAATAGTTGGGTACTCTGAGTTAATTTTGATTTGTGGCAGAATTTTTTTCTGAAGTGGCAGAGTTATTATTTTTTCAATAAGCTTGTACGTGTGTTTACTGGGCCAATAGTTCATTTCTGGCCCAAACGAGCACTAACTTCGGTTAACAGGTATCGGTTTATCCGCCCGTTAAGCTTTGGAGGGCCCGGTAAGGTTTGGCGGGTTTGATTCATGGACCCGTTAATATTGCCTGCGTACAAAAACAACCAGAACAGAATCTGGTCGTCGGATCCAGATCTGATGGTCCACAGACGTCGCCTAAAAGGTTGTCATTTTAGTTAATGGATCAACTTTGGTTGCACAGAAATTATAACAGATTTCCTCTACGTAGGCGTTCTTTAAAAATTTATTGTTTTAGAGGCCGACAACAAACATGTGCTAGCTTGTGCTAAAATACATGGTTTCTTCTCTGTTGCAAATCTTGTGCTATGCAAGCAACCAACAACCATGTGCTAGGTTGTGCTAAAACACATAGTTTTTCCTCCGTTACAAATCATGTGTTTTACAGCGAGCAAACAACCATGTGCTATCTTTTGCTGAAACACATGGTTGTTGGATAGACAGACTCAAACAAAAAAAAATGTCAGATTATTTCTATGTAAACTAAATTGTAAAATATCAAAGGAGAACCAAATAAAAACATAAAGAAAATAAAAAAATAGTCAGATTATTTCTATGGAACCAAAATTGGAAAATTATAAAAGGGAACCAAAAACAAAACATACAGAAAAAACTAAAATAGGCAAACAAAAAAAAAATATCAAACAAATGATCAGATACCTGTTCTAATTTTAACTATTTCTATTTACTTAATAATCAGTTACACCAATTGATCATAGAACTTACACAAAAAACAATGACTTATAAGCCACGTAAAAGCGATCAAACGAGAAGTGTATCTGATCGTCAGTTCCAAAAGTGATATCATGATCATCAGTTCCATGTTTTAAGCTTTTGATCTCATCATATATATAGTCTGTGTTATATAATCTGAACCAGCATGCGCCATTAACTGTTGTAGAGCTGCATGTAGTACACACGCTGCAACTATATGAATCATATAACGTGATCACAGTATGTATATAAGCTATATATATGTCTGATATATATAGTCTGTGTGTGTTCATGAATCTGAACCAGCATGCGCCATTAACTGTTGTAGAGCTAGGACGAAGGAGACAGTGCGGCTGTGGTACTGCTGCTAAAAAGTACACACACGCTGTAGTAGCATCTTTCATAGAGCAGCAGTTAAAAGCCTTTTTTAGGCATGCAGGTTTCTTTTATTTGGTAAATATTGTGATCAATTGGACCACTTAAAAGATTCATCTTGTGATTTTCAACTAAACTATGTATATATTATTTTTTATTATTATTATTATATATATAGTATATGTTGCTGCAACTCGCTCGCTGTACTAAGATTTCATCCCTGATCTTGCCGCGCAGTGTATGCCGGCCCCGCTGCAATTAAAACAAGTCACGTCGTTCGCGGACGCGACACACCGTGCAAGCGCAGCAGCAGCAGACTGCATCACTGATGCAGTGTGGCCACTGGCACTGTACAATGCCCAGGATTTTCTGTGGATGGCCAGTACAGCAGCATGGAGGGCTCCTGTTTTCAATGTCTTTCCCCAATACCAAGTTGGCCTGTGTTGTGCTTTACAGCTGTCTCAGCGTCCCCTCCCATATCACGATTTGCCTTTTGTTTGTTTTTTACGCTTGGAAAACGCATGCTCGAAAGAATGCGTTTTTCTATCTGGATTCCTGACTTATCACGCACTTCCTATCTTAGCCAGATTATTTCTATGTATAAGG
Organism: Miscanthus lutarioriparius; assembly: GCA_904845875.1. Taxonomy (NCBI): domain Eukaryota; kingdom Viridiplantae; phylum Streptophyta; class Magnoliopsida; order Poales; family Poaceae; genus Miscanthus; species Miscanthus lutarioriparius. The sequence continues at coordinate 105,376,484 of CAJGYO010000005.1, forward strand.
AAAATTTAAAAATATCAAAGGAGGACCAAATAAAACATACTCCTTCCGTCCCATAAAAATTGTAATTGTAGGACCGAGCACGCATACCAAGAAACAATGCTGAATTATGATAATACCCCTATACAGTTCAGTCTCAATAGACAGAGATACAGCTAGCTGACAGAATAAGTTTGTACGGGAGTGTTCTAGAATACAAGAATGAGTAGACGAGAGGCTGCATCCGATTTTTTTTAATCTGCATGCAGCAGCTAGTACAGAAGACGAGTGGACGATTGGTTTTGCTCAGGATGGGTCCCACTAGCTGACATGGTACCTATACTTTTTATGTGTGCATTTTTTGTTGGACAAAATTTAAATTGTAGGATTGCAATATTTTTGGAACAGAGGAGAGTACAGAAAATAAAAACAAAAAAGATTGTCAGACTATTTCTATGTAAACTAAATTGTAAAATATCAAAGGAGAACTAAATAAAAACATAAAGAAAATAAAACAAAATAGTTAGATTATTTCTACGGAACCCAAATTGAAAAATTATAAAAGGGAACCAAATAAAACATACAGAAAATAAAATAGGCAAACAAATGATCAGAAAACTGTTCTAATTTTAACAATTTCTATTTACGAATAATCAGTTACATCAATTGATCATAGAACTTACGCGTAAAAAATCGACTTATAAGCCACAGAAACAATCAAACGAACAGGATGCTATAAGTGATATCTGATCATCGGTTCCATGTTTTGCTTTTGATCTCATCATATATATATGCTTATATATACCAAGCAAGCATGCATATGCATGCAACTATATGAATCATATAGGAGTATGTATATAAGCTAGCCATCTGATATATAGTGTGTGTGTTAATGAATCTTGTTTAGTTCCACTCCAACTTCTAAAAAGTTGCTACAGTACTTGTCACATCGAATGTTTGCAACCCGTGCATGGAGCATTAAATGTAGACGAAAAGAAAAACTAATTGCACAGTTTGGTGGGAAATTACGAGACGCAACGTTTTGAGCCTAATTAGTCCATGTTTGAACACTATTTGCCAAATAAAAACGAACGTGTTAAAATAACCCAAAATCCAAATTTCTCTAACTAAAGAAGGGCTGAACCAGCATGTGACATTAACTGTTGTAGAGCTAGGAAGAAGGAAGATGTAGTACACACGCTGTAGTAGAGCTAGAGCAGCAGTTAAGCCTTGCATGCAGGTCTTAACGTGATCACAGTATTATATATTATTATTATATATAGTATATGTTGCTGCAACTCACTCGCTGTACTAAGATTTCATCCCTGATCTTGCGCGGGTTATTATTATTATTATATATACCAAAGCCTTGTTTAAATTGCAAGAGTTAGAAAAATTTGGTATTGTACTACATTCGTTTGTATTTGACAATTATTATTAATCATGGACTAAATAGGCTCAAAAGATTTGTCTCATAATTTATAATCAAACTGTGTAATTAGTTATTTTTTTATTTACATTTACAACTGTATGTATGTGTCCCAAAATTCGATGTGATAGAGAAAAAGTGAAAAAATTTAGAACTTTGAAGCAATTTAAACAAGGCCCAAGCAAGCATGCATGTATCAATTCCTGCCCAGAGCGAAGTGAATTGGCACCAAGGACGGACGGACGGACGGCACTCACCTCGCTCGCTCGGGCACAGTGCGGCTGTGGTACTGCTGCTAAAAAGGTTTGAAATGCTGTGAGAGTACATGCATGATGACGGAAAAAAATCCAGCGTTCAAGATTTGTCATCACGATGCCTCTCGTGTCGCCACTGCGCATCTACACTAGGGCAGCACTGTGGTACGAGCAGGTGCTTCTCCTACGGCGCACCCGCGTGAACCAGACAGACGACGTGCCGCGCAGTGTGTGCTGGCCCCGCTGCAATTAAAACAAGTCACGTCGTACGCGGATGCGGCACACCGTGCAAGCGCAGCAGCCGCAGCCTGCGGCTCTCCATCAGATCAATTTTTACAAACATGCATGGAGCATTAAATATATATAAAAAATATTAATTATATAGTTTAGTCGTAAATCACGAGACGAATCTTTTAAACCTAATTAATTCATTATCAGACAAAATTTGTTAAATACAAACAAAACGTACTACAATGTCCGGATTACAAAAATTTACGAGCCCTACATCACTGATGCAGTGTGGCCACTGACACTGTACCATGCCCAGGATTTTCTATGGATGGCCGGAACAGCAGCCTAGAGGGCTCCTGTTTCCGACGTCTTTCCACATACCAAGTTGGACTGTGTTGTGCTTTACAGCTAGCTCGGGGTCCCCTCTCATATCTCGATTTCCATTTTGTTTGTTTTTTTCGCTTGGAAAACGCATGATATCATGCATTTGGTCCTTCGTTGTTTTTTATATACTGTCTGTATATGAACAGTTTTTAAAATTCTTTGTTCCACACAGCTTTGGTCGAAATAATGTGTTTTCTATCTGGATTCCTGGCTTACCACGCACTTCCTATCTTAGACAGATTATTTATATGTGTAAGGAAAATTAAAAAATATCAAAGGAGGACCAAATAAAACATATAGAAAATAAAAACAAAAAAGATTGTCAGATTATTTCTATGTAAACTAAATTGTAAAATATCAAAGGAGAACCAAATAAAAACATAAAGAAAATAAAAAAATAGTCAGATTATTTCTATGGAACCCAAATTGGAAAATTATAAAAGGGAACCAAATAAAACATACAGAAAATAAAATAGGCAAACAAATGACCAGATAATTGTTCTAATTTTAACTATTTCTATTTACGAATAATCAGTTACACCAATTGATCGTAGAACTTACGCACAAACAGCCGGCTTATAAGCCATAAAAACGATCAAACGAACATGATGCTACAAGTGATATCTGATCATCAGTTCCATGTTTTGCTTTTGATCTCATCATATATATGCTTATATATACCAAGCAAGCATGCATATGCATGCAACTATATGAATCATATAGGAGTATGTATATAAGCTAGCCATCTGATATATAGTGTGTGTGTGTTAATGAATCTGAACCAGTATGTGACATTAACTGTTGTAGAGCTAGGAAGAAGGAAGATGTAGTACACACGCTGTAGTAGAGCTAGAGCAGCAGTTAAGTCTTGCATGCAGGTCTTAACGTGATCACAGTATTATATTATTATTATTATTATATATAGTATATGTTGCTGCAACTCGCTCGCTGTACTAAGATTTCATCCCTGATCTTGCGCGGGTCATTATTATTATTATATATACCAAGCAAGCATGCATGCATCAATTCCTGCCCAGAGCGAAGTGAATTGGCACCACGGACGGACGGCACTCACCTCGCTCGCTCGAGCACAGTGCCAGCGGCGGATCTAGGAATTTGATTATGGGGGTACAAACCAAAGCGCTGTAGTTCATCGACAATAAGATGGTATAATTCAATCACTAAATGATAATAAAATAGTTGTAATAATGATATATAAATAGAACAAGCTATATATTCTCATTATTACAAGTTTGCAACTAAATCTTATAAACTATTATCATAGAAACTAAAACTTCACAAGACATTCTGTGATTCTTGGAAGTGTTTAATGATATATGACCAAACAATCATTCAAGTATCGACCACCCATCTTGTTTCAAAGGCTGGTTTTCATATGGTTCGCTGCTGAAAATACTCTCTCAACACTTGTTGTTGCTATAGGAAGGATTAAAAGTAATTTCAGCAATAAATAGACAAGTTTAAAGCGATTGTGTTTGTTTGTCTCAACAAATTTGAGAGAGAGGGAGAGAGAGATCTCTAAAATTCTTTGCTTTTCGAAACCTTGTGTCATTACACACATCAACCATAAATATATTAAGTTGCAAAAAAAGTTGGACCAAATTTGTGCTCGTAAAATCTTGAGGATAAAACTTTGCCAGTTTAATAAGTCTTTCCTTGTCATAGAAAGCAAAGGAATCACTAGATTCAAAAGCAACCATGCAAACAAGTAGCTCTTTATGGGACTTTCTTTTCCCCGGTAGAATGAACTAGCTAGCACTTGGGCTTGCTACTAAACAATATATTATACATATATAATGGAAAGGGTATATGTACTTAGTATTTTTGTAGAAATTTTGGGGGTACAGCTGTACCCCCATGCACCTACTGTGCATCCGCCCCTGCACAGTGCGGCTGTGGTACTGCTGCTAAAAAGGTTTGAAATGCTGTGAGAGAGTACATGCATGCACCATGCATCTTTCATGGAGTAGGAGTAGCTCGCATCTCTTCTCTATCTGCTGCTCGACTGCGCACTTTGCGTTGGGAAAGAAATAAAGAAAGGAGGGAATCGGCCAGGAAGAAAATCCAGCGCTCAAGATTTCTCATCATGATGCCTCTCGTGTCGCCACTGCGCACCTACACTAGGGCAGCACTGTGGTACGAGCAGGTGCTTCTCCTATGGCGCACCCGCGTGAACCAGACAGATGACGTGCCGCGCAGTGTGTGCCGGCCCCGCTGCAACTAAAACAAGTCACGTCGTTCGCGGATGCGGCACAGCTGCTCGCTTGCGGGACCGTGCAAGCGCAGCCGCAGCAGCCTGCATCACTGATTCAGTCTAGCCCGAGCCGGCACCGAAAAGAGCCCGTAGTGACGTGCCTTGGCCAGGCACGAAGCCCGGTTCAGCACGGTCCGGCGGCCCGTGTCTGGCCCGGTGCCTGGTTTGGGCCCATGCTGGGTCGGGACGGACGGCACGAATGTTCATCTATATATATAAGGATACGTACATACGGAAAGAATCATGGCAGTCGATTAGAATTGAGATGTTGCTAAAAAAAAAATTCAGAATCGGGATAACGAAACAGCAAGGCCACAAGACCCAACCAACCACCTGTGCATGCTTTCCACAAAGCTTCCCCCGCCCGGCGGCGCCATAATTGGCTCACTTGCTCCTGGCCTCCATAAATCCATGCCTCTAGGCCTTCACTGTCCACTCCTCGTACAAGTGTTGTTGCTCTGCAGCTCTTCTCCCCAATCAGTCCAGCACTGACTCCCCTGCGAGCGCCAATGGCGGCCGCCACTGTCCTGGCCGCCATACTGGCGATGTCCTGCTGCTGCTGTGCCGCGTACGCCACCACCACGACGGTGACGCCAGCGGCGGAGTCGGACCACATCGACAGACTGCCGGGCCAGCCGCCGGTCAACTTCTCCATGTACTCCGGCTACGTCACGGTCGATGCCGCCGTGGGGCGCGCGCTCTTCTACTGGCTGATGGAAACCTCCGGCATGCCAGCAGACTCTGCGCCGCTCGTGCTCTGGCTCAATGGCGGGCCCGGGTGCTCCACTGTCGGCTACGGCGCTATGGAGGAGCTCGGCGCCTTCCGAGTCAACCACGACGGCGCGACGCTCTCCTTGAATCCCAACATCAGCAATTGCGGACCACACACTACGAGTAGAGATACAAGAAGGTAGTGAGAACATCACATACACAGTACAAGTATCAGCTTTTCAACGTCTGTTCCTACAGCAGCAACAGTAAAACAGCATGAGCCTTTCACCGTCTGTCCCTGCCGTGCATTCGTACATGAGAGCAGCAGATTATCTAAAATTTCTTTCTCTAATCCTGCTGCTAACCCCAGAATCTCCACCGTATCGATCATCTTCTTCAACTCCGTGAACTGAAGACGGCCGAGTGGTTTGGTGAGAACGTCCGCGAGTTGCCGACCAGTTTTGACGAACTCGATGACGATTTACCCTCCATCGACACTCCCTGAGAAAGTGGAACTTGACGTCGATGAGCTTGCTCCGGTCATGGAGAATTGGATTCTTCGCGTGGGCGATGGCGGACTGGTTGTCCACCATCAGTGTCGGAGGATGAGCTTCCACATCGGTCAGCTCGCCCAGCAGCTGACACAGCCATATAGCTTGGCACGCCGCTGTGGCCGCCGCCACATACTCTGCCTCACACGTGGACAGCGCTACCACATTCTGTTTCAGCGACGACCATAAGATTGGAGTCGATCCGAGGAAGACAAGCACGCCAGAAGTGCTCCGCCGTCCATCGATGTCCTCCGTCATGCCTGCATCGCTGAACACAGTGAGCTGCAGCCTACTTCTGTCGGTATTGGGGAAGATGATCACATGATCCACCGTCCCCTTGACGTAGCGCAGCAACCGCTTCACTGTAGCTCAGTGATCCTCTCAGGGATCCGCCATGAAGCGGCTGACGTAGCCCACGACAGATGCAATGTTCGGCCTCATGTGGACTAGGTAGTGTAGACCGTCGACGATGCTCCGGTAGAGTGTTGCATCTACCTTCGCCATAGTACTAGCATTCGTCAGCTTCAGCCGCTCCTCTATCGGAGTCACGCACGGCTTGCACTCAATCATGCCGCTCCGCTCCAACAGCTTCGGGGCGTATGCGCTCTGACCAAGCGTGAGCGCCTCCTTCCCCTGTTTTACCTCGATGCCGAGGTAGTAGGAGAGCGCACCGAGATCACTCATTCGAAAATGAGCCGTCATCTCACGCTTAAAGCTATCAATGTCCTCCGCACGCGCGCCGATGATGATCAAATCGTCCACATACACGTCGACGACGAGCTCCTCCTTTCCCGTCGCCGCGTGTAAAGCGCGTGCTCGGTTGCGCATCGTGTGAACCCAATCTCGTCCAGCGTGGCGTCAAGCTTGGCGTTCCACGCTCGCGGAGCCTGCCGCAACCCGTAGAATGCCTTGCGCAGTTGCAGCACCCTGTGCTATGCTCCTTTGATGTAACGAGAAATCTTCTTTTTGCATAATGCTAAAATTTATATTTTTGGTAACTAAACAAGGCCGAAATAAAGAAAGGAGGGAATCGGCCAGGATGCCGGAAGAAAATCCAGCGCTCAAGATTTCTCGTCATGATGCCCCCCGTGTCGCCACTGCGCACCTCCACTAGGGCAGCACTGTGGTACGAGCAGGTGCTTCTCCTATGGCGCACCCGCGTGAACCAGACAGACGACGTGCCGCGCAGTATGTGCCGGCCCCGCTGCAATTAAAACAAGTCACGTCGTTCGTGGATGCGGCACACCGTGCAAGCGCAGCAGCAGCAGCCTGCATCACTGATGCTGTGTGGCCACTGGCACTGTACAATGTCCAGGATTTTCTGTGAATGGCCGGGACAGCAGCATGGAGGGCTCCTGTTTCCAACGTCTTTCCCCGTACCAAATTGGCCTGTGTTATGCTTTACAGCTAGCTCGGCGTCCCCTCCCATATCTCGATTTCCCTTTTGTTTATTTTTTCACTTGAAAAACGCATGATATCACGCATTTGGTCCTTCATTGTTTTCTATGTACTATCTGTATACGAACATTTTTTAAAATTCTTTGTTCCATACAGCTTTGCTCGAAAGAATGCGTTTTTCTATCTGGATTCGTGGCTTACCACGCACTTCTTATCTTAGCCACATTATTTCTATGGTTAGGAAAATTAAAAAATATCAAAGGAGCACCAAATAAAACTTACAGAAAATAAAAACAAAAATAGGAATGCTATAGGACACATGTGTATTTTTTAGTTTGTTGCCACATGGATTTTTGTTTCTCTCATGCGACGCTTCTGTCCGTTCCATTGGCTTCAGAGTCTTATTTGGGTGCGAACACTGGAGGCCGCACCCGCTAAACTCTAGCCTGGCCACCGCCCTACTAGAGTGCTCAACCACCCGCTCCTCTGGCTCTCCCACCCACTCTCCCAGTGAACCAATGATTTCTCAGTGACCTCGGCCGCTGCTCCTGTCTCCACGCCGCTGCTCCTATCTCCACGCCGCCTTCCGCCTAGCGCTGTCCTGCTCATGCGCCGGCAGCTCCTGTCCCCTCCGCGACCGCTTACTCCCCTATGGCGCCTCCTCGGCGGTGGCACGCGGCGGCCCTACGCCCCTGCGCACCAGACCCGGCACGGGTGGCCCCGGCGACGGGACGACACACCAGCGCGGGCGTCCCCCGGCGCGGCAGCCCCGGCACGGGCGGGTCGATGTGCGATGGCCTGGGCACAAGCGGCCACCTGCACGGCTGCAGCGGCCATGGAATCGCACGAATTGGCGACAAGGCAGCGCCGATGGCGGTGGCCATGACCAGGACTCAAGGAGCTCATGCGGGGACCGACTCGACTACCTCCGTCACTGATGCCCGTCTACCTCCCTGGTGATAGCCTTCACCTGCACGGCTGCACCAAGCAAGCAACAACCATGTCGCACAAGCCTGGTACGTGAGTCAGCGACTCCGTCGATCGCATCACATGGCTCCCCATTACATCCATCTCGCCTGCAGCACCATAGACGGCCACCGGATCGAGATAAACGTGGGTTGTTGCACACTCGCACTGCTGAACAACGCTGCACACCGAGTGCCAGACGGATTGTCCGTGAGAACTGAGGAGTGTAGATGGTTCACGGCTTCGGCTGGTACGGCAAGCCTGCCACCACCACCGTCCGCCTGCGGGACGGCTCCGCGGCGCTCCATGCGGACCTCAAGGCCACGCAGGTCACGCTCGCCGCTGGACGCTTCGACCTCGTAGACCTCCACGCCCGCGTCCGCACCACCAACGAGCTCCTCCAGACGCTCCTCCGCGCCATGCAGGACAACACGGCTGGGACCTCTGGTGCATGATTCGTCCTTGTTCTTCCTCTTTGTATCTATGTTCCTCATCGGTTGCATGATTTATCCGATCCCCTTTCCTGATGTGGTGTGGATTTGCTGGATCCCCCATCTTGATACGGTGCTTGATTCTTCCTCTGGTGTGAGGAGCTTGTTCTGTTGTGCTGTTGGGATGAGATCTATGAGCAAGGAGAGGGGTTCACCCTCTGCTGTAGAATCAATTTCCGATTCAATTTCAGGTTGAGCAGATTTGGAGCCTAGGTTGTGGCAGTTCACACATTGATTTGAGCAAATGGAACAAGAGTGCATCGGAGGGAGCGAGCATGGATTGGGCAAACCAGGAGGTCTTAGCGGCAAGGTTAAAGCAAGGAGTCCTCTAAAGCAAGACTCAAGTGTGTGGTGTTGTTTGTGTTAGTGTGTGGTGCAGGAAAGTATTTTTTGAAGGTAGGAGGACATAGGAGGGATCTACATTCTGTCAGTCCATGGATTTGTTGGAGTACATGGGAGCTTCGGTTCATTCAGTTACCCGAACAAACTTCAATGCTTCATTCACCCATTACCTGTCACTCACCTCATTCTGTCATGGCCTGTCTTTTTCTCCAACACCTAGTCATTGCCTGCCTCTCACACTCCTCTCTCTGTTGGCATTCTAGGGGTGATATCCAATTTGATTTTGGACGCTACTGCTGCATTTCCTAATATATGTTGCACTCTGCCTTCACACTGCATCCACCAAATAGACAGCCGAGTAGAAATAATAAGGCGAAGCCATCAGTACAGAGTAAAAAAATTATGTGCAACAAACTAACAGTAGGCCAATAAACTTATTTCCTGGTAGGAGACTAAGATTAAAAATCTTTGTAAGCGTTTATCATCATTTTCCCTGTATCTTGTTGGTGTGGTGTGACATTTCAATGCTTCTGCTTCTAATGTGTTGGCAAACTCTTGAATCAGGATGAGAGGGAAGAAGATGTCATATTCAGTTTTGACAAGGTGTTCTATGAAGACGCGCAACAGTCTGATGTCTAGAAATTCCTTGATGTGCCCATTGTGCCAGTTTTTTTTTCATTCTATATTTGTTCTTCAAGATAGTCAAAGCTGTTTTTGGTCACTGCACTCTTATCATAACTAGATTATCTAATAGTCATTTTCTATATTCTAGAAACAGAAACAGATGCCATCAATGGAATAAGTGGGACTATAATTACTTATGGTCAGGTATCTATTGCTCCATACACATACACTCTGTACCCTGATTGACCATTTGACAGTAGTACACTTGTTTTACTGCATAGGATGTATATGTGTATCCACTTTTTTCCTCAAAGCAATGCTCGCCGTATTGCAACTTTCCAATTTACTGTATACAGTCATAATTTGTGGTGCACCTATATGATCAATGTCTTAGTGATAAACTTTTAACCATAATGATATTTTTCAAATTTGCTTGTGTCTAGACTGGGGCAGGAAAGACATAGAGCATGGAAGTAAATTAAATGTCCTTGAGCTTTAGTTTATGGGATAATTATTGATCATGTCTCTTTTATCTTGACCTTACACATTTATGTAATTTTGAATGTAACATAGGGGCCAAGCATCTTGCATTGCAGTGAACAGAAATTGGACTAGTACAGCGAATTGTGGATGAGCTTTTTGTATGTTTAGGATCATCAGCAAGCACATGGACTGTGAAGTTGTCAATGGTAACATACCAGCCTCATGCTGATTTAGCATCCACATTGCTAGTTTTCCCCCCTTAGTTGTTAGGTTTACTAAAGCTGAATAGTAAAATAAGTTATTTATCATGTCTCAGGTGGAGATATATTTGGAAAAAGTGAGGTGAGTATTTGGTAGACAATTTCTCATACTTTCTCTCTAGAAATGTTTTTTAAAGTGCTGCTATGGAGAGGGTCAATTTTTATCTGTTCATATCTCAGGGACCTTCTTGACTTGTCCAAAGACAACATGTAGATCAAGGAAAGTAAAACCCAAGGAATTTACATTTCTGGAGCAACAGAGGTTAGAAGAACATGGCACCTTCTTTCCATTCTAATTTTCTATGATATTCAGAAAGAAGTACTTGGCATCAGGACCTCCATGCTTTCACATTGATATCTGGAATTTGTTCAATTACCCATGCAGATATTTATCCTGAACAGTTCAGATGCATTAGAGAACCTTTTTTTGTAAGTCTTCTTAAGCTTTACTTGGAGTGCCTTTCTATAAGCATATACTAATAGCCACTTCTTTATATAGAGAAAGATTCTCCCATTGTATCTTGTGATGATTTGAGATCTGTTTGGACCATTCTAATTTTCTCCATTTTATTGATAATAAATTGACATCATTGTGTGTTCTGTCATATGGTGTTTTATGTACATGCACAGTTTGCCAGGTGCATGTATGATGTATGAGTTGGGTAATTTGAACTATGGTTCAGGTCCATTTCTGTCGATCGATGCTTTTTTATATCCAAGGAGGGCTTCTTGTTTGTATTGCACGATTGTTTTTGATTCGTTTAAACCATTTGGGTATGGATAGTATAGTACCAATTGTGCTTTTGTGTCTCGCGAGCTAAAGAGAATGCTATTATTGGATTCAATATTTCAGTTATGTATTGTTCTTAAAGCCTCTGTGAGTTGATTAAATTTTTTGTTATCCATACTAAATATTAGTCACTCCAGTATAAAAAAGATGACCTTAGGATGGCTTATTTTTATTCACTATAGACTTTGTTTTTTTTTTGTTATTCACTATAGAATTTGTTAGTATATGATGTCAGGATGGCTTAGTTTTATTTACATGCTGAGATCTGTGCATTGTTAATAGGAATAACTTATGATGTCAGGAATAATTATTCTAGTGTTCTGTTTTTAACTATGTATCTCCTCTGCCAGGTGCCAGGCAATCTAAAGTGCAATTATGTATGTAGTATCTATTTCTTCATTGTACATTTATAAGTAGTAAATTGCACACTTAAACTACTGCAATTATGGAGTTTAACATTGTGCAATATCCAGTCTTTATATATAACTTTCCCACTTTTTTTCTTTTTTACATTTGATTAGGCATGAAAAACATATGTTCAGAAAGCTTGCACTAGGAAAATTATTTACTCTAATAGTCAAGTGTAGCATCATTTCGGTTGTTTGATGATGAATAATATTGCTCTAACCTGGATCAGTGCTTGCAGCTGAATTATATGGCTAACTCTTTTTTATGTTTCAATTTGATCTTGTTCTAAAACCTAAGGCTTTGTCATTGTTGTTTGCAAATATTTATTATTGAGATATTAACTATTGGACGGTGATTGTTTGTTTGGTTTGAGAAAGATTTGTTCCTGCCGCTTGTTGTTAGTGGTGAAGAGTTGGCTTGGCAATTAGCGCCTTGTTGTGATATATGATTGACCTCGTGTATGTGGGCTTCAACACTCTGTTTTTTTTGTTTTAGGTGATGTTTGGTCTGTTACGTGCCTTTGTTCCTTGCTCTATGTTTCAGTATATCTATCATGGCGATAATTTTATGTGCTTCCGCGTGTGCTTTAGTCACTGTCTACCTTTTAATGAGATTGGGCTATGTCTCTTCTGCATATTAGTTGTCTGAGGTGTTGCAGCTTCTAAGGGCACGCTTCCCTTCATTTTTGGTTGTTATTACTATTTATGTGGGATGAGATTTACGTGCTCTGATTTGGCCTCCTATCCGGGTCTGCTTTTTTTTCAACTGCGTTGCCTTGCCTGTTTACTCTCTTCCTATTGTCATGTTTATAATTTCGTTACTTTTTGTAATGCTACATTATTTGGTGGTTGTTGTGACCCTGTCATTCCTTCTAGTTCTAGGAGTCGCTTCTCTCAGCTCATAGTGTCGCACCATGTTTACTTCCGGTTCCTGTTCTTAGCATCTAATTATTCGCTCAGCTGATCCTTCAACCTGGCCAGTTCACATTTTGTTCTTAGTGTCTATTAAAGCGTTTTTTAGGTATGGGCGTGAGTTGAGTATATTGGGAATAGGTCCTATGGCCTCTCCCTTATTTTTCTCATATCTTGATGAAATGACCGACAACTCTCCCATGTTGTTTGAGAAAAAAAACCGAAAGTTGTACTAGATTTATTAACGTTGATATTGGCCTATTTGGTTCACAGGTAGCTGGAGCTACTGTTGATGCTAGGTTGCCCCTTGAAAAGGTAGCTAAACAAGCAAGGCATGCATCTAAGTTGGTTGGTACAATGGAAGTTGCTATGTCATGGTGTACACTTCCTGATAAGGGAACCTCAGATCGTCTAGGTCCAAGATCAAATGGAGCTTACTTGTGATGATATGTATCGGGAAAAATTGTAAGTTTACTTGTTATGATCCTTAAGCTGCAGACCGTTGAGATGTAATGTACTACTACTACATATTGTCCCTTGGTAAGATTGTATACATCAATTTTCAACAGCATCTATTCTTCTAAACATTTGGTGTCTATCATCTTTGCTAAAGTCCTACAATGTGCATTCTGCAGGTTGTTGCAACTATGAGATGGTTGCTTTGAGGCCTGCATTTTAAGCAATTATGAGTACATTTCATGTCTTGATAAAATCTAGTTTACCATGACCTATATCTTCATTGGCGATTTTCAAATCTTGTTGATTTTGTTATCTGGAAACTACCAATATAGTATTTTCTCACATACAGAATACTCAATTTTGAGTTTAGAAAACCACACAGCTTGCAAAATATGCTCCAGCTACATTGAAGTTGTGTTGGTGCACTACTGCACAAATAAGATGCATCCACAATATATTACTGATTTTTTTGTTTATTATTCTTGTCCATAGTAGTCGTAGTGCCATATTCCTATTAATCTTTTCTATTCACGAAAACAAAACAAATAAAACATTTAGTTAATTGCAATCAGTAATGATGTAAATTGCAAGTTTCCAGCCCTGCAATTTTCGTGTTGAGGATATGCAATATGTCCCTTTTCCTTGTAGGGGTTGCCTATTAGTAACCATATGCAATGTTAGTGCCTTAGGATTTGCTCTGCAGTCAATTTGTGTCATTTTGGGTCTGTTATTAGTTTGGTCTGAAATGAGAAATGTCCTATATTTATGACGCCATAGAAAAGTAACTGTGTTTCGATTTAAACTGCCAAGGGCCTTCACACCTGAAATACATATAAGAGCAAACATAAAAAAATTGGTTCTGCGGTTGTTGCCTCAATATGACTTGTGCTGTTGTCGCCTCATTTTAGTGTGTATCTAAATTTCACTAAACTTGGTTCTGCTGTTGTAAGTTAGCCTAGGTAGACATTATTTCCCTTATTTCCGTAAATTGATAGAACTAAGTGCATGTTTTTTTGCTAGGGGACTACGATCACATCCTGCATGATGACATAGACTTCAAACTAGATGACCTGTAGGAGCTGGTGCATTCGCTCTCATATGTGTAAGTATACCAAGCAAAGGCTCAAAAAAACTTTTGCGAAAAAAAACTTTTGCAAACTTTTGTCTTGTTATGAAACTTTCCTGCTCATAAGCAATTTCCTCGGACTTTATTTTAGGTACCAAAGGAGCACAACCGCCATATCAATTGGTAAGTTTACCTGGGCACTAATTTTTTCCCTCTGTGTCAAACTTGTAGTGCTTGCTGTATTATTCTCTGTTTGCACGGGGTTTTTAAGTGGTTACATCATTGCTATTTGTACATTCTAGTTTGGATAAAAAATATGATTTGTGCCAGCACACACCAAATTTTTGTCCTTGCCATTTCATAGAATAAAATTGTTCCTTGTAATTTATGCTAACACATCTTGAACTTTGTTAATTCTGATTTGTGGCAACACACACCTCTTTTTGTCCTTGTCATTTGTGCTAGCTCACATTTTTCTTTGTTTATTGTGGTTTGTGCTTGTCCAAGCCAAGTTTATGTCCTTGTCCTTTCATAGAAAAAAATTATCTCTTGTGATTTGTACTAACATTTTATGAACTTTGTTAATTTTGATTTGTGCCAACACACATCTCATTTTTTCCTTGTCCTTGCATATCAATATAATACAGACCCTAGAAGCTAAACTCCTTGTTATTTTATGTAGAAGTTTTTCTATTTTTTTGTGCATGATATTTGCTCATGATAATTTCTCTGCATTGGTGTACCAGTGTGATCTCCAATAGCTGCATATGCTTGTGGCAGCTTACTCACATGCAAGAATGGTTGTAGTAGTGTGCTAGTAGGATCTACCAGTGGGTGTAATTGCTTGCACGGTCATGTGTTGGGTATCTGCTTTCTCAATGTGGTAACTTGTTTGTGCAATTTGTGTAAGGTGTCATAAGAAACCTGGGCATAGGAAACGGTGATCGAGCAACATGCCAGGGCCATCTGGAGGTGTGCAAGTACTTGGTTGAGAAACTAGGATGTCATCCAAATATGGCTGCAACTGAAGGCTCATGTTAAGGTTCTTTCTACCCTTTTGTGCTTCTGGAAATTGTATTCTCTCATTATATGAACCTTTGGCATCTGGCAGTTTAAGGTATTTAAATTGTTCTCTCATATGTGTTGTTGTGTCTCAGTTTGTCATTCTTTTTATGTACACATTCTGTGCTGTTTAATTGTACTGTTAGCAGGCTCCACATTCAAGAGCTGGATTCTATATTTATATACATATACAGTATAATTGCATTAACAATATGTAGTATTTGCACTATTTGAAACATGCAATTTTCATGTTCTTGTTTTGTAATTTTTGAAGATCATAATCATTGTGCATTTTTTCACCCAAAACATCTCATTATGTGTGAGTAAATATTTTGTTTCGTAGTAATTTCATCGATATAATGCATTACATTTAATTTGCATAAAAGATTGTGCAAAATCTAGCAGCATCTGAAATAGTTGGGTGCTCTGAGTTAATTTTGATTTGTGGCAGAGTTTCTTTCTGAAGTGGCAGAGTTATTATTTTTTCAATAAACTTGTACGTGTGTTTACTGAGCCAATAGTTCATTTTTGGCCCAAACGAGCACTAACTTCAGTTAACAGGTATCGGTTTATCCGCCCGTTAAGCTTTGGAGGGCCCGGTAAGGTTTGGCGGGTTTGATTCGTGGACCCGTTAATATTGCCTGCGTACAAAAACAACCAGAACAGAATCTGGTCATCGGATCCAGATCTGATGGTCCACAGACGTCGCCTAAAAGGTTGTCATTTTAGTTAATGGGTCAACTTTGGTTGCACAGAAATTATAACAGATTTCCTCTACGTAGGCGTTCTTTAAAAATTTATTGTTTTAGAGGCCGGCAACAAACGTGTGCTAGCTTGTGCTAAAATACATGGTTTCTTCTCTGTTGCAAATCTTGTGTTATGCAAGCAACCAACAACCATGTGCTAGCTTGTGCTAAAACACATGGTTTTTCCTCCATTACAAATCATGTGTTTTACAGCCAGCAAACAACCATGTGCTATCTTTTGCTGAAACACATGGTTGTTGGGTAGACAGACTCAAACAAAAAAAATTGTCAGATTATTTCTATGTAAACTAAATTGTAAAATATAAAAGGAGAACCAAATAAAAACATAAAGAAAATAAAAAAAATAGTCAGATTATTTCTATGGAACCAAAATTGGAAAATGATAAAAGGGAACCAAATAAAACATACAGAAAATAAAATAGACAAACAAATGATCAGATAACTGTTCTAATTTTAACTATTTCTATTTACGAATAATCAGTTATACCAATTGATCATAGAAGTTACGTGCAAACAGTCGGCTTATAAGCCACGATCAAACGAGAAGGGTGCTAAAAGTGATATCTGATCATCGGTTCCATGTTTTGCTTTTGATCTCATCATATATATGCTTATATATACCCAGCAAGCATGCATATGTATGCAACTATATGAATCATATAGGAGTATATATATAAGCTAGCCTTCTGATATATAGTGTGTGTGTGTTAATGAATCTGAACCAGCATGTGCCATTAACTGTTGTAGAGCTAGGAAGAAGGAAGATGTAGCACACACGCTGTAGTAGAGCTAGAGCAGCAGTTAAGCCTTGCATGCAGGGCTTAACATGATCACAGTATTATATTATTATTATTATATATAGTATATGTTGCTGCAACTCGCTCGCTGTACTAAGATTTCATCCCTGATCTTGCGCGGGTCATTATTATTAATATATATATCAAGCAAGCATGCATGCATCAATTCCTGCCCAGAGCGAAGTGAATTGGCACCACGGACGGACGGCACTCACCTCGCTCGCTCGAGCACAGTGCGGCCGTGGTACTGCTGCTAAAAAGGTTTGAAATGCTGTGAGAGAGTACATGCATGATGACGGAAAAAAAATCCAGCGTTCAAGATTTGTCATCATGATGCCTCTCGTGTCGCCACTGCGCATCTACACTAGGGCAGCACTGTGGTACGAGCAGGTGCTTCTCCTACGGCGCACCCGCGTGAACCAGACAGACGACGTGCCGCGCAGTGTGTGCCGGCCCCGCTGCAATTAAAACAAGTCACGTCGTTCGCGGATGCGGCACACCGTGCAAGCGCAGCAGCCGCAGCCTGCGGCCTTGTTCAGATTACCTCAAAATTCCAAGTTTTTTCGCTCTCTTTCCATCATATAAATTTTTAGACATATGTATAGAGAATTAAATATAGGTAAAAAAATAACTAATTACACAGTTTGGTTGTAAATCATAAGATGAATCTTTTGAGCCTAGTTAGTTCATGATCGGACAAAATTTATCAAATACAAATAAAACGTACTATAGTGTCCAGATTACAAAAATTTACAATCTAAACTAGACCTGCCTCACTGATGCAGTGTGGCCACTGGCACTGTATCATGCCCAGGATTTTCTGTGGATGGCCGGGACAGCAGCCTGGAGGCCTCCTGTTTCCAACGTCTTTCCCCATACCAAGTTGGACTGTGTTGTGCTTTACAGCTAGCTCGGGGTCCTCTCCCATATCTCGATTTCCCTTTGTTTGTTTTTTTCGCTTGGAAAACGCATGATATCATGCATTTGGTCCTTCGTTGTTTTCTATATACTGTCTACATATGAACAGTTTTTAAAATTCTTTATTCCACACAGCTTTGGTCGAAAGAATGTGTTTTCTATCTGTATTCCTGGCTTACCACGCACTTCCTATCTTAGCCAGATTATTTATATGTGTAAGGAAAATTAAAAAATATCAAAGGAGGACCAAATAAAACATACAAAAAATAAAAACAAAAAAGATTGTCAGATTATTTCTATGTAAACTAAATTGTAAAATATCAAAGGAGAACCAAATAAAAACATAAAGAAAATAAAAAAATAGTCAGATTATTTCTATGGAACCCAAATTGGAAAATTATAAAAGGGAACCAAATAAAACATACAGAAAATAAAATAGGCAAACATATGATCAGATAACTGTTCTAATTTTAACTATTTCTATTTACGAATAATCAGTTACACCAATTGATCGTAGAACTTACGCGCAAACAACCGGCTTATAAGCCACAGAAACGATCAAGCGAACAGGGTGCTACAAGTGATATCTGATCATCATTTCCATGTTTTGCTTTTGATCTCATCATATATACCAAGCAAGCATGCATATGCATGCAACTATATGAATCATATAGGAGTATGTATATAAGCTAGCCATCTGATATATAGTGTGTGTGCGTTAATGAATCTGAACCAGTATGTGACATTAACTGTTGTAGAGCTAGGAAGAAGGAAGATGTAGTACACACGCTGTAGTAGAGCTAGAGCAGCAGTTAAGCCTTGCATGCAGGTCTTAACGTGATCACAGTATTATATTATTATTATTATATATAGTATATGTTGCTGCAACTCGCTCGCTGTACTAAGATTTCATCCCTGATCTTGCGCGGATCATTATTATTATTATATATACCAAGCAAGCATGCATGCATCAATTCCTGCCCAGAGCGAAGTGAATTGGCACCAAGGAAGGACGGACAGACGGCACTCACCTCGCTCGCTCGAGCACAGTGCGGCTGTGGTACTACTGCTAAAAAGGTTTGAAATGCTGTGAGAGAGTACATGCATGCACCATGCATCTTTCATGGAGTAGGAGTAGCTCGCATCTCTTCTCTATCTGCTGCTCGACTGCGCACTTTGCGTTGGGAAAGAAATAAAGAAACGAGGGAATCGGCCATGATGAAGGAAGAAAATCCCGCGCTCAAGATTTCTCAGAAAACAACGAAGGACCAAATGCATGAAATCATGCGTTTTCCAAGTGAAAAAACAAAAGGAAATCGAGATATGGGAGGGGACGCCGAAGCTAGATGTAAAGCACAACACAAGCCAACTTGGTACGGGGGAAAGACGTTGGAAACAGGAGCCCTCCATGCTGCTGTTCCGGCCATCCACATAAGATCCTGGGCATTGTAAAGTGCCAGTGGCCACAATGCATCGGTGATGCAGGCTGCTGCTGCTGCTGCTGCGTGGCCACTGGCCACTGTACAATGCCTAGGATTTTCTGTGGATGGCCGGGACAGCAGCATGGAGGGCTCCTGTTTCCAACGTCTTTCCCCCGTACCAAGTTATCCTGTGTTGTGCTTTACAGCTAGCTCGGTGTCCCCTCCCATATATCGATTGACCTTTTGTTTGTTTTTTTCTTCGAAAACGCACGATATCATGCATTTGGTCCTTCGTTGTTTTCTAAATACTGTCTGTATACGAACTTTTTTAAAATTCTTTGTTCCACACAGCTTTGCTCGAAAGAATACGTTTTTCTATCTGGATTCCTGACTTACCACGCACTTCCTATCTTAGGCAGATTATTTCTATGTGTAAGGAAAATTAAAAAATATCAAAGGAGGACCAAATAAAACATACACAAAATAAAAACAAAAAAGATTGTCAGATTATTTCTATGTAAACTAAATTGTAAAATATCAAAGGAGAACCAAATAAAAACATAAAGAAAATAAAAAAAAATAGTCAAATTATTTCTTTGGAACCCAAATGGAAAAATTATAAAAGGGAACCAAATAAAACATACAGAAAATAAAATAGGCAAACAAATGATCAAATAACTGTTCTAATTTTAACTATTTCTATTTATGAATAATCAGTTACACCAATTGATCATAGAACTTAAGCGCAAACAGCCGGCTTATAAGCCACAGAAACGATCAAGCGAACAGGTGCTACAAGTGATATCTGATCATCAGTTCCATGTTTTGCTTTTGATCTGATCATATATATGCTTATATATACCAAGCAAGCATGCATATGCATGCAACTATATGAATCATATAGGAGTATGTATAGTATGTATATAAGCTAGCCATCTGATATATGAATCGTCGCCAACCTTCGTCCTCGTCCCCGATTCATGCACGATCGAATTTGTATGCGGAGCTGTATTGCCAGCAAGATACTCCCTCCGCCCACCAAATAATACAATATCGTGGCAATCATTCAGAGCCGAGATAACCCAACAACAGCAGTGTACTGTTGGCCACAAGACCCAAACAACCACGCACCCGTGCATTGTCTCGACGTTTCCCCCGTTCCGTTCCGTTCCATTCCAATAATTGGCTCAGCTCACTCTCGCTTAGCCCATCCCTCGTGTATATATTTGCTCTGCAGCTCTTCTCCAACCAGTCCGGCACGTACTGATGATTCCCCTGCGAGCGCCACCACCAATGGCGGCCGCAACTGTCCTGCTGGCAGCCATACTGGTGCTGTCCCTGTCCTACTGCTGTGCGGCGTCCGCCGCCACCACCGTGACGGCGGCGGCGGAGTCGGACCGCATCGACAGGCTGCCGGGCCAGCCGCCGGTCAACTTCTCCATGTACTCGGGCTACGTCACGGTCGACGCCGCCGCGGGGCGGGCGCTCTTCTACTGGCTCATGGAAGCCTCCGGCGTGCCGGCGCACTCGGCGCCGCTCGTGCTCTGGCTCAATGGCGGGCCCGGGTGCTCCTCTGTCGGCTACGGCGCTATGGAGGAGCTCGGCGCCTTCCGCGTCAACCCCGACGGCGAGACGCTCTCCTTGAACCCCTACGCCTGGAACAAAGGTCCAGTTTTGATGCCTCTTTTTTTTTTTTAAAAAAAAATCCCTTTTCTTTGCGCACTACTCGCCTATAGTTTGTCCAAAAGAAAGGTGTATAGTAGTATAGTAGCTTGTTTTTATATCCTCCATGTTTGTCATGGTGGCGATGGATGGATTATATTGGTTTGCTTGCAGTGGCGAACGTGCTGTTCTTGGACTCGCCAGCCGGCGTCGGCTACTCCTACAGCAACACCACCAACGATCTGTACTCTGCCGGTGACAACAAGACAGGTGAATTGCCGGAGTGGATATCTCTCTAGTTCTTTACTGCATCTATTCAATTCTTGTTGTTAGGCTACTATACATAGTCGCCTACGGTTGCTGGAGCCTTCGGGTGGCGTCCCACATTTAATTTAATTCCAAACCGCAGGTAAAATGGACCGGTTCTCTCACCGGATAACATGCCCCTGTCTGCGGGCGGGGCATTGGATTCTGGGGTTGCGGGCGGGGCATTGGATTCTGGGGTTTTCTCGGGATGGCCGAGAAGTCCTCTACCTTTAAGTTAATAAAATAGCTCGAGGGTGTTTACCCCCTCGCAACCCGAGTTTTTTACTATACATATAGTCATTCGCCATGGTACTATTCAACATACAACAACACACACAGTTAGTGAGCAACAGGCCAACTAATTACTGACAATGACTTACCACCTTCTGTCCCAACAGTTTTGGGTTTTCTAGGTACATATCTTTTGAAATGCACCTAGATATACGATATGTCTAAATACATAGTAAAAGTTGTGGATCCAGAAAAGCCAAAACGACCTATAAATTGGAACGGAGGACGTACTACACTTCAACCATCCTCAATCGACATGTAACAAGGTAGATTGGGCCGGTGGTGAAAAATTAACAAGTTTTTCACCGCAATACATGTAGATTAAGGTGGATTACAGTGCAGCTGAACAAGGCTTTAGAGGTATCTTGTTGTAGAAAACATCAATCACTACCACAAGACGGAATAGCCTTAAGAGCCCCCAAAAACCTCAAAGAAACTATGAAAACAACCAAGGAATTATTCATGGCTGGCAACCCTCACGGAAGGATCACTAAGAGTAAATCAAAGGAAATTCAATTACCTTGAAGGCTGATGGTAAAAAATGATATATTTTTCATAACATGAAGGAAACAAAGACGAGATAAAATTTTCCACAGCGTCAAGGAAATATGACAATTGTCAAGCATATATATTTTCTTGGGGGCCGATCCCTAAGGTATTTGTACTGTCCTCCAAATATATATATAGAAAAAAAACCCTTGTGGAAGAATTGATCCCATCACACAATTTCCAAGCATGTGTGCAGTTGGGAATCAAACATGCAACCTAAGATTTCACGTGAACCTCACCTACCACTACACCCCAAAGTTACTTATGACTAAATGATGTTTCTTTGCTTTTGTATTCGCTTTAGTGAATCTTGTCATGATTACTTGAGACCCTGATTTCAACTGAAAAAAGTTTCAACTAAAATTTTTTAGATCTCGTCAAGTACTACAACTTTGGTTTGTCATATCTCCATATGAGGTCGTTTGGAACAAATTTTAAAAAAATGAATTTCAAACTTTGTGAACTCAAAACATAATTTTGGACTTTACATGATTTCGAATGAAAAAGTCACACAACTACAAAGTTGGAAATCTCTTTGAGCTGTACAACTTTGATGGACACTGTCTTCATCCAATATTAGTATGTTGCATGCTAGCTTTAAAACTAACATCTCAAGCTAAGTGCTAATACACATTCTCTAGTGCATAACAACTCAAAATTTTACCTTTTGTTGGATTAATGTACCAAGAAAAAACTATATTTCATTCCAACATGTTGTTGTTCCCCGTCAGACACAATCAATGCACACATGGAAACAGACCTACAGACAGCCTAGATAGTAGTCTTCATTCTATAGGAGATTTTGTAATCTGTTGTGTCCTGTTGTATGACATTGATATCTCAAAAACCTATAAACACATCTATACGTTGTGTACATATACATGTTCCAATATCGATGAGAAATGAGTTTGATTCTCCAAAATACTTTTCACTTTCACAAGTGTTGTTGCTCTTGCTCTTATGGATGTTTCTTGCTAATGTTGTTCTGCAGCTCATGACTCCTATGCTTTCTTGATAAATTGGCTGGAGCGGTTCCCGCAGTATAAGTATCGTGATTTCTACATCGCTGGAGAGAGCTATGCAGGCCGGTGAACTACCATAAAAATCTGTTAACTCCATATGTGATAGAGATTGTGTGGTTAATGGTATCTAGAGATTAGATATCCGTACCTCCAGCATAATTTGGTGTGATATTTATTTTTCAGGCCACTATGTCCCTCAACTGTCTCAGGTAGTGTACCGAAACAACAAAGGAACCTTAAACTTGAAAGGCTTCATGGTTAGAACTTCTTGAGCTCATATTGTATTATGGTCCCATAATTAATTAGAAATAACCAAGTGTTTGGTCAATGCTCTAGGTTGGAAATGCGGTAACTGACGTTTACCATGACTACAAGGGCACATTTGAGTATTGGTGGACACATGGGCTTATCTCCGATGAAACTTATGTGAAGTTGTGGGAGGCTTGTAAATATGATGTGTCTGAGCACCCCTCTGAGGAATGTAAAAAAATCTTTGAAGTTGCCGAGGCTGAGCAAGGGAATATTGATTCATACAGCATCTACACGCCTACTTGTAATAAGACTTCATTGCATAAGCGCAGGCAAATAAGGGGAAGAATGGTATGTTTGAGTTGATACCAAAATTCATGGTTCACTTATAGCTAATGGTAGTCTTGTATATTGTATTCTCCCTAAGGTTCTTTTGACTATGTAGATATCTACTGTATTATTCATAGTAGCTCATCAACATGTGCTCCAGCATGGCCTAGAATGTTAAGTTACATAAGTATTAAATATTTTGTGGATAAATTTAGTGTGTATAACTAATCAAAGTAATTATCTTTACTCTCTCTCTCTCTAATCTGTAATAGAATACCCATTTAGATGCTGTATGATCTCTACTCAGTAGTGATAGCTTTACCAATTATTTTATATGTATTTTCATTCGTTGCATCACTGTGTGTTTTTAATATGTATTTAGTTGGTGGTTTAGATGTAGTTTTTATGATTACTTATGTTTTCATTACAACAATAATGGATATTTATTTAGAAAATAAAGTATATCGAATAGTTATTATTATTTATGATGGTTAAAATTGAGTGTATTAATAGATAAATGTTTCTTGTTATTATGAGAATTTCTAAGGTTTATTTTTATATTGAGTCTCCATTTTGGACCTCCAGTTAGCAATATTAAGATATATGTTGTCATCTTTTGCTTAAGTTATATAAGGTCTTGTTGCATCCCATTTTTTGAGATTTCAAATCTATATTTTGGCTTTCACTTGTGATCTTATTAGTTGTAGCAATTTTTCCACATGTTAAGTTGTGACTTTAGTGCTTATTGTATCTTTTATTCAAAAAAAAAATCTAATATTTTGTTAAAAACTTATATAAATCACACACTGTCGTCGTTACATTAAAAGTAAAGCATAAACTCTATGTGCCACCGACCAAGTAAACAAGCATAAGTGAGGATAGATATTTATTTTAAAACTTTATCAATTATGAAAAATCTAAACAAAAAATGTACCAATGATAATAAATTATGTAAGCTGTTACTTATATGCTATATATAAGTTTTGACCAGAACATTATGACATACTCAGTATCAAATACTAGTTTTGACCAGAACATTATGGCATATCAAATATTGCTGATTTAATTCTAGGTACTCTATGTTTTTACATAGTAATATTACTACAATTACGATTCTTCAGCCTAGCAAAGTCAATGTCTTGAGTGTTGTGGTGCAGGCTAAAATGGTTGTTTATATCATTTAGTAACAAACAATGTACTCATTTGGTTCCAAATTTTAAGACGGTTTTCTTTTTTAGGTGCATATAGCTTTTACTATATAAGATATAGTCCATAACTCTAATATAAAGCATACTTTATGGTTATTGAATTATTTTGCACAATAGGTTTTATTGGCATTTCAGCATAGATTTGGCAATATTTTTAGGTTACTTTTATAACGACAAATTTGTTAATTTAGATACAAATTAAAGGTCTCATTTTATATTGTCTTTCATAAAGGCATATGTGGGTAATGTAAAAACTAATTTAGGGCTTAATTTGCTTTATATTTTATAACGATATATGTGGGTGAGATGTAAATTTAATTAGACATTTTATGTTATCTTTTATAATGGTGTAGGTAGGTAATAATGTAGATACAAAGCAGAGGTTACTTTATGTACTTTTATGTATTTTTTATAATGGTAGAAGCGTGTAATTTTTTTAAAAAAAGGGTAGAGATTATCTAATGGTTATATTGACGAGTATGGTTTGAGTGAGCAAATTAAAGGCCAAACGTTTCTGATTATTGTGATATTCTCTAAGATTTATGAGCTCATGCATATTGACTGCACATTTGTTCAAATGTAGCCCTGGTTGCCCAGAGGATATGATCCCTGCACCGAACTGTACTCCACAAACTACTACAACTTACCCGAGGTGCAGGAAGCTTTCCATGCCAATGTTACTGGAATACCATATGCGTGGATAGGCTGCAGGTCTGCTCAAATGCTTTCATCTTGTTTAATTTTGGTCCACTAGAATACCAGAGTACTATGCGTCAATTATTGATAATTTGCACTAAACTCCACTGAATCTTTTCAGTGACCCAATATATGAATATTGGAAAGATTCACCAGGGTCCATGCTTCCTATTTACCGTGAACTTATCTCGGCGGGCCTAGGGATATGGGTCTTCAGGTACATTGGATTTCTGTCGTTGAGATCATGCATGGCTTCTTCTGAATCCTAAATCTTTGACAGTCGCAATGAGTTGGTAATAAATGAGTGTGGATTTTAATCTTCTCTTATTACATTGGTCAATTTAATTTGGCAGCGGCGACACAGACTCTGTCGTCCCCCTCACTGCTTCAAGATACTCCATTGATGCGCTATCTCTACCAACGATCACAAAGTGGTATCCTTGGTACTACGACAAAGAGGTCAGTCTGGGACACCACCACTGCATCAAATCAGCTGGCAGTCCCGATCTTTCGAAAAAAAATCTGGCAGTCCCATTGCCCTCTCAGCTACATACACTAATCATGTCTGTAATGGTGTGGATCATGCTTATCTGCAGGTTGGTGGATGGTGCCAAGTGTATCAGGGTTTGACGCTGGTGACGGTCCGAGGTGCAGGTCATGAGGTTCCCCTCCACCGTCCACGGCAGGCCCTGAAGCTCTTTGAGCACTTCCTGCGAGACGTGCCCATGCCCAAGCCTGTTGAGAGTGTCCAGTCATACTAGAATTTGTTGTCTCGCTTGGCTTGATATGGATAATATGGCCGGACTTGGCAATCCATCTTCACAGATTCCACCTGTCCAATCAATAATCGACGTTGGCCAAACGTCGCGCCCCTTTTAATTTGTTTCATGAGTGACTTTCTGAAAAAAATAAGCAGAATAAAATGTTGCTCGCTAGAATGAGCTGATTGTATCTTTCCTTTCGAGTTATTTTTATAGCACCTAGTTTGGCACACTTTCACGTTGGAAGATCGATAGTGGTTGCTCCAGAAGTTGTAATGGCAAGGTTGGTAGAGCTCTGTTCCCAGCTTATTTGGAGCGGATTTTGCGGATGTCTACCAAACGCTTTAAATGCAATTGGATTTTGGTAGGAAGTTGACGATTATCAGTTTTCCGGTCCAACTCCCCGTGTGAGTGAAATTTTGGGGTTAAAAATATCCCCTCGACTGTCCTATTGCTTTGTCTAAGTTTCATATCCCTTTGACCCTTTCTCGTTCTAAATCTACGTCCAAATTTCACCTAGTTAGTTGTTTCTCACGAGCGTGCCCTGTCAGGACCACATGCTCCGCAGTGTGCCACGCCATTGGCAGCACAACACCGAGAGCTCCATGCTTACTAGCTACTAGTTACTACATGGAGCTAGATTGTTCATCTTCCTGGCCATCAACTTATTTTTTAGACCGAAGACATTCATCCAGCTTTATTGGAAGCCTAACGAAAGCCAATAGTCACTGTTTGGGTTACCAGCTTATTACAATGTAGGCCAACACGGTTAAAAGAATTCGAACTAAGCTCAACTCACAGGTTGAAACTCAACAAACTAAGAGCAAACTCGACAAACTAAGCAGCATCTAGTAAAATAAAGTATCAGACTCCAGTTTAGTAAGATGACAAAGGATTGCTCGCCACTCAGCAAACTAAACACGAGCTAGAAACTCTACGGATCACAAAACTCCTCCCACAGTCCTTTCGACTAGATCACATGGGTCCATTAGCTGATAGCTCCGTGCCTCGTTCCGTCCCACGCTCGCTTTCGATCTCGGCTGCTGGCCATCATCACTCACGTACGATATCAGACGACCCCACAAATCACATGCCGGACGCATTGCTGTCGCGTAGATAGTCAGAAGGGCGTACGTACCGCGCGGTCCGCGACGCTGCAAATCGTCGCCAACCTTCGTACTCGTCCCTCTTATATCCTCTCTTTCATGCACGTTCAAATTTGCATGCGGAACTGTCGCGTCTGTCTTGGCAAGGAAGCGGGCATGGCTCAGGATACGTGTAGACGTGCATGTAGCCCGCAGCCTGGTGCCCCGGCACGAAGTCTGTTTTTTTTTTTTGACCCGGCCCAAGCACGGCCCGATACAAAGGGCCCCAGGCACACCAAGTGCCAAGCACGACTCGGTAAATATATCATAATACCTGGTGAAGAAGAGAAGTGTGCTGCGGCTAGCACCCAGGACCCACTTCACTCCAAGATTAATGTCATTTTACGCTTTATCCTCCCCCTCACCGCCCGCCCCCGCCATGGCACGCACCTGGCAACCCCACCAACCTCGCGTCATGGACTCACGGTGCCTCGCCCTCGAACCTCGACGATGCGCGCGGACGCACAGTGACACCCGCCATCCACCTCTCCACCCCTCGTCTCTGCTGCGCTACCTAACTCCCAGCCGCAACTGTCCTTACTCCACGCCTCCACGTAGCGGCGCGTCCTCCGCGAGTCCAGTCTAGAGCGGATCCGGCACGGAAGGACCGCCTCGACCGCGCTGAAGGACCTCTCGTGGCTTGTAACCTCGCATAGCTGCGGCCTCACCGCCCTGGCCTCGCCTCCCCCCTCTCTCTCTCTGTTTCTCTCCGTCGGCATTCAGTGGGCCTCGGGTTGGCTCGACCCGTCAGTTTGGTCATGCTTTTCTTGCCCGAGCCGGCACCGAAAAGAGCCCGTAGTGACGTGCCTTGGCCAGGCATGAAGCCCAGTTCGGCACGGTCCGGCGGCCCGGCGTGCCGTGTCTGGCCCGGTGCTAGCGGGCCGTGCCTGGCTTGGGCCCATGCTGGGTCGGGACGGACGGCACGAATGTTATCTATATATAAGACTATCTTCAATAACGAAATGCAAACCCAAAATATGTCCTCTATAGTGATTTTGCCTACCAAAAACACACTCCAACGGCTGACCCAGACATACGACCCATTTTGCCTGCCGTCCGAAATGATAGGCAAAAAAGCATCTCCTCTCTCCTCGGTACGCAAATCTCCGATGGTGGCCCGCCCGCGCACGCCTCCGCAACGCCGAGGTGGCCCGCTCCCGCACCGGCCGCGCCGCCGGCCCCGCCCGTTCGCGCTTGCTCGCGTCGGCACCGCTCGCCAACGGCGGCAGAGCCGCCGCGCCCGTGTCGACCCCGCTCGCCTGCGCTCGCGGCTGCTCCTCCACCTTCGAGCGCGGTCAGGCGGACCACAGCGGGGAGGACTCCTCCTTTGAGCCGGCGGATGCGGCTGCACCTCCACTGTGGGCCGCCGCTCGCACGGATGCGGTCCGCCGTCGGAGGAGGAGGGAGAGAGAGAAACAAAGGGGGAGAAGCAGGACGGGGCGGCGACGCCGAGGAAGCAGCAGCGATGAGGAAGTTCGCCGCGGTTGGCACCGGATCGGCTCTCGAGCGATGGTCGTCCTCAGATCCGCGCTCTCCCGGGGCCACCCGGCCCTTCTCCCCGCCCCGCCGCGCCGCGTCGGATTGCGGACGCTTGTGCTGGCGACGGTGCTGCGGCGGCGGGGGCTGGCGTCAGGGACCGTGGGGGTGGGGTCCGCTGCGGGTTCTGGTCGCGGACTCGCGGGCATGGTCGTCCTACGCGGGATTTGAGCCGCCATTGATGGGTTTCTTTGGAGCATTTGGTGGCGGATGTTTCGTTTTGGTATGCTCTCTGCCTCCTCCTGCTCGTCCTTCTCCTCAGCTCCTCGCCAGTCGCCGAGAGAAGGGAAAGAGAGGAGAGGCTGATGTGGAGCGGGCGGTGGTTGGCGAGGACTTTTGCATACGCTGTTGGAGAGACCCGTTCTGGGTGCCGGAGTCGGGCTACTGTGCGTGACCTAAATCAGTGAATGGGTCTCGGCTTGGGTACGTATTGTTGAAGACAGTCTAAGGATACGTACATACAGAAAGAATCATGGCAATCATTCAGAATCGAGATGTTACTAAAAATAAAAATCAGAATCGAGATAACGAAACAGCAAGGCCACAAGACCCAACCAACCACCTGTGCATGCTTTCCACAAAGCTTCCCCCGCCCGGCGGCGCCATAATTGGCTCACTTGCTCCTGGCCTCCATAAATCCATGCCTCTAGGCCTTCACTGTCCACTCCTCGTACAAGTGTTGTTGCTCTGCAGCTCTTCTCCCCAATCAGTCCAGCACTGACTCCCCTGCGAGCGCCAATGGCGGCCGCCACTGTCCTGGCCGCCATACTGGCGATGTCCTGCTGCTGCTGTGCCGCGTACGCCACCACTGCAGCCACCACCACGACGGTGACGGCAGCGGCGGAGTCGGACCGCATCGACAGACTGCCGGGCCAGCCGCCGGTCAACTTCTCCATGTACTCGGGCTACGTCACGGTCGACGCCGCCGCGGGGCGCGCGCTCTTCTACTGGCTCATGGAAGCCTCCGGCGTGCCAGCGGACTCCGCGCCGTTCGTGCTCTGGCTCAATGGCGGGCCCGGGTGCTCCTCTGTCGCCACGGCGCTATGGAGGAGCTCGGCGCCTTCCGAGTCAACCCCGACGGCGCGACGCTCTCCTTGAATCCCTACGCCTGGAACAAAGGTCCAGTCTCGATGCCTCTTTTTTTTTTCAAGTAAAGCTAGCTTGTTATCTACTCATGTTTGTCATGGTGACGATGGATGGATTGGTTTGCTTGTAGTGGCGAACGTGCTGTTCTTGGACTCGCCAGCCGGCGTTGGTTACTCCTACACCAACACCACCAATGATCTGTACGCTGCCGGTGACAACAAGACAGGTGAATGCTACACACACAATCAGCGAGCACCAGACTAACTAATTACTGACAATGACTTACTGCACTTCAATCCACCCCAATCTACATATAACAAGGTGGATTGGGGGTGGAAAATTAACAAGTTTTTCAGCTCGATCAATCCACCACAATACATGTGGATTAAGATGGATTAGAGGGGAGCCACAAGACCTTAGAGGTATCTTGTTGTATAAAATTGGTATTTCAACATGTAAACACATCTATATATCGTGTGTACACGTTCCAAAACATCAAACACTACCACAAGACAGAATAGTAGAATAGCCTTAAGAGCGAAAAAAACTCAAAGAAACTGTGAAAACAGGGCCAAGGAAATTATTCCTGGCACGCAACCCTCAAGAAAAGCATCGCTAAGAGTAGATAAGGGAAATTCAATTACCTTAAGGCCGGGCTAAGAGTAGATAAGGGAAATTCAATTACCTTAAGGCCGGCGGCAACAAATGATATATATTTTTCACAATATGAAGGAAACAATGACATCATTTTTTCGCAGCATCAACGAAATATTAAAACCACTAAGGATAGATATTTTCTTGTGGGCCGACCCCTAAGGTATTTGTACTGACCACCAAGGATATATAGCAAAAAAAAAACTCTTCTGGGAGAATCCCATCACGCGTGTGCAGTTGGGAATCAAACTTGAAACCTAAGATTTTATGTGAACCTCACCTACCACTACACCCCAAAGTTACTTATGACGAAATGACGATTCTTTGCTTTTGTATTCACTTTAGTGAATCTTGTAATTAATATTTGAGACCCTAATTTTAATTGAAAAAACTTTAAACTGAAAAGTTTTAGATCTTGCTGAGTACTACAACTTTGGTTTGTCGTATCTCCATCCTAGGTCGTTCATAAAAATAATTTTAAATTTTGAGAACTTGAAATATAATTTTTGGACTTTAAATGATTTCGAATGAAAAAATCGCACAAACTACAAAGTTCTAAATATCTTCGAGCTCTATAACTTTAATACACACTTTATCTTCATCCAATATTAGTATGTTCCATGATAGCTTTAAAAGTAACTAACATCTCAAGCCAAGTGACAATATACATTCTCTAGCTAGTGCATAACATCTCAAAGTTATACCTTTTATTGGATTAATGTACCAAGAAAAGACAAATTTTCATTCCTACATGCTATTGTTCCCCGTCGGACACAATCAAGGCACACGTGGAAATAGACCTACGGACAAGTACTCTCTCTGTTCCAAATTATAAGTCGCTTTGACTTGTTTGGTTCATCCATTTTGCTATGCATCTAGATATAATATTATGTCTAGATACATACTAAAATGGATAAACAAAAAAAGTCATAGTTGTAACAGAACCGACCAAATCATAAGAATGTAAGTACAAAAACAATCACCGAAGTGATCAAATTCCTGTACTTAAGCTCCCATAATCCCGGTAGTCCGGAAATCACAAAGGATTTCAACCAACTCTCGACATACAAACCAAGACCGTAGTGATTCAACACAACACATCATTCGTTACAACTTTTCACAAGTAGCAATCGGATTACATCCATCAGAGTTCAAATAAAATATTGCAAACCAAGTTAAAATCCGCGAAAGCAACATAGTTTAGTACATAACTTCATAGTTTCAAATACATTGTCAGATCTTAGTCATGTCCCACAAAAGCATTATTAGGTACGAGAACTAGGAGAGACCGTGCCCAACGGTCTAATCTTCATCCCCAGCCAGGAGAAGGCAATACTTGCAGCAACCAAAGTAGAACTGGTCACCTGCAACAGGTGGGAGATAAATCCTGAGTACGAGAAGGTACTCAGCTAGACTTACCCGACAAAACCAGAAATAACAGACACCAAGGATCATGCAAGGCTTATGAGGTAGGCTCGCTGGACACAGTTGCATAAAAGAGCTTATGAATATATTAACCATAGCAGGTATAATAAGGCTGTCATCATCATATCATCATTTCTGAACCATTATGTTATTTAGTGTATCTACTTTGGAGATAAGCCCGTCAAGTTCTCACTAACCGGGAGAGACGGCGACTCGAATCGAATTACAACTCAGCTGAGGGGGTATTCCTAACTCTCACCCTGGCATACTTTGCAAGGGTAGCCGTGGGTCACCTTTGGGACAACTCAGGAACCAAATTTGCGGGTTCGATTAGCGCCAGCACTCTCAGGGATTACCCTTCTGCCAGGACGATCAGGACTTTTAAATCACCTGCCCTTGGACTCACGCCTACGGCTCCCTTCCGAGGCGCACTTTATACTTATCGACTCCCGGCCTGAGGTGGGCTACTCGGCTTCGTGGTCGGTCTCCAGACCCGGCCAACTAAGAGAGAGGCATGCGTTCAACATGAACAGGAAATGCTCCAAGATTCAGTCCTTAAGCGACACAGACGGAGTCACTGCAAATCGGCAAGCCTCCGTCCGGTCTTCATTTCAAATTAAGACCGGTTCTTTTCCACGATAGCAAATATAGCCAACCGTGCCATATGTATCTTCCTATATCTCGCAGGTGACAGGAAATCACCTGACTTCTACCGTGTTTAAGCAGGGCTAAGCACTACACGAACCTGAACTACATAGGATTCAGGGTATCAATATCTGGACAAGGATTGGATAATCAATGCAGCAAGTGTTTGCATCCAACACCTAAACTTAATGCAACAATATATATATGCAACAATAATACTTTAACTGTATTTCGGAAATTAGGAGGCTTAATATGCTCCGGGGCTTGCCTTTCACAAAGTTGCACGGACGGTGATCCGGGCACTCAACGGCGACCTTGTCTGGCACTTCTCCTGAAGGCTGCACCTCCTGAACCTCCGGTGTTGGGCTGCTGCTGCTCCTCGCTCGGCTCCTCGAATTCCAGCAGGGTCACTCCTTCCGGTACACCTATTGCATGCCGAAGCACAAGATAAACATCATGGATGCATAAGGAATGACATGATGCTCATGATGAATGAATCATAGTAAGTGTTTAATGAAAACATCACTGGACACTCGTTTACCGATTAAGAATAGCTCTATTCAAATCACTTTAAAACGTGTATCTAACTTAACTTGAAGAGCGAGATCAACTTACCTAACTTGCATAACCTAAGATAAAGATGCTCATCTTCAGTTAAAGGCCTAACACCTAGGAACATTACCACAAACTTAGAAATAGTAAAGGCATACTTAAAACAACAGTTAAAGTTTCATATGTACACGGGTAGTTCCTTAATTCAATCATAACCAGAGTTCTATAGATTCAAATGACTTGCAAGAGGATATTCTGGAAAGCTTATGAAATTCTCTACAAATCATTTGTAAACATCAAAGCATGATTCTTACGTTAACCAAATTGAATTCCAGTAAACCTAGAATCTGTCTAGAAATGATAGGGTTGCTAAATTAAATATTTAGTGATGATGCAAAAGCCTAATTGGACCAAACCAAGTTTACCAACTTGTTGTGCATACCAGAGGAACATTAGAAAGTATAGTGCCAACTTCTAAATAAATTATTTAATATCCTTTTCTAATTTATTTAGTTAATTAGGTGATTAAAGCAATATATAGTAAAACTATTCAGAAAAATCTACAAAATTTACAGTAGCTATCTCATGCTTCACATAGACTACCATAAAAATTTCAAAGCCATTAGGCAAGCAGAACTTGCTGTATCCAAAATAACAGGTGGCATGTCTATTTTTAGCATAATTAGGAAACCCTATTGAAAAGTGTAAATCAACAGATTTCTCATTTTTCCTAGCATCATTCTAGTATAAGAACAGCACTCACCAAATTTTACCCTTACTGGATCTATAGAAAAATTATGAAAATTCACACAAGACCCATCCATGCAAACAAGAGAATTTTCTATCTCCTACATACAGTGTCCAAAATATATGAAAATTTAACTACAAGCTATTCATGATATGAGCAGTACACCATAAAAATTTCATGCCATTTGGAGCTACATAGAAAAAGATATAATTACCCCTATTTCTTTCATGATTAAAAGAGATAATTAACAACTCTATTTTTCATAACAGAACATAGCATAAATTATATTTTTAATAAAAACTAGACATTATCATGAACTCAGCAAAATTGGAACCACATCATTTGAATCTACCAACTAGGAGATACATATTTTTGAATCTATACACCAATCTGTGAAAAGAATAAAACAAAACAATTTGAAACCCTAATGAACTACTACTGAGCCGGCCCGAAGAGACCCGGCGGCCCACAGCGCATGCGCAAGCGCAGCCCAGCCACGACGTGGCCCAGGCTGGCTCCTGCCTCCGCTGCAGCGACTAACATACGGGACCCGCCCGACAGAGAGACAGACAGGGGAGGAAGAAGAGACCGCGGCGCAACGCGTCGCCGGTGGCATCTCCGGTGAGTCCAGCGGTGCTACGGCGTTAGCCTCATCAATGCGCATCTAACGGTGCCATCTATTGAAGCTATTGTCGCAGCTAAAGGGGGTGGCGACGGTCATGGCGGCGCATGGCCACGGCATGGCCGGCTCCGGCGAGACGACGGTGCCACTGCCCTAGTGGGTGACCCTATGAGCTTCAGTAGCATTCACAGAAGCTAGCGCAAAGGAGAGAAGGGATGGGAAGGTCGCGGTGACAGTTGGCCGCGTGGAGCGCCAACTCCGGCGAGGTCCCGCCATGGCGGCCGTGGAAGAAATGGCGATTTCACCCTTACCAAGATTCAAATGGACCGACTGAAAGGTGGAGGTGGTAGAGGAGATCACGGCGAAGCTAGGGGTAAGATGGCCGGCGCGTTTTTGCAGTGGCGAGCGCGCAAAGCAACGGCGATGCTCGGTCGGAACTGGAGGAGATGCGGCGGCTCGGCGCTGCGCGCGGTGGAGGCAAAAGAATGCAAATGGAGCAGGCGAGTGCGTCGGGCAGGCGCTAGCTTTCATCTGGAGCTCGGACGCGCGACGTGGAGGCATCGGCAGAGCATGCGCGCCACGCGGCGATCAGGTCCTGCGTCGGTCGGCCACGGCGAGCTCTGACCGTTTTCTGAAATTTTCGATTCAGTGTTCAATGGCGATGACTGACAGCGCGAATTCGACGATCCGTAACTCCCAAACGGTGGCGATCTAGTTCATGGTATAGTTAACAAAATTGAAGACCTAAGTGAGTACTACAACTTCTTCAATTGGAACTCGAGTTGGTTCGGCCTGGTTAGAGAGATACAAACCTCCAAACATTGGTACACGAAACTTTAAATCACTTAAGGACTTAGAAATATTTTTCAGTGTTAAATCCACCATCAACAATGACGTGTGGGCCATGTTTGAGGCTGTTCCACACATTTTCATGAGTTTGATCATAAAACAACTTTTGTTCCTTGATAAATTAGCTACAACTTTGGTAAAGAGTGCACAACCAGGCAAGATCTCTAAGTTGGACTTTTGAATTAGTCAAACAGTGTCACTCTGAGGTTCATTTCAAGTCAAACCTCTCCTAAAGGGCAATTGGGTCATTTTGGTCCACATGAACAATGTCCAAACAATTACCCTAAGTGTAGTTAAGGTGTATTAGACCATAATCAACCACTTTACACAAGTGCTATACCAATTTCTAATGATCACATGTGATGAAGCAACAAAACAAGCAATTCACTCAAATGTTGCAATTCCATGTTTCACATGTTTCATTACTTTTGTTGCAATTTTAACTTGCCACATTCCTACCATGTTGCCATGTTTCAAGGTATAAGAAACTCATGTTGCATTCACATGTTGCACTACTACCATTCACAAGCAATCAAGTATGAAACAAACATAATTGCGAATGTTGCATATGCATGTTTCAGTGACAATGGCATGATGAGATAGATGATGCACATGTTTAAGAAATGAAATGCAATTTTGTAGAAGCCAAACACCTAAGGTGTTACAATAGTGACTTATAATTTGGAATGCACGGGGTAGGAGATTTAGTAATCTGCTGTGCCCTGTTGCATGACACTGGTATCTAAACAATATATAAACAAATCTATACATTGCGTAAATATACATGTTTCAATATCGATGATAAATGAGTTTGATTCTCCAAAATATTTTCCACTTTCACAAGTCTTGTTGTTCTTGCTCTTATGGATGTTTCTTGCTAATGTTGTGCAGCTGATGACTCATATCTGTAATGGTGTGGATCATGCTTATCTGCAGGTTGGTGGATGGTGCCTAAGTGTATGAGGGTTTGACTCTGGTGACGGTCCGAGGTGCAGGTCATGAGGTTCCCCTCCACCGTCCACGGCAGGGCCTGAAGCTCTTTGAGCACTTCCTGCGAGACGTGCCCATGCCCAAGCCTGTTGAGAGTGTCCAGTCATACTAGAATTTGTTGTCTCGCTTGGCTTGATATGAATAATAAGGCCGGACTTGGCAATCCATCTTCACAGATTCGCCACCACATTTTCAAGTGGGCATGTTGTATATTTCCACCTGTCCAATCAATAATCGACGTTGGCCAAACGTCGCGCTCCTTTTAATTTGTTTCATGAGTGACTTTCTGAAATAATAAGCAGAATAAAATGTTGCTCGCTAGAATGAGCTGATTGTATCTTTCCTTTCGAGTTATTTTTATAGCACCTAGTTTGGCACACTTTCACGTTGGAAGATCGATAGTGGTTGCTACGGCAGTTGTAATGGCAAGATTGGTAGAGCTCTGCTCCCAGCTTATTTGGAGCGGATTTTGCGGATGTCTACCAAACGCTTTAAATGCAATTGGATTTTGGTACGAAGTTGACGAGCATCAGTTCTCCAGTCCAACTCCCCGTGTGAGCGAATTTTCAGGTGAGGGTTAAAAATATCCACTAGACTGTCCCATTGCTTTGTCTAAGTTTCATATCCCTTTGATCCTTTCTCGTTCTAAATCTGCGTCCAAATTTCACCTAGTTAGTTGTTCCTCACGAGCGCGCCCTGTCAGGACCACATGGTCCGCAGCGTGCCACGCCATTGGTAGCACAACACCGAGAGCTCCATGCTTACTAGCTACTAGTTACTACATGGAGCTAGATTGTTCATCTTCCTTGCCATCAACTTATTTTTTAGACCAAAGACATCACCCAGCCTTATTGGAAGCCTAACGAAAGCCAATAGTCACTGTTTGGGTTACCGGCTTACAATGTAGGCCAACACAGTTTAGTAAATTAAACTAAGCAGCATCTAATAAAATAAAGTATCAGACTCCAGTTTAGTAAGATGACAAAGGATTGCTCGCCACTTAGCAAACTAAACACGAGCTAGAAACTCTACGGATCACAAAACTCCTCCCACAGTCCTTTCGACTAGATCACATGGGGCCATTAGCTGACAGCTCCGTGCCTCGTTCCGTCCCACGCTCGCTTTCGATCTCGGCTGCTGGCCATCATCACTCACGTCGACGTACGTACGATATCAGACGACCCCTCAAATCACATGCCGGACGCATTGCAGTCGCGTAGATAGTCAGAAGGGCGTACGTACCGCGCGGTCCGCGACGCTGCAAATCGTCGCCAACCTTCGTCCTCGTCCCTCTTATATCCTCTCTTTCATGCATGTTCAAATTTGCATGCGGAACTGTCGCGTCTGTCTTGGCAAGGAAGCGGGAATGGCTCAGGATACGTGTAGGCGTGCATGTAGCCCGCAGCCTGGTGCCCCGGCACCAAGTCTGGTTTTTTGACCCGGCCCAAGCACGGCCCCATACAAAGGGCCCCAGGCACACCGAGTGCCACAGCACGACTCGGTATATATATCATAATACCTGGTGAAGAAGGGAAGTGTGCCTGCATCACTGATGCAGTGTGGCCACTGGCACTGTACAATGCCCAGGATTTTCTGTGGATGGCCAGGACAGCAGCATGGAGGGCTCCTGTTTCCAACGTCTTTCCCTGTACCAAATTGGCCTGTGTTGTGCTTTACAGCTAGCTCGGCGTCCCCTCCCATATCTCGATTTCCCTTTTGTTTGTTTTTTTCGCTTGGAAAACGCATGATATCATGCATTTGGTCCTTCGTTGTTTTCTATATACTATCTGTATACAAACATTTTTTAAAATTCTTTGTTCCACACAGCTTTGCTCGAAAGAATGCGTTTTTCTATCTGGATTCCTGGCTTACCACGCACTTCCTATCTTAGCCAGATTATTTCTATGTTTAAGGAAAATTAAAAAATATCAAAGGAGGACCAAATAAAACATACAGAAAATAAAAACAAAAAAGATTGTCAGATTATTTCTATGTAAACTAAATTGTAAAATATCAAAGGAAAACCAAATAAAAACATAAAGAAAATAAAAAAATAGTCAGCTTATTTCTATGGAACCCAAATTGGAAAATTATAAAAGGGAACCAAATAAAACATACAGAAAATAAAATAGGCAAACAAATGATCAGATAACTGTTCTAATTTTAACTATTTCTATTTACGAATAATCAGTTACACCAATTGATCATAGAACTTACGCGCAAACAGCCGGCTTATAAGCCACAGAAACGATCAAGCAAATATGGTGCTACAAGTGATATCTGATCATCAGTTCCATGTTTTTGCTTTTGATCTCATCATATATATGCTTATATATACCAAGCAAGCATGCATATGCATGCAACTATATGAATCATATAGGAGTATGTATATAAGCTAGCCATCTGATATATATAGTGTGTGTGTGTTAATGAATCTGAACCAGCTTGTGCCATTAACTGTTGTAGAGCTAGGAAGAAGGAAGATGTAGTACACACGCTGTAGTAGAGCTAGAGCAGCAGTTAAGCCTTGCATGCAGGTCTTAACGTGATCACAGTATTATATTATTATTATTATATATAGTATATGTTTCTGCAACTCGCTCGCTGTACTAAGATTTCATCCCTGATCTTGCGCGGGTCATTATTATTATTATATATACCAAGCAAGCATGCATGCATCAATTCCTGCCCAGAGCGAAGTGAATTGGCACCAAGGACGGACGGACGGACGGCACTCACCTCGCTCGCTCGAGCACAGTGCGGCTGTGGTACTGCTGCTAAAAAGGTTTGAAATGCTGTGAGAGAGTACATGCATGCACCATGCATCTTTCATGGAGTAGGAGTAGCTCGCATCTCTTCTCTATCTGCTGCTCGACTGCGCACTTTGCGTTGGGAAAGAAATAAAGAAAGGAGGGAATCGGCCAGGATGACGGAAGAAAATCCAGCGCTCAAGATTTCTCATCATGATGCCTCTCGTGTCGCCACTGCGCACCTACACTAGGGCAGCACTGTGGTACGAGCAGGTGCTTCTCCTATGGCGCACCCGCGTGAACCATACAGACGACGTGCCGCGCAGTGTGTGCCGGCCCCGCTGCAATTAAAACAAGTGCAAGCGCAGCTGCTCGCTTGCTGGACCGTGCAAGCGCAGCAGCAGCAGCCTGCATCACTGATGCAGTCTAGCCCGAGCCGGCACCGAAAAGAGCCCGTAGTGACGTGCCTTGGCCAGGCACGAAGCCCGGTTCAGCACGGTCCGGCGGCCCGTGTCTGGCCCCGTGCCTGGCTTGGGCCCATGCTGGGTCGGGACGGACGGCACGAATGTTCATCTATATATAAGGATACGTACATACATACGGAAAGAATCATGGCAGTCGATTAGAATCGAGATGTTGCTAAAAAAAAAAATTCAGAATCGAGATAACGAAACAGCAAGGCCACAAGACCCAACCAACCACCTGTGCATGCTTTCCACAAAGCTTCCCCTGCCCGGCGGCGCCATAATTGGCTCACTTGCTCCTGGCCTCCATAAATCCATGCCTCTAGGCCTTCACTGTCCACTCCTCGTACACGTGTTGTTGCTCTGCAGCTCTTCTCCCCAATCAGTTGCTCTGCAGCTCTTCTCCCCAATCAGTCCAGCACTGACTCCCCTGCGAGCGCCAATGGCGGCCGCCACTGTCCTGGCCGCCATACTGGCGATGTCCTGCTGCTGCATTGCCGCGTACGCCACCACTGCAGCCACCACCACGACGGTGATGGCAGCGGCGGAGTCGGACCGCATCGACAGACTGCCGGGCCAGCCGCCGGTCAACTTCTCCATGTACTCCGGCTAC
Source organism: Miscanthus lutarioriparius (assembly GCA_904845875.1). Lineage (NCBI taxonomy): Eukaryota > Viridiplantae > Streptophyta > Magnoliopsida > Poales > Poaceae > Miscanthus > Miscanthus lutarioriparius. The sequence continues at coordinate 105,416,611 of CAJGYO010000005.1, forward strand.
GTCACGGTTGATGCCGCCGCGGGGCGAGCGCTCTTCTACTGGCTGATGGAAACCTCCGGCGTGCCAGCGAACTCTGCGCCGCTTGTGCTCTGGCTCAATGGCGGGCCCGGGTGCTCCTCTGTCGGCTACGGCGCTATGGAGGAGCTCGGCGCCTTCCGAGTCAACCCCGACGGCGCGACGCTCTCCTTGAATCCCAACATCAGCAATTGCGCACCACACGCTATGAGTTGAGGTGGAGGGAGAACATCACACACACAGTATCAGCGTTGGACGGAGCTCTGCAGTTGAGATAGCAAAATTGAATTCGCTCTCTTTACTGAGTTGCTGTAGAAAGCTATATATACAACTCTACCCTTCTAATCCTAGTACACAGGCATATCAGGCTACCATGCTATTATAGTGACTAGATGTGACAGCAGGGCTGACTTTGAAGCCTGCCCCTGCTGAGGATACAGTGCCGTAGGGGAGCCTTTCGGCGCCTGTCCCTGCAGCAGCTACAGTAACAACAACAAAGAGCCTTTCAACGCCTGTCCCTACCGTGCATTCATACAGGGGAGCAGCAGATTATCTAAAAATTCATCCTCTAATCCTGCTGCTAACCCTAGAATTTCCACCATGTCGATCGTTTTCTTCAACTCCGTGAACCGAAGACGGCCGAGCGGTTTGGTGACAACGTCCGCGAGTTGTCGACCAGTTTCGACGAACTCGATGACGATTTACCCTCCGTCGACACAGTTTCTGAGGAAGTGGAACTTGACGTCGACGAGCTTGCTCCGGTCATGGAGAACTGGATTCTTCGCGAGGGCGATGGCGGGCTGGTTGTTCACCATCATTGCTGGAGGGTGAGCTTCCACATCGGTCAGCTCGCCCAGCAGCCGACGCAGCCATATAGCTTGGCACGCCGCTGTGGCCGCCGCCACGTACTTTGCCTCACACGTGGACAGCGCTACCACCTTCTGTTTCAGCGACAGCCATGAGATTGGAGCCGATCCGAGGAAGACGAGCACGCCAGAAGTGCTCCGCCGTCTATCGATGTCCCCCGTCATGTCTGCATCGCTAAACATAGTGAGCTACAGCCTACTTCCGCCAGTATTGGGGAAGATGATCACATAATCCACCGTCCCATTGACGTAGCGCAGCAGCCGCTTCACTGTAGCTCAGTGATCCTCTCGGGGATCCTACATGAAGCGGTTGACGTAGCCCACGACAGACGCAATGTCCGGCCTCATGTGGATTAGGTAGTGTAGACCGTCGACGATGCTCCGGTAAAGTGTTGCATCTACCTTCGCCATAGTACTGGCATTCGTCAGCTTCAGCCGCTCCTCCATTGGAGTCACGCACGGTTTGCACTCAGCCATGCCGCTCCGCTCCAACAGCTTCAGGGCATATGCGCTTTGACCAAGCGTGGACACCTCCTTCTCCTGTTTTACCTCGATGCCGGGGTAGTAGGAGAGCGCGCCGAGATCACATATTCGAAAATGAGCCGCCATCTCACGCTTAAAGCTATCGATGTCGTCCACATGCGCGCCGATGACGATCAAATCGTCCACATACACGCCGACGACGAGCTTCTCCTTCCCCATCGCCGCGTGTAGAGTGCGTGTTCGGTTGCGCACCGTGTGAACCCAAGCTCGTCCAGCGTGGCGTTAAGCTTGGCATTCCACGCTCGTGGGGCCTGTCGCAACCCGTAGAATGCCTTGCGCAGTCGGAGCACCCTGTGCTCCGCTCCTTTGACGGTGAAACCCGGAGGTTACCTGACGAAGACCGTCACTACCAGCTTGTCATTGAGGAAGGCTGATTTTACGTCCAGATAATAAATGCGCCAGTCCTTCGCTGCTGCCAAAGCCAGAAGCAGTCAGACAGACTCCATGCACGCTACCAGCGCAAAAACTTCCTCGAAGTCAATGCCCTCGCGCTGGACAAAGCCTCGGGCGACGAGGCATGTCTTGTGCTTGACAATGGCGCCGCGCTCGTCCCACTTGACTTTGTACACCCACTTTAGACCAATCGGACGTCATTCTGGAGGTGGATCGTCGAGCTCCCAAGTCTCATTTTCCTCGATCGCTTTCATCTCCTTTAGCATCGTCCGTCACCAATTTGCATCGCGCTCATCCAGCACGAATGTGGGTGGTTCATCTGCACTAACGAGAAGCAGCTCTGGGTCATTGAGCAGCTGACCCGCCAGGCCTAAGGGCCCTATGCCGCCGATGATGTTGACCAGCCTACGGAACCTCACCTCCTCACCGTCGTGGAAGGCATCCACGAACTTAGTGATGTCGCTTAGAGGTGAGGCGAACTCGATCGGCATCGATGGAGTTCTCTGTTCTACCAAAGTGGTTAGCACAGTACCTGGAGTGCTCGACACCCCGGCTGTAGTGCTTGGCACTTCTTCTGGACTGCTCATCACCACTCCTAGAGTGGTTGGCACCACTACAGGAGTGCTCGGCACCAGTCTTGGAGTGGTCGGCACCACTACAAGACTTCTTGGCTCCATTATGGGAGCGTTCGACACCCGTCCTGGAGTGGTCAGCACCACTGCAGGACCGCTAGGCACCACTCCTGGAGTGCTCGGCACCCCTCCCAGAGTGTTCGGCACCACCCCAGGAGTGCTCGGCTATGTTGCTGGAGTGGTCGGCACCTCCTCTCCAGCGTCTCCACCACCATGGATGACCAAGTTTTCGACGACGAAGGTGCTGGTGAAGCCGTCAGCTTCCCCCGTGCCTAGACTATCCCAGTCCTAGCCAGCCTTCTCATCGAACACGACGTCGCGCGAGACAACCACCTTGCCTCCACATGGGTCATAGAGCCGATACGCCTTGGTACCTTCTGCGTAGCCCAGGAGCACCATCGGTGTGCTCCTATCCTCTAGCTTGGTGAGGACCAGCTTTGTCTTCCTGACGTGGCCGATGCAGTCGAATGTCCAGAGGAAGGACACGCTCGGCTTGCGCCCATACCAAGCTTTGAATGACGTCTTGCCCTTTAGGGCCTTTGTGGGCGCGCGGTTGAGGATGAACACCGCCATGATCACCGCCTCACCCCAGAACCTTACTGGCATGCTCTTGGCCTTCATCATGGATCGAGCCATGCCGATCACCGTCTGGTTTCGCCGCTCCACCACGCCATTCTGCTGCGGCGAGTACAGCATGGTGTGGTGTCGCACCACACCCTGATCCGCGCAATATGCAGCGAACTCCATCGAAGTGAATTCGCTGCCCCGATCAGTCCACAACACGCGCAACTTCTTGCCGCTCTCCGCCTCCGCACGTGCCTTGAACTTCTTGATCGCCGCCGCTACCTCGCCCTTGCTCGTTAGTAGTTGCATCCACATATAGCGACTACAATAATCCACCAGTAGGAGGAAGTACCGCCGACCACCGTTTGTGGCTGGCGTGATTGGCCCGCAGAGATCGTCGTGGACGAGCTCGAGAGCGTCCGCCGCGCGATACTTGGCTGCCTTTGGGAACATCAACCTCCTCTGCTTCCTGGCCAGGCAGCTATCACATAGCTCGCCTACGTGCTTGATGTGGGGCAGCCCTCAGACCATCTTCTCCAGCCGACCGAGGGTGTCGAAGCTGAGATGGCCGAACCAGGCATGCCATAGCCATGGCTCCTCGGTGTACCGTGCTGCCAGGCACACTGGCTGCTCCACCTTTAAGTTGAGTAGGTATAGCCGGTTCCGAGACCTCTTCTCCTTGGCAAGAGGCCGCTGCTCCCGGTCCCTGATCCTGAGGACGCCATCCTTGATCAGTACCTTGCTACCGCGCTCATCCAGCTGGCCAATGATGATGATGTTTGAACACAACTATGAGATGTAATATACATCCGTTAGCACGTGGTGCTCGCCATTCTGGCACCTGAAAATGATGGTGTCGTGCCCTCGGATTTCCACCCTTGAGCCATCACCGAACTTCACCCTGCCGGTCACGTCACCGTCGAGCTCGAAGAAGGCTTCCTTGGAGCCCGTCATGTGGTTGCTGGCGTCGGAGTCCATGTACCACCGTTGCTCCTATCCGCCGCCCACACATCTGAGGTGGACTTGGACGCATAGTTCATCGAGGTAGACAGCCTTCAGAGCCTTCCCAAGCCCTTCCACCACCGTCACCTCTCCCTTCTCTTTGGCCTCAACATTGTGCAGTGCACAGAACATCGCCATCAGGAGAGTGGCCTCATCATCATCACTAGCCTGCGCCAGATGAGCCTCAGCCTTCTTCTCCTGCTTTCGATTTGGGCACTCCTTTGCCCAATGGCCATCTTCCCGCAACGCCAGCAAGCGTTGGGGTCGACCTTCTTCTTCTTTTCCAAAGAAGCCTTGCCGTGGCGCTTGCCATCACCACCGCGGCTAGAGGAGGCTTCTCCAGACTTTTTCCTTCGGGCAGCCCACTCCTCCTCTGTCAGCAGAAGCTTGCCGCTGTCCGTCGTTGCTGTCGCCTACTCCAGGCGCTCGTCCACCACGCGCAGCTGAAAGCTCTAGTTTGGTTTTGGTGAATTGATGAAACCCTAAGTGCTAACCTAGTTTATCAAGTGATTATGAGATAGGTAGCACATTCTAAGTGGTGAAGCAAATGAAGATCATGACATGATGGTGGTGATGCCATGGTGATGATCAATTGCTTGGACATGGAAAAGGATAAAGAAAAACAAAAGGCTCAAGGCAAAGGTATAAGTGGTAGGAGCTATTTTATTTCGGTGATCAAGACACTTAGCGAGTGTGATCACATTTAGGTTTGATAGCCGTACTATTAAGAGGGGCGAAACTTGTATCAAAATGCGGTTATCAAAGTGCCACTAGATGCTCTAACTCATTGCATATGCATTTAGGATCTAGTGGAGTGCTAACACCCTTGAAAATGTTTATAAAAATATGCTAACACATATGCACAAATGTGATACACATTGTATTTAGCACTTGGGAGCAAGGGTAAGAAACTTCACCGGTGGATTGTCCGACGATGCCACCGACGCCCTGTACAGAAAAGACAGGGCTTCACAGAGTGCACCGAACGTTGGCATCTACTGGACCGGAGCGTCCGGTCAGTGGAAGCAGTGAAGACGCTGGCGTCGGTCTTTGACCGGACGCTAACGGGGTGCGTTCGGTCCTGCTGATATGGCGGCACACAGAGGAGACGTTGAGTGACCGGACGCTGGGTGAGTCCGATCGGGCATGACCGGACGCGTCCGGTCGTGATTTTTCATGAATGGAACCTTACTAGAAATGACCGGACGCTGGGGTCCTACATTCGGTCACTTCGAAGCAGCGTGTCCGGTCACAACTTAAATGTACTGATGACCATTGAGATCAGGCGATCAATATTTGAAGAGGGTGCCACATGGCATGCATCGCACGATCGATCTGTCCGACGCGTTTGGTCGCCCCGATTTTTAGTGGACTGAGGAGCCAACGGCTCTATTTCGTGGGGGCTTCTATTTAAGCCCCATGGCCGGCTCAAGCTCACTCTCTTGGCCATTTGCATTGACATAGCAACCTTGTGAGCTTAGCCAAAGCCCTCTCACTCATCTCTATCATTGATTCATTATCTTTGTGAGATTAGGAAAGAATCCAAGTGCATTGCTTGAATGATTGCATCTAGAGGCACTTGGTATTCATGTTTTGCTGCGGGATTCACTTGTTGCTCTTGGTGGTTGCCACCACCTAGATGGCTTGGTGCAGCGGTGGAGGATTGGCATGAGTTGGTGATTGTTCATGGCCATCTCCGGTGATTGTGAGGGGACTTGTACCTTCCCCAGCGGAGCGCTGAAAGGTAACTCTAGTGGATTGCTCGTGTCATTGAGTTACCTCACTTGTGGGTAGGTTCTTGCGGTGTCCAATTATGTGGACGAGGTTCGTGCAACACCTTTTAGCCGTTGAACCACCAAGTGTTGGTCGACACAACAGAGACGTCGCGTGTTGGCAAGCACGTGAACCTTAGGAGAAAATTGGTTGTCTCTTGTCCTTTGGTATTCTCCTGGTGATTGATTAAATATTCATCTTGTGATTGGTTCACTCCTCTACGCGGTGGTATAATCACCTCACTTACTCATTTACATTCCTGCAAACTAGCTATAGCAAGCTCTTTAGTGTAGCAATTGTGAGAGCTCTTAGTGAGTAGTGACCTAGTAGATTGTGTGCCTAGTGATCATAACAACTAGAATTGTTGGATAGGTGGCTTGCAACCCTTGTAGAGCTAGAGCTAGTTTGTTTTTCGCTATTTGTCATACTAATCAAATTGCTCTAGTTGGTTTGTAGATTTTTCAAAATAGGCTATTCACCCCCTCCCTCTAGCCATATTAGGACCTTTCAGCAGCCGACCAATCACATCCTCAATGGTGAGGGTGGACAAGTTCAGCATCATCTCTATGGAGAGAGCGATCTAGATGTACTTCGCCGGCATGGAGTGGAGGTACTTGGAAACCGTCTCTTCTTCATCGATGGTGATGCCGTGGCTACTCAACTTGCTGATGAGCGTCTACAGGCGGAGGGAGAATTCCTCCATCGATTCACCATCCTTGAACTTGAGGTTGGCGTACGCCTGCTTCAGCAGCTGGGCCATTGTCTTTTTTGCGCGGTCGGAACCGACACGCATCGCCGCAATGGCCTCCCACGAATCCTTAGCAGAGCTCTTCGCCCCCAACGGCTCCCTGTACTCTGCTGGCACAGCAGCGAGGATAGCCTCCAACGCTGACATATCATCTTCTTCGTTGTCGGTACCCTTGTCAACAACATTCCTTCTGCCTTGCCTCAATTGCTAATTTGATCTGTTGAATGCTGCAAATGCTTTAGGTGGTGAACTCGGATCGATCCCAATCGATCCTTGACTTCCATAATTCCCAAGCAAGCGGCCGATCCAGATCAAAGCCCACGCTCTGGCGCATAGCTCCCCACCACCGCCGCCTCCGCATCCCCACTTCACCCATTTCACTCGAAGCCATGGCGCCATGTCTCCTGAATCCAAGCTCCTGCTCAATGAGATGAATCACCTCTTTGCCGAGCAGAAGACGCAAATCGATGCCCGCTTCACCGACAGCGACAGCAGGCTGGAGAAGCGTTTCACCGACGTCAACGAATCCATCACCAAGCGCTTCATCGAGTTCGATGACACCATCACCAAGCACCTCGCCGATTCCGACCTCAGCCTAGAACGCTGCATCACGGATTCTGTGCTTCGCTAGTCCATGCTCGTCTCCAAGTTCAAACAGCGTCAGGACACCCGCATCGCCACCGTTGAGAAGACCACTAGATCGCTGGAGAGCTAGCGTTAGGAGTCAGAACGTGTGGTGGACGACCTCAAGTTGAAGATGAGCAAGCTCACCAAGTATTGGGATGGATCTGTCCTCGACCAACCATCTGGCTCGAGTGGACTAACCTCCCTGGTTCCTGCAGAGCAAACCATCGTGCGCTCATCTATCGGACTCACGGTTGCTCAGCCTAGCGGGCACGGCGTCGAAACAACTACATGGGTCGATGGACTTAGGGGAATTCCTTCCCCAATCCATTCCCCGGCCAATGTTACGCTTGGCACACCCCACCCTCATCGCTCTACTGGTTTCATCCATGAAATTGAGTGATGAAAATCAGCCCAATTCCAATCACTTACCCAAATTCAATTTCCCCACTTATGATGGTGACACCACTAAGCTCTAGATTACTTAGGCTAAGGATTATTTTGAGATGTATGGGGTGCCTACTATGCTGTGGGTTAAGGTTGCGGGCATGCATTTCAATGGGGCTACCAAGCACTGGATTCAGTCCCTAGAGAGTCCTACCCACCAAATTCCTTGGTCTGAATTTTGCAGTATGTTACTTGATCGTTTCGCCTACGATCAGCATGAGTCCCTCATTCGTCAGTTATTCCACATCCACCAAACCACCACTGTGATGACTATGTTGAGCGATACTCTACTCTATTTGACCAACTCAAAGCCTATACTGCCAACCCTGATATGCATTACTACACTACTCGATTCATAGATGGTCTCCGTTATGATATCAGAGTTGTTGTTGCTATGCAACGTCCAGAAACTTTGGATACTGCGTATTCGTTTTCCTTGTTATAGGAAGAGGTGGTGTCGACGAAATATGGTCGGCAGTCTACCTAGGGGTATGCCCAAGGTAGTAGATTGTCGGCAGACAGATGCGCAAGCCTCAAACAAGACGGTGACGCAAGACAGATACAAGGTTTTATTCAGGTTCGGCTGCCAAGAAGGCGTAATACCTACGTCCTGCGTCTGATTGTATTGCTGTATGTTAATGTGTGATGAGATGTTTTTTAGAGGGATCCCCTGCCCGCCTTATATAGTCCGGGGGGCAGGGTTACAGATCTAGAAACTAATCCTAGCCAGTTACAATTGCCATATGTGGCCGGACAAGGATTCCTATTCTAATCGACCAGGATCCTGCTTGATCGCCAAATCCGCCTTAACTCCTTGCGCAGGACTCCAACCAGGTTGGCTGGGCCACGCGTCGTCTTTCGGATGGACCGGACCTATCGATCTAGGCCGGCCCAAGCTTAGCCGTAAGGGTATAGGGGTTAATACCCCCACAGCTAGTCCCCGAGCACCATGTATTATGTTGCGACACACCATTTCGACCTTCTCCGACAAGTTATGCCCGAGTCCTTGACATCTTCCAACCTCTGTCGTCGCCGGAGAAATAGGTTGTCCGAAGAATGTATGGTCCTCTTAAGAAAAAAGAAAATTTTTTTTGTCCCGGGAAGTGTGCCCACTTGTATTTCTGAAAAGAAATGTAAGTGCGTTTTGAAGCGTAGCGTCCTTGATCATCAGAGGCGTAGGGGTCGAAAAACAAACACATTCACCGCAAGGTGAAGTGTGCCCACTTAGTCCCCGAGCCTGGTAGTAGGTGACGTAGGCACGTGGTGCCAGGGTCTAAAAAGAATTCCCAGTTAAGTTGAGAACCCAATCGTCGTACAGGCGATACGAGATGCACCGGCAGGTGCATCGTACCGATGTAGTCCCCGAGCTTGCTGGAAGGCGAAGTATGAGCCTTGTAGTAAGGTCTAAATAAATGTCTCTCAACTATATGTGAGTACAAATCACATGTAGCCAAGGAGAACAATTCTTCGATCAGTGGTCGGGATATCCCCCGAGCACACCAGTTGTCGGAGCAGTCTCCGAGCACGATAGTGGTCGTAGTAGTCCCCGAGCACATTAGTGGTCGGAGCAGTCCCCGAGCACTTCAGTGGTCTGGGCGGTCCACGAGCACGGCAGCGGTGGTCTGCATGGCGATCCCGAAAGCACAAAGAAGGTCCAGGCGCCCCAACACAAAGCAGTGGTCCGGCGCCCCCGAGCACAGCAGTGGTCTGGGCAGTCCCTGATCCATCCTTAGCGCGAAACGGGCATCTAAAACGCGAACGCCATTGATGTATTTATTCGGTGTATTTATTTATCTCTATTCTCTGCCAAGTCCAGTCTGACACGCCTGGTCAAAAAAGCAAATGGGTATAGTACGTCATTCTGTCTTCTTACTCTTTTCTGGCAAACAGTCGCTTGGCACCTGTATGGAGGCGCGTCAGTGTGGGCCCTCTTACACTATTAACGAAGAGGCGCGTACACTGGTAACGAAGGAGCGCGTTTATTGGCATAGATCTCGAGGTTGTGTGAACAACCGTCATGCGCTGCGGCGGCGCATCTCCCAATAATCTCGGGCGGACGAAACGACGGAGCTCTTTGTTTTTTATAATGTAAATCTGGTAAGTTACTCACACCGTTCCCCATTGTCATTCGCCGCCGCAACCCTCTTCTTCCTCCTGCCAAACCCTATTCCTCCGAAAATCATCGCTAATCCCCTTGCCACCGCATCCATCCCCTTAGAAAGGACAGACTAATGGCAAAGAGAGACACCCAGAAGAAAGGCGGGGTCATGGCGAAGGAATGGTGGAAGTCGTGGAGCAACGAGCAGACCATCGAGGACCTCGTCACCATGGGAGTGCTCCACAACAAGGCACTTTCAGCGGATGGCGTCGCTCGGGAGAAAGCTTCCCGATCCACAACTAGGTGAGATTGTGGTTTTCAAGACTTCTTCAAACGGGGTTTCGGATTCCAAAGGCACCCTTTCCTTCGTGGTCTCTGCTTGTACTACGAGATTGGGATTTGCAATCTGCATCCCAATTCGATTCTCCTTATCTCCACCTTCATTCATCTCTGCGAGTCTTATGGTGGCTTCCAGCCCCATTTCGACCTCTTTCGCCACCTGTTCTATCTTCGGAAGAAAGGGAGCGGTGGCTCGAAGATAGCCGAAGGCGCCTACCTGAATCTGCGCGACGGCATGAAAGCACAATACTTGCACTGCCCCTGGAACACCTCGCTGGATGAGTGGTACAAGAAGTGGTTCTACATCCATGAAGAGCCGAACACCATCACCCTGTGTGACGTGGGACTGATTCCAGAGAAGAAGAATAGCTGGACAGAAAAGCCCAAGAACCTGGAGCAGATCGCCGAACTTCTCGGGATGATCCCGTGGGGAAAGCTAGATGGCCCAAGTGTGGTCGGGAACTTCATCAGCCGAAGGATCCAGCCCTGCCAAAAGAGGGTTCATCCAGGCTTCGAGTACCAGGGAAGCGCCGATCCGACAAGGACCAGGATGGAGCCGCTCGACAAGACGGAAATCAAAGCCAGGATTGGGGAGCTATTCAACCTAGCCGATCCCAATTACATCAGGCTGAACGACATCGAGCACGCCTTCAAGCTGGCCTGACCTCCCCTAAAGGTAATTGATGCCTCCTTTTAACTGTTGAGTCATATTGTAACAAGAAATTGATGGTTGCCCCCATCTTGTGTCGCAGTGTAATGGTCATGACCGGGCAGCAGTGTTCGTGTCGCCTCCCCTCGGTGTAGATTGGCCGCAAGCTGCCGACCCAGCCACCCAGACCAGCGCCAGGACCGACGATGTCCACTGGGCGACACTCGAGACTATGGAGGACGCACCGACCAGAGCCGCTGGCAAGCGTCCGGCGGCCAGCAAACGACGCCAAGCTATCTTCCCCCTGTCGGACGATGAAGCAGAGGATGCGGACATCTTCGCTCATCCTCAAAAGAGAGAGAGACAAATGGGGTCTTGAGGCAGGTGGCTCCTCAGTGCCAGCGGTGGTCGCATCACCGACCACTGCAACACAGAGTACAAGCGAGGGAAAAATCGGGCATCAAACCCCGACGCCTGTACCGGAGGTGGAAAAAGACCCGGTGGAGCCTGCCGAGCACGCGGAGCAAGGACGGTCAAGGCGACGCACCTTTGCCACATCATTCCGCAAATCGAAGCTATAAGTATCTATATCTTTGATGTAAGCTTGTAATTTGCATTGGATACTATTATCTTCTGAAATTGTCTCTGATATATTAGGTCGGCGTCCCACCGAGAACCCTCGACCAGCTAGCCGGGTGCGGCACAACCGCCAAAGAACGGGACAAAGCGCCCAATGACCCACCGTGGAGGAGCTCAGAGTAGGAACTCCGCTGGACCTCAAGAAGTGGACGACCGACGCGCCAGATCCCGAAAGCGGTGGTCGAGAAGACAACCGAGCAGAGTACAAGTGCTCTGAGCACGAACCCTGCTGAGGCGGATACCATGGCGCCAAGGAAGCCGGATCTAGCCGAGGAGCAGTAGCCAGAAGTAGCCCAGAGCATTCTGGCCGACGCGACGGCTCGTGGAAAAGCCCTGGTGGTTGTGGAGTCTGCAGACTCAGACAAAGACCGCCTCCCGAACAGGAGGTCAAGAGGAAGAAGTAGAAGAGGTCTGGTTGTCCCAAGATAGGCGACAACATGTATATGTGTCGCGCTATCGGAACGACGGATGGGTTATGCACGAAGAAATCCCAGAGGTCGAAGAGACCCTAAGAGTCGAACGGGCGACCAAGCGTCTGGTGACAGAAGTCCAGGTACATTTGGCTTGAATCCTTGACCCTGTTATGTAGTCGAACTGTCTGACTTAGCTTGTATGTATGCAGGATCTGATGAAAACCGCAAAATACCAAAAGAGGTGCTTCGACCAGATTGAAGGAATCGCGGCGACCAATAAAAAACTGGTGGTCGAAGTGGAACGCTTGCGGTGCCAACTTGAAACCGCCGACCAGGAGAGGATAGATCGAGAAACACAGAACCAAAACCTGGTCGGTCAGCTCAACAACAAAGAGCTAGAGAAAACAAGTAAAGTTTCATCTTATCATAACAAGTGCAGGACTTGTGTTGTTGTATTCTTGGTAGTAACAGCTGTAAGGCAGGTTTAGAAGCTGAAGTGGCCCACCTCAAAGGGGAAAATAACCGTGTGACCGCAGAGTGTGGTCGCCTGAAGGAGGAAAACGTGAAGCTAGCACACAGCTAGTCTCAACTCCAAGACCACACCAACAAAATGAAGGAGGAACTAAAAAGTAAGTATTCCAGATCACCTTTCTTATTCTGTTGCCCACCTTGCCATGTCATGTTTTCACATTTGATGTCTCGTACTGTGTTCAGTTTTGAAAGTCAATGCCAAGAAGCACCTAGAGGCCGCGATCAGAGAGCGTGATGACTGGAAAACACGATGCCTCAAGGCCGCCGAGGAGCAGGACACGTGGGAGAAACGGTGCCAAGAAATGGCAACTGGCATTGTGCCCGTCCTCGACCTTATAGACCCGGCGCTCACAGAGGAAGAGCCGAGGACACGTCAGCTCGGGCTGGTCGAGAGATGCAGACAAGCGTGGGGATGGTTCCAGGAGTTCGTGAAGGAGGCTGGTGAGTACACGGGTGCCCATGTACTAAGCATGGTGCGTGCCCACTACCCCCTGATCGATCTCAAGCGCCTGGAGGCTGGGTACCCGAAGGAGGTAGACCTAGACAAGGCAGAGGAGCTTCGGATGGCCCAGCTGGACTTGTCATCAAAGATAATTGGTGATATTAACCTGTGTGGAGGTGGGACAGCACCTGTACAGGGTACGCCATCGACGAGTCAGCTGGAAATGCCATCAGCTGCGAGCCAACCAACGAAGCCTGCGGTCTTGACCAGCCAGGCACCGGTGGGGCCATCCCCTTCAGCTCAACTAGCACAAGAGTCCCCAAGACTCGAGTAGGGTATCGGAAACGGCGAGCAGTAAGTGCCATGCGCCCCGACCAGCCAATGTAATAGGCTTAGAGCTGTAGAAGGAGGACATAGTTGTGTTATTGTGAACTTGAGCCTCTTCAGGCAAGCTTGTAATAACATAACTGTATATTATTATAAACTTGTTTGCTTTGTATAAAGTGTATTTAAGCTTGATACTTTATGTTGGTGTAACTAAGTAAAAACGTATTAATGTTCTGTTTAGTTGTACCATCGTGCTTGACACATCATCCCGAAAAGTTTGTGCGGCCCTGGTTTTCCATGTGGTCGGAGTGTGAGGTCTGGTGACCTGTGCACACGTAGACGCAGACAAGTTAAACCAAGGGGGACCTGCCGATCACCCGTAATGTAGAGAACGGATCCCATGCACGTATTGGGAGGAACCGGAGACAGAGCCTGCTCCGAAAACCGTAGAAGGGGTGGTGGTCGGCTTTTACTGGCTGAGTTAGAATAACCATAAAACTCGAAGTGACACATTAGAGTGATCGGAGAAATCATAATTGCTTTATTGAAATAAATTGAAAATACAAAAGGAGTACATATCTTAGTAGTTAAGCATAGAAACGCCTAAGCTTGTCGTTGTGCCAAGAGTTTGGTACGTCCGTACCGTCCAGGCGAGCTAACCTGTAAGACGTTGGTCGTGTGACTTCCTTGATCATGAATGGTCCCTCCCATGGGGTTGCAAGTTTGTGGACACCAGCCTGGTTCGTCTTCCACTTCAGGACCAAATCTCCGACCACGAAGAACCGCTCTTTAACATTTTTGTTGTAGTACCTGCGCAAAACAGCAAGGTATTTGGCGGTACGTACACAAGAATCGAGCCTTTTCTCTTCTGCGCTGTTTACTTCTAGCTCCCGTACTTCATTGACCTTGCCCTTGTCGAAGTTCTCTACCCTTGCTGGTCTGAAAGCTATATCTGATGGGAGGATTGCCTCAGCGCCGTAAACCATAAAGTATGGTGAGACGCTGGTGTTACGACTAGGCTGAGTTCAGAGGCCCCAGACCACGGTTGGTAACTCCTTGAGCTATCTTCCGGGGGCTTTGTCATTTTCTCTGTACATCCTCTTCTTCAATGCGTCCAAGATCATGCCATTTGCCCGCTCGACTTGTCCATTAGCTCTAGGATACGCCACCGAGACGTATTTTACTACTATGCTCCTTCCATCGTAGAAGTCCCAAAAAGCGTTCCCGGTGAACTGAGTACCCAGATCGGTGATGATGTTGTTGGGTATACCGAAACGGTGGATGACCTGGTCAAGGAACATGATAGCCTTTTCTGAAGATGCCTGTACCAAAGGCATGTATTCTATCCACTTAGAAAATTTGTCAATCAGCACAAAAACACATGTAAATTTCCCAGGGGCCGGTTTGAAGGGCCCGATCATATCCAGTCCCCAGCATGCAAAGGGCCAAGAGGCTGGTATCGTCTGAATCTCGTGTGCTGGTACGTGGATTCTTTTGGCAAAGAACTGACAACCCTCACAGTGGCGGACCAGCTTCTCTGCGTCGGCTACTGCTGACGGCCAATAAAACCCTGCTCGGAAAGCCTTACCGACCAGTGTTCTTGAGGCCGCGTGGTTGCCGCAGGAGCCAGAGTGGATTTGGTCTAGGAGATGTTCGCCTTCTTCCTGGGTTATACACTTCATCAAGATTTCTTCCTTTGTGTTTTTGCGCCATAACTTGCCATCGACGAGCAGATACTGCTTACTGCGACGCATTAGGCGCTCGTTTTCTGTCCGATCAGTATAACCGCTACCATCTGTTAAGTACTTGATGAAGGGTACTCTCTAGTCTGGCTCATGAGTGGTCAGAGGTGGCTCGGTTGTGCTTGGCGCCGGAACCGTAGCCACCAATTGCTGGTCCAGAACTTTGTCGACCGTGGAATCTTTCTCTTCGATGGAAGGCGTGAGCAGGTCTTGGACGAATACACCATGTGGGATTTTGGCTCGAGATGATCCTAACTTTGACAGCGCATCCGCTGCTTGGTTCTTGTCCCGGACCACGTGTATGTACTCGATGCCATAGAACCTGCCTTCCAGCTTTCTTATCAATTTACAGTATGCGTCCATCTTTTCGCTGGTCGTGTCCCAGTCCTTGTTGAGTTGGTTGATGACCAGAGCCGAGTCTCCATAGATGTAGAGACGTTTGACACCAAGCTCAATCGCAATGCGTAAACCATGCAAGCATGCTTCATACTCGGCGGCGTTATTAGATGCTGGGAAATAAATCCTGAGCACGTACCGGAGCTGCTCCTTGGATGGTGACACAAAAAGAACCCCTGCTCCCGCACCGTCAATTATGAGAGAGCCGTCGAAGTACATCATCCAATATTCATTGGATTCCGGAGAAGCAGGCGCGCTTAAGTCTGTCCACTCGACGATGAAATCGACGAGTGCCTGAGACTTGATTGTAGTACGGCTTGCGAATTCCAAGGAGAAGGGGCATAGCTCCATTGCCCATTTGACGATGCGCCCGTTCGCATCCTTATTGCGAATGATGTCCCCCAAAGGGTACTCGGTCATGACCACCACACGATATCCATCGAAGTAATGTCTCAACTTTCGGGATGTTATCAGTATGGTGTAGAGCAGTTTCTGAATCTGTGGGTACCTGGTCTTAGATTCGTTGAGTACCTCACTGACGAAATAAATTGGCCGCTGTACCTTATAGGCGTGGCCCGGCTCGTCGCGCTCGACCACCATGGTAGTGGAGACCACTCGATTGGTTGCTGCAATGTAAAGTAGGAGGGTTTCGTCTTCTCTAGGAGCAGTGAGGACCGGAGGTGATGTAAGGTAATGTTTTAGCTGCGTGAAGGCAGCGTCTGCTTCTTCCGAGCACTCAAACTTCTCGGATGCTTTGAGTAGTTTAAAAAACGGTAACCCTTTTTCTCCTAATCTTGATATGAAACGGCTTAGAGCGGCCATGCATCCGATAAGCTTTTGGACATCCTTCACCTTTTTTGGGGGCTTCATGTCTAAGACAGCTTTGACTTTCTTCGGATTAGGGCGTATGCCATCATAACTGACGACGTTGCCTAGCAATATACCAGAAGGAACACCAAAGATGCACTTCTTTGGGTTTAACTTCCATTGGAATGTATTGAGGGCCGCGAAGGTACGTTTGAGGTTGTCAACAAGGGTATATGCTTCCTTGGTTTTGACAACTACATCATCCACATAGGCCTCTACTAGGTCATCTTTTATCTCATCTGCGAGGCAGGCCTGAATGGCACGTTGGTATGTAGCCCCGGCGTTCTTGAGCCCGAACGACATAGTCGTGTAGCAGTAGGCGCCGAAAGGCGTAATGAAAGACGTCTTGATCTGATCGTCCTTTTTGAGAGCGATCTGGTGATAACCAGAGTAGCAATCGAGAAAGGAAAGTAGCTCGCAACCGGTGGTTGAATCTACGACCTCGTCTATGCGAGGTAAGCCGAAGGGGTCCTTAGGGCAGTGTTTGTTGAGATCAGTGTAATCAACGCACATTCTCCATTCATTATTCTTTTTGCATACAAGAACCGGGTTGGCTAACCACTCCGGATGATACACTTCTTTAATGAATCCGGCTGCCAAAAGCCGTGTAACTTCTACCCTAATCGCCTCCTTTTTGTCGCGAGCGAAACGTCGAAGCTTCTGCTTATAGGTTTGGCCTTGCTGTTGACATTCAAGGAGTGCTCGATCAGGTTCCGAGGTACACCGAGCATGTCGGTAGGTTTCCATGCGAACACATCCACGTTGCTCCTCAAAAACCCGACGAGCGTGTCTTCCTATTTGGGATCCAGGTTGGCTCCGATAAGGGCCGTTTTGCTGGGGTCGCCGTCGACCAGCTAGATCGACTTGTGCTCTTTTGACTTGATGTTTTTGCGTGGAGTTTTGAGCTCTGGGATCTCTAGGTGGCCGGCTGAGGTCTTCTTAGCGTCGAGCATGGTCTCGGCCATGCGAATAGAGAGGTCGTGGGCCTCTGCTATTTTGAAACTATCGTCTTCACAGGTGTAGGCGGCGTACACGTTACCTCGGAGGGTTAGGACTCCTTTCTCGGTAGGCATCTTGAGCACCAGATACCTATAGTGAGGTATGGCCATGAACTTGGTGAGCGATGGTCGACCAAGAATAGCATGGTAGGTGCCGTCGAAGTCAGCGACCACAAAGTTGACGTAATCGGTGCGGAAGTGGTCCGAGGTCCCAAACTGCACAGGTAGCGTGATCTGCCCGAGACGTGTAGAGCTCTGTCCGGGAAGAACACCCCAGAACTGTGCCTCATATGGCTTAAGATCCGCCTGAGCTATCTTTAGGGCGGGCAGACTGTTCTTGAATAGTATATCAATGGAGCTACCGCCGTCGATCAGTACTCTGTCGAACTGGACCTTGTTGATACAAGGATTGAGGACCAGGGGAAAACGTCCTGGCTCCGATATTGCGGCCCATTGGTCCTTCCTACTGAAAGAGATTTCGCGGTGAGACCACGGAGGGAGCCGGGGATTGGAGAGCAGGTTATCGGTGTTGGCCACGTTCAGACAAGCACGGGCGAGCAGCTTGCGTTCCCGCTTGGTCTCGATGGACACTTTGCCTCTGATGATGGTGTGCACACGATCGGTTGGCTTGACGTACTTGTGACGAGGGTCTGCATCGTCATCTTCGTTATCCTCGTTGCGCTGTTCTGCTACATCGTTAGGCTTGTCGGATGTATCCGGAGCCTGTTGACGTGTATAGATAGACTTGAGAATGCAGCAATTCTCCATGGTATGGTTTGACTTAGGATGGAGCTGGCAGGGCCCCTTCAATGCTTTGGCGTAATCGTCTTCGTAGTTACGACGTCCGCCACCCTTTTTAACGGTATTGACCTCGCCGTCGTCTTCCCGAGCACTCTTACTCCTGTAATCGTTACGGCGGTTACGCTGCTGATTATGTCGGTTGCGGTGGTCGCGGGAGTCGTTGCGCTGGTTGCGGCGGTCAAAACTGTCGCTCCGACCACGGTTGCCACGGTAGTCGTCGCGGTGTGAGGGGTGGTCGGAGCGTGGAACCCTTGCTGCTTCTTCAATAATTATCTTCTTGGCGTCATCAGCATTCGCATATTTCTTAGCGGTGGATAGGAGCGCTGTGACCGACTCAGGTCTCTTCCAGAGGAGCTTGTCTCTCAGGGCGTCGTGGAAATGGAGGCCAGTGATGAAGGCCTCGATTGCCTCGTTGTCGGAGATTGATGGGACCTTGATGCGTATCTCTGAGAAACGCCAGACGTACTCGCGCAGTGGCTCATCTTTCCGATCTCGGATCCGTTGCAGATCGTACTTGTTGCCCGGTTGTTCACAAGTAGCGATTAAATTGTCAATGAAGGCTTGCTTAAGCTCCTGCCAAGAATCAAAGTAGTTCACCGGTAAGCTGACCAGCCATTGGTGACCTGCATGGCCAACAGCGACTGGGAAGTAGTTAGACATGACATGCTCGTCAGCCATGGCTGATCTGCACGCGGTTTCGTAGAGCATGACCCATAATTCAGGGTTTTCTTTGCCGTCATACTTCTGAAGTTTCTCGAGCTTAAAATTCTTGGGCCATATGACTTGGCGAAGGTGTGGAGTAAACTGCTTCAAACCCGGTGGACTGTGGGCAGTATCATACTCCATGCGGCGATAGCTTTCGTGGGATGCTCGATCGTCAGCTCTCTAGTTGATGCGAGCGCGCAGATCGCGTCCACCGAGGTAATGGCGGAGATCATTATTGCCATCGCAGCGATCTCGATTGCCATCTGGATTAGCCCTGCAACCGCGGTTATCGCGATGATTGTCGCGGTTGTCTTGGTGACTATCGTCCCGGATATCGCGACGGTTGTCCTCCCGACGGCGGTTACCACCGTCATGGCCACCGTTTCCGCCTCGATGGTTGTCTGACGGGTCGTTGTTGCGCGAGCCACGTGGGTTGAGTGGCTGTGAGCGGCTTGGAAGCTGGCGACTGTGGCTTGACTCAACTGAGACGGATGGAGCCCAGACTTGATTTACAATCTCTACGGTCTGGGCCATGGCAGCCATCAGATAGGCTTGTATTTCATCGCGAACCGCTTGGGTTTCTGGGGTGTTGGGCAGCCGTTGAATTGTTGCCATGGCGACGGCTACATTGGCACTTGGAGTCCTGAAGACCTGTTTGTCCCCCACCCTGTCGAAAGCATCATTGAGGTCGCGTGGCTGGACCCTGATGCGTCGCGCCTCCTAGTCTGCTTCGGCTTCGATTTGTCGGCGATTGAACCGGTCAATATTGCGCGCTTCGCGCGTGGTCTTTTCTTGTTCTGTTTCGCCAACCGCCGGCGGTTCGTCATTGCTGACAACATGGATCAAATCCCCTCGTCTTGGCGGGAAAGATGGGAATTGTGAAAACCCTGGAGCGTGGTCTGGCAGATCCAGATCGTACTTGGTGCTGTCGTCTTCATGATGCTGAAGCTCGGTGTGCACAGATGCTTTAGATGCGATGCCAGACGAGGAGGTGGAGTCACCCTCTTGAACTGTGTGGATGGATCCTTCCTGATAATCTTCAGTCCGGATCATGTTGACGAAGTCACGCGGCTTCGGCCGAGGTCGGTGCATAAAACATAGATCCAAACAGCGTTGTGGGTTATACGCGTAGCTGGAGGCAGCGTTTCACAGGCCGTAAGGCTGGACCTGGTGGTTCTCCGTCGAGGCTGCGTACTCGGAGAGCCGGAGACCCATCGCGGAGGCTGGCCGACGATGAGCGGAGCGCCCTTCAGGAGTAGACAAGACCACGAGATCTGTACCAAGTCGTGCAGGACGACTGGTCCGAGCTGATCGGGTAGATCTGTTGTGGGGAGCGGTTACCTGCTCGTTAGGTTGACTTTGAATCGTACTTACCAGAGCTAGGGTTTTAGCGAGTTTGGTGCCGACCCGATCGATGGAGGTGAGCAGGTCGGTGTTGTCGATCTGCTTCCCTTTGTAGCGGGGAAGCGGACGACGAGTCGTCGGCGTGGCTGAAGATGATGTAGGTGTGGTCGGAGCCAGATGTACCGTGGTCAGAGCCAGATCCATCGTGGTCGGAGCCAAACGTACCGTGGTCGGAGCCGGATCCATCGTGGTCGGAGCCGTAGCCGATGTAGGTGAAGCAGTGGTCGGCGCAGACTGAATCCACGCCTCCTCCGTGGTCATGACGATGAAGCCGTCGGAGCCGGTGGTCCAGGTGATCTGGCCGATGGTGAACGTGAGGCCGTTTGGCGTAGCCATGGAGCCGGAGGTGATGACCGTCTTGTTTGCTTGGAGAGCAGTACGCACACCCCCTACCTGGCGCGCCATTGTCGACGAAATATGGTCGGCAGTCTACCTAGGGGTATGCCCAAGGTAGTAGATTGTCGGCAGACAGATGTGCAAGCCTTAAACAAGACGGTGACGCAAGACAGATACGAGGTTTTATCCAGGTTCGGCCGCCAAGAAGGCGTAATACCTACGTCCTGCGTCTGATTGTATTGTTGTATGTTAATGTGTGATGAGATGTTTTTTAGAGGGATCCCCTGCCCGCCTTATATAGTCCGGGGGGCAGGGTTACAGATCTAGAAACTAATCCTAGCCAGTTACAATTGCCATATGTGGCCGGACAAGGATTTCTATTCTAACCGACCAGGATCCTGCTTGATCGCCAAATCCGCCTTAACTCCTTGCGCAGGACTCCAACTAGGTTGGCTGGGCCACGCGTCGTCTTTCGGATGGACCGGACTTATCGATCCAGGCCGGCCCAAGCTTAGCCGTAAGGGTATAGGGGTTAATACCCCCACAGGTGGCTACAACCATACCAAAGTTGGAATTCCACAAAACTGACAGTGGATCAAGCTTCTGGAGTAATCTCAAGGTGGCCCTGCCATTGCCACGTCCACCGGCTCAAGTAAAGGTTGTTGCAGCTCCACCGCCGGTCACCTCCACATCTGTTATGTAATATGCTGCTCTTCTATATGAACGCGCAGCAGGGACAGGTGCCGAAAAGGCTCTGCTGTTGCACTGTAGCTGCTGTAGGGGTAGGCGCCGAAAGGCTCCTTTGCCGCACTGTAGCTACAGCAGGGGCAGGAGCCAAAGTTAGCCCTGCTGTCACATCTATAATCACTATAGCAACATGGTAGCCTGACATGTCTGTGTACTAGGATTAGATAGGTAGAGTTGTATATATAGTTTCTCACTGCAACTCAGTAAAGAGAGTGAGTTCAGTTTTGCCATCTCCTCTGCAGAGCTCCGGCCAACGTTGATGCTTGTGCTGTGTGTGTGCTCTGTTCTCCATCCCTTCTTCTACCTCTAGCCATAGTGTGTGGTCGGCAACGACAGTGCGTGGTCGGCAATGGTGGTGAGTGGTCGACTCACCCGTGCCGGAGATGTCAGGGGCTATCAACATCTACTTCCCCTGAAGACAAGTTGTCTACGTTGCGTTCATTTCGGCGCGCGCAGGGTTTGTGTGACAGATGTGCTCAGAAGTGGTTCCAGGGCCACAAATGTGCGCCAACTATACAGTTGCAGGTGATGCAAGAAGTCTGGGATTTGTTTTAGTTGGAAGAAATTGCTGAGCAGGCCGAGGAGCCAATAGAGCAACTCAATCTGGCCATTTCTCATGATGCTCATATGGGATCTCAGGGCCCTCGCACGATTCAATTTCAGGTATCTATGCATGGTTAGTCGGTGGTAGTACTCATTGATTCTGGAAGCTCAGCCTCTTTCTTGGCCGATTCAGTTGCAAAATCGTCTGCCCCAGTTACCTCGCACTGCCATGACTGCATTTGTTAAAATTGCAAATGGACAGATCCTACATTGTTCGTCAGTGATTGTGGATTGCCAGTTTTCACTTGGGGATTATTAGTTTCAGCATGGTTTACGTATTCTCCAATTGGATTCGTATGATCTGATTCTATGAATGGACTGGTTGGCAAGATACAGTCCAATGCAAGTACACTAGGAAGCTAAGTGGATTTCAATTCTGTATCAGGATACTCAGGTTGTCTTGCAAGGTCTCACAGCTCCATTACAGAGTGATTTGGTCTTTCAGCTATTGACGGTGGACCTTTAGGATTCGTCCCCAGACAACACCGATATCCCACCTGAGATTGCTGAGATTCTTGCCCAGTTTCCAACAGTGTTCAGGGTGCCTGATTCTTGGCCACCACAGCGTTCATGTGACCATGCCATCCCTTTTGGTGAGTGGTGCCTCCCCCGTTAATATCATGGCATATCGGTATCCCCACATCCTCAAGGATGAAATTGATCGTCAAGTCAAAGAGATGTTGCAGAAAGGTCTTATACAACCAAGCACGTTTCCCTTCTTGTCCCTAGTTCTGTTGGTGCGGAAGAAAGATGGCTCCTAGTGCTTTTGAGTCGATTATCGATATCTTAGCGCTCTTACAGTGAAGTCAGTGTACCCCATTCCAATCTTCGATCAGCTAGTTGATGGGTTGGGCTCAGCATCCTGGTTCTCTATTATTGATCTCCATTCAAGGTATCATCAGGTAAGGTTGTAGCCGGGTGAGGAGTTTAAAACAGCGTTTTCAACACACGCTGGACACTATGAGTTTACTGTGGTACCTTTTGGATTGTCTGGAGCCCCGGGTACATGTACATTCTAAGGGGCCATGAACTCCACCTTGTCTCCTTAACTTTGGATTTTTGTGGTAGTCTTCTTCGATGACATTTTGGTCTACAGCAAATCCCATGAGGAGCACTTGCACCATTTGCATCAAGTACTGGAGCTGTTGTCTAAGGATCAATGGGTGGTTAAACTCAAGAAATGTCAGTTTGCTAAGCAGCAAATTCATTATTTGGGACACATTCTCAGCGCCAACGGCATTCAAACCGACCCAACCAAAGTGGAGGCCGTACTCAATTGGCCACCACCTGGCAATGTGCGGGAACTACGAGGATTTCTAGGATTAGCTGGCTTTTATCCTAAGTTTGTGCGACATTTTGCTATCATCGCCAGACCCCTCACAAACTTACTCAAGAAAAATGTCTTGTTTGTGTGGACCAATGAGCATCAGCAAGCTTTCCAAGCTTTGCAGCAAGCTCTGTTCGGCTCCTATTTTGGGAATACCTAATTTCTCCAAGCCCTTCGCCATTGAGACAGATGCCTGCCAGTATGGTGTGGGAGCGGTTTTGTTGCAAGACGGCCATCCCTTGGCGTATGTTAGCAAACCATTGGGGATCAAGACTCAAGGCTTGTCGACCTGTGAAAAGGAATACCTAGCCATTCTTATTGCTGTGGAACAGTGGCGTAGCTGAATTTATCATCTTCACTGATCAAAAGGCCTTGATCCACCTCAACGATCAAAGATTACACACTGTCTGGCAACAGCGTGTGTTCACTAAGCTTCTCGGCCTCGGTTATCGGATTGTCTACAAGAAGGGAACCGACAACAGTGCTGCCGACTCACTGTTTCGCCGTCTGCATCCTACTGATGAATGTGCTGCTATTTCAGTTGTCACCCCACAGTGGTATGCTGATATTGCTAAGGGCCACTACTACATAGTCATAAAAAAGGGCCACTACTACATTCAAACCTATCACAAGCGGTTCGTAAAGCCCATCACAAACGTTTTTTCGGTCTTGGCAATAAGTGGTCGGTGGTGATGACATTCTCATCACAGTCGGTTTTGCAACCAGCGGTGATAATACTTATTACAGTCGGTTTGTATTACCAGTCAGCGGTGATTTGAATTTTTAAAATTTTCAAAAATGGGCCAAAAAATAGCAAAAAAATTGTTTCAATCCCGGGAAGCCGCTCTAGCTCCATGGTCGCACATCGTGGGTGCCAGGATTTGAATCTGAGACCTTTGTCTTCGTGCATATCTCCTCTAACCACTCCACCCCTATATCACTTGTGTCTATATAGTATATACATTCCCCTAGTATTAACTTTTTAGGATTTAAAATAAATATTTATGACCCTAAATGACTTCAAATGAAAATGGCATAAACTACAAATTTATTATTCTAACCGAGATCTACAACTTTGATTTTGGTTGTTTCGCCATCCGAGGTCGTTTGAAAATTTTGAATTTCAAAACGTCAAAACTTCAGCCAGACTTTTGGGACCTCAAATGATTTCGAATGAAAAACTCATCAACTACAAAGTTGTTGTTCTCATCAAGATCTATAACTTTGGTTTTGATCAATTTTCCATCCGAGATTGTTTGAAAATTTTGGTTTTTAAAATTTTAAAACTTCAGATATAAATTTGAGACTATAAATGAGTTCTAATGAAATAGTTGTCAACTACAAACATCTATAACTTTGGTTTTGGTCATTTTTTCATCTAAGGTCGTGTGTACAATTCAAACAAATTTAATTTCAAAATTTGAGCACCTCAAACAGAATTCTAGGTCCGTAAATTGTTTGAAATGAAAAAGTCATCAACTACAAAGTTGTCTATCTCGTCAAGACCTAGCACTTTGATATAAAGTTTGTTTCCATATGACTTTATTTCACCGCTGGTTCATATGGCGAGGCGGCAGTGACGAGGAGCACATCATCACCACTGGTTGGTGGTGCAAACCGACTGTGTTGATGGACTATCACTGCCGGTTGGTAAGATGAAACGGCGGTGATTGTTATCCACCCGAACGTTCTTAAGAAAAGGAGGTGATACTCTCATCACCAATAGTTCGTATTACAAACCATTGGTGATAACTATCACTAACGGTTTTAATGATACCGGTGGTGATAGTGGTATTGGTGATAGGTCAATCTGTAGTAGTGGGCTATCAGGCTGATACTCAGGCTTCCACCCTGCTCACCAAGCTGGCAACTAATGCAACATCGGTTAATAATTTTTCCTTGGTTGATGGCCTCCTGAAGTACAAAAATCGCATTTGGGTCGATAACAATCAGGCTCTGCAGTTGCAACTCATACAAGATCTGCATAGTTCACCTCTTGGGGGACACTCTGGTGTTCCAGCTACAATTAAGAGGATTCAGGAACTCTTTGCTTGGCCTGGGCTCAAAAAGCAGGTTGATCAATTTGTTAAAAGCTGTGCGACATGTCAGCAGGCCAAACCGGAAAGGGTAAAATACCGAGGTCTACTTCAACCACTGGCTACACCATCATCGGCCTTACAGTCATCTCCCTTGACTTCATCGAAGGACTGCCACATTCTCACAGATAGGATTGCATTCTGGTGGTTGTAGACCTTTTCTCCAAATACAACCACTTCATAGCACTTAAACATCCATACACTGCTCTGTCTGTTGCCAAGTTATTCATGTTACACATTTATAGACTCCATGGCCTACCTACTGCATTGGTGTCTGATCGAGATAAGGTTTTCACTAGCCAATTGTGGCATGAGCTTTTTCGTCTTGCTGGAGTGGAACTGAGGATGAGCTCGGCTTACCATCCCCAGTCTGACGGACAAACGGAAAGGGTCAATCAGTGTATGGAGGCGTTCCTTCGCTGCTTCGCTAATGCAATCCCTACAAAATGGTATGACTGGCTTCGTTTAGCTGAATTTTGGTACAACACCTCTTGGCACTCAGCACTGCAATAGACTCCCTTTCATGTACTTTATGGTCATTCACCAAGATAGCTGGGCATTGATGCCTCGTCCGCTTGCTCTGTCTCTTCTCTGGAGGAGTGGCTCCAACATTGGTCTACTGTTCCGGCACTGATTCAGCAGCATCTGGCCCGAGCAAAGAACAGGATGAAAATGCAAGCGGATAAAAACAGAACCGAGCGTTCTTTTGCTGTGGCACTTGGGTGTATGTGAAGCTCCAGCCCTATGTTCAGACATCAGTGGCTCCTCGCTCAAATCAAAAGTTGGCTTATCGCTTCTTTGGTCCATATCTCATTACTGAGAAAATTGGGAATGTGGCCTATAAGCTCAAGCTACCAGATACATCAATGGTCCATCCAGTCTTTCATGTCTCGCAATCGAAGATTGTTGTTCCTGTGACTCATACAGCTCAGCCATTACCCTAACCTTGATGGCTTGCCGGTTCCTATGGAGGTATAACCTCCGGTACCCACAGGACAAGACATGTGCCGCACCATCAGATGTGGCCTAGCCCACAAGATTAAGGAGTACGGCGCACGGCACTGGTCGACGTGCACCGCAAGGCTACAAAAAGATATGATTTATTAGATATTGTATAATACCAAATATGATACTTTTCTTATAACCCTACCCCTCTAGAGCATATAAGGAGGGGCAGTGGTCCCCTAGTCGACATCCCCATACGGATCCTAGTCTTAGCTTAAGGAATCTCATCATACGCAATACAATCCACCGAAAGACACAAGACGTAGGGTATTAGGTCAAGCTGATGGCCTGAACATGTCTAAATCGCTGCCTCTTGTGTTCTGTGTCACTATCTAGTTCCCTCACGTGCACCTTCACCGATTCATCTACTACCATGGACATACCCCTCGGTAGACTGCGGACGTATTTTGTCGACAATGGCGCGCCAGGTAGGGGGTGTGCGTGATAAATCCATGGCGAACCAGATGAGAAATTTTCTATCATCGTCGTGGGGAATCGGCTCTTCACGACGGCGACCTTGAACAACCTCCGGCGGGACTCGGTGTTTCATCGCTGGCAGCAACAGATAGATCGCGGAGTCAAGCTGTCTCCAACGACGGAGGGCGTGATTCCGTGGCCTGTGGAAACCTACGCGATAGCTAGCTGGAGTCACGCAGGGTCTAAGGGGGCATGACTCTCTCATATCCGTACCGTCATCGCTCCCGCGGATCCATCCCATGGCTACATCAACACGACCACGCCTCACGTACGGCAAGCGTCAAAGCCCGAAGATCCTAATCAAGGTGGCTAACAGCTTGGAGCGGCAGCGGCCACGTCTACAGCACCATGTAGCAATCTGACAGTTGACGACACCTGCGTTCATGGATCCAAAATCTAAGTCTTACTTTTATTTTAGTTTAACATGGTCTACGGGTTATGTATATCCTCGTGCATCCCTAGTTCTCTGCTTGTCTGCATGACGATTGTTTTTGGCAGGAAGCCGCGACAGCCCTTGCCGACGTCTCGTCGGGACTCACGCCGTCGACCGGTCGTACCTCATCGACGACGGGGACCTCGCCATCGACTCGCCCAGATTTCTTCATCAACCGGATCGGCAACACAAATTAATGGGGCGTACGTACAGAATGATCCCCCGTTCGGCCAATCCACAAAACCATGCAAGCAAGGAAATTATGCGTGGTCTCCCGAATCTGATCTGCCTAAGGCCGACTAGTAATATAAGGACGACGTCGCCTGGACTAATTGCCCCGACCACCTGCCACGTCGCAATGATGATCGCCTCAAAGAACGGCGCTATAACGACCGCGACCGCCACTATGACGATTGGCCGAAAAGCTCGAGAGCCGGGCGATTTCGTCGACGTCGACCAGACGTTCTGTCTAAAGCTAAGTCACGCTTTAATATATTTTTTAAAATATTCCCCAACCTCCATATATCTCCAGGATGTTTTTTCGAGCTGTTTTCTCCATGTTTGTTCTCCAAACCATTTTCTTTCATGTTACCATCTTAAAGATGACATATAGCTAAGCCTAAAGCAAATCCTCGAACAGTCATGTTGATGTTCAGATGTTCCCAGAGACGGCCCTGTCTCCGGCTTCTCCCTACATGTACACGAGCGCCTGCCCTCTGCGTTAGGGGTGGTCGGCAGCGACTTCTTAGCGACGCTCTGCTCTTCCTACATGCACACGAGCTCCGCACTCCGCGTTATGGTTAACAGGCTAGTTAGGGCTAGAGACTCAGCTATACACAAACTGGTCGGACGGTTTATATTAAATATAAACACATCTTCATAATAACGCTAAGTGTTCACGCCAACTGATCGCCAATCTACATACGCTATTTTATCACCATTGCTGATTCTTCTCCGGAGTTCATATATTTTATTTTAACATCATGTACTACCAATTCTACATATTTGTTTTGTAGGGGCACGGTTCGGTCAACGAGCTTACGCTCAAGGACTGGACAAGATAATCATCGTCCGGTTGGTCGAACCCCCTATCAGACGGACTTCACCGCCAACCAACTAGTCGGACTGCTCGGCACTCACTCTTGCTCAGAGTTCACTTCGCCGCCGACCAGTTGGTTGGACTGCTCATCGCATGGGCTTCATCGTCAGCTATGCTGGGGGCTCGCCAGCTACGCTGGGGACTCCTCGCTGTTCGGATTCTTTGTGCAAGCGTCGCCAGCTAAGCTGGAAACTCCCTTGGTGGTTGATCTTGCTACGTCTCATCGGTGTGCTATCAAGTTGCTCCATGTTGTTCGGATCAGGGTGCTGATCTGTGTCTTGTGAAGTACATGGCAGATGATGTTAGTAAGCTTTCATTAAAAATTCTTTGACCCTGCTACAAGATATCTTCAAAATCTTCCAGCAGGCTCGGAGACTACATGTGTACACGTCATCTCGCGATGACTGTATTTATTTCTACACTGGTTTCCAGCGACATTGGGGACTGAGCCAGCACCTGAAGACTACTACTTTTGACCCTGGCACGACGTGACTACTTCACCTACTGCTAGGCTAGGGGATTAAGTTGGCACACTTCACCTCACGATGAATGTGCTTATTTTTCGACTTAATCTTCTACAAAATGACTAAGTTTCTCCGCGCTGACTAAGTTTAGGACGCTAAGCATCTAACTTCGACGTCCGGAACCTAAGTGGGCACACTTCATTCAAGATGGTGACTTCAATTTTTTTATCATGAGCCCCTTACATCCTTCTGGCAAACCTCAGCTTCAAGTAATTCTAGGCTCGCTCACAGTTGAACTGCTCGGACGCTGTTCCCACTGTTCGGACAACAGCTCGGATGACAGGTCAACTGCTCGGACGCCTGTTCAACTGCTCGGATACTCGCTTCAACAGCTCGGCTCCCTGTTAAACTGGTCGGACACCTATTCCTGATGATCAGCAGCAAGTTGGACAGCTCGGACAGGCTCAAGACGGTGTTGCTCAGCGGATACAAGACGCTCGGGGACTAGCTGTGGGGGTATGACCCCCGGTACCCACATGACAAGACATGTGCCGCACCATCAGAGGTGGCCCAGCCCACAAGATCTAGACGTGCGGCGCATGGCACTGGTCGACGTGCACCGTAAGGCTACAAGAAGATGTGATTTATTAGATATTGTATAATACCAAATATGATACTTTTCTTGTAACCATATCCCTCCAGAGCATATAAGGAGGAGCAAGGGTCCTCTAGTCGACATCCCCATACGGATCCTAGGCTTAACCTAAGACATCTCATCATACGCAATACAATACATCGAAAGATACAGGACGTAGGGTATTACGTCAAGCTGACGGCCTGAATCTGTCTAAATCGTTGTCTCTTGCGTTCTATGTCACCATCTAGTTCTCTCACGCTTATCTCCACCCGTTGACATATCCCTCGGTAGACTGCCGGATGTATCTCGTCGACAGTCCCATGTGGATACTTCAGAAGCAAGTGGCTACCACTGGATGTTCGACTTCAAGCCTTGATCCAGTGGTCGGGCCTGCCGGCGTCTATGGCGACCTGGAAGATGTCGAAGCCCTGCGACAGCGCTTTCCCCGAGCTCCAGCTTGGGGCAAGCTGGTGCTTATCAGGTGGGATGTCAACAGCACTTCTCCTGATACACCTGTTGGCTCAAGTAATGCTCGTGAAGCGGTACAAGAGGATGATGGGCCTCGGCGTGGCGCGCGAGCTCAGCGGCCCAACCTGCACGTCCAAGGCCCAGAATGGGCATAAGTGTCTGCTAGCTAGTGCCGTGAACTGGTAGGATAAGTAGTCGAAACAAGGAGAGAGGAATCTACTATGAACAAGCATATTGCTCCTCTGTAATCACTCTTCAGTTTCTAAACTCTAAGATTCTATGCTATCCTTCATATACTCTGTTGCTTACACCCATCACGTGTTTTTCCCATTCGAAGTCACATCCAAATGCTACCACAGGTCTATCATCTAAGATCCATAAATCTACGTCCAAATTTCACCTAGCTTGTTCTCGTTCCTCCCGAGCGTGCCCCGTGTCAGAACCACATGGTCCTCAATGTGCCACGCCATTCGCAGCACAACACGAGCTCCATTCTTACTACTAGTTACTAGTACTACTACTAGTGTACTAGTACATGTTCATCTTCCTCGGCCTCGCCACCTACTCCGTTCCCCCTCGACGGCAGATGAGATGTCACTGCTCCTCCGATCGATCCATCCACGGAGGTCGCTGTGCGTCGACCACAAATAATTAAAACTACCACCATCCTCCCCGGCTCCGATCGAGCTCGATCGCCAAAGATGCCATTCATTAATGCCACACTCGCCACGACAAGCCTCGCTTGCTTCTTCGCCGATGGCTCGACGCGCGCCATGCCACCATCACCATATATAGCTGATAGCTCCGTCCGTGCCTCGGTGGCCGCTAGCTTTCGACCGGCTGCTGGCCAGTCACTCACGTGGACGTACGAGATATCAGACGACCCCACAAATCCACACATACGTACGGCTCCGCGACGCTGCGAATCGTCGCCAACCTTCGTCCTCGTCCTCGTCCCCAATACCCTTTCCTTTTCATGCACGTTCGAATTTGTATGCGGAGCTGTATTGCCAGCTAGCAGGATACTACCTCCGCCCACCAAATAATGCAATATCGTGGCAATCATTCAGAGCCGAGATAACCCAACAACAGCAGTGTACTGTTGGCCACAAGACCCAACCAACCACGAACCCGTGCATGCTCTCGACGTTACCCCCGTCCCGTTCCATTCCAATAATTGGCTCAGCTCACTCTCGCTTAGCCCATCCCTCGTGTATATATTTGCTCTGCAGCTCTTCTCCAACCAGTCCGGCACGTACTGATGATTCCCCTGCGAGCGCCACCACCAATGGCGGCCGCAACTGTCCTGCTGGCAGCCATACTGGTGCTGTCCCTGTCCTACTGCTGTGCGGCGTCCGCCGCCACCACCGTGACGGCGGCGGCGGAGTCGGACCGCATCGACAGGCTGCCGGGCCAGCCGCCGGTCAACTTCTCCATGTACTCCGGCTACGTCACGGTCGACGCCGCCGCGGGGCGGGCGCTCTTCTACTGGCTCATGGAAGCCTCCGGCGTGCCGGCGGACTCGGCGCCGCTCGTGCTCTGGCTCAATGGCGGGCCCGGGTGCTCCTCTGTCGGCTACGGCGCTATGGAGGAGCTCGGCGCCTTCCGCGTCAACCCCGACGGCGAGACGCTCTCCTTGAACCCCTACGCCTGGAACAAAGGTCCAGTTTTGATGCCTTTTTGTAAAAAAAAAATCCCTTTTCTTTGCGCACTACTCGCCTATAGTTTGTCCAAAAGAAAGGTGTATAGTACTATAGTAGCTTGTTATATATCCTCCATGTTTGTCATGGTGGCGATGGATGGATTATATTGGTTTGCTTGCAGTGGCGAACGTGCTGTTCTTGGACTCGCCAGCCGGCGTCGGCTACTCCTACACCAACACCACCAACGATCTGTACTCTGCCGGTGACAACAAGACAGGTGAATTACCGGAGTAAATATCTCTCTAGTTCTTTACTGCATCTATTCAATTCTTGTTGTTAGGCTACTATACATAGTCGCCTACGGTGAGCAATTGGTAAGCCTTCGGGTGGCGTCCTCCGTGATCAGAGTTTGAATCCTTGGTCAGGCGAATTTTCTGGTCGACGGTGTGGAAAAAAACTCCCTCACCTGTCCCATGTTTAATTTAATTTCAAACCACAGGTAAAATGGACCGGTTGCGGGCGGGCATTGGGTTCTAGGGTTTTCTTAGGATGGGTGAGAAGTCATCTACCTTAAGTTAAAATAGCTCGAGGGGGCATTGGGTTGTAGGGTTTTCTCGGGATGGGTGAGAAGTCCTCTACCTTAAGTTAAAATAGCTCGAGGGTGTCTACCCCTTGCAGCCCTGAGTTTTTTACTATACATATAGTCATCCGCCATGGTACTATTCAACGTACAACAACACACACAGTCAGTGAGCAACAGGCCAACTAATTATTGACAATGACTTACCACCTTCTGTCCCAAACTATAGACCGTTTTGGGTTTTCTAGGTACATATCTTTTGATATGCACCTAGATATACGATATGTCTAAATACATAGTAAAAGTTGTGTATCCAGAAAAGCCAAAACGACCTATAAATTAGAACGGAGGAAGTACTACACTTCAACCCACCTCAATCCACATGTAACAAGGTAGATTGGGCCGGGGGTGAAAAATTAACAAGTTTTTCACCGCAATACATGTAGATTAAGGTGGATTACAGTGCAGCTGAACAAGGCTTTAGAGGTATCTTGTTGTAGAAAACATCAATCACTACCACAAGACGGAATAGCCTTAAGAGCCCCAAAAACCTCAAAGAAACTATGAAAACAACCGAGGAATTATTCATGGCTGGCAACCCTCACGGAAGGATCACTAAGAGTAGATCAAAGGAAATTCAATTACCTTGAAGGCCGATGGTAAAAAATGATATACTTTTCATAACATGAAGGAAACAAAGACGAGATGAAATTTTCCACAGCGTCAAGGAAACATGACAATTGTCAAGCATATATATTTTCTTGGGGGCCGATCCCTAAGGTATTTGTACTATCCTCCAAGGATATATATATAGAAAAAAACTCTTGTGGAAGAATTGATCCCATCACACAATTTCCATGCATGTGTGCAGTTGGGAATCAAACTTGCAACCTAAGATTTCACATGAACCTCACCTACCACTACACCCCAAAGTTACTTATGACTAAATGATGTTTCTTTGCTTTTGTATTCACTTTAGTGAATCTTGTCATGATTACTTGAGACCCTGATTTCAACTGAAAAAAGTTTCAACTAAAAATTTTTAGATCTCGTCAAGTACTACAACTTTGGTTTGTCATATCTCCATATGAGGTCGTTTGGATTTTTTTTAAAAAAAAATGAATTTCAAACTTTGTGAACTCAAAACATAATTTTGGACTTTACATGATTTGGAATGAAAAAGTCACACAACTACAAAGTTGGAAATCTCTTTGAGCTGTACAACTTTGATGGATACTTTGTCTTCATCCAATATTAGTATGTTGCATGCTAGCTTTAAAACTAACATCTCAAGCTAAGTGCTAATACACATTCTCTAGTGCATAACAACTCAAAATTTTACCTTTTGTTGGATTAATGTACCAAGAAAAAACTATATTTCATTCCAACATGTTGTTGTTCCCCGTCAGACACAATCAATGCACACATGGAAACAGACCTACAGGCAGCCTAGATAGTAGTCTTCCTTGTATAGGTGATTTTGTAATCTGTTGTGTCCTGTTGTATGACATTGATATCTCAAAAACGTATAAACACATCTATACGTTGTGTATATATACATGTTCCAATATCGATGAGAAATGAGTTTGATTCTCCAAAATACTTTTCACTTTCACAAGTGTTGTTGTTCTTGCTCTTATGGATGTTTCTTGCTAATGTTGTTCTGCAGCTCATGACTCCTATGCTTTCTTGATAAATTGGTTGGAGCGGTTCCCGCAGTATAAGTATCGTGATTTCTACATCGCTGGAGAGAGCTATGCAGGCCGGTGAACTACCATAAAAATCTGTTAACTCCATATGTGATAGAGATTGTGTGGTTAATGGTATCTGGAGATTAGATATCCGTACCTCCAGCATAATTTGGTGTGATATTTATTTTTCAGGCCACTATGTCCCTCAACTGTCTCAGGTAGTGTACCGAAGCAACAAAGGAATTGAAAATCCAACCTTAAACTTCAAAGGCTTCATGGTTAGAACTTCTTGAGCTCATATTGTATTATGGTCCCATAATTAATTAGAAATAACCAAGTGTTTGGTCAATGCTCTAGGTTGGAAATGCGGTAATTGACGATTACCATGACTACAAGGGCACATTTGAGTATTGGTGGACGCATGGGCTTATCTCCGATGAAACTTATGTGAAGTTGTGGGAGGCTTGTAAATATGATGTGTCTGAGCACCCCTCTAAGGAATGTCAAAAAATCTCTGAAGTTGCCGAGGCTGAGCAAGGGAATATTGATTTATACAGCATCTACACGCCTACTTGTAATAAGACTTCATTGCATAAGCGCAGGCAAATAAGGGGAAGAATGGTATGTTTGAGTTGATACCAAAATTCATGGTTCACTTATAGCTAATGGTAGTCTTGTATATTGTATTCTCCCTAAGGTTCTTTTGACTATGTAGGTATCTACTGTATTATTCATAGTAGCTCATCAACATGTGCTCCAGCATGGCCTAGAATGTTAAGTTACATAAGTATTAAATATTTTGTGGATAAATTTAGTGTGTATAACTAATCAAAATAATTATCTTTACTCTCTCTCTCTCTCTCTCTCTCTCTCTCTCTCTCTCTAATCTGTAATAGAATACCCATTTAGATGCTCTATAATCTCTACTCAGTAGTGATAGCTTTACCAATTATTTTATATGTATTTTCATTCTTTGCATTGCACCACTGTGTGTTTTTAATATGTATTTAGTTGGTGGTTTTGATGTAGTTTTTATGATTACTTATGTTTTCATTACAACAATAATGGATATTTATTTAGAAAATAAAGTATATCGAATAGTTATTATTATTTATGATGGTTAAAATTGAGTGTATTAATAGATAAATGTTTCTTGTTATTATGAGAATTTCTAAGGTTTATTTTTATATTGAGGCTCCATTTTGGACCTCCAGTTAGCAATATTAAGATATAAGTTGTCATCTTTTGCTTAAGTTATATAAGGTCTTGTTGCATCCCATTTTTTGAGATTTCAAATCTATATTTTGGCTTTCACTTGTGATCTTATTAGTTGTAGCAATTTTTCCACATGTTAAGTTGTGACTTTAGTGCTTATTGTATCTTTTATTCAAAAAAATTTCTAATATTTTGTTAAAAACTTATATAAACACACACTGTCGTCGTTACATTAAAAGTAAAGCATAAACTCTATGTGCCACCGACCAAGTAAACAAGCATAAGTGAGGATAGATATTTATTTTAAAACTTTATCAATTATGAAAAATCTTAACAAAAAACGTACCAATGATAATAAATTATGTAAGCTGTTACTTATAAGCTATATATAAGTTTTGACCAGAACATTATGACATACTATGTATCAAATACTAGTTTTGACCAGAACATTATGACATATCAAATATTGCTGATTTAATTCTAGGTACTCTATATTTTTACATAGTAATATTACTACAATTACGATTCTTTAGCCTTGCAAATTCAATGTCTTGAGTGTCGTGGTGCAGGCTAAAATGGTTGTTTATATCATTTAGTAACAAACAATGTACTCATTTGGTTCCAAATTTTAAGTCGGTTTTTCTTTTTTAGGTGCATATAGCTTTTACTATATATCTAGATATAGTCCATAACTCTAATATAAAGCATACTTTATGGTTATTGAATTATTTTGCACAATAGGTTTTATTGGCATTTCGGCATAGATTTGACAATATTTTTAGGTTACTTTTATAACGACAGAAGTTGGTAATTTAGATACAAATTAAAGGTCTCATTTTATATTGTCTTTCATAAAGGCATATGTGGGTAATGTAAAAACTAATTTAGGGCTTAATTTGCTTTATATTTTATAACGATATATGTGGGTGAGATGTAAATTTAATTAGACATTTTATATTATCTTTTATAATGGTGTAGGTAGGTAATAATGTAGATACAAAGCAGAGGTTACTTTATGTACTTTTATGTATTTTTTATAATGGTAGAAGCGTGTAATTTTTTTTAAGAAAGGGTAGAGATTATCTAATGGTTATATTGACGAGTATGGTTTGACTGAGCAAATTAAAGGCCAAACGTTTCTGATTATTGTGATATTCTCTAAGATTTATCAGCTCATGCATATTGACTGCACATTTGTTCAAATGTAGCCCTGGTTGCCCAGAGGATATGATCCCTGCACCGAACTGTACTTCACAAACTACTACAACTTACCCGAGGTGCAGGAAGCTTTCCATGCCAATGTTACTGGAATACCATATGCGTGGATAGGCTGCAGGTCTGCTCAAATGCTTTCATCTTGTTTAATTTTGGTCCACTAGAATACCAGAGTACTATGCGTCAATTATTGATAATTTGCACCAAATCCACTGAATCTTTTCAGTGACCCAATATATGAATATTGGAAAGATTCACCAGGGTCCATGCTTCCTATTTACCGTGAACTTATCTCGGCGGGCCTAGGGATATGGGTCTTCAGGTACATTGGATTTCTGTCGTTGAGATCATGCATGGCTTCTTCTGAATCCTAAATCTTTGACAGTCGCAATGAGTTGGTAATAAATGAGTGTGGATTTTAATCTTCTCTTATTACATTGGTCAATTTAATTTGGCAGCGGCGACACAGACTCTGTCGTCCCCCTCACTGCTTCAAGATACTCCATTGATGCGCTATCTCTACCAACGATCACAAAGTGGTATCCTTGGTACTACGACGAAGAGGTCAGTCTGGGACACCACCACTGCATCAAATCAGCTGGCAGTCCCGATCTTTCGAAAAAAAATCTGGCAGTCCCATTGCCCTCTCAGCTACATACACTAATCATGTCTGTAATGGTGTGGATCATGCTTATCTGCAGGTTGGTGGATGGTGCCAAGTGTATGAGGGTTTGACTCTGGTGACGGTCCGAGGTGCAGGTCATGAGGTTCCCCTCCACCGTCCACGGCAGGCCCTGAAGCTCTTTGAGCACTTCCTACGAGACGTGCCCATGCCCAAGCCTGTTGAGAGTGTCCAGTCATACTAGAATTTGTTGTCTCGCTTGGCTTGATATGAATAATAAGGCCGGACTTGGCAATCCATCTTCACAGATTCGCCACCACATTTTCAGGTGGGCATGTTGTATATTTCCACCTGTCCAATCAATAATCGACGTTGGCCAAACGTCGCGCTCCTTTTAATTTGTTTCATGAGTGACTTTCTGAAATAATAAGCAGAATAAAATGTTGCTCGCTAGAATGAGCTGATTGTATCTTTCCTTTCGAGTTATTTTTATAGCACCTAGTTTGGCACACTTTCACGTTGGAAGATCCATAGTGGTTGCTCCAGAAGTTGTAATGGCAAGATTGGTAGAGCTCGATCTACTCCCAGCTTCTTTGGAGCGGATTTTGCGGATGTCTACCAAACGCTTTAAATGCAATTAGATTTTGGTACGAAGTTTTACGAGCATCAGTTCTCCGGTCCAACTCTCCGTGTGAGCGAATTTTCAGGTGAGGGTTAAAAATATCCCCTCGACTATCCCATTGCTTTGTCTAAGTTTCATATCCCTTTGATCCTTTCTCGTTCTAAATCTACGTCCAAATTTCACCTAGTTAGTTGTTCCTCACGAGCGCGCCCTGTCAGGACCACATGGTCCGCAGCGTGCCACGCCATTGGCAGCACAACACCGAGAGCTCCATGCTTACTAGCTACTAGTTACTACATGGAGCTAGATTGTTCATCTTCCTGGCCATCAACTTATTTTTTAGACCAAAGACATCACCCAGCTTTATTGGAAGCCTAACGAAAGCCAATAGTCACTGTTTGGGTTACCAGCTTACAATGTAGGCCAACACAGTTAAAAGAATTCGAACTAAGCTCAACTCACAGGTTGAAATTCAACAAACTAAGAGCAAACTCGACAAACTAAGCAGCGTCTAGTAAAATAAAGTATCAGACTCCAGTTTAGTAAAATGACAGGATTGCTCGCCACTTAGCAAACTAAACACGAGCTAGAAACTCTACGGATCACAAAACTCCTCCCACAGTCCTTTCGACTAGATCACATGGGGCCGTTAGCTGATACCTCCGTGCCTCGTTCCGTCCCACGCTCGCTTTTGATCTCGGCTGCTGGCCATCATCACTCACGTCGACCTACGTACGGCACTGTTTTTATGTTTGCCGAGTGTATTTCCTCGCACTACTAGAAACCGGCATTTTGCCGAGTGTATTTTATCGGTGTATTTTATCGGGCACTCGGCAAAGACGGCTTTGCCGAGTGTTTTTTTTCGGCACTCGGCAAAGATATATTTTGCCGAGTGCCATTTTTCGGCACTCGGCAAAATGCGTCTTTGCCGAGTGCCTTTTTTCTGGCACTCGGCAAAGATGTATTTTGCCGAGTGCCATTTTTTGGCACTCGGCAAAATGCGTCTTTGTCGAGTGCCTTTATTTGGCACTCGGCAAAGAGGCATTTTGCCGTGTGCATTTTTGTTGGCCCTCGGCAAATCATTTTTTCAAAGCAATTTTTGAGGCCCTAAATGAATTCAAATGAAAAACTTTTCAACTACAAAGTTATATAACTTCTCAAGATCTACAAAGTTTATTTTGGTCATTTCTTCATTTGACAAAGCGACAATAACGTTTTCATAAAATATACATCTCTCTCGTATTCTCATATTAGTTTCATAAAAGTCGAAGAGAGAGATATAAGATTTGTGAATAATATTACTACCACTATGTCGGATGACCAAATGACCAAAATAAACTTTGTAGATCTTAAGATGTAATGAAATTTTGTAGTTGGCAACATTTTAATTTGAAATCATCTTGTCATGCAAAAATGACGTTTGAATTTGAAAATTTTAAAATTTGAATTTTTCAAAAGACCTCAGATGGAAAAACTTCCTAAATGAAAATTGTAGATCTCTAAAAGTTATGAAACTATGTAGTTGACAACTTTTTGATTTGAAATCATCTTATCATGTAAAACTACGTTTGAATCTCTAAAATTTGAAATTTGAATTTTTGAAATGACCTTGGTTAGAAAAACTTCCTAAATGAAAATTGTAGATCTCCAAAAGTTATGAAACTATGTAGTTGACAACTTTTTGATTTGAAATCGTCTTATCATGCAAAACTATGTTTGAATCTCTCAAATTTGAAATTCGAATTTTTCAAACGACCTCGGATGGAAAAACTTCCTAAATGAAAATTGTAGATCTCGAAAAGTTATGAAACTTTGTAGTTGACCATTTTTTAATTTGAATTCGTTTAGGGCCTCAAACAAATAATTTACTCTTGATTTAGTATAATATATGAGGATAGATAATGGAATCTAGACACAGGTGATAGTGTAGTGCAGTGGTAGAACAATAGACACACGAGGGAGTGGTCGTGAGTTCGAATCCCGCCGGCCGCATTAGCCGTGAATTTTGCTAAAAAAATACAGCGACTTCGATGGCCGGTGGCGCTGGACGGACGGGCGCTGGCCGATGGCGCCCTTCCTCGAATTTTTTTTTGCTATTATTTTTGGATTTTTTTCGCATTTTCATTTTGCCGAGTGCTTTTTTGGCACTCGGCAAAGGCTTCGTCGAGTGCCCGACAAAAAGCACTCGGCAAAGGCTTCTTTGTCGATTAATTCTTTGCCAAGTGCCCTTTGCCGAGTGCGGCACTCGGCAAAGCCTTTGCTGAGTGTATTTCGGGCTTTACCGAGTGCCGCAGGCACTCGGCAAGGTGCGGGTTTCCAGTAGTGTCGGGCACTCAGCGAACATGTTCTTTGCCGAGTGCTGCGCTAAAAACACTCGGCAAAGAGAGGGTTTGCCGAGTGTAAAAAAACACTCGGCAAATAGTTGGTTTGCCGAGTATCAAAAAAAACACTCGGCAAAAAAATAAAATCTTTTTCTGGAAAAGAAGGAGAAGAAAAAAATAAAAAAAACCTTTGTCGAGTGCTCAGATCTAGAACACTCGGCAAAGAAATAAAATCTTTTTTTCTGAAAAAGAAGGAGAAGAAAAAAGATAAAAAAAACTTTACCGAGTGCTCAGATCTGGAACACTCGGCAAAGAAAAAAAAACTTTGCCGCACGCCCACCTCCCTCCCTCCTCCTTTCCCGCACCGCCCCACCTCCCTCTCTCCAAATCCGCATGCCCGCCTCCCTCTCTCCAGAGCCGTCGCCCGGCCCCTCCTCTCCCTTTCTCCCCCCTCTTCCCCGGATCCGGAAGCCGCACAGACCCTCCTCCCCGAATCCAGCGGGGACCCCACCCCTCCTCTCCCTTTCTTCGGCCGCTGCCCCGGCCCCTCCTCTCCCTTTCTCCCCCTCTTCCCCGGATCTAGCCGCCGCACCGCCCCTCCTCCCGGATCAGCGGGGACCCCACCCCTCCTCTCCCTTTCTCCGGCCGCGCGAGAGGCGGCGGACTCTGTGGTGGTGGGCGCGGGCTTTGTGGTGGTGGGCGCGATGGCCGGCCGCGAGGTGGTCGTGGTCGAGGCAGGCCCCAGCTTCGGCACCGGCAGCTCGGGCATGGTGGTGTGGCGGGCTTGGTGGCGGCGGGAGGCAACTCGGTGGTGGCGTGGCGGCGGGAGGCAGCTCGGTGGTGCGCGGCGAGAGGCAGCTCGGTGGTGGGCGTCGGGCGGTGGTGGCGGCCGGTGGTGCTTGTTTTTTTTTATTTTTTTCGAAAAATGTTTGCCGAGTGTTTTCTGGGCACTCGGCAAGCCCGATAAAAAACACTCGGCAAAGAACGTTTGCCGATAAAATCCTTGTCGGTGTCGGTTGCCGAGTGCAACACTTGGCAAAGAGTTTGCCGAGTGTTTTTAAGGCTTTGCCGAGTGCCCCTGTATCCCATAGTGGATATCAGACGACCCCACAAATCACATGCCGGACGCATTGCAGTCGCGTAGAGTCAGAAGGGCGTACGTACCGCGCGGTCCGCGACGCTGCAAATCATCGCCAACCTTCGTCCTCGTCCCTCTTATATCCTCTCTTTCATGCACGTTCGAATTTGCATGCGGAACTGTCGCGTCTGTCTTGGCAAGGAAGCGAGCATGGCTCAGGATACGTGTAGACATGCATGTCGCCCGCAGCCTGGTGCCCTGGCACGAAGTCTGGTTTTTTTACCCGGCCCAAGCACGGCCCGATACAAAGGGCCCCAGGCACACCGAGTGCCACAGCATGACTCGGTAAACATATCATAATACCTGGTGAAGAAGAGAAGTGTGCCGCGGCTAGCACCCAGGACCCACTT
This sequence comes from Miscanthus lutarioriparius, assembly GCA_904845875.1. Classification (NCBI taxonomy): domain Eukaryota; kingdom Viridiplantae; phylum Streptophyta; class Magnoliopsida; order Poales; family Poaceae; genus Miscanthus; species Miscanthus lutarioriparius. The sequence continues at coordinate 105,457,658 of CAJGYO010000005.1, forward strand.
CACTCCAAGATTAATGTCATTTTACGCTTTATCCTCCCCCTCCCCTCCTCGTCCCTCACCGTCCGCCCCCGCCATGGCACGCACCTGGCAACCCCACCAACCTCGCGTCATGGACTCACGGTGCCTCGCCCTCGAACCTTGATGATGAGCGCGGACGCACGGTGACACCCACCATCCACCTCTCCACCCCTCGTCTCTGCTGCGCTACCTGACTCCCAGCCGCAACCGTCCTTGCTCCACGCCTCCATGCACCGGCGCGTCCGGTCTAGAGCAGATCTGAAGGACCACCTCGACCGTGCTGAAGGACCTCTCGTGGCTTGTAACCTCGCATAGCTGCGGCCACGCCGCCCCGGCCTCCCCTCCCCCCCCCCCCTCTGTTTCTCTCCGTCGACATCCAGTGGGCCTCGAGTTGGCTCGACCCGTCTATTTGGTCATGCTTTTCTTGCCCGAGCCGGCACTGAAAAGAGCCTGTAGTGACGTGCCTTGGCCAGGCACGAAGCCCGGTTCGGCATGGTCCGGCAGCCCAGCGTGCCGTGTCTGGCCCGGTGCCAGCGGGCCGTGCCTGGCTTGGGCCCATGCTGGGTCGGGACGGACGGCACGAATGTTCATCTATATATAAGGATACGTACATACGGAAAGAATCATGGCAATCATTCAGAATCGAGTGTTGCTCAAAAAAAATTCAGAATCGAGACAACGAATCAGCAAGGCCACAAGACTAAGGATGAAAACGGTCGAACTCGGTCGAAAAACTCCTCGACCATTTTCTACTTTTACATTTGAAATACGAAAGCAAAAGCGAAAGCAGACAAGCCGGACACGAAAACGAACACGGACTTACGGAATATCTAGAATTTCGGAAACGAACCAATTCGAGCGGAATTATGTCGAACACGGTCGGTATGCGAAAATTCAATACGAAATATCGACCCACAGTGCATAACATTAAACAAGTGCACGACCAAATACATAACAAGTTCACAACTAACAAGTGCATGATGTTTAAGTGCATAGCATTAAACAAGTGCACGACCAAATACATAATAAGAGAAATGAGGCTGGGCGCCGTCTATAAGAGAGGGTAGCTAGCCACCAATAGAAAGAACGCAGCTGCATGGTGAGCAGCCTGTAATTGGGCTGTATGACCTATACAGTTGGCCAAATTCGGTTTAAACCGAATTTTGAATTCGGAATATTTCAAATTAAAAGTAGAAAAGTAGAAAACGGTCGAAAAATGTATAAACCGTTTTCTACTTTTACATTTGAAATACGAAACATCTCAAATGCGAAAGCGAAAACGGTAAAGTCGGACAAGAAAATACGGATTCGATCGGATTAAATATAGAAAACGATACAGTTCGGTTCGGGATATTTCCGTTCCGTTTTTGTCCTTACACAAGACCCAACCAACCACCTGTGCATGCTTTCCACAAAAGCTTCCCCCGCCCGGCGGCGCCATAATTGGCTCACTTGCTCCTGGCCTCCATAAATCCATGCCTCTAGGCCTTCACTGTCCACTCCTCGTACAAATGTTGTTGCTCTGCAGCTCTTCTCCCCAATCAGTCCAGCACTGACTCCCCTGCGAGCGCCAATGGCGGCCGCCACTGTCCTGGCCGCCGTATTGGCGATGTCCTGCTGCTGCTGTGTCGCGTACGCCACCACTGCAGCCACTACCACGACGGTGACGGCAGCGGCGGAGTCGGACCGCATCAACAGACTACCGGGCCAGCCGCCGGTCAACTTCTCCATGTACTCCGGCTACGTCACGGTCGACGCCGCCGCGGGGCGCGCGCTCTTCTATTGGCTCATGGAAGCCTCCGGCGTGCCAGCGGACTCCGCGCCGCTCGTGCTCTGGCTCAATGGCGGGCCCGGGTGCTCCTCTGTCGGCTACGGCGCTATGGAGGAGCTCGGCGCCTTCCGAGTCAACCCCGACGGCGCGACGCTCTCCTTGAATCCCTACGCCTGGAACAAAGGTCCAGTCTCGGTGCCTCTTTTTTAGCCCCTGGATCTTTGCAACGTGTGAGCCGATCACTCACCAGCGTTGCCGACCACATACTATAGCTAGAGGTAGAAGAAGGAAGAAAAAATAGCACACACACAGTACAAACACCTACGTTGGCCCGAGCTCTGTAGATGAGATAGCAAAACTGAACTCGCTCCCTTTACTGAGTTGCTGTGAGAAGCTATATATACAACTCTACACATCTAATTTTAGTACACAAACATGTCATGCTGCCATACTGCTACAGTGACTAGACGTGACAGCAGGGCTGACTTTAGCGTCTGCTTCTGCTGATGGTACAGTGCCGCAGGGGAGCCTTTCGACGCCTGCCTCTGCAGCAACCACAGTGCAACAGCAAGAGGCCTTTTGACGCTTGTCCCTGCCGTGCGTTCATACAAGGAGCAGCAGATTATCTAACACTTTTTTTGCAAGTAAAGCTAGCTTGTTATATACTCATGTTTGTCATGGTGACGATGGATGGATTGGTTTGCTTTGCTTGCAGTGGCGAACGTGCTGTTCTTGGACTCACCAGCCGGCGTTGGCTACTCCTACACCAACACCACCAATGATCTGTACGCTGCCGGTGACAACAAGACAGGTGAATGCTACGCACACAATCAGCGAGCACCAGACTAACTAATTACTGACAATGACTTACTGCACTTCAATCCACCCCAATCTACATGTAACAAGGTGGATTGGGGGTGGAAAATTAACAAGTTTTTCAGCTCGATCAATCCACCACAATACATGTGGATTAAGGTGGATTAGAGTGGAGCCACAAGACCTTAGAGGTATCTTGTTGTATAAAATTGGTATTTCAACAACATGTAAACACATCTATATATCGTGTGTACACGTTCCAAAACATCAAACACTACCACAAGACAGAATAATAGAATAGCCTTAAGAGCGAAAAAACCTCAAAGAAACTGTGAAAACAGGGCCAAGGAAATTATTCCTGGCACGCAACCCTCAAGAAAAGAATCGCTAAGAGTAGATAAGCGAAATTCAATTACCTTAAGGCCGGTGGCAACAAATGATATATATTTTTCACAATATGAAGGAAACAATGACCAGATCATTTTTTCGCAGCATCAACGAAATATTAAAACCACCAAGGATAGATATTTTCTTGTGGGCCGACCCCTAAGGTATTTGTACTGACCACCAAGGATATATATAGCAAAAAAAACTCTTCTGGGAGAATCCCATCACGCGTGTGCAGTTAGGAATCAAACTTGCAACCTAAGATTTTGTGTGAACCTCACCTACCACTACACCCCAAAGTTACTTATGACGAAATGACGATTCTTTGCTTTTGTATTCACTTTAGTGAATCTTGTAATGAATATTTGAGACCCTAATTTTAATTGAAAAAACTTTAAACTGAAAAGTTTTAGATCTTGCTGAGTACTACAACTTTGGTTTGTCGTATCTTCATCCGAGGTCGTTCGAAAAAATAATTTTAAATCCTGATAACTTGAAATATAATTTTTGGACTTTAAATGATTTCGAATGAAAAAATCGCACAAACTACAAAGTTCTAAATATCTTCGAGCTCTATAACTTTAATACACACTTTGTCTTCATCCGATATTAGTATGTTCCATGATAGCTTTAAAAGTAACTAACATCTCAAGCTAAGTGACAATATACATTCTCTAGCTAGTGCATAACATCTCAAAGTTATACCTTTTGTTGGATTAATGTACCAAGAAAAAACAAATTTTCATTCCTACATGCTATTGTTCCAATCAAGGCACATGTGGAAATAGACCTACTGACAAATACTCCCTCTGTTTTAAATTATAAGTCGCTTTGACTTTTTTGGTTCATCCATTTTGCTATGCATTTAGATATAATATTATGTCTAGATAAATACTAAAATGGATGAACCAAAAAAGTCAAAGTGACTTATAATTTGGAACACAGGGGGTACGAGATTTAGTAATCTGTTGTGTCCTGTTGCATGACACTGGTATCTCAACAATATATAAACAAATCTATACATTGCGTAAATATACATGTTTCAATATCGATGATAAATGAGTTTGATTCTCCAAAATATTTTCCACTTTCACAAGTCTTGTTGTTCTTGCTCTTATGGATGTTTCTTGCTAATGTTGTGCAGCTCATGACTCATATGCTTTCCTGATAAATTGGTTGGAGCGGTTCCCGCAGTATAAGTATCGTGATTTCTACATTGCCGGAGAGAGCTATGCAGGTGAACTACCATAAAAATTTGCCAACTCTATGTGATAGAGATTATGCAGCTAGTGGTATCTAGAGATTAGATATACGTACCTCCAGCATAATTTGTTGCAATGATTCTTTTTCAGGCCACTATGTCCCTCAACTGTCTCGTGTAGTGTATCGAAACAATAAAGGAACTGAGAATCCAACCCTAAACTTCAAAGGTTTCATGGTTAGAACTTCTTGAGCTTAGATTGCTTTATCCTCCCTTAATTAGTTTGCTCATTTCTAGTTAGAAATAAAAAAAAGTGTTCGGTCAATGATCTAGGTTGGAAATGCGGTAACTGATGATTACCATGACTACATGGGCACATTTGAGTATTGGTGGACACATGGGCTTATCTCCCGATGAAACTTATGGGAAGTTGTGGTCGACCTGTAAATATGATGCGGCTGAGCACCCCTCCGAGGAATGTCAAAAGATCTATGAAGTTGCCTATGATGAGCAAGGGAATATTGATTTCTACAGTCTCTACACGCCTACTTGTAAGAAGACTTCATTGGATAAGCGCAGGCATAATAAGGGGAAGAATGGTATGTTTGAGTTGTTACAAAAATTTACGGTTTTCTTATAGCTAATGGTAGTATTGTACACTGAATTCTCGCTACGGTTTTTTGACTATCTACTATATTATTTACAGTAGCTCATCAATATGTGCTCCTACATGGCCTAGAATGTTAAGTTGCATAAGCATTAAATATTTTGTGGATAAATTTAGTGTGTACAACTAATCAAAGTTAATTGTATTTATTCTCTCTCTCCATTTTAGAACACAATACCCAGTAAGATACTCTGTAATCTCTACTCGATAGTGTTAGCTTTACCAATTATTGTATATGTATTTTCATTCTTTGCATTGCACCATTAGTTTAAACATTAGCTTAAGTTGTATCGACTTTTTGCATCTTTTGTGACATTATGAACATATATTTTGGCTTTGAACTATCGATCTTATTAGTTTGTTTTTATCCAAATGTTAAGTTCAAACTTTAGTTCTTGTTGTTGTTTTTTTATTCAAAACTTCATTTTATATTTTATTAAAAAAAGAAATCTAGGTCTTAGACTCCACTCTTAGTTACTATAATGGCGTGAATAGTTGTTTTAGCCTTCACCACTACACTCAAGAGTTGAATTTCCTCTATCAAAGAACCATATGTGCAATAGTATTGTTTTATAAAATAGAAGTAAGATGGTTACTATTAAAATACCAGCACTAACATGTCATAATGTTTTAGTCAAAATATATAAAATTATTATCTAAAACAATAACTTACTCAATTTATTGTCATAGAGTTTTGATATAACTTAAATTAAATTGCCAGTTTCATTGGTATGTGGTTTGTTAAGGGAGCATTCTTTTCACGATCGATAAACTATAAAAATATGTATTTACCACTAATGTATGCATGTATACTTGGTATACATTGTGACACATAGCATATATATTTACTTTGAATTTAATAGTGGTTTAACTAGGTAATTTAGAAACAAACATAGTGCACTTTATGGTTATTAATTTTTTTCCATAATAGCTTACATCATTAATTTAGATATTCATTTGAGAGATATGTTAGTTTATGTATTTGCAATGACAGATATGATGTAGGTAATTTAGATGCTAATTAAAGGGTTACTTTGTAATGTCTTTCATAAGGTTAGATGCGTGTAATTTAAAAGAAATTTAGAGGTTAGTTTAAACTATCTTTCGTACAGGCAGAGGTTGGTGGTTTATTTGTAGTTTAGATGATTATTTATGTTTTCCATTATAACAATAGTGGACATTTGTTTAGAAAATAAAATATATCCAATTGTTGTTATTATTTATGATGTTTAAAATTGATTGTATTAATAGATAGATGTTTCTTATTATTATGAGAATTTCTAAGCTTTTTTTTGTATTCCGCCTTCATTGTGGACCTCTAGTTAGCAACATTAAGATATATGTTGTCATCTTTTGTATTGCACCTCTATGAGTAAGCTTAAGTTATATAAGGTCTTGTTGCATCCCATTTTGTGAGATTACAAATCTATATTTTGGCTCTCATTTGTGATCTTATTAGTTGTAGCAATTTTTTCCATGTGTTAAGTTGTGACACTAGTGGTTATTATATCTTTTATTCAAAAAAATTCTTATATTTTATGAAAAAATATATATTATAGTTATAGACTATATCTAGATGTATAGTAAAAGCTAAGCACCTAAAAAAACAACATACAATTTGGAATGGGTGGAGTACATTCTTTATTACTAAATGGCATAAACAACCATTTTAGCATGCACCACAGTACTCAAGACATTGAATTTGCTAGACTGAAAAATCACAATTGTGGTAATATTACTATATAAAATAGAGTACCTAGAATTAAATTAGCAGTATTTGATGTCATAATGTTCAGGTCAAAACTTATATGCTCCCACCATACTAAAAAAATAGAGTCGTTTTGGACAAGGCTTAGGGCAAACATTGAGAATATAAATCATGAATAACTTTTAAGTTGTTGAGTTTGGAAATATAAAAACCATATGTATAGATTTGTCTTGAAAAATACTTTCATAAAAATTTACATATATCACTTTTTGATAAATATTTTTATAAAAAAAAAGTAGTGAAAGTTATGTTTTGGAGACCATGTCGCTGTCCAAAATGACTTCATTTTTTAGTATGGAGAGGGAGTAGTGGAGTATAACTTAAATAACTTACAAAATTTATTAGCATAGATGATTACTAATATAATTTAAAGTGAGTCATCAGTGTAATTGGTATGTTGTTTGTTAAGGGCACATTTTTCCACAATTGATAAACTATTAAAATAAATATCTATCCTCATGTATGCTTGTTTACTTGGTCGCTGGCACATAGAATTTATGTTTACTTTTAATTTAATGAAGATAAAAGTGTGTGATTTAGAAACTTACAAAACATACTTTATGGTTATTGATCGAATTATTTTCCAAATTAGCTTTTATTGGCATTTTGGCATAGATTTGGGGATATTTTAGGTTACTTTTATAATGATAGAAGTTGGTAATTTGGATACAAATTAAGGGTCTTATTTTATGTTATCTTTCATAAAGGCATATGTGGGTAATGTAAAAAATAATTTAGGGCTTAGTTTGCTTTATATTTGCTAACGGTATATGTGAGTGAGATGTAAATTTAATTAGATATTTTATATTATCTTTTATAATAGTCTAGTTAGGTAATGTAGATACAAAGCAGGGGTTACTTTAATTTATTTACTTTTATAATGGTAGAGAACCCCTTTATGTAAAAGAATATCCAATGGCTATTATTGACGAATATGATTAGAGTGTAGCAAATTAAAGGCTAAATGTTTTTGATTATTGTGAGAATCTCTAGATTTATCAGCTCATGCATATTGACTACACATTTGTTCAAATGTAGCCCTGGTTGCCCAGAGGATATGATCCCTGCACCGAACTGTACTTCACAAACTACTACAACTTACCTGAGGTGCAGGAAGCTTTCCATGCCAATGTTACTGGAATACCATATGCCTGGATAGGCTGCAGGTCTGCTCAACTGCTTTCATCTTGTTTAATTTTAGGTCGGATAATTTGCACTCAACTCCACCGAATATTTGCAGTGACCCAATATATGAATATTGGGAAGATTCACCGAGGTCCATGCTTCCTATTTACCGTGAACTTATCTCAGCAGGCCTAAGGATATGGGTCTTCAGGTACATTGGGTTTCTATCGTTGAGAGCATGGCTTACCTTTGAGGAGTACAGTGGATTGGTAAATGAGTCTGGATTTTAATCTTCCCTTACACTGGACAATTTACAGCGGCGATACTGACTCTGTCGTCCCCCTCACTGCGACAAGATACTCCATTGATGCGCTGTCTCTACCAACGATCACAAAGTGGTATCCTTGGTACTACGATGAAGAGGTCAGTCTGGGACACCACTACATCAAAACTGACAGTCCCATTACTCTCTCAGCAACATGCACTAACCATGTCTGTAATGGTGTGGACGATCATATCTGCAGGTTGGTGGATGGTGCCAAGTGTACGAGGGTTTGACGCTGGTGACAGTCCGAGGTGCAGGGCACTAGGTTCCCCTCCACCGTCCACGGCAGGGCCTGAAGCTCTTCGAGTACTTCCTGCGAGACGAGCCCATGCCCAAGCCTGTTGAGAGCGTCCAGTCGTTCTAGAACTTGTTGTGTCTCGCTTGGCTTGATGAATAAGGCCGGACTTGGCAAGCCATCTTCACATTCGCCACCACATTTTCAGGTGGACATGCATGTATGTTTCCACCTGTCGTCCCCAATCAATAATTGACGTTGGCCAAACGTTGCACTCCTTTTAATTTGTTTCACGAGTGACTTTCAGAAATAAGCACAGTAAAATGGCTATAATGAGTTGATGATTGTATCTTTGCTTTCGAGTTATTTTTATACCACTCCACGTGGCACACTTTCATGTTGGAAGATCGATAGTGGTCGCTCCAGAAGTTCTAAATAAAGTTTGGTAGAGTTTCACTCCTGGCTAGTTTCTTTGGAGCGGATTCTACGGATGCCTGCCAATAAAGATTTAAAATACAATTGGATTTTAGCAAGGAGTTGACGAGCATCAGTTCTCTAATTCGACTCCGCATCGGAGCGGATTTTTAGGCTGGTATTAAAAATATCCCTCATCTGTCATGTTGCCAAAAAGCACAAGTCAAAGGTCTGGCCTTGGTCATGGTCGTGGTCACATAGGTTAGGGTGGCGCTGTGTATGGTGGGGTATGGGTTCAGTTTTTTTTTTTTGAGCTGCATGAGAATGTCTTCTTTTTAATGCAATACTTAGATGCCATCTATCTACCGCGGGTCGAGTTTCTACATTTATACTATAAGGTGGAATCTAAAAAAGTATTCTCCACTGCTCCCCTAAGCATCTCATCAGTCACTACGGGCCTCTTTGGTTCGCGTACTAGTAGAGCCTGGCTCGTATCTGAGAGCCTGGCTCACATGGGACAGGCTGAGTGCATGCGACCTTGTCATGTTTGGTTGACTACGTCGACTTAGCCTGGCTGAGAAGAGATGCTGTTTGGTTGCTTGTATGAAGATATATTGCATGAGATAAAAATATTACAAGGTTATGAATATGATTTTTTTATTTTATGCAAATACACTCCTAAAGTACTTATTTTATTTAACTATGTCTTAAACATCTTTAAAATACATTAATATCACTTGATATTCACTAATCATACACTAATAATGTCATTAGGTGTGAAAGCAGCTGCATCCAGCGAGCCAGGCCCGGCAGGAACGGCCGATTTACTCGTTCCTGCAGAGCCTGGCCGCGGGGTGCTCGTGCACGCGTAGAGCCTGGTTCAACCAGGTGAGCAGGCAACCAAACGGCCGGTCCCTGCATCCCGCCAGCCTGATTCAGGTGATGCAGGGAACAAACAGGCCCTACTACAATCACTTCAGAATCGTTTTTTACCTGCTTCTGACCCTACTCTCAAACACCAGAATCACTCATTCGAAAAATAAAGAGGTGACAGCTCAAGAACGAGGAAAGGAACCTCCGCAAAATGGAACCTGTAGGGAGTGTTCGGCTGGCCGTTTCTGGCTGGTTGGGTTCTTTTTTTTCCAGCTCAAACAGTGTTTTTCTCCCACTAGTTTCCCGCTGCTACAGTGAAAACCAGCTGCTACAGTGCCTAATTAATGCCAGCCGAACCCACTCTAGAGATAGAGGAAGTGTTACCGAGACGGGGCGGGGCAGCCAAGGCGCCGGGAGGTGCTGGGGTCAGGCGGGAGCGGTGGAAACGAGGATGCCGGCACGGAGAAACATGGGTCGCATGCTCGCCGAATCACGTGGCCGGTCGTGCCTTAATTGCGTCCAATAAAATAATGCTCGCTAATAAAATGAACTGATTGTCGCCCTGTATCTTTGCTTTCTTATTTTATACGTACACCCTAGTTTAAATCTCCACGTGGCACATTAGCAGGTTAGAAGATCGATAGTGGTTAATTACTCCAAACGTTCTAAGGATTAAGTTCAAGTTTGATCTGAATTTTAGAGTCTCTCAGACATTTATACAGTTCAGCTTCCTCTACATGCAACATAATCATCTTTCATGAATCACAGGGACATGATCATGTTAAGAAAGACCCCGACATCAACTAGTAATCTCACGGTGTTACCATAATTGGGGACACCTCACGATTGCGCAGGAACAAAACATATAAGATAATGCCCTTAAATAAAGCCATCAAGTTGTCAATTTTTTAAAACGATCATGCCGCTTAATATTGAAATAATATCACAAATATATTATTTAAAAAAATACGAACACTTGTGTCAAGTCTAACTTAAACCCGGATGACTAGGTTTAACAAAGAGCGGTAGCATTGAATCTTGATTAAGAGCTGTAGCATTGAATCTTGATTAATAATTTGTTTAATATAATACAAAAAGAGTTTTGAATAAATATATGGTTTAGTACAAAAGGAGTATTAAGGTATTAGCATTAGCATGGGTTGCTGCTGCCTTAGTCTGTTCGGGAGGCCGTATCGTATCGTGAATTATTTATTGCTGGCTGGTTTGGTGTGAGAAAAAAACATTGTTCTCGACTGGAAATTTATCGTTGGCCCTAACTGATGCGAAGGGCTGCTTGGTTCCCGGCCAGCGTTGGCCACGCCACAACCACGCCCAGTGTGGCGCTGCCGCAACCGAGGCGCCCAGAATCTGCGCCACACTTGCCACACACTAGACGACGAGCAGGACCAGCAAAACGACAGGGGGGGAAAAACTGTGGCAGCCAAAGCACGGACGGGAACCAAAGAGCAGCTTTGGTTGGTGTGGCAACCGCACTTTAGGCGTCGCGTGGTTTGGCTGGCAACCGAACACGCCCCAAATGGTTCAGCCGATCTGACGAGTGACGATCCAGCCTAGCCAACAAACCACCGGAATGACGGAATCTCCAAAAGCAAACAACCACTCCATGTCCTTGCCTTGCGCCGTTCCACGCTTCCCCAAAATTCTCCTACTAGTCAGCAGCCATTCCGTTCCATCCATTGGCTCTCTACTCCAAGCCTCCAATAGTCCAATCCTCATCACTCTGTGTCTGTCCGTGCGCTCTGCTCCTCTGCATCAACCAGCGCTGCCCTCCGATCCAGTGACCTGCCGCGAGCGCCAATGGCGGCCGCCGCGGTCCTGGCCGCCATATTAGCGCTATTCTTCCGCGCCGCGTCCGCAACGGCCGCGACGGCTGCGGCTGAGGCGGACCACATCGGCAGCCTGCCGGGCCAGCCGCCGGTCAACTTCTCCATGTACTCCGGCTACGTCACCGTCGACGCGGCCGCGGGGCGGGCCCTCTTCTACTGGCTCATCGAGGCGGCCGGCGTGCCCGCGGAGTCCGCGCCGCTCGTGCTCTGGCTCAACGGCGGGCCCGGGTGCTCCTCCGTCGGCTACGGCGCGTCGGAGGAGCTCGGCTTCTTCCGGATCAACGCCGACGGCAGGACGCTCTACTTGAACCCCTACCCCTGGAATAAAGGTCCAATTTTGATGCCTAGGCGCGCTCGCCTACTCTGATCTGTAGCGTGTTTGTCGTGGGGATGACTGGCTGGTTGTGTGGTTGCAGTGGCGAACATGCTGTTCTTGGACTCGCCGGCCGGCGTCGGCTACTCCTACTCCAACACCACCTCCGATCTGTACACTGCCGGTGACAACAAGACAGGTGAATTGCGGGAGTAATTTAGATATTTGTCCAGTTCTCGGACTCTACATGTATCCATTCTCCTACTGTTATTCTTGCTCTTACCGTACGTCTTACGGATGTTTACGGGTAATGCTCTTCTGCAGCCCATGATTCGTACAATTTCTTGGTGAATTGGTTAGAGCGGTTTCCACAATACAAGTATCGCGATTTCTACATTACAGGAGAGAGCTACGCAGGTGAATTGCTGTCAAAATTGGCCAATTTAGTGATTTACTATGGAGATTATGTAGTTAGCGTCACCCAGCAATCACATTTACACTCGAGCCTAATTTGTTGCGATGACTGTTTCCAGGCCACTATGTGCCTCAGTTGTCTCAACTAGTATACCGGAACAACAAAGGCATCAAGAAGCCAATCCTAAACTTCAAAGGCTTCATGGTCAGAACTCTGAACTTCTTGAATCTACATCTTTTATTGATGCTCTGTTTCCTCATTTCTGTTCACAATGATAGTGGTCAGTCAATACTGTAGGTTGGAAATGCGGTAATTGATGATTACCATGACTTCATTGGCACATTTGAGTACATGTGGACACATGGGCTAATCTCTGATGAAACCTATGAGAAGTTGCGGTTGGCCTGTCAGTTTGAGGTATCTGAGCATGCGTCGAAGGAATGCAACAAGATCTTTGACATTGCTGAGGCTGAGGAAGGCAATATTGATGCATACAGCATCTACACGCCTACTTGTAAGAAGACTTCACTTCATAAGCGCAGGCTTATAAGAGGAAGAATGGTATATTTGCTTTGCTACCAAAACATGACATCTTACTCTTTCTGACAGCTGTGCAACTACTTACTGTAATTTCACACTTCTGGAAGCCTAATACTTGTGAAGCATAATAGTTCATATTCATGTATCTCCTGACATCACACTTGTTCAAATGTAGCCCTGGTTGCCCAGAGGATATGATCCCTGCACCGAGAAGTATTCCACCAAGTACTACAACTTACCTGAGGTGCAGAAAGCTTTACATGCCAATGTCACTGGAATACCATACCCCTGGGTAACCTGCAGGTTTGTTCTGCTGGTTTTGTCTTGCTTTGGTCACAAGTATTTCTTTTGATCGCCAGCAAAGCTGCCTCTTCTTAGTTAGTCGCACTAAACACCACTGATTCTTTGCAGTGACCCAGTGTATGATTATTGGAAAGATTCGCCGAGATCGATGCTTCCTATATACCGTGAACTTATCGCTGCAGGCTTAAGGATATGGGTCTTCAGGTACATTGAGTTTCTGTTTAGATCATGGTTTGCGCTCAACTCTAAATCTTTGGAAGTGGCAACATTGCTGATGTTTAACATAAGAAATTTATGATAAATCAATGTGTGTGGTTGTTCTTTTGGATGTGGATTTTACAAATCTCTTACATTGGACAATTTGGCAGTGGTGATGCTGATTCTGTTGTCCCCCTCACCGCGACAAGATACTCCATTGATGCCCTCTTTCTACCAACTGTCACAAACTGGTATCCTTGGTACGACGATGAAGAGGTTAGTCAGTGTCACCATTACATCCACCTTGACATTTTCACTGCCTTCTTCGTGCTGGAATCTAATTGTGTGAATCTTGCTTAGGTTGGCGGGTGGTGCCAAGTGTACAAGGGATTGACACTGGTGACGATCCGAGGTGCAGGGCACGAGGTTCCCCTGCACCGTCCGCGGCAGGGCCTGAAGCTCTTCGAGCACTTCCTGCGAGATGAGCCCATGCCCAAGCCTATAGATAGCATTCAGTCATTTTAGAATCTTCCTGCGGCTGCGCATTCTTCTTGCTGTGATGTAACACATTCGTTGCCACATTTTACAGGCCAACATGTTCCACTTGTTCAATAATCAACTTTGGCCAGCCGCCAGCAGATTGGGTATTTAGCAATATCTCGGTTTGACAGTAACCATGCCCCAGACTTTTGGGGCTTATAAAACAAAAGACGTTTTGGGGAGTAATTTCAAGAGTTTATCTGGATTTTAGAAGCTACTGACCATCGATACAGTTGAGCTACCTCTACGTCACTACCTACATCATGTCCTGCAGCAATGCCGGGCTGCAGGCTGTAGCTCAGCAATCCCTAACCCCTCGTAATTCACGGTAGTGGTAGTAATATAATCCAAATGAAAAAAATAATAAACAAAACGAAAGGAGAATACTCCCTCCGCCTGGACGAAAAGAATGCAATTATAGTACAGTACCGTATCGAGTTGAATCATTTTAAATTTGACTAAGTTTATAAAAAATATTGGCACTAATAATAAGTTGTCAACTATATTCATTATAGAATATATTTTTATAGTATATATATTTAGTGTCGTAAATATTAATACTTTCCTTTTTATAAATTTGATTAAATTTTAGATAGTTTTACTAAGGATAGAACGAACTGTAACGTTTTCAGAACGTAGGTAGTACAAACAAACACCCTGAATAGCGGCTGTTTGTTTTCTCGAAAACGTGTGGAGCACATATGCCATTAAAAAGAAGCAAGAATGTTACGGCTCGGCTGCCGGGAGTTGACTAACCTATCGCTTGAAATTGCAGGACCCTATGACGTAAACATGGATAGTGTATTTTTCATTTTAGAAAAAAAAAAAAAAATGAATAGCCGTTGAACTTGAATGGAGGATCGAGTAGGTTGGGCGGTTGGCCATTTATATCCTGGTAAGGATGGATCACACTTATCCGTGGCATCACCATCAGAGCGTGGTACACGACCTGCAGAAAATACTCTGGCTCTGGACAGTTTTCCAAATTTTTTAATCTTTCGTGCTGCACGCAGCAAAGAAATGTTGGCGTTTAAAAACAAGTATAGAAAAGAAAACCTCATGTGGTGGGGTGGCGGTTTGGAGTCCTTGGAGGTTTGGACAGGTCTCAGATGTCACACTGTGCAGATATACAGACATAAAGACAGGTAGACTAGTTGATGAAACACCAATTAATCAGGAACACAACTGTACAATTAGGGCGTGATTCTCTCAGAAACGTTTTGGATTCAGTTTCTTCTTAGAAACGTTTCTTCTGGTGAATCAGAATCGCTTTCTCAAATCGTTTGGCAAGTTGGTCGGATTTTGATTCTTGAAGGATGGCGAAAATCGTTGGTTTACATGAAAAAAATCATAAAATGTATAGGTTTTGCAAAAAAAAATGTTCATTTTTTATGCGCGAAGATCAAATCAAAAGCAACCAATTTTAATTGGTTTTACTCGAAGAGGATCAATAGAAATATTTCTAGATTAGATGAGATGTGGGAACGCAAGAAATCTCTAGTACAAAAAGAGAGAATCACTAGAAACGTTTCTACCTAGAATCAGTATCGTGTTTGACCGTTTGGAAGTGTAGTGATTCTAAAGAGAATCGGAACCGATTCTTATAGGACCTTTAGTGGAAAACATGAATTCAACGCAAAAGTGAAGCTTCGCCATGCACTATTCAGTTCGGCACATACCGGAGCTTCCTCGTTCGGTTTTCTGGAAGAAATGCTCTCTAGAACTTCAGAAATCGTGGTCCTGTTTGGTAGGAATCCTTCAAACTGTTCCTCTTCAATAGTAGGAGTATCTCTACCAAACGATTTTGTGACATATTCTACAGACTAGAAAGCAGCCTTATTCCTCAGGGATTTAGAATCAGGTTCTATCCAAGAAATGGAACCCCTGCAAAACGGGGCTTCCTTATGTTTCCTACTCTTTCCGTTTTAAACTGTAAGAGCATCTCCAGGAGATATGCTATCCTTGTTCTATATGGTATATTTAGATTTTTATAGGAAAAATTGAACTCCAGCAGATATTCTATTTGGTTTTGTATAATAGCAAGTATGCTATCCCTGAAATCTCGTTGGGCATAGATAGCAAGCAAACCTGGCTCGCCATCTTCCGAAATAGCTGGCCACGGTGGATGCCCCGCACGCGCGATCCTTCCCGCGCGCCAGAAACTAGCTTCCCGCCCGCGCACTGAACTCTCCCATCGTGGGGATCCAGGCCCAACCCGCTCCATTCGACGATTCCCAACTCCCAAGCTCGTCCATTGCCTCCTCCCTTTCGCCGGCCCTGCCGCCGCCGCACCACGGAAGCTGCTACTCGCTGGCCCTCTGAATCGCCCTTTCCTTATTCGCTGTGATGTCGCAGCGTCCTCATGGACAGGCTCCGCCGTCTGAGATGGGAGATCCCAACTACGCTGCCCTTTTATTCCAACAACAGGCGGATGGGAGTACCAGGCGGATTGGAGCAGCATCAGGTGGATGGGAGCAGTAGTTTGGATGGGAGCAGCAGGCGGATGGGAGATCCCAACTGCAGCAAGACTCCCCGGTGCTGCCGTGGTTGGAGAATGCGGCGCAAGGAGGCCAGCAACGACAAGTCCTTCCACCCAACAGTGCTGCTGCTACTGCATCGAATCCATTCCTCGACGTGTGCTCCGGTGAGTCTAATTTTCAGTGGGCCTCTCTCACCGTTGTTCAATACATCCATTATTGTTTCCCCAAATTTCTATTGCTATTGTGGAAACCGTAGTGCCAATTTTCCATCTGCACATTGTCCTATTCAGTTGTATTCAGTGAATTCAGTGGGCACACATGACGCTTGAAGTTTTTGTGGGGTGAGAATGTGAGGTGATATCAAAGTGGTAGTAGTGACTGGTGGCTGATGATGGAGGATGATAATTACGCTCCTCTGTTAGTGTCTTATAGTTGGCAGGGAGTTCATCAGCAGCTTCATATGATTGGTGATATGCAGTTGTCCTAGACTCCTGATGTACTGCATAATAGTGCTTTGTCGCCTAAATATTCCTTTGTGGCCTACCTTTGAAAATTGCAGTGAGCTGACTTCACAATGTTCAGTCATGGGCACTCGATTTTCTTCACTTCATTGTAATAGATCTTGACAAATGGATGTAGAAAAGGCACTATCTGGAAGACACTATCTGAATGCCTGAAACGCTAACGGAATGGAAACTGAAAATACCTAGCCTATTGTACATATCCGGCAACAGGCTAAATTATTCTGTAGCTTTGGTTTACATCCCAAGAAATTTATGTTCATCTGATTGCTAGGTTCATGTTGAAGATATATTGTCTTTTTTTGTCAAATATCAATTTTATTCAAGCATTTCTTGTAAACTGCAAATTAGGACAATCCATTATGGTAATCTAACAGATTGTCTGAAACTAAGTTGCTAGAGTTTCAGAATGTCTAAAACTCTATCTGCTAATTAAAAGTACTCATTGAATGTTTGAAACGTTAAATGAATGGAAACTGAAAATAGCTAGCCTACTGTACATATCCGGCAACAAGCTAAATTGCTAACATTCTGTAGCTAAGTTTTGTCGCTATTTGTTTTTACAGCCGAAATGGATTCAGGCAGATCTTTGACCGATATGATTATGGAAGGTTTCCCTCCAGGTGGAGTGTCTGACAATATCTCACCTCATAATGAAATACAAGCACGCGATGAGGTCCCTGCTACCGTCAAAGGAAATAAAAGAAGGTCCAAAAATTTGACTCTTAAAGAGGACGAGATGTTGGTGTCAGCGTGGCTAAATGTGAGTTTGGATCCTGTGAGAGGAGCCAATCAATCAAAAGATACCTATTGGAAAAGAATACATGATTACTTTCATTCAAAAAAGGATTTTGAATCTAATCGCACACAAAGTTCTCTAATGAGTCGGTGGTCTAGTATACTACATGACTGCAACATATTTGCTGGTTGTGTTTCGAAGGTAGAGGCCCGAAATCAGAGTGGTGCATCTGTTGATGACAAGGTTAGATGACCTACCTTCACATGCTAATTTCCTATATGTTTTAGCTGAATCTCATGTGTCATCTTTGTTTCCCATTACAACAAGCAAATGCATTAACTATGTATAAGAATAACGACCCATTACACAGGACTTTCCAGTACATACATTGCTGAAAAATACTGAAAGACCATTCGAAGTGGACGAATAGGCGCCAGCCAACTGGACCTCAGAAACCATTAAGCAAAAAGCAAAAGACCACTACTGATTCAACTCCTGCTATTGATGCACCAGACCCTGTCACTGGTACTGTAGCTGAGACTGAAACCACAATAACCACAGTGCCGAGGCCTACAGGGACTAAGAAGGAAAATCTAAAATTAAAGCAGCATTCAAGCATTGAAGCTTTGGATTATTTATTGGCAAAAAAGAAAGAGGTGGATGCTGAGAAGGAGTTGAAGAAAGAGGAGAGGGAGTTGAAAAAACAAGAGATGTGCCAAAAAGCCCTTGCCTTAACTTGACAAAAAAAATTGATTTTGAGCGGGATCGAGAAGAAGAAATAATTATAAATATTGATATGAGCACCATGTCAACCAGACAGCAACAGTTTTACGATGATCAACAGAAGAAAATACTTGTAAGACGGCTTGGAAATTAGTAGAACCATGATTTCGAATTTTTTAGATTTGAGCATAGTGTGAGACATGTTTAATTTTCTGAAACATTTTAGTTCACAGCATATCAGATTGATTAATGTTCTTGCATGAACCTTGTTATCTATATTATTCTGTAAAGGAGCTGCTTTTGACGTTTGCACCATCACAAATATATTTGGGCTCGTGACACTGCATTTGCTCTCTGGAACCAACTGTAGCCTGTTCGACAATACATAGAAGTGCAGGTTGGACACTGCCCTGAGGTCCTCTTCATAGCAGATTAATTTAGTCAGCTACTGTATTATGTATTGCAACCTGCCTAGTGTTTTGTACCTTTGCATCTGGGGTTTTCTGTTTTTAACAAATGTACAGTTATGTTTTTAACAAATGAGTCCTGTCAGGCTATGGTGAGTGCTTCCACTGCTAAACTGTCAACAAAAGACATGTTGGTCTGAAACTGACAACAAACTATTTTTGGAGGACTAAGTTTGCCCTTCTGCTCTGCAGTACAAGTACTTGCATCTGAGAGCCATTGTACATGCAACAGGGAAAAAGAACCATTCCTTGCATCAAAGCAATGTTTGCAACTAGTGTTGCAGGCTTTCAAGCAAAACATTCAGGCTTTCAATATAAATGAAAGGCAAGCTTGTTACAAAAAAAATATGCCTTGAACTTTTACAGTATCTAGTAAATCAAACAAAGAACATAGGTCTGGAAACTAATATATAATGCCTTGATGTTGTGATAGTAAATGAAATTATTCAACAGTAATATTTGTATATAAATCTGGAAAATTATGCCACAAGTGCTCGATAAGGTCGGCTTGAAGCTGTGTGTGTGTCTCCTTGTCCTTGATCTTCTTGTAATTCTGCATAAATGCATCGAACTCAGGTGTAGCATCGTGTGATACAGTCACCTTTTCTCCCACATCATCATATCTGAAATCTTTTTCGTCAACTCCCTCGTCTTCAACAATCATATTGTGCATAATGATACAAGCCGTCATGACAAGTTGAATTGTATCCTCATCCCACACACGTGCCGGTGCTCGAACAATGGCAAAGTGAGCTTGTAGAACCCCAAATGCTCATTCGACATCCTTCCTACAAGCTTCTTGTGCTTTTGCAAAATATTTGTTCTTATTACCCCGTGGCTCGGGTATGGTCTTCACGAATGTGGCCCAAGATGGATATATACCATCTGCTAGATAGTAACCCATAGTATAATCATTCCCATTGATGCTATAATTTACCCATGGCCCTTGACCTTCAGCAAGCCTTGCAAATATAGGAGATCTGTGAAGAACATTTATATCATTGTGCTAACCTGGCATCCCAAAGAAAGCATGCCAAATTCAAAGATCTTTAGAAGCAACAGCTTCAAGAATAATTGTAGGCTCCTTTTTATGTCCCCTATACATACCTTGCCATGCATAAGGACAATTCTTCCAGGTCCAGTGCATACAATCAATGAAACCAAGCATGCCAGGAAAACCTCTACTCTCACCAATCGCAAGTAATCTGGCAGTATCATCCTCATTGGGCAACCTCAAGTATTCATGTCCAAATACCTGAACAACAGCTCTGACAAACTTTCTAAGACTTTCTAGAGAAGTACTCTCCCCAATACGGATATAGTCATCCATAGCATCAGCTGCTACTCCATAAGCTAACATCCGGAATGCCGCCACCACCTTCTGCAAACAAGATAGTCCTAGGGTTCCGGCTGCATTCCTCTTCTACACGAAATAGTCATCATACTTCTCAACGGCATTCATTATGCGGACAAACACGTGACGCCGCATTCGAAACCTATGACGTCAGATTAAAAAAATTATTCAGACCTCAATGCATACACTAAACATAGGTCAATAAAATTTAAGAGAATTAACCTACGCCTGAAATAACTCGGTCCATACGTAGGATTATCTGAGAAATAATCTTCATACAATCTGCAGTGTCCCGACTGCCTATCACGAATCACAACACGATGTCGCTCTACGGATCCACGATGGCATGCTGGATTGACAATGTCTGATAGTACTATATGCTCTGCTGCAGTATATACCTCATCGTCATCATCCGACGATGACGACGACGACGACGACGAAGAATCCATCAGCTCGTTAACTACATCTTCAAATTCCATTATGAACCTTTGATTAGGAGGGTCCTAGGAATCTGCTTGAACACCTAACCAGGATTAAAGAAAGAAGATGAGTGTCGATCTACTGATTTGATAACATGACCTAAAGAAAAATCATATCAAGGATACACGATGACCTACCTGAACACGTACAGGGTAGCAGCAGCCCGTCGCCACCAGGATCAGCGTCTTGTGCTGGTGACGCACGCGCGATGTCGCCGCCAGGAGCCCAGAATGCGACGATCTTCTATTGACGCGAAGGAGCACAGCCGCCGCCAGGACGTTGCTGCGGACGACTCCAAAGGAATATATCGTAGAAAATTTCAATCGGCAGGTGGAATAGGTCCATGGTAGTTGACGAACGTGGCAATTTTTTAATATACAAGATGAGAAATAGCAAGACTATTGGAAAACTCTTCTTTTTTTAGGACTTCTATATTTTACAAAAGAGCTAAACTATGTAATTTGGCTATTTATTTTACCACATCTGTTAGAGATGCTTTAAGATGGTTTTAGTTTTTCTAGATACATTGTTTTAATTAATGGAAGTAAAAAACTGTTTAGTAGAGATTCTCGGTTTCTCTTCTGCAACTACATGTGTTTGCTTCCGGTTCATGCAAGCAACTGAAATGGAAAAGCCTACTTAACTAGCCCTTCAGGGTTGTATCTTTTCATGCACATAAGAAGTACATAGACACAGGATCCATTTGATATATAGCACTAATTGTTAGCTAACTAATTTTTAGCTCTAGTCTATCTAGATAGTATAGTAATAGATGAGCTAATTTTTTAGTCAATCCTTCAACTAGTTGTTAGCCAACCTTAGCTAATTTAGATTCATTTTTAGCTCTAACTGATAACTAGCTCTAGCGGATCAAAAAATGCCCTATGCACAAACGTGTGTTGGAATTAAAAAACTCAAACCACTAGGATGATAGCTTAATTTGGATTAAAAGAAATGATTTCTGGATTATGAGAAATCCCATTTTTATGGTTTTCCAGTCCTGTTCTACACCTTATGTCTTGAAATATAAGGTCTTCAAGTGATCCTAAGGCAAATAAGGAGCCTTGCAAAAGACTATCTTGCCCTTCACTAATTAAAACAAAGAGAGTAGTTCAGTTGTTACTTTTCTTAGCTACCGGACGACTCTTTTGTGTGACACCATGTTTAAAAAAATCTAAGTATTTCCTGCCATAAAGACGAGGAGAGTGGGGCAGGCGTTTATAAGAACCTAGTAGAATATCTAAATCTTGGTAAAAATTTAAACTCAGGATCTCTTATATTTTAGGATAGATAGAGTATCTCTAAAACTGATAACCACCTCCTGGTTGATGGGGATCTTTGGCTTTTCTTGAGATTAGAAACTGTTTTTATATTTGGTTGTCTTCCGAATTGTGTCAAGAGACCGAAACTAGAAACCCTAACTACCAAACGGCTCTTCGGATCCGTGTTTTTTCATGCAGACAACAAAGTAGATTAAAAAAAACTCGACCCGCGGGGGTAAGACAGCCCCGGGCATTGTGCTTAAGAAGAAGACCGAACCTCTGTCCCACCCATACACAGCGGCACCGTAGCTCTCGTGAGACTGGGCTGGCCTTAGACTTGTGCTTTGGCGTGGGGCAGACGAGGAAATTTTTTTCAACACGCAAATAAACTGCGCATCCTCCGACCAACAAATCCGCCCTCGTGGGGGTTGAACTCTAGCCGGCAGGGTGCAAAGCGCACAGCCAGACCAACTAGTCTAGCATTCACTTGCAACAACAAAGTAGATAGGCATCTCACAAATAGATAGGCATCTAACAGACAAAGGGTCCTTTGAAATACAGGATTTCACAGAAATTACATAGGAGTTTTATAATATGAATCAATTTATTTTTACAGGAATAACAAAAGAAATAGAAAAAAAACTCACGTTCCAAATGAGCTGACATGGAAGCAATTAACATCTTGAGGGCCTGTGTACGTGGAGTAAGGACAGGTTACCCGCTCATTGTAACCTCGTCTGGCTGCCTTCCACTACGTGAAAAACGGTTTGTAGCAACGGAATAAATTTTTTTTAGGGACGGCTGGTGATGGAGCCGCCTCTACAATGGCGTGTTCGGGATCCACGAGACCAGCCGCCCCTACAAATAGAACAGCAGGGGCGGCTGGTGATACGAGCCCCCTATAAATGGATAGGATTTGTAGGGGCGGCTCACTCACCAGCCGCCCCCGGTGTTGCTATTTGTAGGGGCGGCTGGTGATTGAGCCGCCCCTACAAATGCCGCGACTGAAAACTTACGAGCAGCTAACCTAGGTCTAGGGCCACGCCGGCCTTTCTGCCCACCCGAGAGGCGCTAGTACTTGCACGCATATAAAACAGAGGGTGCACACTGGCTAGGGTTTGGCACCCGCACTTGCCGCCGCCGGCCTCCTTGCTCCTCTGTCCGTGAGCTGCAGCGGCGTAGATCGAGGTAGCCGCGTCGGACAGCCAGGCCTAGGAGGCGGTGGCCGCACGGACTACGTAGGCCGTGGGCAGTGGCGGCGTCTGCGCCGATCCGGGAGACTAGGCCGCGTGGATCTGGCCAGTAGTGTGAGATTGGTTTATATGTACTTTTCTAGCTTGCGGGCTCCGCGGCCAGCGGGCGAGGCGACGTGCGGTTGTAGCCGCCGGCAGGCACGCGACGCCACGACTGTTGCTGAGCTTAGGGCTGGGCGGTGGCGCGGAACCCGTCGGCGTGGGGCTACGAGCAGCGGCGGCGGCGGCGAGGGCAGGGCTGCGGCAGTGCAGCCTGCAGGAGGCCACCGAGGAGCCAACGGCCGGGCGGCCGATGCTGCAACTGCCGTGCTGGGTCGGCCACCGTTGCCACCGCCATACGGTTTGGCGACAGCCGGCAGCTGCCGGAGTCTGGTGCCCCCTCATTGTCATGCTCCTCCGCCTACTTCACGCCCAAATCTGGTATCTGTTGTCATGGTGATCTCTTACTTCTGATGGATTTGTGCATGATTGGGGATCTAGGGTTAGTACTACTGATGGATCTAGGGTTAGTACTACTGATGGATTTGCGCATAGACGTACAAGTGATTGGCATTCTAGATTAAACTCGTATAGAGCAATCCTACATATTTGCCATTAGCAATTTGCCACTGGAATTTGCAATTGAAATTAGAAGATGGCGTTGCAGCAGGCCTTCTAGATTAAACTATTTGGGCTCTTATGTCTTCAAGTATCCGATTTAATAAATCCATGCTGTCAGAATAGTGTTTTACTCGTTTGATTTTATTTTTTAGTGCAATTTACAATGAAAAAGGTCGAACCTGTCATAATCAATATAGAAGCCTATAGTTATGTAATCCCAGGGAATCAAACTTAAATAGAGGAAGCTGTGATCCTTGGTCAATTATTACTGAACCTTAAACTCGTATGGAGTAGTTGTTTTTTTTCTGAAGTGGTGCTTGGTTAGAGACAACAATGGTGGTAAAGCAGCAAATATGCTTCTCTAGGTTTCCTGAGCGTAAACTCTTGCCCATTTGAATATACGCAGTATAAAACAGATCTATAATTTACTTTTCTACTAATTTCTTTCTGGTTAAATGCTTTTGTTTTGCTGTTTTTTTGTCTTTATATCCAGATGACATCAACTGTATTAGTGAGGTTCAATTGCTTAACCTGATCATACTAGAAAGAAGATCCAAATATTGGATGCCCTCTAGCTATTTATTCCAGCTTTATTCAACTGCTCTCCGATGTCCCCCCTTGCGAAATCTTCCTTTTTTCTGGTGCTTGTGTGCTTATGCTTCGTTTGGGCCTTCGTGTTTGATCACTGCAGGACGTGAGCAACATCTGGGAAGGTCCCTGACCATCAGGTTTATAAGATCATGCTTCCAATTTCTTATCTGCATAGATGTGTTCGTGTTGTTTGGGGATACCTGCTGCTGCTTTCAAGCTACTGGAATATGCTAGATTTAAACATGTGTAAAGCATAATGCAAGCTCTCCAACACTGACATATTGCTTCTGTATTTTCAATTTGTCCTCGTTGTCTTCTATGCCTATATAATATATAGTGATCAAATTTAGGATCTTCTTTGTTGAGATTGGTTTATATGTACTTTTCTAGCTTTTGCAAGCCTATTCTTTACCTTGCAATACAACTATTCGTGTTTGAATGTCTTCTAGGATTACTTGATTAGCAAAGAACTAGTAATGACTCAAATGTACTGTGTAGGTAGTTCTAGTCACAAACAAACTTGGACCACATCCTCACAAGAAATAACAAGTTGTGACGGCACTTGTAGATTGTCAGTATGCACTTGTGATACCTAGAGTCCGACATCTGCATTGCTTATCATATGCTATTGCAGTATTTCATAGGTCTGTTGTATTATGTTAAACTCTGCCATTAGTGAACTTTGAATTTACTTGATCATAATAAGTTATATTCATTTATCCTGAATTCTTGATGCACAGATATCGTTAAGTTAACTTGCGTCCACACTAACATCATACTTGTTGTGTTGTTGACAAAACATTGTAATTATTTGGCCTGCTAATATTTTGCCATAACACATTTCCCTTTCTGTCACTAACATATTAGATCCTCTGTATATGTGCAGGACCTGATGCAGACAAAATTTATGTCCTAGTAATTGTTGACAATCAATCTTGTGATCATTGTCCCAGCAACTTTGACAACCCAGAGGAAAGAAATTCAACACATAACTACTATTAGAAAATTTACAGGAACAGACTTCGGATTTGCTAAAAAATGTAAATTTAAATTTGTTTAGCTGAAAAATGTACTGTAGGGCGGTTGGTACTGTAGCCGCTCCTACAAATCAATTTGTAGAGGCAGCTGGTGTTATCAGCCGCTCCTACAAATCGATTTGTAGGGGTGGCTACAGTACCGACCACCCCTACAAATACATGATTTGTAGAGACGGTACGATAGAGGCTACA
The DNA here is from genome assembly GCA_904845875.1 of Miscanthus lutarioriparius. NCBI lineage: Eukaryota > Viridiplantae > Streptophyta > Magnoliopsida > Poales > Poaceae > Miscanthus > Miscanthus lutarioriparius. The sequence continues at coordinate 105,483,113 of CAJGYO010000005.1, forward strand.
AACGATCTCCAGCCGCCCCTACTACAAATGCTTACTGTAGCAGTGTTCCACACGCTCGCCGCACAACCTCGTCGACGAACTCCTGGACGTGCCGGTCCGATGACCCGCCGGGCGCCGCGGCGGCACGGGCCACCGCGCTCCACGACCTGGCGCTGGACAGCATGGCGTCGGCCTCTGGCCCCGCCACGGCGGCGTCCACCCTGAGCTCGTCCACCAGGAACTTGGCGTCCGTGCACTGGTCGCCCCATTGGGGGAAAGCTACCACGGGCACGCCGCCGGCGGCCACCGTCTCTAGCGTGGAGTTCCAGCACGCGTTCCTGCGGGCTCCACGGCACGACCATGCCGCATCCCGCGACGGTGTCCAGGAACCCCTCCGGGAGCAGCGGCGGGTATCCGACCGCACCACCCACAGGAAGGGCCGGCCGGTGGACGCGAGCCCGTGCGCCATCTCCGCGACTTCCTCGGCGGACAGGACCACGACGCTGCCCACCTACACGACGGAGCGCGGCGGCTGCGCGTCCAGCCACCCCACGCAGTCGTCGTCCGCGGCCTTGATCAGGTCACCCCGCACCGCGGCGCCGTCCTCCTCGAGCTCGATGAGCGGGCCCACGGGGATCAGCTGCGGCGGCGCGGCGTGACGCCCGGGAGCGCGGCGAGCACGTCGCGCTCGAGCTCCGTGAAGGAGTTGACGAACAGCCACGCCGCCTTGTCCACGTTGCGGAACTGGCCCAGTATCGCGTCGGCGATCATCTTGTACGGGTTCGACGGGGGCAGAAACGACGGCACATCGGCAACGGACAGCGGCGGGAGGCCCGGGAGCACGACCCGCGCGTCGGTGTCATCCTCAGGCGGGAACTCCACCAGCCCGCGCGCGTAGTGGTAGTAGAGCGAGAGCACCGCGCACGACTGCACCCACAGCACCGCGGCGGGGACGCCCGCCTCCGCCGCGACGTCGACCACCCACGGAAGGAACGGGTTGCCGACGACGTACGTCACTGGCCGCCCCACCTCAGCCTGGCGCCCGAGCAGCTCGGCGAACGCTGCCGGCGCGGACGTCTCGAAGTACCGCATGAGGTCGTCCTTCTCGTTACCGTGGTCGTCCAGGAACTCGAACCGGATGCGGCCGCTGCCCACGCGCACGCCGTCGCCGCCGGTCGACACGACCCCCGATGAGGAGGCGGCCGCGAGGCAGGCGCCGACGCCGGAGGTGGTGCAGCAGGTGACGAGGAGGCCCTTGGCCGCGAGGCGCTTGGCGAAGCGGGGCGTAGGGTTCAGGTGGCCCTGGCTCGGGAAGCAGACGAGGACTACATGGGGCGGTGCGTCCGCCGCGACTCTTCGCGAGCGGAGGTGTCATTGAAAAATGCAGCTGCCTCGCTATATATATCTATTGAGTTTTTTTAAAAAAAACGAACGGGGACTGATTATTCACGTTTGTATCTATGGGAACTGATTATTCACGTCTATCGATGCAGGTACCGACGCTCGCTACCTCCTCAACAACAAAAGGCCCATGCCGACCAAAGTAATAAAACTCACAGAAGAGTGTAAATAAAGACACTCATATACACCTCTATAAACATACATATACCCTATCTCTACGAGCAACTCTAAAAGAACGAGTTGGAGTTACCACAAACATCTCGCTAACAATAGCGTCATTATATCCAAAATTTAAGAAAATACAAACACTCAGACTAAGTCAAGACTTGAACTCTGACAGGTTCCACCACCGGAAACCTAGCAACCAAGCTATTGCTCGATTCGCGTCTCCAAGTACTCTTCAGCCTCCCTTTTTTCTCTCAATTAGTCCATTTCTCTATGGATTAAGCAAATAAACCTTAAATACTATCCTTCCATTCTAAATACATAAGTTTTATTATATTTCACTACCGGACTCAGTGAATTTGTCGAGTGCCAGGGGCACTCGGCAAAGCCCAATTTGCACTCGGCAAAGGCTTTGCCGAGTGCTGCACTCGGCAAAAAAAAGAGTCGGCTAAGACGTCTTTGCCGAGTGTCTTTTGTCGGGCACTGACACTCGGCAAAGTTGGAACCGAAAAAAAACCCGAAAAAAATGGAAATTTTTACCCAAAAAAATGGAATTTTTTTTTTAATTGGTGGAGGCCCCCACCGGTCAGCGCCCATCCATCTCCGGCTTTTTTCGCGTAAATTTCACGACTACGCGGCCGACGGGATTCGAACCCAAGACCTCCCACTGCGCACAAACCTCCTCTACCACTACACCACACTATCACTTGTGTCCTGATTCCGTTTTAGTTCCCAATATATTATACTAAACCGAGTGTAAATTATTTGTTTGAGGCCCTAAACGAATTCAAATAAAAAAGTTGTGAATTACAAAGTTTCATAACTTTTCGAGATCTACACTTTTAGTTTAGGAAGTTTTTTCATTCGAGGTCGTTTACAAAATTTGAATTTTAAAATTTTAAAATTCAAACACAGTTTTGCATGACAAGATGTTTTCAAATCAAAAAGTTGCCAACTACAATGTTTCATAACTTTTGGAGATCTACAATTTTTATTTAGGAAGTTTTTCCATCCGAGGTCTTTTGAAAAATTCAAATTTTAAAATTTTCAAATTCAAACGTCGCTTTTGCACGACAAAATGATTTCAAATCAAAATGTTGCCAACTACAAAATTTCATAACTTCTCAGGATCTACAAAGTTTATTTTGGTCATTTGTTCATCTGACCTAGTGGTAGTAACATTGTTCACAAATCATATATATCTCTCTTATACTTTCATGAAACTAATATGAGAGATGTATATTTTATGAACAACGTTATTGTCGTTTTGTCAAATAAAGAAATGACCAAAATAAACTTTGTAGATCTTGAGAAGTTATACAACTTTGTAGTTGAATTTTTTTTCATTTGAATTCATTTAGGGCCTCAAAAATTGATTCGAAAAACTGATTTGCTGAGGGCCAAAAAAATGCATACGGCAAAATGCCTCTTTGCCGAGTGCCAAAACATAGGCACTCGGCAAAATTCGGCTTTGCCGAGTGCTAGAAAAAAGGCACTCGGCAAACTGAGAGTAAATTGCTTGTTTGAGGCCCTAAATGAATTCAAATCAAAAAGTGGTCAACTATAAAGTTTCATAACTTTTTGAGATCTACAATTTTCATTTAGTAAGTTTTTCCATCCGAGGTCGTTTGAAAATTTTGAATTTTAAATTTGAGAGATTCAAACGTAGTTTTGCATGATAAGATGATTTCAAATCAAAAAGTTGTCAACTACATAGTTTCATAACTTTTGGAGATCTATAATTTTCATTTAGGAAGTTTTTTCATCCGAGGTCGTTTGAAAAATTCAAATTTTAAAATTTTCAAATTCAAACGTCGTTTTTGCATGACAAGATGATTTCAAATCAAAATGTTGCCAACTACAAAATTTCATAACTTATCAAGATCTACAAAGTTTATTTTGGTCATTTATTCATCCGACATAGTGGTAGTAACATTGTTCATAAATCTTATATATCTATCTTCTACTTTTATGAAACTAATATAAGAGATATGAGAGATGTAGATTTTATGAACAACGTTATTGTCGCTTTGTCAAATGAAGAAATAACCAAAATAAACTTTGTAGATCTTAAGAAGTTATACAACTTTGTAGTTGAAAAGTTTTTCATTTGAATTCATTTAGGGCCTCAAAATTGCTTCAAAAAATGATTTGTCGAGGGCCAAAAAAAATGCACACGGCAAAAAAGCCTCTTTGCCGAGTGCCAAAACAAAGGCACTCGGCAAAATACATTTTGCCGAGTGCCAGAAAAAAACACTCGGCAAAGACGTATTTTGCCATGTGTTTTTGTTTGCCGAGTGTATTTTATTTGGCACTCGGCAAACACGGTCTTTGCCGAGTGCCCGATAAAATACACTCGGCAAAGCCTTGGCACTCGGCAAATCGCCGGTTTCCGGTAGTGTTTGTAGAGCCTATATTTAGGTGCATGATAAAAACATAGATACCTAGAAAAATCAGAACAACTTATAATTAGGAACAGAGGAAAGTACCTAGGAGACATGAGCAAGAGGCATTTGACATTGCTGATCGGCCAGTAAACGACACATCCACAGGGCGCGGCACGTCAGCGATGGTTGAGGCAGGGAGAGGCTTGGGGCAAAACCCTACTAAGCTAATGCAGTTACCACTGAAAAAAGAAATCAAAATTTGGTCCTCTCTAACAACAGAAAAATTGCATTTCTACCCCGCCACTGGTTGGTGATCAGCATGGACAACAAAGTGCACAAGGCATAGGGCCGGTATGGAAGGTTGAGTGGAATTTTTGGACATTGATCAAATTATTAGAGGACTTTTTGTGTAATATTAGGACTTGTTTGGATACACTCATATCCACTTTATTTTACGTGTACTGGTGTGTAAAATAGAAGTTAATCTACTCCAACACACGTAAATTGAGATGACAAGGCCATAGATTATTTCATTTCAATTGTAAGAATTTTTTTATATATTTCTTGAGATTGAGCGAAACCTTGAAATATGCCGTGCCTCACACGTCATTATTCCACGTATCTCATCGATCTTCGAAGTTCTTTTGGGCTTTTGGCACACCCTGACCCTGGCAGGAAAATAAAAGCGAAATGAAACAAATGGCACGTAATCACTCCTTTGGGACGATCTTGACGCCCTTGATGAGGAGCCCCTTCTTCCAGAGCCCACCGTCGTACTCAAACAGGGAGATCTCCAGCTCGCCGCTGTGTCCCACTCCCCCCGGCTGCGCCTTCACCTCCCCGGCCTTGAGCTCCAGCCACTGCTTCGTGGGCCTCTCCTGCAGCTTCTCCTTCCGCTCCTGCACCGTGCCGTCGGGGAACCTGAGCCGCAGGTTCACCGGCACGGACCACCCGTACGCCGGCTCCGTGAGCATCACCTGGAAGACGACGTCGTAGCTGGCCCCCGGCGTGAGGTGCGACAGCTCCAGCTTCCCGTGCACCTCCAGCCAGCACACGTTCTGCAGCGACGCAGCCTCGATCTCGGAGTCGCTGCTTAGTTGGTTTTCATATGCCAGCAGCAGCAGGTTCAGAGATCAGAACAGAGCAAAAGTCAGCCAGTGTACAAACAAGACTTGAATTGAGCATGCATGTTTAATTGCTGAAGCACTACGTACTTTGTTTCTTTGACGGGATGCCAGATCCAGTATCTGGGATCATCGCTCCAAGTGATGGACAGTGCTCTCGCGAACAGCATGAAGCAGTTGCACCTGGTTTTCTCGTGCACCCAGTACTTCTGCATCACCATCAATCGTGGCGCCAACAGGTGAGCACTGCAGTGACGATCTAGCTTGTGGCACCGAGCCACTCCCACTGCACTAGTAAGCATCAAAGGTTCAGGAGTATACGTGTTCGTGCCTGAAACTTACCTTCGTTTTTCCAGCCAGGTAGACCCCTGTGCTGTACGCCTGATCCTCCAGTTCGGCTGCAGCCGCAGCAGTGACGCCCGTCGCGGCCTGCGCAACTATCTCATGGAACTTGTGAGGAAGCGGCGCCCTCTTCGACTGGGCCTGGTTGCTGTTGCTACCAGTACCAGAGGCAGCGCTGCTCGCCACCACCGCCACGGCCCCGCCGTCTCCGGCGCGCGACGAGTCGGACGGCGGCGTCTCCTGCCGCGACGTCGACATCGACGCCCCCATTGATGCTCTGCCTGCAGTCTACCTGAAACTGAAACTCGATCGCTGCACGAAAGCTCAGCGCTCGGCTGCCATATATATATGGCTGCACTGCAGAAAGAAGAACCAGAAGGTAGGCTAGAGCTGATGAACAAGAACAAGATGATGTGAGATGGAATTTTAAGATTGCTGATAATTACGAAGTGGAGAGGGAATAATGTAGAGCCGTTTGACTTTTGCCTCCGTGGACGGCATGCATGCGATGCGAGGTGTCCAGAGGAGAGGATCGTTATTCGTTATCGAGCAGGCGATCGAGACGGCATAAGGCGCCGTTCGGTTACACTGTTCCCGGCCATTCCTGGCCAAGAATGGTTCCGGTGCTATTCAAAATATTGAAGAAACCGCAGGTCAGAAATGATTCTGGCCAGGAACTGTGGTAACCGAACGAGGCCTAAAGCGGCCGCGGTTGCGGCGGGGAAAAGCGGGGAGCTGAGCCTGTTCTTTTTGCTCCACAGCTTTCAGCGTGGTATCTGATTCGAGATGATGAAATTTGTAGCGCGGAAACGGTGGTGTTACAGGACAGGAGAATCCACTAGCCTGCGGCTGAGGGTAGCCAGCAGGATTCACATGCAGAGCAGAGTTTGCACTGATGCTGCGAGCAAAGTTTTTCTGGCAAGACGCAGTTGAAAAGTTCAAACTCTGTATGCTCTCTCTAAAAGCCGGTAAGGTTTACCTCTGTCAGAGAGAGAGAGAGAGAGAGAGAGAGAGAGAGAGAGACAGCGATATGCATGTGTAGCAAGTCCAAGGTTCAGAGAGTTCCACTTTCCTTTCTTAATACAATCCATGTATGCATTTTACTTGATCGTGAATGAACGATAGAAATAACAGAATTTGACCGCCGGAGTTCAATACAATCTGAATCTCTAGTCACTGCCCATCTCTGTTAAGCAACGATGATACTTGCGCGAACGATTAGGGAGAGCATTCTTGTTCACGTTAACACTTGGCGCGGTTGACATGCATGTATGTTCAAGATGAAGCTAGCTGACTAATCATCGTTGGAACACTATAAACGACTACTACACTGATTCCAATTGGGGGAAAAATAAGATTTGATTACCAGTGGAGACGTGCTAGCTCCCGGACGTCCGACGGCCGTTTTCCGCGAGCGCCTGCATAGCCTACCCCTTCATCCGCTAATTTGCCAAGCCTCTATGCGCATCGTGCCGTCGTCGCGTCCGTACGAATCGCTCGCAATCCGCCTTGTCCGCCTCGATTCGACCCACCCCATCCGTTCACCTTGCCCTGTCGTGCCCCTGACCACCGCCCCAGCGCGCCGCGCACCACATCCGCCGACCATCGGCTCGCCGCGCTCCATTCCCCGGCGCTTGTGTCGTGCCACCATCACTCCCCCGCGCCCCTAACTCTCGGAACAACATGAAACACGTGTAACATGAAACACTTGAATGCAACATACGTCTGAAACAGATGAAACATCTGGAATGTACACTTGCAACATATGTATGAAAACATATGCAACATCCAGATAGAACACTTGCATTTTGCAACATGGAAACACTTGCTGCAACGGAAGACTGGAACAGATAAAATATTTGGAACATACAGTTGCAACATATGTGTGAAACATATGCAACATCCAGATCAAAACGCTTGCAACATACGTCTAGAACAAATGAAATATTTTGAACAAACTCTTGCAACATGTCTCTGAAACACTTACAACATATGCAACATGTGCAACATCTCCGATTTATTTTTGCAACATCCATATGAAATAACTGCAACAAAGCTTTAAAACATCTGAAATATTTGAAACATAAGGGAGGGTGAGCGCCTGTGCCGGTCAATTCCGGTCGTCGAGGTGGGAGCTGACAGCCAGTGGCGGCCACGCGAGCACCACTAACATCCAGCACCAGCGCCACACGCGAGCATCACCGCTACCAGCGTCGCCAGCACCGGGCTTGGGTCGGCCGGGCGGGCGGCGCGCGCGACGGGCGGAGCGAGCACCACTAGCACTAGCGCGCACGACTGGAGGGAGCGGCGGCGCGTGCGACGGGAGGGGCGAGAGGCGCGCACGACGGGACGCGAGCGAGCGGCGGCAGATGGGACGCACGGCAGCAGCGAGGGGAGTGTGTGTCCGCATCAGGACGGGGCAAGCGCAAGACGCGTTGCGACAGGGGAGGAGGAAGCGGAAGGGATAAAGATGGATGATTTTTTTAATATATAAACTCACGGCCAGAGCGAGCAGTGGCTAAAAGCGCAACCAACGAAGTGGTGGGTGTGCGGGAGTGTCCGACGTGTCGGATGTAAGACGCACCATGAGAGTTTAGACCAAGTTGGCCTTTTACATCATGATGAGGTTCTAAAATCAAACGAACAAGCCCATATAATGTCCTAACTCGCCGCCCAGACCTGCCATTTCCTCCGATATGGCGATATGTATGTGTCTGGGCCTGAGGAGTGACGACGCCTCGTTCAGCCCGGCTCAGAAGCACAATACAATCCGGTTTCTGGCTAGGCCACGGGAACAGCCCACACCACACCAATTCGAGTCAACGATGGCCCCGAGCCGACCGAGGCCGAGGCGGCAGGGCGAAGGTTTTCTCCGACCTCGCCGGCCGCTTCGCCGCTCCTCCGGAGTCCGGAAGGGATACACTGCTGGATACCTCGGCGCCCGCGTCGCGGTGTCTCGTGGCCGTGCGATGGATTCGGATCCCACCGGCGATCTCGGGGCGCTCCGGCTACTACTTGTGTACCCGGACTACGAGTCTAGGAGTTTACTCATCAAACGGCATTGAAGAGCTGAGGAAGGAAAGGTTCGGATACACCTACACTGCAATCCCTCCAATTTGACATGACTTTCCCCGCGCCTTCTACTCCGTCACCCGCCACTGCAATGGCAAATCCCCCACGTGAATCTTAGTGGTTGAGTAGCAGTCACGAAAAGTCTTCTTTGTTTATATACAGGATTAAGTCACTTTTGACTCTCAACTACTGTCCGTCTAGTGTTAGTATCATAACTATCAAAACGGTTTACTTTTAGCACTGCGCGCGGAAAAGGCGGTTTTGTCCGGCTTGGAACGGGTTTGACCATGCCACGCTGGCAATGACCGTCACGTAGGACGCTGGCCTGCATCTCATTGACATGTGGGGCCCGCGCGTCACCTACTCATTCCCTCCTTCCTCCAGCTCTAGCAGCATGATGGCCGCCGGACAAGCAGGCGGCCGCGCCAAGGCCGACGAGCGGGATGCCGTGCTGCTACCTCCACTGGCTGCCCCCGGCGGAGGCGCCCGCGGCCTGCGGCCCCTGTCCCTGCAGTGATGCATGGCGGAACCCTGGCAGCATCCCACCGGAGGAACATCCCCTCTAGCAGTGGGTAGCTGAGCGTCGCACCGTAGCACATGAGGAACAGCTACGGGAGCAGCTCGCCGGCGAATTGGAAGCCGCTGTAACACCCCTGGTGTTACGAGCTTGTTTAGCACCGCGATTTATGCCTAAGAAAAATTTCCGAATCGAGTTTCTCGGGTTTTTAATATAAAACATATTTAAGGCGATAAACGAATCCTGGGTGACTTAGTTTCGTGGACTCAAGTAAATGCTCAAGTTAAATTACGCAGTACTAAGAAATATTTAGGAATGTCCGGTAACGATTTTAGCAAATAAATGACAAATGGTTTGTTATGTTGCATCGAAAATAAAAACAATTTTTATAACCAAAAATACGATATGAATGGTATATATTACTTAAGTAAAATTCAGAGCATGATTTTTGTGGCAGTTAAAATATCGAATAACAAAGTTTAGTGCTTTAGCCGTGTTTGAAAATATCAATAGTCGGCTTGGTAAATGAATATTCGAGAGTTGAAATAGCAACGAGAGTACCGCTGATCACTCGCCTCACCTACTTCACCGGTGTGATGCGCACGTTAGTGGATGAGTTGGCCGGGCTGCTGCTGCCGTGTACTGCTCTGCTTGTTTTTCCTCTCTCAATGTCGGTTCCATCGCTTCACTCTACGACACCATCAAGTCCTCTGTTCACCTTTGCTTGCCTTGCCTGCCTTGTTGTCTCTGCTGCCACGGTCTTTTCCTTGCCTACCTCTGCCGAACCATGTACCGTTGTGGCAGCGCCCGTGTCGGCTGGCCAACTCCCCGCGCCCTCCTTTTCCTCCCCGTTATCTCTTCTGTGTGCGTGCCCTGCGGTTCGCTGCTGGCCATGCCGCTTACCCCGCCGAACCAAGGCCGCAGTCGCTGCCCCCCCTCCTCGTTTCCTGCCCGTTACCCGGCACTGCCTCCATCCCCCAGCTTCGCCTTCCTCGCAGCGTCTCGAGCGCGACCCTCACCCTGCTCGCTCTCCTCGCCAGCGCTGAGCGCCCGGCCGGACGTGACTCGTCCGCTGCCGCAACATGCCATGGCCGCACCCGCAGCCATCCCTCTTCCAAGCGTTGGAGTCGCTGTCCCAGCTCTCGCTCGCTCCTCCTCGGTCCCCGCCGCCGCGCACGCCTCACTCCCACCGGTGCCGGCTCTCCCTAGCGCCAGCTCACGCGAGCCCCACGGCTCGCTCTGGACATTGCCACTTCCGAGCGCCCGAGCCCCGCTGCACCGTCATTCCGAGCGTTTTCCCCGCAGCCATAGTCGAGCAAGCACCGCCCACCATAGCCGCGCCTCGCCAGCCGTTGGCCGCGCCATTGCGCCGCGCCTTCCGTTCGCCGCCACCATGCTGCGCCGACCACCACCGCCATGAAGGCCGCCGCCGTCCGTCTGCTGGGTCGCGCCGCCTCGACCAATGATGACCGCACGCTGAAGCACTACAACACCCTTACCATGGCGGCGGCATTACCGAGCCCGCAGCGACTCCCTCACTCTGCTTCCCTCTGCTGCACCGGCGCACGCCATCCTGGTGCCGCAGCTCTGCCTCCTCGCCGTGTCACCACCGACTCCGCCGGTGCCGGCCCTCTCCCGCACCACGTCTTCGTTGTCCGCGCCACTACAGCGCCCCGCCGGGCCGTGCCACCACTACATCCTCGCCGTCGGTTCCCCTGGCGAGCGCGCTTGGGCCCACGTTGCCCGCAGTCGCCTCACCGCGGAGCCGCTCGGTCTTGAGCGCCGACGCACGTGGCCGGAGCTCCACGCTCTAGCTTGACCCGAGCCGTGTCCTCCAGCGGGTGCGCCTGGCACCGGGCAAGCCATGAGGCCGCCTCCCCACCGCCGTCGACGAGCGTGCGACCAGATTTCGCCGCCGGCCGGTGGCTCTACTCCGTCCTTTGCTTTTGGGGAAAGAGAGAAAAGGTGAGAAGGTGAGGACGTAAATGCGTAAATAGAGATAACAGTAGGGGTCTCTCGAACAGTAGAGATATAGGAAATATATTATTGGATTATCATCACTTGGAAAATATAACTGGTGCAAAGGAAAAATGTTGACCGGGTAGGGATATGGTTTGGGTATTGGTGGGTGTAAGAGGTTGTGTCACCATGGACGCGGGGCATGACTTGGTTACACTGCTTTCCCTATCTGGTCGGTTAAGGACCGGTCGTTGCAATGGATGCTAGACAAGTCACAGATCTATTGTCCCGAGCACATACTTAGGTATGGGCGCTTGGAAGACTTGTTGCTCTCTTGTTGTGGATCTGGCTCTTTCGGACCGATTGTCAGGGTTTCTTTTTGGTGGAGGAGGTCCTTGCACCGCACTGAGTCCGGGACTCAGGGACGAGGGCTTGAAGTCCCGGTTTGGACGGGGACCTGGACACCTAGGATAGGAGGGTGATGGGTTGGTCCTGCTTGTACCTTGGGTAGAAACGGGGCGTGTGTTTTTGGGGCACCCAGCTAGGGGTATTCATTCGTGAATCGCTGGGAAATCCGGTACGGCTTGTTTTCGTGCCTAGCATCGTAGTAAGAATTGAAAGATGGAAGATGAAAAAAGAAAATCAGATTGCTTACCACCTGCTTGAAAGTAGTACATGTGCTTACATAGAATGGTTAGTTAATAAACCAATGCGGCTATTAATAAAAATCGAATATAAGGACGCACACTTAGTAATGCTTCCTGTAAATGCAATAAACCCACAAGCCAGATAGCCATGCATATCATTGGAGTCTTTTACTTTTCTCCTGTCGGGTAAGTCTTGCTGAGTACAATTGAGTACTCAGGGTTTTATTCCCCCCGTTGCAGGTGACAGGTGGAGGCTTGAGCTGACCTTTGTGTGTGGATTCCTCCTGGTGGGCTCAGAGAGGATTTTCTTTATGCTGTGATCGTAGTTTTTATTTATAACTCTCACCAAATGTTTTTTCATGAATAAAAGCTTTATAATATGTTGTCATAGCTTAGCTATCAATACTTCATCATGCCATTAATAGATATTTATTTTCGCTGTAATTCTGATCACATGTTTATATTCTGCTGTGAAATTAAATTATTTATAACTCTGATAATATGAATACATTCCGCTGTTATAATAATAAATATTATACTCTGATGTTGTATTAAAAGTGATGTAAGAAATGGTTAAGAATGATGTAAGCTTTATTATCTCATTTGTGATCCTGATGGCAAAAATGTAGATTTTTGGGTTCTCCCCTGGGGTGTGCCCGACGGAACCGAGTAATTTAGTGTCCTCCCCTAAGTGCTTAGTGTCTAATGGAAGATGAGCACTCCTGAGAGGCATTAGATTAGGCGGTTTTGCCACAGGTGGTATCAGAGCATAAATGAGAAAATAAAGCTTCGAAAACCTTTTCTAAACTAAAATTTGACAACCTCTTTTTGCAAAAAGTTAGGACATTGTATGCGAAGTTATATAAGTAGCCCTATTACTATGGTTATGTATCCAGGATAGATGGCACTCTGCTGACTTAGGTAGGCTTAATCAATTTTTCTGCAGGTACACTGACTCGTGCATAGTCTGATAGTATCAACTAGCTACAGGGAGAGAACGATGTGCCACAAGTTTGAGAACGGTTGCCCTATATGTTGGCAACAGTGAAAGGACGTATAGGACGTGCATTCATGCATATACTATTTGTGCATTGTAGCGCTCGTATTGCTTGTACATATGCCCTTCATAGGTGTAACGCGTGTCGTATTATGCACGACTGACTCATTCCTGTTCTAGAGTTAGGTCTGCAATGTGGCTTCGTGTTCCGCGTTCGCCCGTGGTTCACGCCTGTTGTGACCCACATCTCCCCGTACCCCTTTTCTATGCTCTTGTCAGACCCTTGCCCTGCAGTCGCACTAGTCAGTAATGGCATCACACGTCGCTCGCCTCGAACGCGCGGAATCTAGTCAATTCGTCGTAGTGACCCCGTGCGGGAACCCTGGTGGACCACGCCACCTTTATAAGCAGAGCCTGACTTAGCCCTTGGTACTACCACTTGGCGCACTTTAGCTCTCTTAGCTTTTCCTTTGAGCCAGCTTTTCGCTCAGCCTTCCTCACCACCACCGCCAGAAATGGTAGGAGCCTAGGTTAGTAGTTACTGCCTAAACATTGAGGGTTTCCTGAATCCTGCATGCCACCCTACAAAAGCTCAGAGTCAGAGATCATCTCAAGTATGAGGGCCATGAGTATGAGAAACATGGCACTGATCGGTGTGAGGTTACCATCTACATCGGGAAGAGTGAAGAGTTCCCCAACCTCACTGAAGCCTAGAGTGTGACCGCAACCGGGTTTAGCTTCACCGACACCTACCAGGTTGTGGCCCGCAAAGCCTTGTTGTACCTCTGCCAGATCTATGAGGAGCCCATTGCCCGTACCCCCATGAGGTTCTTTCCACCTTTGTACAAGAGTCAACGGGCATGGAGGGCTCACATGGAGGCTTTGCAAGGGCGGGATGCACAAGAAGACAGTCCAACCGTGGTGCACTTGACCACGTACCTGCTTGCGCTAGATGAGCAGTATGACCGGCAAGCCTTGGAGCTAAGGGCGTGCCTTCGGTGCGCCGAGGAAGCCGAGATCTTCAATCGGATGCTCCAGGTGCAGCTAGCCGAAGCGCATGCCAGTGCTGCAGCTACTGAGAGTCGAGAGAATGCCATGTCAGAAGCCCTGAAGGAGGTCGAAGATCGGCATGTACATCAGCTGGGTGAGGCCTATCTATTCACTAGGGCCAAGCGGAGGACGCTGGTTGATGAAAGGCAGGATGCCTCGATCTTAGAGGGGATCTCTATCCACCCGCCTGAAAGAAGGAGAACCGGTGATGCAGAACCGCCAGCACCTCCACCTTCAGAAGTGTTAGAAGCAGAACCCTTGATTCCTTTGACTCAGCCAGCGCCAAGAGAAGATGCAGATCCATAGCCTGGACAGTAGAAGAATCCGTCGAGCCCAGAAATGAAGATGTGTGGCTAGAGTAGCTTAGTTGCCTTGGAATGTTGTACCCATAGTAGTAGTGCTTTTCGTCGATGTCCTTCGTATTGTACTCTTGCCGTTGTTGATCCATAGTTGAGATCATCCGTTGTAGGTGAAGCATGTGCCGTGAATGGGAGCCTAAATGCATGTACGTTGTACCCATATAAGACCGTTGAAATACGTATTTTTATTTATTTCGCTGTGTTTATTGTGTTCATCTACCTTAAGTTTCACTAGCCGTGCTTAAAGTTTTCAAGGGCGATATCGAGTGGGTTACAAGAGAAGTTGCCATTCAGATATCAACAAACCAGTCGTGATTGGAGAACATTGGACACTGTATCGACTAATTGTGGATGTCCCAGCAGAACACTTGAATCTCTTTAAAGCAAATCCATCGTTGGATTTGAATTCCTTGTCCCTTGTTGTGAAGGGAACCTTTGTTATTTGAATCTTCCCTTGCAATACCCCTCTTACTCTGTGGTCTATGACCCCACCACCTTCATGGCGTGTAGTTGGTAACAGTTGCCTGGTTGATAGCTTATGGTGCCACGATGAAACCGAGGGCTCCCTGTGGAACAGCTGCCACATGGTGACGCTGCTCGGCACGCGCTGGTATCGAGATTGTTAACCAAGTACCTTTGCCAAGTTACACCGCCATACCGTTTTTGCTACAAAATAATTTTCTTGGAAATATTCGGGTGTTCAAACAGGAATTCCACGACAGGTTGATGACATAGTATTCTCTCAGGGTAAGCAAGAGGAGGTGGTTTTGGAGGAAGAAAGTATGACATGGTCTCCGTCTACGTGAAAGACAGATGTGGTCGAGTAAAGGAAAGAAAAAGAAGAGTAGTAAGAAAAGTTAGCCTCGGATAGTCCGGGGGTAATTGAAAAGTCTGAGGGGATGTCATGTCCCAAGCCCTATGTTTAGTTGACCATGCTACGCATGCTGGGTTATTCGCTGCGTGCCTTGCAAACGCCGTCGGTGTCGGGTCCATTATCACCCTATTTTCACGTGGCCACGGCATCATGCCGTGCTCGCCGTCTTTGTGCACTATGCATTTCTCCTTTTCCCAGCATCCGGTCGGCTCTCGACTCTCATGCCTTCATCCTCGTATCGGACCCCCCATTCCCCTCACTTCTTTTCTTCTTTTGAAAACACGGCCGCCCTCACGCTTGCCTCATCGAGCGGACCCCCTCTCTTCTCCTTTATTTCCCCTCTGCCGCTCACATGGGAAGTGCACCATGCTCGACCTTATCTCCCCCTGCATGGACCGTTTGTGTATCCCATCCACGCCATCTCCACTTCCGGTGTGTTGCGCCCCACCTCCGTTCGCCGCTATAAAATACCCTTGGTCCTTGCTCTTCTTCTTCATCTCCATTCCCTCGCATTTGGAGCAGAGCTACGAAATCCAGTCGACATTGTGAAGCTAGGTTCGTTAGTCTGAGGTGATGGTGTAATCTGCGAAGAAAGGATCTGGTCTCCAAAGAAGTTCAAGTTCTTTTGGTTGGTTTGCTCTTAGGGTTCCCAATGGAGTTCTGGGAGTCATGTTTCTGGATCGGTTGGTGCTATGCCATGTTTTGGATAATCATTATCTTGTTGTTCCTCCATTATCCTCGTCTATCTCGACTTCTGGATTAAGTCTCGGTTGTACTAGGTTGCTCTTAGCAATGTATCCCTAGATCCCTGTGTGGTTTAGTATTCGAAGTCATGTAATCTTTCGTGTAATCTCTGATCTACGAAACGTAATCGCGTTTCCCCTCTTTTGGTTCTTGCTTTGAATCTCGGGGCGAGATTCTTTTTAAGGGGGGTTGGTTGTAACACCCCTAGTGTTACGAGCTTGTTTAGCACTGTGATTTAGGCCTAAGAAAAATTTCCAAATCGAGTTTCTCGGGTTTTTAATTTAAAACGTACTTGAGGCGATAAGCAAATCCTGGGTGACTTAGTTTCGTGGACTCAAGTAAATGCTCAAGTTAAATTACACATTATGTAGAAATATTTAAGAATGTCCGGTAACGATTTTAGCAAATAAATGGCGAATGGTTTGTTCTGTTGCATCGAAAATGAAAAACAATTTTATAACCAAAAATACTATATGAATGGTATATAGTACTTAAGTAAAATTCGGAGCATGATTTTTGTGGTAGTTAAAATATCGAGTAACAAACTTTAGTGCTTTAGCCGTGTTTGAAAATATCAATAATCGGCTTGGTAAATGAATATTCGAGAGCTGAAATAGCAACGAGACTACCGCTGATCACTCGCCTCACCTACTTCACCGGTGCGACGTGCACGTTAGTGCATGAGTTGGTCGGGCTGCTTGCTGCCATGTACTGCTCTGCTTGTTTTCCCTCCCTCACTGCCGGTTCCATCGCTTCACTCTGCGGCACCATCAAGTCCTCTGTTCGCCTTTGCTTGCCTTGCCTGCCTTGTTGTCTCTGTTGCCACGGTCTTTTCCTTGCCTACCTCTACCGAACCATGAACCATCGTGGCAGTGCCCGTGTCGTCTGGCCTACTCCCCGCCCTCCTTTTCCTCTCTAATATATCTTCCGTGTGCGTGCCCTGCGGTCCGCTGCTGGCCATGCCGCTTACCCCGCCGAACCAAGGCCGCAGTCGTTGGCCGCCCCCCTCCTCGCTTCCTGATCGTTACCGTGCGCCTCCATCCCCCAGCCTCGCCTTCCTCGCAGCGTCTCGAGCATGACCCCCGCCCTACTCGCTCTCCTCGCCAGCGCTGAGCACCCTAGCCGGACGTGACCCGTCCGCTGCCGCTGCATGCCATGGCCGCGCCCACAGCCATGCCTCTCCCAAGCGTCAGAGTCGCTGTCCCAGCTCCGGCTCGCCCCTCCTCAGGTCCGTGCCGCCGCGCCGCGCCTCACTCCCACCGGTGCCGGCTCTCCCACGCAAGCTCACGCGAGCCCCACGGCTCGCTCTGGACAGCTGCCATTTCCGAGCGCCCGAGCCCCGCTGCACCGTCATTCCGAGCGTTTTCCCCGTAGCCGCGGTCGAGCAGAGCACCGCCCACCATAGCCACGCCTCGCCAGCCATTGGCCGCGCCGTTGCGCCGTGCCTTCCGTTCGCCGCCGCCACGCTGCGCCGACCACCGCGCGCGAGCGCGCCCGCGCCCTGCTTCACGCTGGGCCATGCCCTCGACCCCACTAATCATCGCGCTGCCAGAAGCACTACATCGCCCTGCCATGGCCGGCCGCTGCCGCTAGAACTCAGCGCGACTCCCTCACTCTGCTTGCCTCTGCTGCGTCGGCGCACGCCATCCTGGTGCCGCAGCTCTGCCTCCTCGCCGCGTCACCACCAACTCTGCCGGTGTCGGCCCTCTCCCGCACCACGCCTTCGTCGTCCGTGCCACTGCAGCGCCCCGCTGGGCCGTGCCACCACTGCATCCTCACCGTCGGTTCCCCTCTCGAGCGCGCTTGGGCCCACGTTGCCCGCAGTCGCCTCACCGCGGAGCCGCTCGGTCTCGAGCGCCAACACACATGGCCGAGCTCCACGCTCTAGCTCGGGCCGAGCCGTGTCCTCCAGCGGGTGCGCTCAGGCACCGGGCAAGCCATGAGGCCGCCTCCCCACCGCCGTCGACAAGCACACGGCCGGATTTCGCCGCCGGTCGGTGGCTCTGCCCCGTCCTCTGCTTTTGGGGAAATAGAGAAAAGGTGAGAAGGTGAGGACGTAAATGCGTAAATAGAGATAACAGTAGGGGTCTAGGTGCGATAAACGTGACTCTAATGAATAGTGTAGTTGGGACTGCGAATCGATTTGGTAAAACTACAGGGTCCTTTTTGCATAATTACGCGTCCTCTCTGGATCTTGGCCGCGTGGGCCGACTGTTGGGCCGTGGCCTGCGCACCTGGCTCGACCGCGCCACCTTCTGGCCTGTCGTCGCTGCGCTGGGCCGGCATGCCGCGCGCGCCCTTTGGCCGCCCGCTACCTGCGAGTCTGTGGGCCGGCCTGCTCGCGCTGCCGGCTTGGTCCGTCTGCGCCTGGGCCTCAGGCCGGGCTCGCCCGCACGCTGGGCCGGCCGGTTGCCTGCGCCTGGGCCAGCCGTGTGCCGCTTCCGCGACTGGGCCGCTCGCGCATGTGCGCGCCTGCAGGCCGAGCTAGGCCGTTTCGGCCTGTATCTGTTTGTGTGTTTTTCGGTTATTTTGGTTAGATCAGTGTTGTTCGAAAATTGAAAATAAAGTATAGAAAAATTATAAAAATGTCAAACCAGTTTTGTTACTATCCTAAAATCATGATCTACCTGTTAGTATAGTTTGTTCACATAGTGTGATAATATTCTTGGAAGCTATATAATTAATTTAAGGTACTTGATATTGTAAAATATAAACTTATAGGAATTTTCATGATAAATTGGTAATATTATTGAATCTGAAATTTGTACAGTAGGCTCCTAGAAATAATAGGTACTCACTGTAATTTTTGTAGCTTTAGAATAATTAGTTTGCTAAATAGATAATGATGTCCTATTGCGAATAAAGATTAAATTGATAGAATAGAAATAAAGAAACAACCTTGATTTATATAACTAAAATAATTGTTGTGAAATAATGTCTTATCCGACAACGTGTATATGTAGCCTAAGTACGGTCGTCGTTAGAACTAGTCGTTAACTTGAGAGGCGTAAATCGTATTTTACGAGTCACGATTGCAGTCGATTAATTATGTCTTTACATTGCATCGCGTTACATATCATATAGGTACGATGATGGAACGGATCAATTGAAGGATGATTGGAAATCTAAAGATGGTGTAATGGTATTCTCTCTAGGAGATGATGCAATGGGCTTTCTATTCAGTTGATGGTGGATGATCTAAAGATACAAATACTAACTTTTTAATATATATCCTACCTAGACAAGCCCCGGTGCATAATCGCTATTTTCTGCAGTTTAAATTATATTTGTGCATTAAGTTTTAAGGAGTTGAATGAAACCCACTTGTATATATATCTTTATCCTATGAGTCTTACTAATATGACAGGATCATGTAGATTTCTATGCTACAAGACTTCGGTAGAAGTCGAGTGATTGCCTGTCACTCGCGAGATATAGAAAATATATTATTGGATTATCATCACTTGGAAAATATAACTAGTGGAAAGAAAAAATATTGATCGGGCAGGGATATGGTTTGGGTATTGGTGGGTGTAAGAGGTTGTGTCGCCATGGACGCGAGGCATGGCTTGGTTACACTGCTTTTCCCCTGTCTGGTCGGTTAAGAACCGGCTGTTGCAATGGACGCTAGACAAGTCACAGATCTATTGTCCCGAGCACATACTTGGGTATGGGCGCTTGGAAGACTTGTTGCTCTCTTGTCGTGGATCCGTCTCTTTTCGGACCGACTGTTAGGGTTTCTTTTTGATGGAGGAGGTCCTTGCACCGCACTAAGTCCGGGACTCTGGTACGGGGGCTTGGAGTCCCAATTTGGACGGAGACCTAGACACCCAGGACAGGAGGGTAATGGGTTGGTCCTGCTTGTACCTTGGGTACAAGCGGGCGTGTTTTCGGGCACCCAGCTGGGGGTATTGATTCGTGAATCACCGGAAATCCGGTACGGCTTGTTTTCATGCCTAGCATCATAGTAAGAACTGAAAGATGAAAGATAGAAGATGGAAAAAGGAAATTATATTGCTTACCACCTACTTGAAAGTAGTACAGGTGCTTACATAGAATGGTTAGTTAATGAATCAATGCGGCTATTAATAAAAATCGAATATAAGGCGCACACTTAGTAATGCTTCCTGCAAATGTAATAAACCCATAAGCTAGATAGCCTTTGCATATCCTTAGAGTCTTTTACTTTTCTCCTGTCGGGTAAGTCTTGCTGAGTACAATTGAGTACTCAGGGTTTTATTCCCCTGTTGCAGGTGACAGGTGAAGGCTTGAGCTGACCTTTGTGTGTGAATTCCTCCTGGTGGGCTCAGAGATGATTTCCTTTACTCTACGATCGTAGTTTTTATTTATGACTCTCACCAAATGTTTTATGAATGAAAGCTTTATAATCTGTTG
Organism: Miscanthus lutarioriparius; assembly: GCA_904845875.1. NCBI lineage: Eukaryota > Viridiplantae > Streptophyta > Magnoliopsida > Poales > Poaceae > Miscanthus > Miscanthus lutarioriparius. The sequence continues at coordinate 105,503,125 of CAJGYO010000005.1, forward strand.
TCATAGCTTATCTATCAATACTTCATCATGCCATGAATAGATATTTATTTTCGTTGTAATTCTGATCACATGTTTATATTCCGTTGTTAAATTAAATTATTTATAACTCTAATAATATGAATATATTCTGCTTGTTATAATAATAAATATTATACTCTGATGTTGTATTAAAAGTGATGTAAGAAATTGTTAAGAATGATGCAAGCTTTATTCTCTCATTTGTGATCCTGATGGCAAAAATATGGATTTTCGGGTTCTCCCCTAGGGCTGTGCCCGACGGAACTGAGTAATTTAGTGTCCTCCCCTGAGTGCTTAGTATCTAATGGAAGACGAGCACTCCTGAGAGGCATTAGATTAGGCGGTTCTGCCACAGCCACCCCACGACGTCATCTTCCATGTGCCGGCCATGATGGCCGCGGCGTTGAGCACGGAGAGCGTGGTGGCCGGGAGCAGCAGGGTGGAGCAGCCCGTGAAGTCGAAGACGTCGTCCTGGTACAGCCTCCCGTCCAAGGCATGCACGCCGAGTAGCTCCTGGGCGGCGCTGACGCAGCCGAAGAGCTGACCGGTGAGGGCGTTGAGCACCCAGAACCTCTGCTCGTTCCACCACATGCGCAGGTCCAGCCTCCCGCGCCTGGCCACGCACACCTCCGCCAGGTGCTGCAGCAACGAGGACGCGAACGCGCAGCTGCGGCGCGGCGGTGGGCGGGAAGAGCGGGGCGCCGCGGAGGAGGTAGAGCTACGGCGGTGGCGTAGCGAGCACCGAATGGCGTGAGCGCGGAAGCTAAAGTAGGCGTATCCCATGGCATGGAGCAGGGAGGAGTGGAGGAACGGGCGGCAGGCGAGCGGGGACTGCCTCCTGGAGACGCCGACGGCGAGCATCCCGGACATCTAGCGCTTGTTCTGGACCAGCACGTCGTTGAGGTTGGTGGGCATGCTGCCGAGGAACGCCGGCCACGGCTCTGGGTAGTAGTAGGCGGACGTCCAGCCCCGCGAGAAGAAGCGCTGGTACCCGTGAAGTAGTCCTCCACCACCGACTGGTACATGAAGCCGACGCCGGTACCCTAGGCTGTGCCCGCCTCATACGCGCAGGAGGCCACTAGCGCCAGGGTTGAGATGATCCGGGCTCGGTTGCTGTGCGCCGCCGTGAATCGGCGAGCTCGGCTGCGGCGCAGGGAGGCGGCGTCCGCGTCCGTAGCCTGCTCGCGTACCGTCATGCTGCTTGCGCGCTGCCGCCGTAGCCTGCTCGCCGCCGATGACGGGAGGAAAGAGAGGTACCAGCGTGGCACGGTCAAGGCCAGCTTGGCATGGTTAAAACCGCCCTACGTCTGACAAAACCGCCACACCCGCGACGAGATGTTAAAAGTGAACGGTCAACACTAGACGGTTTTATAGTTGGTGGTTAAAATCAGACGAACACGATAGTTGAGGGGCCAAAAGTGGACTTAATCCATATATATATATATATATATATATATATATATATATATATATATATATATATATATATATATATATATATACTCCCTCCCTTGTACTACTTCACTGCGGTGGAGGTGGAGCGGAGGTTGGCTTCGTTCCTGCTTGTGCTACCACGAGTTGGTATTGTTTCTTCCAAAACACATCATGGGCGACGAGGCCGCGTCCATTTCTTCTCCTGCAGAGTCCCAAACGCAGCCTCAACAATCCGCAGCTGTAAGTGCTGCAAATTCCGTGTTTGTTTGTTTCGTGCAGGTGCAGTGCTTAAGCCCGGTTTATTACTTCACGTGGTTTGTTTGATTACAGCCTCTCTCATGCCTGGTCAAGCATATGTTATAGTTGTGTCATCTCTGATATGTTATTATATGTGTGTGTATATGTGAACCTTTCCTCTTTTTTTTTTGTAAAAGTACTACTACTAGTGTCCTACATGAAGTTATAATTTTTTTTGGTTGCCGCCTCGATGATTGTTTGCTGGGTTAGATGTGTTTGCATGCTGTGTTACTTGCTTTCTATACACCTTATGAGGACTGAAATGGATTTTTATTTTTTCACCCCAAACAATTGCTAGGCTGAACATGGTGTAGAGAGTGTCAAGCGACAGCTCTGCAGGTTAATTGCATCTTCCCTGTCTGCAACCGTACCTGGCCTGGATGTGGAGCCAATGCTTCAAATCTCCAAACCAGGGTTTGCTGACTACCAATGGTATGCCTTTGGTCGCTTCGCATAGTGTTTTCATTGATCAATTAATAATGAAATAATGAGTACTATTTGCGTACTGGCTTCAGTTTTACACTGTGTTGTGAACCATCTGCAGCAACAATGCAATGAGCTTATTCTCGAGTTTACAAGGATCGGCTACAAACTTCCGAAACCCCAGAACTATTGGACAGGTTTTGACCTGAATTTTCTATAATTAGTTATGCACTTGCCTTGTTTTTTTTTTAATAATTCCCCTAACATGTTAACTGTTAACATGTTCCAGGCAATTTTGAATAACCTGCCTGCTTCGGACATTGTTGAATCCGCCTCTGTTGCTGGGCCTGGATATGTCAACATAGTCATATCCAGTGACTGGATTGCTCAGGTCCAATTCAGATGCTTGATCCTTGAACCCTGCTAATGCTTCTGGTCATACCATTCCTCCATGCTAATAATAAGCCTCACATTTGCAGAGGATACAAGACATGCTTATCTATGGTATCAAAACATGGGCGCCGACCTTGCCAGTTAAGAGAGCTCTGTTTGATTTTTCCTCTCCTAATATTGCAAAGGAGATGCACGTTGGTCATATCAGGTCAACTATACTTGGAGATACACTAGCACGCATGTTTGAGTTTGCAAATATCGAAGTTCTTCGACGCAACCATGTGGGAGACTGGGGCACACAGGTATTGAGTTTGAACGTGTGGAGGTTGTAATTATAAGAATATTGGTTAGATCTTTTTTAATTATTGGTAAAATTCATTTTACCAGTTTGGCATGCTGATAGAATATTTGTTTGAGCAATTCCCAAATTGGGAGGAGGCTGGCAATCAGGCCATTGGAGACCTTCAGGTAAGAGCTGGCATTTGCAATTCAAGAGTTGGGTTGTTGATATAATATCTTAAATTCTTAATGGATAAATTTGATCACATTATGCATCTTTTGTGCACCATTTTGTATGACCTCTTAGCTAGTATTTTCTTATAACGCCTCACTTAAAAATTGATTGGTTAACCTGTTCCCTTTCTCAAATTGACACAATTTGACAATTGTAGGTAGCTGCTGTATGGCAATTTATGTAATATATCAAAATACTAAACTAACGGAAGCAAACAAAGTCTTTCTTGGAGTAAATGTGGAATCATGATTGTGTTCTATACTGGACACATTTGTAGTGCATGTTACTGAGATAACTATCACTGTGCTTATAGTGTTTCTTTGTACTAGTGCGCCTTTTTTTCAAAAAACTTTGGATTTTGTAAGACTTCATATTGCACGATTTGTTCAAAAAGAACATTCATATTGCACGAGATCTCCTTTGTTTAAACATCTTCCCAGTATATTGCATGATTCAGCTTCAGCAAGAAGTTAGTTTTGTCCCTTTGCTACAGAGCTTCTACAAAGCATCTCAGGCAAAATTTGAAGATGAGGGAAGTGGTTTTAAGGCTAAAGCTCAGCAAGCAGTAGTTCGGCTGCAGGTGAGTGTTCTAATCCTGAACGTTCAGTCTACTGTTATGGCATTACTTATTCTCATATCCAAGCAATACTTGGCTGTAGCAAGGGGAAGAAAGATACCAAGCTGCTTGGAAAAAAATATGTCAAATCAGTCGCACTGAGTTTGAGTCAGTATACAAACGTCTTGGTGTGGAGCTTGAAGAAAAGGTACTTTATTTACTTCTCTCCTTGATTACCAATGACGTTGTAGTGTATATTTATTGCTATGTTCATTTCTTTACTATCAGTAGAATAACTTATTCACATTTGAGAAAATCACTCCCTGTAGACTACTAGATAAGATTATTTTCAGTTACTTGTGGTATCCTGCAGATAGTTTCATACACGTTTCCTGTTGGTCCTTGCTTGAAGGAATGACATCTAATAAGACGTAATGTGTGCTCAGTGACTGGCTCCAAAGGTTTAGCCTGAATTTAAGATTTCATTAAATAATTATGTCCTTGCGCATAAAAAACGTTGGAGGTTGATGGGCACTGATAAATTGCTGTTCGAATACATTTTTGGAAGGCAATTCTAAAAGTTCTCGTTATTATCTCCATGCTTGTTTGAATTCAAGTTCATCTTACCAAACTTAACAGAATAGCAAACAAATGTCATGTTCACATTTTTTCATTACTTTTTCGAATGCTCTAAAGTGAGCTGACTAAGTGTAAATCTTCTCAGGGTGAGAGATTTTACAATCCTTACATCCCTCTTGTTCTGGAGGAATTGACAAACAAAGGCTTGGTTAAAGATGATAAAGGTGCTCGAGTAATATTCACTGAAGGCCAACGATCCCCGTTGATTGTGGTCAAAAGAGACGGCGGCTTCAACTATGCCTCCACAGACTTAGCCGCTCTTTGGTCAGTCGTGAAAACAGAAATTTACAAATTTGTCCTTTTTTGCATCTTCTCTCTCAGAAGGCACAGATTATTGTTTCATGTTTCTGTGTGATACTATATGCCAACAGTTCTATCCAATAGCTCTAGCACTCATAAATTTACTGCCCTAGTTTTTATGAACTCTGGCTCTGTATCTTTTCCCCTACTCGTGAAGGTATCAGTTTAATGTGGAGAAGGCAGAATGGATAGTATACCTAACAGACGTAGGTCAGAAGCAACACTTCCATAAGATTTTCAGCGTGAGTGCCAAATCCCACGTTAAATGACAGGATTTGTACTTCGGTGAAACTGATTGTAGGCTGCTACCATGGCTGGCTGGCTCAGGATTTGTACTTCGGTGAAACTGATTGTAGGCTGCTACCATGACTGGCTGGCTCCCAGATGAAAACGAACAAAGGTACCCAAAAACGACCCATGTAGGCTTTGGCCTTGTTCTTGGGTTAGATGGCACGCGTTTCCGAACTCGTTGCTCCGAAGTAGTTCGACTGGTAGATCTACTTGATGAAGCTAAATCTAAGTGCAAAGCACAACTTATTGAACACCTTACTGAAAATGGTACTTGATATTTTGCTTCTGTTTCATCTTCTTGTTTTCAATATAATTCTCTACGTCTGCACACAACACCAATACTATAATTTTTCCCAGAAAAAATTGCTGGCTGGACAGATGATGAGCTTGACAGAATTTCAGAAGCTATAGGATTGGGCGCTGTTAAGTAAGTCTGAATTCTCTTTCTTTCACCTATTTTGCTTAAACTAGTGGCTTTATCTTTTCCATATCCATTCTTCCAACCCTGTGGCAAATATCTTTTAATCGGCGTGATCTAGCATTATCCTATCTCACATACAGATTTTCTATTGTATGAGGAGATTTGTTTCCTTGTCTCATATAGCATGTGCATTGTGCTTGGAAAGCAGCTATTGATGTGCCTGGACCGTGACTAGGGGCTCTTGGTGGGTTTCAACTCTAACCTACCCCAACTTGTTTGGGACTGACAGGCTTTGTTGTTGTTGTTGTATATAGCCTGTGCATAATACAGACAGTGCGCGTGTTTAAGGGTTTCAAAGTTACATATCTCCTTTTACTTTCTGCTGGGCGTTAGATTGCTCATGACTGTACTATTCTGATGATGCTTTTCTATCTAACTGATCCCTTGAAATTTAGGTATGCAGATCTCAAAAACAACCGACTAACAAACTACACATTTAGTTTTGAGAAGATGCCAAGTGACAAGGTACCTTCATTTAATAAATCTGATATATTTCAACCTTGTCAAAAACTGCAACCTGATTACTTAGATGATGACCACATCATATGGTTCGATGAGCAGGGAAATAGCGCTGTCTATCTTCAGTATGCACATGCTCGTATCTGTTCCATTATCCAAAAGGCCAACAAGGATATTGAAGAGTTGAAAACGGTAAGCCTTTCTTTGTGCTTCGAACCAACAAGTGACTCCTTCAAGCAGAACAATTTGATACACTTCGAGCCTGTCCTTAAAGCAGAACATCCAAGTGATTGCTGACGGTTGTTCCTCTCTTTGTTGCGGGTTTCAGAAGGCGGCTATTACCTTTGTCCATGCTGATGAGCGTGCCTTAGGGCTACATCTCATCCGGTTCCAAGAGGTATGTTCTAGGAGTTCTTGATGGAAGCACTACTGTTGGCCTTGATTCTGGTAGCTCTTGAATCTGTCTCAATTTGCAATTTTCAGTAAGGCGTCTGAACATCAATAAATTACCGATATAATTTACTGAGTGCAAAGCACAACTTGCTTAACATCAATAAGTGCAAAGCACAACTTATTGAACGCCTTTCTGAAAGTTATATTGGTAGCTTCATCAATAATTTACCGAAATAGTTTGACTGGTAGCTCTACTTGATTCTGGTGGCTCTTGAATCCGTCTGTGAGCTGTGATTTACACCATTTTCTGAAGTTATTCTAGGAATTACTGACTATGACAACTTCGGTGAAGAATGAATCATCTTAATCTTGTGCTATTTACGTTGTTGAGCAGGCCTGCGTCGATCTATTTCCCCATTATTTGTGCGACTACTTGTACAGCCTATCCGAAGCATTCTCAAAGTTCTACACAAGTTGCCAGGTAGTACCATTCTTGTTTGCTATCGCTTCTCTCCACATCACCTCATGTTTCTGAACTGCCCACTTCTGCACCAGATGTTAACACAAGTGCCTGTTTCTCCCTTATCGACTCCGCAGGTCGTTGGGTCACCTCAAGAAACGAGCCGTCTTCTTCTTTGCCAAGCGACGGCAATTGTCATGTGGCAGCGTTTCAATCTTTTGGGCATCACACCAATCTATAAGTTATAAAAACTCTCAATTTGCATGGCACCTTGTTGCCGTTATTGGTCTTGTAGCATATATATCCTCTCTCGACAGAAAGAATTTGGAAGTTCTATTAAAAAAAAAGGATGTAAATAGTTCCAACAAAAAATAGATCGTAAAGCTAGTTTTCATATTACGTGCTACAGTTATCGCTCAATGTAAACTACTTGTGCTTCTCCTTTGGTATCGTGTACGTATGTGCTTCTCCTTTGGTATCGTGTACGTATGTTATTTTGCGTGACAAACAATACTTCACTCTGACCGACCGGTTGACAAAACAACAGAAACACTTAGACAGTTTTGACAAAACAAAACCTCTGTTCCTATACAATTCAAGATGTTCAGTAAAGGCAGAAGCCATTCATTATCAAAAGGGGACATGTTACTGTAAGAAAAAAAAACTCCATATATTCAATAAAGCACGATTTCATCTTCTTTTACCCCACATTAGCTTATCATAGGGGTACTCAACTCAAGTGCCTCTGGTTATCAAATGTCTTATCTTACCTCACGTTAGCTTATCATAGGTAAAGTAAGCATAAGGCACAGGGAAGATAGCAATATAGTTCTAATCTTGTAAATGGAGCCTCTTGGCCTTCTGCCTGGAAACTTTGCAATGAGCCACTGCACCATACATCCGGCATTCAGAGGTTTCCAGCGTTCATGAGTTTTGCTACTGCCTCGCCCTCTTGGAGCTGCAGCTCGGGCATTTGTAATGCTTTATGCTCTCCGCCTTGGCGGGAGTTATCTTGACACACTTGCCATGGTACCACCTCTCGCACATGTCGCACCCAATCCAGAACTCATCCGCACTGTATATCCCACCACAGGTTCCGCATAGGGTTTCACCGTGATCACTGTCATCTTCTCCATATGCTTCGTCTGTGTCTTTTCCATTATTTTCTATCTGCCGATCATGTTTTTGTCACGGTGTGAGAATAAATTGAAATGTAGAGAGAAACAATGGTAGCATCAATAACAAGTATCTTTTACCTTTGCAGGCTTGGATCTACCACCATTGTCCATACTGGACCGCTCTTTAGATTGTTGTTGTCTTGCACCAGAGACAACTTCAAAAACAGTTTGCAATTCATTAATCATACCAAATAAGCGCTTCCTGTTGGATGACAGTGAAAGCAGTGAGATATTAGCAACATACACCAGCTGAAGAAAACAGGAATTTAAACAAACTAATGGCACTGCAACATATCTATCCTTCCAAATTTACATAAATAAATATATAATCAAAGACTATGTTTGCAGTACTCTGATCAGCGTGACAACATTATCATCACCGAAAAAACAGACATCGTACAACTGAAAAAAAAAAGAAACAGACTATTGCTAGCCGAATCCATAGAAGCGAGGTATAGGAAGGTGAAGGTCAAATCTGGAGTGCTACTCTTTGGTGCAACAGTATCAAAAGGTTCCATGCTATTGTGGGGTCACTTGATTTAAAATGACTAATCCACAAAAACAACAAAAAAAACTCGCTCGTTAAAAGAGGAAAAAAGGTTTATCCTCCAAGTTGCTTGTACAGCATTCAAACGGATTACAGTATTTATATGAGTATCATCATGAAAAGAAAAGGTGCAGTGCAAAACACAACTTGAGAACTTTATATCCATATAAAAATCAAGAACATAGAAATTGAATAAGATAACAGGCTGTGAATATCAAAGGTGTGCTCCTTATGTAATTAACCCACATACCTCTTATGCAAAGAATGATCTACTTTTTTTTGGGTACATACTCTCTCCATTTGAAATTAGTAGCCATACTTCATTTCATTAGGACAAACTTTGACCAACAACTCTACTAATGTCATTTATGTGATAAAAATCATAATCTAGTGGCATTAACTTTGTATTACAAAAATGTGTATTAAAACAAATTGTTGGTCAAAGACTTGTCCTAACGAAACGAAACACTCCTACCAATTTAAACTGTGGGAGCACAAATAACTGTGCTGTAACTCTAAACGGATCATTACATATATTTCAGTATGGTATAATTTTTCCGAAACTCCATCACTCTTCAGATCATAAATAAACGGGAGAATTGGCTGTTGGACATGCAAAGTGATGGTCATTTGCTGGCGGACACCTCGTTTTCAGCATTTTGCCAGAAGACACTCTGGTTCGTTGAAATTAGGCCACAGGACACCGCAAGCCAGTTTCAGCCGGTTGAGCAGAGAGAAAATTTAGTTTTGGACATCCGGTGCCCCTGAGCCACAGTTGGGTCCGCCCCCAATGTGCTACAGTGACCAACCTAAACAGCACACCTCGCAATCAGCTGTACTAATTTTACAGCTCAACTCCAAAACAAACTTCGCTACCACATGTTAGCTAGCCATTAGCTCATGCAACAAATCAATTTTCTCTTTTGACAAGAACACCTCATCTCGATAGATACATGTAGATTGTAGATGCGCTTATTCATCTCTTATTACAAGATTATTTCTGACAACAACAAATCGCACTCTATATGTTGGTTCTCTTTGCAAAAAAAACAAAAGAAGAAAAAAAGAAAATAATATGCACAGAGGTGCTATGAGACAGGGGGTTACTCGCTGCTTTGAACTTCAATTTCTAAGAAAATAATATGCACATCATGCACTGTTGCAATGAAATTATAAGATGTAAGGCTGCAGGTGTCTCATAAGTCAGAATTTGGAAGTGTTTAACAGCATTTGCTTCCACAATTGGGTTGGGTTTAGAAAGAGAGATGTCAAATTCTTTTATTAACAGAGAGAATATCAGCATAAATGCAAATTCAGTAGCCACAATTGGCAGAAAAATTCCTGATTCTCCAAATCCATAACAGAATCTCGGGGCTATAGTCATGAAATGCCTTCCTCTAATAAAAGAATTTCCATATAGTAGATGGTAACCTTTAACTGTTTGGGTGTATCCAGCCATCCCAGAGACCAAGACATCACTAATTAACTGAAGACCTCATAAACATTTTTTTTTCGAACACGCAGGAGAGCCATACAACACACACATTCACACTATACAATAAACTAGCATACACTGGCCTTTTGATACAAAGTAAACCCGACATCGACCAGGACACTAATGTTTATGCCATGCCAAAATATGGCAGAAGTTAAATAAGATGCACAACAAGTGCAAAATTAGTCAGATTCACAGCTTCCACCAAAAATTACTTTTCCCTGTGGAAAGGGCCTTTAGAAAGTTGGCATGACATAAACATTGAAGAGAAATACTGTTTACAGAGAGACTAGCCCAAGTCCACACATGGAGTTTGGGACCACTGTTTATAGAGAGACCGTAGAAATACTGAGATGACTAATGTGTGAAGATGTTAATTGACACAGGTAAGAAGATTTCAGCACAAGCATGTGGCTACCAGAATTCAGAACTCGGTCAACTCACTATCATCACAGAGACACAGAGAGCCGTGAAACTACCTACCTTCTCATGATGTCATCACTTCCTGAGCTCATAACCGTTCAGCAACTAATGGTAAACAACCAAACTTGTCAAAAGTCTGTTTTATGAGCCTGTGCAAGTCTCTGTAGCTGTGTGTTTCTTTAGAAAGCAAGCTCCCCAACTACCCAAGACTTAGAACCACGGGTAAACTATCACTGGAAAACATAAGAGCTCAAAACAAAAACAGCAGTGCCCTTTGCATCAAACTACTGCTGAGAGAGCCAATAAGCTTCACCTTCTCCACTTGAGTGCACGGGTCAAAATCCTCATGAGCTAGGAAACATCAATCAAAATTATGCATCCTAGTATAATTACTGGCAACCAGGCATCACAAATCCTTGCGACCAAAACTATTGCTCTATGAGATGCACAAACTGTCCACTTACTCCAAAATCCCATTTCATCCGTCGTGAATTTATGAATTCAGTTAATTCAGTTATTCCTTTTTGTAAGGGAAAAAAAGAACACGCTGCGCTTCTGAAATTTCCGTCAACGGATCAAGCAAGCGCAACACAGTAAGCATCAAATCCAAACAGACACACCGTGACGAGAGAAGTAAGGCAGCGGGGATCGGTCGGAGGCAGCGTACCGGTCATTACGATTGAGCCGAGCGGCATAGTAAAAGGCGACGGAGAGGAGCCAGGAGTCGGAGTGGACGGCGACGAGCGCAAGCCAGTCGCGGCGGTTCATCCCGTCGCGCGCGAAGTTGATCCCCAGCGCGGGCTCCGGCAGCTCCGTGGGCACCTCCTCCGCCGGCAGCGCCACCTCCCACGCCTCGTTCGCGTAGCCGTACAGGCACAGGTTCTCCTTGTCTGCTCAAGCCCCACACACACAGCCCCCAACATAAATCAATCGCACGGCGGTTCGCCTGGAAGAAGGAAGGGATCGAGAGGGGCGACGCCGAAGCGCAACTCACCTGGATCGCACTGCGCGTAGAAGTCCTCGACATCTGCGAACGAAACGAGGAAGCAATCGGGTGAGGTTGGGTTCGAGCTTTCAAGTGGGTTAGGGTTCGGGGTAGCGGAAGGGAAGAGAGGACTAGAGTCGAGTCACTGACCGTGAGTGAGGGCGCGGAGGATGGCGGAGCGGCGGGCGCGGTAGTCCTTGAAGATGTCCTCGGCGGAGCGGGGAGGGTAAACGACGTGGCCGCGGCCGGAGGCGGCGTCACCCATGGCGGGCGGCGTCGAGGAGCGCGGGTGGTCCTGGCTCCTCTCGTGATCTCCGGCGAGCTGGTGGGTGAGGTGGCGGTGGCGGTTCGCGGAAGAAGAACCGTGAAAATGGACTACTCCTGCTGGGTGCGGGGGGCGAGGCGAGATGGTCAGATCGGAATGGGATGGGCCGGTACACAAATGGGGCAACCGGTATCCGAAATAGTAATCAAATTCGTCCCAATTCTAAACATACGGATTTTATACCCGTCGGGTATGGTTGTACTGCACCCAGACCAGAAACCCATATTTTCTATCCTGTTCAAACTATGTAAAGAAATCATCATCATCTAGCGTGTTATTTATGTTGTTGCTTATGTCTAGCCTATTTTGTTGTAATTCTGCTGCTATATGTAGTGCGGTGATCTTGATATATTTGTTTAGCTTGAAGTGTTATTGGGTAGTGTTTTATTATGGATGAAGTATATATTACATTTTTTTTGTGTGTTGCTGCATGTTACTCTAAGACTTTATGCGATATGTTTATTTGCTTATATGGTCTGTTTGCTCCTTTGTTGATTGTTGATAATGGTAATGATGTAGTTTCTCTTGGGTATGGGCAATCCAGGGTACGCACTATGGGCCTATTTGGTTCTCTCCTGGGTGAAGCTGTCTGGCCTAGGCAGCGCTCTGAGACGTTCGATTTTGGTCGCCTGGGTTCAGGATCGCACGCCTAGGAGCAGTGGCGGATCCAGGGGGGCTGCAGCCCCCTCGTGAGCTTGATTTCAGCAGCACTAAATCACTGTAGCAGCAGCTTCAAATCATCATTCAATCTTCATTGCAAATCAACATCTTCATTATTTAGCCTCCCCTTTCCCATCCTGGATCCGCCCCTGCTAGGAGGCTGCGAACAAATAGGCCCTATTAGCATAGGCACAAGTAAGACATTTTCAGTGAGTATAATTTACCGTATCATGTGTGGGTACGAACGAGCAATGTCCAACGAGTTAAAAAAAATTGTACCCAAACTGAGCCAAACCTAGACACCTCCAATTTATAATTATGCAAGGCTAGCCATGTCACAATATGCGCTATATTACTTAAATACACTAAGGTCTACATACTGATCTATGCTAAGGTGAGCTCTGCATGCAGTAAAATATATAGTCTATCACCTTTTCTCTAAAATGGATGGTAAATGTAAAAAGAACGAGTGGGGGTTAAATATTATTTATTTATTTATGGCACCAGATGCAAAGAAAAGCAAAAGGTGAAAACAGATTTAGAAAGTGAGCCTAGCTCAATCGGTTGGACGAGGGGTGTGATCCTGCACCCACCATCCAGCTTTAAGTTCTCTCTCAGTTTAAATTTAGGTGTCTATTTCTCTTCTTAATTAATAAAAACCCACCTACTCACTCTCTCCTGTGATATAGAGCATTCTATGAATTTTAAGACAAATTAAGAGGGAACATAAAAGACGCATGTACCCTCATTTTATTTCCTAATCAGACGCTATCATCAACGTGATTAATGGTGATTGGTTGATAAATGAAAAGTATTTAATACAAAATTAGTTTATGTTCTCTAGAATGCATTATATTTTATGACAAGTTTTGAATACTAGAATGTACTATATTACAGGACGGAGGGAGTAATTCTTTATGGGTAGGATCTCGCAAAGAGTTTCTAAATTAGCACATGTTGTCCAATATATTGCGCCTTGCTCTCCTCTCTCATCCTTGCACTTCTTGAACGGGCCCAAAAATAATTGGATTTTGTAGCTAACAAATAAATTATTAAGTGATATGTACTCCCTCTGTTCCAAATTATAGTATATTTTAGATTTATTTTAAATCAAACTTATGTAATTCCAATCAAATTTTTAGAAAAAACTATTGACATATATCGGTTTAAATAAATACACTATCGAAGAATTTAGTGAAACAAAATTTTATGTTGGTGTATTTTATATAATTTGGTCAAAGTTAGGAAAAAAACAACTTAGAAATAATTTAAACTAGATTATAGTTTAGAATGAAAATTGGTAATTTCATAAATGCCTCAAAATCCATTCTAAAGGAACTTTCGTGTTGCCTCCTGTTCTAGATAGGACAATTTCGGTGAATACAACTATCTCTATATATTATATGAATCCTGCAACAACTATCTCCATATATTATATGAATCCTGCAACCAAAAGCAGGTTAATGGATAGATGTGTCCGTTAGCTCAGCCATTGTATCAGGTGAACACAAGATCTGGTCCGTCCGATGTGTCCGTTAGCCCAGCCATTGTATCAGGTGAACACAAGATCTGGTCCGTCCGATGTGGATCAGTTTGGGTCTTCTACTTGCTTTATCATTTATCCGAGCTGTCACAAAGCTTCACGGGCCAAGTGGCGTTGCTTAGAATAGATAGGAAAAAAATAGTACAGCTACGAATTGATAAGCTCAAACGATATCTGGTTTAGACCGAAGAAGGGCAGTTGCCAGGTTACTACTACGACATCGTTTTAACGGATGCGCTGAGTGGATGTACTAAAAACTACTCCGTACATTTTTAACAGATAATAAGTGATGAATTATATAGTGATGATTGTATCGTTTTGTTCACTTACAACAATGCAGAATAGCAAAATGAAAATACAACCATACATTATGCATACAATTGCTAATTTATAGTGACAAAAGTGAGAAACAAAATGGTGACATGTTTCACTAGATCCTCCAGAACTGAATCCCTAATAACTATTAATTAATCCACATGTCAATACCGATTATTAGGCTCAAAATAAATCTTTTATCTCTTTTTTTTTTACAACATTGCACCCCTCGGATGCCTTTGTCTCGCCCTCTGCACTTCCATTTCGTTCATCCAGTCAGAAAGCCAGAATATACCTTTCCACAGCAGGTACAGACCAGCAGCAACGATTATTGACAGCAAAATAATCAGTAGCACTCTCAGGGCGTAAGTCTTGACTTCCTGCAAAATATAGATACATTATAAGGAGCACGAGTTTCAAAGAAAGCAGCAATTTGTGTACATCACAAACCTGGAATTTGGAGATTTTAACTTCCTGTCCACGGTCACGCCGCTTCCTGCGTTTGGGCACATTTACGACTTCCACAGCAGGGCTCTGATTATTTGAAAGCACGGGAAATGAGCACAGATGCACCAAAAGCTTGGATGTCCAAAACATTTCCAAAGAACAACAGAGCATACTAATTTTTGTATTAATATTAAAAAATGGTAAGACTCAGTACCTTGTTCTCCTGACTTTTCCGGAGATGCAACTCTGAGTCTAGAGCCTTCAGCTTCTTCTTGCAGTCTTCACCACAGGCAAGTAAGCCAACTCCAAACTGACTTTTAGGTACTTCTTTTGGATCACGACCAGACTTGCGGTATTCCTTGAGGACATCTTGACATAGCCACTCTTGTTTCAGAGTGCTGCATGCACAACGAGTGTTGACCTTGATAGATAAAGCATACAGTTAGTATAGTATAAATAAGTATGATTAACAGAATATAATTAAATCACAAATTCAAATTGTAAACAAACTTTCTATTAAGCAAAACACATATTCTCACTATACTACAGTTACAGCAGAAAGCTTGGTAACATCACAGATCAAGCATTGGTGTACCACTTCAACATTATTAGTTATTCACTTATTCTACAGTCTAAATGCCTGAGTATGTATGTCAGAGAGGACGAAAGCCTCAGACCATACCTTTTTCATGCACTGATCAACCGATGGGCATATACCAGGGTGACATACTTCTGAGCACAGATGGGGGCAATTTGGTAGTTTTCTGTACAAAAAACATGTTCAAATGCTTGATAAAATCAATTAAATGGAAATTTGTGATCGAATTTAGTAACAACAGAGAAGTTGCACCAATTTCAATACAAAACAGTTAGGAGCCAAACTGACCTATGACATGGGCCACCACACGTCCTGACTTTAATCTGTTCCTTTGCATTTAAGTTGTTAAAATACACACACTCAAAAGCATGCACCATAGCACCACAATGGCATGGTCTTTTAACAAGGACTTTACAAGATGGACAATCACTCAGATGGCATGGCAAAGGGCAAGGATGTGAACAAGGAGGCTCCCTAACCTGAAATAAATATTAGTCAATATTCTGCACCAAGCTTAAAATTATACGAAACCGCAGTAGCTTCTTCATATTAAGCTTTGTAAAACAAACTAAACTAAAGTTCTAGGGAAGGAAAAGAGAGTATCTAACCCTTTGACAAGGAAGATTGCATTGTTCACAAGGCTCAGCAAGTGCGTTCGCTTTACTGATAGATGCTATACGATCTCCTTCAGGTTGATTCAATGGGACTTCTAACACATGGCAAGATTTTGTACAATAATGGTTGCCACAGAGGAGAGGATTCCCACATAAATTTTCACAGGGAAAAGGCCTCCATTTGCAACAAGGCATCTGCAAGAAGTGGAAATGAAGTAGTATATGTTTTCTGTAGTCAGATTTTTGCACATGCCACACATGGGAGAGAGAAGCCACGTGGTAACAAATAGACCAAAAGATTGTGTTGTTCCCAAAAACTTACAGCGCGTTCTTGGCCAAGATGCTGCCCAAAGCATGGCACCAAAACCACCTCTTTGCATGGTGGGCATGGTGTCCCGGGTGTACATTCTATGTGCTTTCCCATTTTCTTTTTTGTCGGTTTCAGTGTGAACTCGGGGTTTGGAGGAGAAATAGGGCCATGACACCTGGATAGTGTATGAAGATTGTTAAGATAACAGAGGTGGTAATCCTTGATAGACAGCCAAGTGCAAACAAGATTTAATTACACATTTCTTGTAGTTCAAATACAAACCTTTCTTTACACGTGTGGCCACAAGAAAGTTCTTCCCCGAAGTCAGCTTGCAAGGTGGGCAGGCTCCATAGTGGCATTTGTGGGGCTAAGGAAAGAATTAAATATCACATAAATTCTGAGAATCCATTTGTAACAGCAAAAGCAATTGAACCTACCAGGATAGCTTCCTTACAAACAGAGCCAAACAACTCAAATATGGATTAAAGTAAAACTATGTATAACATGAATTCAAATGCATATATATTGTAATTATACACAGAAAAATATTGAGATCTACCCAACGACAGGAAAAGAAGGCACAGCAGATTACCCGGCATTCAAGCTTGTGTCGGCAAAGGCGAGGTATACTGCATTTCTTTGAGCATTTGGGTGGTTTCTGGTTCTTCTCAGTCCCACAAGGAACCTGCAATAGGTTTATGCATATTAAACTTGGTAATTAAAACTTAGCAACAACGCTACAACTATTCAACAAACTATACAGAAGCTGAGCCAGGAGACACTTATATAATTTTATTCTTTTTTCTTCTTATGATGAGCAAGTATCTTGTGTGCATGATGGACCAAGAAATAAATTTTATTTAGCTGAAAAGAACCTGTCTAATGAAGCATACAGCAGGAAACATAACTTATACAAGGAAACAAAAAACAGAACTGAGAGTCTACCGAATTCCACCTCAAAACATGTTTTCCCACAGGCGCAAGAAATGGTCTTCATCAGAGGACAAGGTGAACAAACACCTCTGCCAAACAACAGGAGATATGTTAAAGAAGAACCTTGAAAACTTGGGCATTAAGACGCAAAATCCAAAGACAAATGTAACAATCTCATGTATCTATTATGCACAACAGTAGGGGACAATCCAAATATTGGCATGTGCTACAAGCATACGCTTGAAAATGTAAACAATACATGGTAATCCAATGTGTATGTTTGATTTGGAGTTCAGACAGTACCTGTGGCATGGTGAGAGGCATTTATGGTTGCCACATCTGAGCTTCCTATCACAAGTCTACAAAAAGATATATCTATCTTTTAGCTCTTGAAAAGAATCTAATACCATGGCCAAAAAAAGAAAAGAAAAAAATGCACCTCAGAGCAGGGTGGGCAATCCCCAGCACAGCAACGTCGTTTACAAGCATGGCGACCACAGTTTCTCGAACGTTGACATTTTCTTTCACACGTCAATTCTTGGTAGCACGGCACCTGATGCATACATGCAATGCATCACATGAGCATGAAGGATTAAGAACTTGCATCCTGCTAACTAATAGCATAGAAGTATACATATGCAGCTACAGCGCTCAATGTTAGACTAAGGATGTTTGCACAACCTACTCGCCAAAACTCGGGGAATAAAATATGAGGAAGCACTACTTGTTGCTGTGTCAGGTCATATTTGCATATTATAAGGGTAAAAAGCTCAACAATACAAACTAATCTAAAGCACAGAGGCCTCCAGACATCAAATATAGGTCCATTGATCTTAAAGAAGTATGTAAGCTATATACAAGATTCCAAAGATTGTCTCTTGATGTACGCATTATGAGAATTAATTGCTAATAGTGTCTCTAAGTTGAATTTAGACAACCAGATAATTCCTCTGTTCGATTTATCCACTTACATGGATTGATCCATCACAAATGTACTAGATAATACTGTACCTCCTTCTTCAGACCCCCACAACGGCAGGCCTTTGTGATCACAAGACGGCAAGTCTCATCACATGGACCACGATGGCACCGCTCTGGGCACCTGTGTCGTCCACACCCAAGCACCTTCTCACATGTCGATCCACATGTGGCAGCCTCTGCATCACACTCCAACCTTGGATAATCCTTCTTCCCACACGGGCAAGTGCGACGACCTCGGAGTGGGCATTCCCCACACTTGCCCCCATGGCATCCCCTCTCACACCTATGCTTCCCGCAATCTAACATCCCACCACACTCCCTCTTGCACTGGAAAATCCTTTCGAAGCACAATTTCTCCTCCATTGTCTCTCCACACTCACATTTGTGACTCCCCCGAACTGCACACTGCGGGCAGGGGCCATCATGGCAATCCACTGGACAGCGGTGGAGTCCACAGCTAAGACGTTTGTTACATTTTCCCCCACAAGAGTAACGCTGATGTGCGCAGCGTCGGGGCTCCCGGTGTGCTCCACAGAAGCACCGTGCGTTAGGAACAACGGCTGGGCATGGCGGGCACGGCCCTGGATGGCACAGCAGTAGGCAGGTATGCTCACAGCCAGAGTTGAGATTGACATCAAGACTGCGGCCACAGACGTCGCCGCAAGAGTGGGGGAGGATCCAGGGGTCCGGAGCCGGGTCTACTGTCTTGGAGCAGAAGCAGACGTAGGAGGAGGGGGTCTCGGACTTGGGGTAGGCGAAGCGGCATTTGGGGCATCCCCAGGTTGGGCACGGCACGGCGGCGCCGGATGCTGACTGGTGAGCCCATGACTGGATGCAGGGGAGGTGGAGGATGGCAAAGCAGGAGGAGGAGCATGACCACACTGGGTCGGAGGGGCGGATAGGATCGAAGCAGATCAGGCACGGCGGCGATCGGCGGCGCGCGGCGGAGGAGAGGAAAATGCCAACTTTCGAGAAGTCGGCCCCCTCGCCAGCAACCGAGAGGTAGGCGGAAACAACAGAGGCAGTTGCGGAGTCGGAGGCGGTGAGATCGGCCTCGTCCGCAGAGGAAGATGAGTAAGAGGAGGGGTCGGAATCGGAGATGATGCTAGGGTTCACCGCCGGGGGAGCGGGTGCCGGCGACGGTGAGGGTGCTGGTGGGCGAGGAGTGGATGCAGCAATGGAGGTGCGATTCGGCTTGCGGGAAGAGGATCCGGCAGCAGCGGCGGCGTAGGAGGACGGCATGGCCGGCGGCGTGGTCGTCGCCGGAGACGGCGGTGGTGGTGCGCGCGTGAAATGTGAGGAGTGAGTGGCCTTTTGCAGGTAGATCCACGATATTTTCCTTTTGCTTTTTTTATAAACTATGTTGAGTGTCCGTGCGTTGCTACGAGACAGCAAAACTTTTATATTAAAAACGCATAGATCGTACGATAAATAACAGTATTGTTTAATAAAGGTACTTTTGATTATCATGAAAAAAGTATTAACAGGCAATATTATCTTGTCTATAGAGTCAGAACCTTTTATAGATGATATTCATTGGAAATATTATCATTTAATAGTTTCTTCCTCTGTTCATGTTCTTCTCAACAATTAACACTATCAAGATCCTGATATTAGATCTTGCTATGGATATAGATAGCGCTATGTACAATTGGCTATGTAAAAATACTAGTAAGACGAAGAAACCTAGGTCTATGCCCGTTGCAACGAAACAACATATACACAAGAGTTTAACTTGTTCTCGGTAAGACGAGACCAGCTAGCAGCCACACAAGCACATTGCGAGTTACATACACGAGGGACATATGGCGAGTTACATACACAAGGGGCACATGGCGAGTTACATGCCTACTAACCCATCTCCCCTCTCTAATATTGCAGCATGAACTTGTGGCTCCAATGATATTTCAAACCTTGTCTAATATTTTCAAACATCAAATATTTGCAAACCAGACGGAGTACAACGAAAACTTATTGCAACAAAAAAACTTGGATGACATAGATACAATCGGAACCTTTGTATAAAGTTAGTAAGGTTCCTAACAAAAACTATCAAAAACTATTAAGACACTCAAAATAGATATTGTCCACTGTAAAGTCTTTAAACCAGACTCTCCATTTTTTGAAGTATCTGTGTCGGCACTAATTAACAGGAAATAAGGACGTGAAGCAGATCACTAAGCACTGCCATCTTATCGAGAAGATCGTGAGCCTATGAATGCTGCCGGCGAAGAGGGACGTCATCTCCTATGCGGTTTCCTGGTCAATCTCCTCAAGGTTGCCAACATCTTGAGCACGTCTAAGGCAGAGCTGGTAAGGAGGGTAGGATGGCAGCTTGAGGAGGCCAGCGTTGTAGACCTATTGATAGGTACAAGGTTAATGAACCGAGATTTCTAACCATGCAAATATTACAAGTAACAAATAAAATCAAAGTTAGCATACAAGAGCATACTAATATGAAAAAAGAGCAGATAATGTAGGGAATTAGAAATTCATGAATGAAAAAACAAATTAAGTTTACTACCAAACTTGATCAAATAAGGCGCTATTTAGGCCACAATGCTAATATCAAAGCTTTCATAAACCAAATGAATTAACAAGACCTCACTATAAGATATCTTGGGGACAAAAGACCCATGCATTTACCTAAAACAATACATTATTCAGACGGCGCTGCATGGGCACAAGATCAACTCCTGGCAGGCACAGGGGACATGGTTGAGTAGGAATTCAGACTATCTTTTGTACCACTTTAATTATAAAAGGATCAGCTCATATAAAAAGTGTTTATGCAACCCCAATAATCCAAAGATATGACTGTTTCAAGATCTCAATTTCAGAAACATATAATAATCCAAAAGCAAAAGAAATGTACAATGTTTTCTACCATGAAAAATTTAGAAAAAAAATCAGCATTACAGGCTCAAAGAAGATAAGTTCATAATCACATATTTGAACCTGCACAAAGCAACACAAGTTCAAAATCATATATCATTGACTCCACCTGATTAATAAAATGATATGGATAAAACTAGGATGAATCATCCCTGCTGATACTAATTTATCCTATCACCACAACACTAACACAGTCCACTTTAACTCACATGATCAATCTGCAACATTCAGTTTCAGAGACACAAAACCAATGGATAAAAGATCTGAGCACATTCGCGAGCAATCCAAGAAGGGGGGAGAGAGGGATCAATCTCAGGTGGGTGGGAGAAAACCCAACATGAGAGGTGGTCCTTAAGGTTTCCTCGTCCTGCCTATTCCAGACCAGGTCCTCATGTGAAATCAAAACATGCAAATCATTCTTCAAAGTGAAAGTAATTCTTTTTGTTTGATAAACATGCTGAAATTCATCCATGTTTGCTAGTTAAATGGGTTAATTAGTATTCGTGCAAAGTCGCATACTAAAATTATCAGTCGTATGCACGAAGAGTCATATCCACATAGTCACGTACTAAAATTTTCAACTTGCAAGCCTTACAGTTTAGTAATAACAAGAATATTATGTTTTCATTATTAAGCATAGAACTTTGCATCAAAACTATCCAGAAAAGAAACACCATATAGTGATGCCAATAGAGACATCATCTCTAACACCAAACCTACCAGCTCTCAGATAACATTAACTGAAATTACCAACTCAATGTGACATACCTACAATTTTTCCAAGAAGACGCGACAAAGAATAATCTGAGAGCCTGCGAAGAAGACACGACAATGTTGAATGAGCAAAATTTGTAAAAATATGTCATGCCAGTTCACATATATATCAAATATGAACAGAAAGACAACAACACATCAATGGAAATAAATCCCTACTACTACTAAGACAGATGGTTGTATTTCTTTAAATTGTCAAAGTACTTTACTCATAGGTTCAGATCTAGCATTTTTACTTTTTATTGTATATTAATAACAATCTGGTACACTGCCATAGCAACAAAAGTTGCCTAGTATGCAATTTGACTAAATTGGTTTCAATCGTCCGTTCAGAACTTTGATGTAACAATATAGCTTCAAAACTTCTAGATCTTGTTCAACCTTTCAAAATGGTCTTGTAGTTCTGAGATAAAAAGAAAAACAATGTCATATTCAGATAAACTGTTATCTATGTATCAAACTCTTTCAACAAAGAAAATTCATTAAAAATATTGAACAGGCTCTCTGTCAACTTAACCAAAATTCAAATAAATTATTTATCATTATCTGTACGGAAAAAACTATTTATTATGAAAACCTAAAACCCACGTATATTTAATTTAAGGGAAAAACAAATTACAAATGGCTAGTTTGATGATAACACACATCAGTATCATATTAATTGTCTTATTCTGCATGCAACATATAGGACAGATAAAGTTGGGTGGCTCTTTGCACATTTGGTTATTATAATTTGGAGCGTTGGGGTAGTGAGCATACACAAATACAACAGTTATGTTCTAAAAACATATAATCCAGTGTACGGGTCATTGTAACGCCCCAGAGTCCAAACAGCTTAGATCCACTCTACACGCTGAGCGAACCACACCTACCACCATCCTACTTACGCTTTCGTCCTCGCTTCACGTAAAAGGATTAACCCGAGGATGGTGGGATAGACTCTAGAAGCCTTATATGTTGGTCTGTCCCACCTTTAACAACCAAGATGGGACTAAACTCTCTCCAATATCTCATTAACTTGTATATGGGCCACTATAGGCCAAATTTCAAATTGGGCCGGATGTCACATACACCCCCCCTCAAAGGAACCGACGTCCTCATCGGCAGTGGCGGAGCCTCGTGGAGGCCAAGCTGGGCATCGGCCCCCCCCCCTTGCTTGACTATGCTCCACTATTGTTCCTGTGAATGCATTCATTGTTTCATGTGATAGAGTGAAGAAAAATATTTAACTAAGAACACAGGTAGTCTGTAGTAGCTAGAAGTTAGAGGCAAGATGAATGGGCCCCTCCTTTGTTTGATGCCACGCTCCGCCGGTGCTCGTCAGCCCAACACACCCACAACGGGGCAAACGATGACTAGGAACGTTCCCTCTTAGCACATGCAACCGTGCGCCTAGTGCCGTCACATGTGCCATGCCGTGCACCCCGCAGGGCCTACCCGCACAATGAACCCCATGTCCGCGCCCCTGGCCCGCACGCACCCGTGGCTGCGAAGGTTGGCTCTGATACCATTTGTAACGCCCCAGAGTCCAAACGGCTTAGATCCACTCTGCACACTGAGCGAACCGCACCTACCACCATCCCACTTACGCTTTTGTTCTCGCTTCGCGTAAAAGGATTAACCCGAGGATGGCGGGATGGACTCTAGAAGCCTTATATGTTGGTCTGTCCCACCTTTAACAACCAAAGTGGGGCTAAACTCTCCCTAATATCTCATTAACTTGTATATGGGCCACTATGGGCCAAATTCCAAACTTGGTCGGATGTCACAGTCATGCTTAGCGTCACAAGATTCATAGGTCACTGGCAATTGAGCTTTAACTTTTGCACCAATTGTAAGATGAAACAGAGTTACCTATATGCCTTTTCTATCCAGGGACTAAAGCATTGTATGATGATCTATGTTAGAAAATGATCAACTAATTATTGTTCTCCTTCAATCTACAACTTTTCACTTTTGTTTTTGATCAAATTGCTCCCCTTCACTTTTCTTCTCCTCCAATCTGTGAAATAGAGTTACTGTAATATATGTATTGGCCTGTGCATTGCTACAAGCACAAAAAGTCATATTTTTAACCAAAAAAAATCATAAGCATGGATCGGAGAACACCACTGAGTGGTCCTAAGATACCAGCAATAGTACAAATGATACAACTAGCACACATCTCTTTTTATATATTAGAGGATCACATGGTTCTATGTTGTTTAAGATCTATCTTATTTTGAGTTGAATACTCTGACTCTTTTTAGATAAGCCAAAAAAATCAGCATATCAGTTAGCACTGATTTCTCTCTTTATACCGAACAAAATCACTGTTTCAGAAAGATAAATTTATTCCGTAGTAAAATGAAGAAGTGAAATCATTGATTTTGTTTAATTTCCATGGAGCAGTTAAAAAATATTTTGGATACCACCCCAACCACCCATATGGCATTCAAAAACTGATTATAAATGAAACACGGTCTCAATTGTCTATTGTTCACTTGTTATCAGAAAAAAGAGACAGGTACACATTAATAATACTTGGAGTCACATAGCACATGAAAACACTCTCTGTGGTAATAGCTTACAGGCTTTTCAACAATTTGTTATTTAAAAAAGATAACAAAGCATTAGGAAGTCTACCTTTACAAAGCATTAGGAAGACAACAAGGATCACATACCATGCAATGTTTTACCTCATGCAGAGTAGAAAATTGATTCACACTGTATTGTGGGCACACCAAAAAATACACATCACAATTACCATAACTTTTTTTCATCATTTTTTGACCATATAGTAAGAGAAACCGACCTTGCTAAAACAACAACTGCAATTTGAGGACACCATTTTCTAAGAATTTTTTTATCTACATAACTTTAACAAGTATATAAGAGCATACGGTTTGACACACTTTAGAAGCTCTACTAAGGCATGACATATTGGCATGAGCATGAGAGGAAAGCAGGAAAGCATTGCGATATCCTACTTCTTAGTGACCACCACTGTAAATTGTTCATATGCATCTTGCTTTTCTAATGCCTTTTCAAAAACACATGACCACTACTGAAAATAGAGAGAATTCATCCATGCACCTGCAAAGTTCCCATTTAATATATATAGGTAGGATTCATCCACTAATTATGTGTAGAGAATAGCTCTTTTATCTATTGCAAGGAAAGCCTAACAACCTGTAGCAGGGCAAAGCATATCAAGCAATTCATCCAAAAAGATGTGACATATGAAAAGGCCTTCTTGATTTGGAAGGGCAAGTTAACTCCCATACGAGTTGGCTACTATAGATGGATCGAAAGATGCAAGCACTGACCTAGGCATGTGATGTCGGATTTGCTAAAGTAACGCAAGGCTCGGGTGGATTCATAGAGGAGGCGGTCCACGTACCTGAACATGCCTTTCTTGGCCAGCGTTGAATGCTCTTGTCCTCTTTTTTGCCATTCCGATCACTGTCGCTGCCACTTCTAGTCGACATGTCCATGAAGCTAGGCAACAAATGGTTCTTGGAACAACACAAACAAATAACCATCAAAACCGCAATCAACACGAAACAAAACCAAAAACCAATGAGAATGGTGAAGAGATGGTCAAATCAAATCATACCTAGAGTCGAGAGTCGCAACTGCTGGATCAATGTGGGCCATTTCAAATCTCGGACTCCAGGCAACGACGGTGCCAGCCATCGTCCGTCACGTGTTGAGGCCATGGCGACACCCGCCCCCTTGGCCACCATGTCTCCAGGCGACGGCACGACCCTAGGCCGCTCGCGCGCTGAGGCCGCAGCGACGGAGCTAACCCCTGCGTCGAGTCCCGTGCATCAAGGTGGGAGTGGGACTGCAACTTCCCCTTCGATGCAGATCCGAAGGAGGAAGGCAGGGCAGGCTGCAGGTGGAACGCTTAGTCCACGATGGCAGAGGCCAGCGAGTCTACGGGCTCCTCGTCCTCCATGGCCACACCGCCGTCGCGAGCTCCTCCAGCTTGAGGCCACGCAGGGTGGGCGGCAGTGGTCGTGTCCTCCCCCATGGGTGGAGATGCGGTTGGTAGGTAGAGCGACGTATTTTTTGGAAGAAAAGAAAATAGGGCGCGGGGCATGGGAATCGACCTCGGCTGGCCGAGAGTGTGGTGCAGGGGCACGGACGTGGGACCGCAGGCTTGGCAGAGCGTGGGGCGTGGGATCGCAGGAGGCAGGACGATGGACCCACGGTGAAATGTCGCATGAAAAAGTGTCCACGCTTTGTTCTTTTTAGTTGTAGGAGAACCGGCGTGGATATTTGTGGGCTCTGAGCACAGAGCAAATAGTGAACCTAGGCCGAGCTAAATTTGTTTTCCTACTTTACACGATTTGCAATTGTAACTTACACGATTTTACACCGAATTTAAGTTTTCAACTAAGAACAGATCCAAATATTCGTAGTGGAACCTATTACCTGAGAGACTAGAGGTTAGGGTTGTGGGCATGTTTTTGTTTGAGCTTTTGTTTGGCAGCTATAATAAATAGGCCAATTCTTCCCAAAAAATAAATAAATAAATAGGCCAATTGTTGAGCTGGATTTTGAAAAGTTGGAAAGCTAGTTTGCTGATGAAATGAACTAAAAGTTATGAAGCACACTGAAAGCAGCTTTTCTGGCTCTTAATATGTCGAGAAGCTAAAAATTTGTTATAAAAGCAAATAGCAAAACGCCGTCAAACAAAAAACAAAAGCCAAAAAGATAGCTTTTTGAGTCAAAAGCCTAAAAACTGTAGCTCAAACAACAGCCCTTAGCATTGAGCCGACTATGTATGAAGTAAACATGTTTTGAGAAAAAAAATTGCCCAAAAACGACATGTGGTGATGATATTTTTATGCTACTCTAGACCCTTGATCAATTTCGGCCTATGCATGGTGGGATTTTTTTTTGTCATAGCTAGAACCTGAAGATCATGGTGTGATAGTATTGCATGGACCATACTGTTTTTCAACGTCCACTTCTTTTCTTTATCTAACTATGGGGCTTAGAATGATTCGGCCTATGGTATAGTTTTTTTTATTCAGGCCATTATAATTCTCCAAGTTTTAAGAAACGCCATTACAATTCGCCTATTTGGAGATTTGTCATTATAATTTCATGTCTCCTCTGTTCATGCCATTTTCTACACCTTTTGCGTATATGGATCCACTGGCAGACGCGTATGCGTACAGGAACGTCTACTCGCGTTAAGTCTTTGCCCCCTCCATTAGACTGAGGCCATGTCGTCGTCGCTCTCTGTTTCTCCCGTCCCCGTTCCCCTTCTTCCCTCTACGACGATTGAAGGCGGCGGCACCTCGGCCTTGGGCCACATCTAGGACACCAATGGGCAAACACAGGACAGCGTGGCAAGCCACCTCCGGCAACATGGTGAGCAGCGTGGCCGGCGGTGCTCGTGAGATGCGGCAATGGCGAGCGCGCGATGCACTGCGGCAATAGCGAGAGCACGACTGAAAGGTCCTTATGTGGTTTTGGTAATTGAGTGACAACCTAGGTGGACTAATTGTGTTTATGTGCGATACACAGGTGATTAGTTCACATGTACATGTGTGTGAGCAACATATGCCATGAAGGTTGAAATAGCGCGGAGATGTTGCAAAGCTCACACATGTGATGATGAAGGAGCTCATTGCACATGAGACATGACATTGAGTCATGTGATCAAGGTGGAGAAGATCAAGACATGACTTGGCTTGATGGACCGGTTGTAAGAGTGAAGGGCAAGTCGGAGGCTTTGGAGCGATGGACCGTGTGGCGGTGAAGCTTAAGCAAGACTTGGAGCTGATGGACGAAGGCAACGGTGAAAAGCAAGTAAAGTCAAGATGGATGAACTAATACGGTCACGTGATGATATGAAGTGGATCATATCATTTGGTGATTGGTTGGTGCATGTGTTGCATCAACAATGGAGGAGATGGAATGGAATGCGCAAGGCATATAACCTAGGGCATTTCATTTCACCGGTCATAGGTGTGTAGAGATGTTGATGACCGGGTTTAGGATAGATGGTCATACTATCAAGAGGGGCAAACTTGTTTGCATATCGGTCATCTAGTGCCACTCGAGTGATCTAACTTTGCATCGTCGCTAGGATCGAGTGGCGTGGCAAGTTGAGTGGCTAATCCTTTGGGAAATGTTTGTGAAAAGCTAACACACATACACATGGTGGTGTACACTTGGTGGTGTTGGCACATTTGCAAAGGAGGAGTTGGAGTTGAAACGGATCAACTCGATGAAGAAACGGAGGCGAGAAGGTGTCACTGTGAGTGACCGGATGCTGGCCTCAGCAAGACCAGCACGTCTGATCAGTAGCAGCAGAGAGTGTGTAGGCATCGGTCTTCAACTGGACGTTGGCATTGAAAGTGACCGGACGCTGGCAGGGCGTGTCCGGTCAGGCTAACGTATGGTGACGTAGGCGGCGCTAGAGTTGGCTCGTGAGCGCAGAACTGATCGAATGTTGGCCTATGTTCGGTCGCAAAATAGAGGCTCGGGGAGCTCTCTAGAAACGACCGAACTCTAGCTGGTCTGCACCCGGTCATTCAGCATCAGACGCATCCGGTCGTGAATGGAACTCTCTAGAAACGACCGGACTCAAAAGAGGTGCGTTCGGTCTTGGCACTGTGCTGTGTCCAGTCGCAACTTAACCATTGAGATCGGGCGCTCAGTATTTGAAGCCAGGGATAACGTGGTAGCCATCCGTTGATCAGACGCTGGCAGGGTGCGTCCGGTCGATCTGACCAGCGCGTCCGATCGACCCGAAAAACACCCAGTGAAGGGGTAACGGCTATTTTAGCCCGTGGGGCTATAAATAGAAGGTGGTCGTCTTGCAAGCCGATGGTGCTTGTTACTCTTGGAGGTTGCCACCTCCTAGATAGCTTGGTGGTGGTCTCCGTCGAAGCCCGTAAAAAGCTTGTGCGGTGCTCCGGAGAAGAGCTTTGTGTGGGGGCATTGTGCTTGTCCTGCGGGAGCCGCGAAGAGCAACTCTAGTTGAGCGTGTCATTGAGCTACCCTCACTTTTGGGGTAGGTTCTTGCGGTGCCCGACGTGCGGGCTTGGTGGGTCATGCCGATTAGCCGCCGAACCACCAAGTGTGCGGTCGACACAATGGGAACGTTGCATGTTGGCAAGCATGTGAACCTCGGGAGAAAATCACCGTGTCAACATTGTTCTTCCCGTTGGTTTGTAATTCCCTTACAGAAGCTTGTGGTTACCTTCATATATATTGTGCTTGTGTAGTTGCTCTTGTAATTAGTTAGCTTGTGTACCTCACTAGTTACCTTCTTGCTTGTATAGCATAGAAGTAGCTCCCTTGCATGGCTAATTTGGTTTGTGTAACCTTGTTAGTCATATTGCTTAGTTTGTGTAGCTAAGTTTTTTTGTGCTCTCTAATTTGGCATTGATTGCCTTGTTATTGAGCATTGCTAGTGAGCTTAGGTGGCTTTATGCTTTTGCTTACTAGCATGTGTAGGAGATCCCTTATTACTTGAAGTATTAGTGGCATAGGTTTGTGTGACCTTACTTTCAGAATTGGTTAGGTGAGCTTTAGCTAGCTCATCACCTTAGTTGCTTAATTAGGATCTTTGTAAGGTGCTAGAGAACATAGATAGAGGGGTGTAGTCTTGGCTATACCGATAGTTTAATTCCATACTTGTTTCGATTAGCCGACGCGATTAATTTTAGAAAGGATTATTCACCCCTCTCTAGTCCGCCATCTCGACCTTACAACGATGGGCTGTGGGTCGATGAGCATAGCCTGCGTAGCCAGTAGGATGACTACCAACATGACATGGGGAGTCCGTGTGCGAGACGGACGCAGGTGGGAGGCCAGAGGCCGCGTGCAAGATGGACGGATATGGCCGCCGGACTCACTGACGGACATCAAGTGCATCCTCCAATTGTCCCTAGCGGCGCGGCCCAGGATACGGCCCCACTTATTGGTCATGTGGCGCTCCCTGAGGTGGAGGCCGTGGCAGAGCTCACGCATGGAGCGACAGACAGTGGCCATGCTCTGCAGCTCTGCCGGCGAGGGAGCGAGCTACCGCTGCCATAGCTCACAAGCGTCGCTGGCCACGCTACTCACCGTGGCCCTACAGGAGCCGCCTATCGAAGGTGCTCGCCCCATGGCCTATGCGCTCGCCCCTGCCTTACCATGTCCGTCGGCATGAACTCACCACCGCCATTGAGCCACCGGACAAAACTCACGTATGAGCCACCGCTCGAGATGGAACTCATGGTCACGCTCCGTAGGGTCACAGGTGACGCGTATGTGAGTGCCGACCATGTAGTCACTACTGAGTGTGCGCTTCGAGGTGCGTGGCATGGCTACAGGGGAGGAGGAGGTCGTGGCGGAGAGCGTCTTCTTTGCCTGGCCGTGGCGAGAAGGCCGACGGCAAGGCATAGGGCCCACACGCCCATCTCCATCGCCCACCTCACTATCTCCATCTCAACCTGCTACCATACATCCACGCTGCTCTACGAGGCCATCGCGTGGTGCCTCTTCCCAAATGGCTTCACGCCCAAGCTCACTGTGGACCTTGAGGTCTTCATCTTGACGCGCACATGGGAGACGATCGTGTACACCCGCATCTTCTCCGTGGCCACGAAGAACTACAAGGAGCTCTTCCTCATGTACGACACCAATTGCTTGAATGCCTATGTTGCCGACGTCAAGTCTAGGAATAAGTGGATTGCCACGGGCACGCTGCTCTCGCATGAGAATGGCGGTGGGGTGGCTGACCTACAGTGGCAGCGAAATGATCACGACATGCGCGTGCTCGGCAGGCTGAGCAACTACATCACCATGTGTTCAGGAGCATGTCTGGCCTACCCATGGATGTGTGCATGGCCCTCGGCGTTTGGAGATCCTAACGCTGCCGATGAGCACACAGTCTTCGATCTTGGGGTGACGGTCGCCAACGGTGCCGCCTAGCGTCACATGGTGGAGGATGGAGATGTTGTTGCTCATGACGGCTGTCTCCTCGATGACAATGCCCATGGCATGGTGGA
Source organism: Miscanthus lutarioriparius (assembly GCA_904845875.1). Classification (NCBI taxonomy): domain Eukaryota; kingdom Viridiplantae; phylum Streptophyta; class Magnoliopsida; order Poales; family Poaceae; genus Miscanthus; species Miscanthus lutarioriparius. The sequence continues at coordinate 105,533,811 of CAJGYO010000005.1, forward strand.
GCAGGATCCCCTTACCTATGGTGGTGTTCGAGTGGATGTCCGACGGTGAAGACGTGGGACTGGAGCACCAACGCCAGCGCGTGGTGGCTCTACGCACAGAGCACGTGCGTGATGCGGTGCACCAGCACGGCGACCCAGGCGAGCACACGGGGTATGGTGATGAGCGCATGGGGCCAGTGAGCGTGAGGGTCGGCGACAATAGCTGCGATCGTGTCGGCATCGCCACATCTGCATGGAGGCCAGCAGCTGGGGCCTTGGTAGGCTCCTCCGTGCGTGTCTGAGGCATCGACGAACAGCACTGCCTAGCCAGTGTAGCTGTTCCACGAACAAGCTAACCCAGTTGCTTCGTGTCCTAAGGCATGGCCTCCGCGCGCGACCTGCAATAGGGCCCCACCAGTGGCCACTCAGCGCTCGCGCTTGCTGGCACGGATGGCGGTGGCTACAGCCTACAGAGCCAGTGCTTGTGTTCCGTTCGCGCGTAGGCCGTCGAGGGCGAGCGCCACCGCTTAGGCTCGTGTGCTGGCCGCACGGGCAAGCGCTCCTCCACCACAGGCGAGCTCGTTCTAACAGAGCAGCCAGATCCTTAACGCCTATATGCGTCCGTGTATGCATATACGTCCGATAGTGGGCCTATATATGCGGCTGGTGTAGAAAATGGCATGAATGAAGGAGAAATGAAATTATAATGGCAGATATGCGAATAGGCGAATTGTAATGGTGTTTCTCAGAATTTTCAGAGTTGTAATGGCCTGAATAAAAAAACCCTACGATATATGCACAAATCGTAATAAAAGGCATTCCTTCACTACAGATCATGATGGGATGATAGGGGGTGCTAGCCTCCGACCATCGGACAATAACCACGTGCCGATGATTCCCACTCACTTTTCTCGCCCACCGTAACCGTAGCTTCTAGCTCAGGACACAAGGAGCATGCGTGTGTTGATGGATGCCTCGTGCAGGTTGTCACATCACATAGGGCCCACTCACCCACATCTCATGCAATTGGCTTTTAAAAAATTAAAAAAAGCCATAACGCTTAAACCAAACCTTCAAATTAAATTCGATTGCACCATTAGATTTCTTGTAATAAATCCTTCAAAACAAGATCTCACATGGATATATTTAAATAAAAAAATTTAACAAACATTTAACTTATGAAGATAGAATATTTTTTCTATTATTGAGTAGAGACGATGTTATAGGTTCAAAGAACAATGTTCCGTCTTGATAAGAATAATGTTCGTTTTTAGTTTCATGAAATTGGTATTACAATATACATAAAAATAAAAAATAAAAAAAATAAATACATAAATAAATACATAAATAAATACATAACATAAATAAAATAATGAAACTAGAGCAAAGCATAAAGAAAAAAGCACGTAATAGAGAAAAATTTAAAAGAATATCACATGGATACTTTTCAAACATCCTAAAAACATACTATACAACATCATATTTATACTAAGTGAATATCACTAAATACATCATAAAACATCACAAAAAACATAATAGAACAACACATGTATACTATATGAACATCACAGAAAAAATCATAGAACATCATTATATACTACGTGAACATCACATATATACTACGCGAACATCACAAGATACATTATGAATATTACATCTATACCACGTGAACATATAAAAAAACATCATAAAACGTCACATTTATAACATGTGAACATCACAGAAAATATCATAGAACATTACATGTATACTACAAGAACATCACAAAAAACATCATAGAACATGAAATTATATACCACATGAACACCGCAAAAAAACATCATAGAACATCACATGCATATTGGGTGAACATAAAAAAACATAGAACATCACCTGTATACTACGAGAACATCATATGTATATTACGCAAACATCGTAAAAATACAACATAGAACATTACATACACACCACGTGAACATAAAGACAACAACACAGAACATCACATGTACAATATGTCAATATATAAAAAAAATATAAAGCATCACATGTATGCACACGAACATAAAAAAACAACATAAAACATTATAAAATAATAAGAAAAAAATAAAAGAAAAGAAAAAAGAAATAAAAAAGGTAAAGAATAAAAAAATGAAAATAATAATAAACATATAAAACATAAAAATAAAACAAAAAATGAATGATGCATGAAAAGAAAAAGAAAAAGAAAAAGAAAAAAAAAAAAAAAAAAAAATTAAAATTAAAAGAAAAGAAAAGGAAAAAGAAAAAGAAAAAGAAAAAATTAAAGAAAGATTAAAATATAAAAACTTGAATCAAAAGAAAACAATTAGAAAAGAAACAAATAAAAGAAATCAAATAAAAAAAGAAAATAAAAGATACAAATAGAATATCACATTAACGACACGTGAACATAAAAAATAATAAGAAAAGGGAAAAAGGAAAAAACAAAAAATATCAAAAAATAAAAGAATAATAAAAAATCACATAAAATAAAGAAAAGAAAAAAAAGAAAATGAAGCACGAAAAGAAAAAATAGAAAGAAAAAGAAATAAAAAGAAAAAGAAAAGAAATGAGAGAAGAATAAGGAAAAGAGAAAAAACAAGAGAAAAAGAAAAAACAAAATAAGAATGAAAATATAGAAAACTTAAAATGAAAAAAGAAGAATAGTGACTAAATAGAAGCAAGGAAAAACAATAAAAAGAAATCAAAATAAAAAAATAAAAGGTAAAGATAAATAAGAAAAGAATAGGAAAAGAAAAAGAAATAAAATAAGAATGAAAAACATAGAAAACTAAAAAGAAAAGAAAAAGAAAGAATAAACAGAAGTAAACAAATAAAACAATAAAAAGAAAACAAAATAAAAAAAGGAAAGAAAAAATAAATAAGAAAAGAATAAGAAAAAGAAAAAGAAACCTTACGTACCTAGACTGCCTCCCGCACGTGGCCTCCTGCATACTGTTCCTGCACGTGGCTTCCTGCCCACCATTCCCGTGCTTTGTTCGGTGGGCGCCTCCGATCCGGTCGTTCGGACCGGATGGTTTCTGGGATGATAGAGTGGTTTATAAAACACAATAGAAACTTCAAGGAAACAATTACTAGAGCTTTATTATCCCTAGTTTGAAATGAGGATTCATGTAAACATGACACCTAAGTCACTCTAACCACTTTTCCACTGTCGTGGTGAAGTCAAGCCAAATTATTTTCATTTCACTGCTCCGGCATAGGGGAACCTTACTAAAATATAACATCTCTACTACTCAATACTCGGAGAATTAATTTTTTACCAATATAATAGATGGCATGAGATAGCACTCTTACGGTTGTCGCTATGCTTTTGCCAGCAGAGAGAGAAACGCGATACCAAATTGCCACTTTTGCTCACGTCGCACGCTATCATGGATCCAACCCTGCCCTTGGCGTCTTTCTACTCCCCTCGGGGTAGGTGAAAGCTCTAGTTTAGTTTTGGGGAATTGATGAAACCCTAAATGCTAACCTAGTTTATCAAGTGATCATAAGATAGGTAGCACATTCCAAGTTGTGAAGCAAATGAAGATCATGACATGATGATGGTGATGCCATGGTGATAATCAAGTGCTTGAACTTAAAAAGAAGAAAGAGAAAAGCAAAAGGCTCAAGGCAAAGGTATAAATAGTAGGATCTATTTTGTTTTGGTGATCGAGACACTTAGTGAGTGTGATCACATTTAGGATCGATAGCCGTACTATTAAGAGGGGTGAAACTCGTATCGAAATACGGTTATCAAAGTGCCACTAGATACTCTAACTCATTGCATATGCATTTAGGATCTAGTTGAATGCTAACACCCTTGAAAATGTTTGTGAAAATATGCTAACACATGTGCACAAGGTGATACACTTGGTGGTTGGCACATTTGAGCAAGGGTAGGAAACTTCACCGGTGGAGTGTATGCCCGTAGAGTGCGAACAGTCCGACGGTGCCACCGGCGCCCTAGACAGAAAAGACGAAGGTCACTGGAAGTGACCGGATGCTGGCCTTGGTTGGACCGGCGCGTCCGGTTAGGTAGAGCATGAAGACACTAGCGTCGGTCTCTAACCGGACATTGGGTCACTTAGTGACCGGACGCTAGAGAGGTGCGTCCGGTCCTGCTGATGTGGCAGCACATAGGGGAGTCACCGTGTGACCGGACGCTGGGTGAGTCCAGTCGTGAAAAGTCATCTCTAGATGCTTACTAGAAACGACCGAACGCTGGGGGTTCAGCGTCCGGTCACTTTAAGCTGCTGCGTTTGGTCATCACTTGACCATTGAGATCGGACGATTGACATTTGAAGAGAGGGGACACGTGGCACGCATCGCGTGACCGGACGCTGAGGTCCAGCGTCCGATCAATATGATCGGAGCATCCGGTCACCCCGCGTTGTGCCCAGTGAAGGGGTACAACGACTCTATTTCGTGGGGACTTCTATTTAAACCCCATGGCTGGCTCAAGCTCACTCTCTTGGCCATTTGCATTGACATAGCAACCTTGTGAAGCTTCGCCAAAGCCCTCCCACTTATCTCTATCATAGATTCAACATCTTTGTGAGATTGGAAGAGAATCCAAATGCATTGCTTGAGTGTTTGCATCTAGAGGCACTTGGTGTTCGTGTTTTACTGCGGGATTCGCTTGTTACTCTTGTTGGTTGCCGCCACCTAGATGGCTTAGAGTAGCGAGGATCGTCGAGCGGAGGATGGTGATTGTCTCTGGCTCTAATCATGGTGATTGTGAGGGGTTCTTGACCTTTCCCCGGTGGAGAGCTAAAAGGTACTCTAGTGGATTGCTCGTGGCTTGTGTGATCCTCATCTTGTGTTGGTTGCAAGGCACCCTATTGAGGTTTTGGCGTGTGATGCCAATTAGCGCGTGAACCTCTAAGTGAGTGAATCGTCATAACGAGGAGTAGCTTGCCGGGAAGCAAGTGAACCTCGGTAAAAAATCATTGTGTTCATCATTTGATTCCGAGGTGATTGGTCTTCATTATTATTCTTTCTTGTGGTTGATTGGCTCCTTCTTCGACACGGCGGTATAACCTTCTTGCTCATTTTCTTTATATTACCGCAAACTAGTTGTCAAGCTCTTTAGTGTAGCTAGTTGTGAGAGCTTGTTAGTTTGATTAGTGTGGCTCTTTAGTTAGCTTTTGAGAGCACACTAACTTAGTATAGTGTTATAGCTATTGTGTGGATAGAAACTATATAAACTAGAATTGTGGAAGGTGGCTTGCTATTTTAGTAGGCTAGCGCAACACTTGCTTCGCCTCATAATTGTCTAACCGGTTTGTTAAGTGTTGTTGTAGAAATTTTTAATAGGCTATTCACCCTCCCCCTCTAGCCATTAGGACCTTTCAGTAGGGCAGATCGCGGGGAAGGGTTGGATGCCATCCGCAAAAAGGGTTGGATGCAGCCACATACATTTACTCCATCATGATAGTGGCGTGAGATAGCACTCTTACGGTTGTCGCTACGCTTTTGCCAGCAGAGAGAGAAACGCAATATGAAATTACCACTTTTGCTCGCGTCGTACGCCAACTTGAATCCAACCCTGCCCTGGCGTCTTTCTACTCCCCTCGGGGCAAGGCAGACCACGGGAAGGGTTGGATGCAGCCACATACGTTTACTCCATCGTGATAGTGCGTGAGATAGCACTCTTATGGTTGTCGCTATGCTTTTGCCAGCAGAGAGAGAGACGCGATACGAAGTTGCCACTTTTGCTCATATCGAACGGCAGCACCGCACGCCAGCATGGATCCAACAGTGTCCCTGGCATCTTTCTACTCCCCCAGGGCAGGGCAGGCAGCGTAAAGGGTTGGATGCCAACTGCGAAAAGGGTTGGATGCAACCACATACGTTTACATTACCGCAAACTAGTTGTCAAGCTCTTTAGTGTAGCTAGTTGTGAGAGCTTCTTAGTTTGATTAGTGTGGCTCTTTAGTTAGATTTTGAGAGTACACTAACTTAGTATAGTGTTATAGCTATTGTGTGGATAGAAACTATATAAACTAGAATTATGGTAGATGGCTTGCTATTTTAGTAGGCTAGCGTAACACTTGCTTCGCCTCATAATTGTCTAACCGGTTTGTTAAGTGTTGTTGTAGAAATTTTTAATAGGTCATTCACCCCCTCTAGCCATTAGGACCTTTCAAGTGGTATCGGAGCCGAGGTCATAGTGATTTAAGGCTTAACAACCTTCGGTGTAAAAATGGTTCAAATCAACAACACCAAGAAGCCACCCCAATTTGATGGCACAAATTATCCATATTGGAAATCAAAGATGACCACACATATCAAGTCAATCAATAGAAGAGTGTGGAAGGTGGTAGAAACCAAAATTGAGATTGAGGATCTGGAGAATCCCACCGCGGCCAAAGAAGTGCTTTTCCAAAACAATAACATTGCTCTAAGTGCCATTCATGATGCAATTGGTAAGAGAACATTTGAGCAAATCAAGAATATTGAGATGGCTCATGAGGCTTGGAAGAAGTTGGAAGAATCTTTTGAAGGCACTCAAGCCGTGAAGGGTGCAAAGATATACATTCTCAAAGAGAAGTTTGCAAGCTTCAAGATGAAGGAGGATGAGACAGTGCCGGAGATGTTCCATAGGCTTCAAGTGCTTGTCAATGATCTCAAAGCATTGGGAGAAGAGGTGAAGGATAAGGACTTCTCCCACAAGTTCTTGAGATATTTGCCTTCAAGATTTGTCACATTGGTCACTATTCTAGTGAGTAGTGGTTTGGACACCATGACACCAAACCAAGTGTTGGAAGATATAATGACCAATGACACATATAGAGATGATGATGAGAAAAAAGAAAAGAAGGAGAAGAAAGATGAAAAGAAGAAGAGTGTGGCATTCAAGGCCACATCATCTAAGGGCAAGGCAAAGCAAGAAACATCAAGTGAAGATGATGGTTCATGGGATGATGATGATGAGAAGATGGCTCTCTTTGTCAAGAAATTTGGCAAGTTCATGATGAAGAAGGGATACCGTGCTAGAAGGAAGAAATCTTCATCCAAGAACAAGGAAGAGTCAAAAAGGTGCTTCAAATGTAGAAGCAAAGATTATCTTGTTGCTCAATATCCATACAATAGTGACAATGATGATGACAACAAGAAGAATAAGAAGAAGGACAAGAAGGAAAAGAAAGAGAAGAAGAATAAGATGACCTTCAAGAAGAAGAAGGGTGGTTCATATGTGGTCACTTGGGATAGTGATGCTTCCTTAAGTGATGATGATGATAGTAATGATGACAAAACCACTAAAAAGAAGGCACTTGCAAGCATTGCTATAAATAAGACGCCTTCACTCTTCGACACTCCATCATGCTTCATGGCTAAGGCCACTAAGGTACAAGCTTATGATGATGGAAGTGATGAGGAACATGATAATGAAAATGAAAATGAAAATAAAAGTGATAGTGATGATGATGAACCTACTAAGGATGAACTATTTGACATGATAGAAGATGCTAAAGAACACTTTGACATCAAGAGAAGAGGATGCAAAAGCTTATATAAAGAACTAAAAGCCCTTAAGCAAGCCTTTGATGAGCTCAATACATCTTATGAGAGGCTAGAGAAAGCCCATGAGAAGCTTGGCAAGGCTCACAAAAAGCTTGAAAACGTTCATTCCTCTTTGCTTGATGAGCAAAATAAAAAGAAACATATTGAGACTTGTGATGTAGGCTTAACTTGTGATATAATTAATGAATCGTTATCTATGCCTATCATTGTTCCCCCCGCTAACCTTTTTTATAGTACTTCTACTTCCACCTCATCTAGTAGTGATGGTTTCACTTATGATGCCTCACTAATAGTTGAGAATGAGAACCTCAAGAAGGAGGTCAATAAGCTCACTCACACCTTGGCTAAGGTCTATGGTGGTGAGGACCGCTTGCTTATGTGCTTGGGTAGCCAAAGAGCTTCTCTTTATAAAGAGAGATTAGGCTATACCCCCAAGAAAGGCAAGGCGGCCTTTGCTCCTCACAAGACTAGTTTTGTGAAGAACAATGATCGATTTTACACTAGTTGCAAGCAAAATGGTCATGTAGAGCATGAATGCAAAAACAAAAGCAAAAATACTAATGTATCCTCTATTAAGCTTGATTCTTTCTATATGCTTACCAAGGGTACAAATGGTGTAAAGGCTAAGTTCATTGGTAAACCATGAATTGGCTCAAAGAAGAAAGCCATTTGGGTACCAAAGAGCTTAGTGACTAACCTTTAAGGACCCAAGCAAGTTTGGGTACCTAAAAAGAATTGATCTTCTTTTGTAGGTCAATTACAAAGCTGAAGGAAGACATTGGGTTCTTAATAGTGGGTGCACTCAACACATGACCGGTGATGCAAGAATGTTCAACTCAATCAACACCAATGGCAATGATAGTTATGATAGTATCACATTTGGTGATAATGGCAAAGGCAAGGTCAAAGAGCTTGGTAAGATTGCAATATCCAATGACATGAGCATATCCAATGTGTTGCTAGTAGAGAGCTTGAATTTCAATTTGCTATCCATGGCTCAATTATGTGATCTTAGATTCAAATGCATATTTAGGGTAGATGATGTAGAGATCATAAGTGCAGATGGCTCTAACTTGATCTTTAAAGGCTTTAGATATGAGAATCTATACTTGGTTGATTTTAATGCTAGTGAAGCTAGATTATCTACATGTTTGTTCACTAAGTCTAGCATGGGTTGGTTATAGCATAGAAAGCTTGGTCGTGTTGGAATGAAACAATTGAATAGATTGGTTAAGCATGACTTAGTTAGAGGTTTGAAAGATGTTGTGTTTGAAAAGGATAAGCTTTGTAGCTCTTGTCAAGTCGGCAAACAAGTTAGAAACACCCATCCTAAGAAAAGCATGATTAGCACTAGTAAAGCATTTGAGTTATTGCGCATGGACTTGTTTGGGCAAACACAATACACTAGCATTGGTGGTAATAAATATGGACTTATAATAGTGGATGATTATACTAGATACATATGGGTATTCTTTCTAGTGGATAAAAGTGATGTGTTTGCAACATTTAAATCATTTGTTAAAGGCATTCACAATGAATTTGAAACCACCATCAAGAAAGTTAGAAATGACAATGGTAGTGAGTTCAAGAACACTAGAATTGATGAGTTGTGTGATGAATTTATAATTAGACATCAACTCTCGGCCAAGTACACTTCACAATCAAATGACCTTGTTGAGAGGAAGAATAGAACACTCATTGATATGGCAAGGTCTATGCTTAGTGAGTATAATGTGAGTCAATCCTTTTGGGCTGAAGCTATCAACATGGCTTGCTATTGTAGCAATCACCTCTATTGTCACCCATTGAAAGAGAAGACGCCATATGAGCTCTTGAATGGTAGAAAGTCCAACATTGCATATTTTCGGGTCTTTGGTTGCAAAAGCTATATCTTGAAGAAAAGCACTGGATTGGGCAAGTTTGACAAGAAATGTGATGAAGGATTCCTACTTGGATACTCAACCACTAGCAAAGCATATAGAGTTTGGAATTTGGAAAGTGGTACTCTCGAGGAAGTTCACGATGTTGAATTTGATGAAACTAAGGGTTCATAAGAAGAGAATGAGAACTTGGAAGATGTTAGAGGCATTCAACTTTCAAATGCCATGAAGAATATGGATGTTGGTAAATTAAGGCCTAGGCAAGTGAATGATGACGAAGATGATCAAGTGCAAGTGCTCTCTAACTCAAATGTATAAAATGATACAAATCAAGCTAGTACAAGTGGCTCTCATGATAATGAACAAGATCAAGTGGCTAGTACATCATCTCAACTCAATGATCAAGCAAATATAATCAATCAAGTTCCAATCATCCAACCAAGCAATGTTGCAAGGAATCATCCATTAGACACTATTATTGGTGATATTTCAAGAGGTGTACAAACAAGATCAAAATTGGCATCATTTTGTGAGCAGTTCTCATTTATATCATCCATTGAACCAAAGAAGATAGATGAAGCATTGAAGGATATTGATTGGGTGAATGCTATACATGAAGAATTGAATAATTTCACAAGAAATCAAATATGAGAGTTAGTAAAGAGACCAAAGGGACACAATGTAATTGGAACCAAATGGGTCTTTAGAAATAAGCAAGATCAAGATGGGTTAGTAGTAAGAAACAAATCAAGATTAGTATCACAAGGATATACACAAGTTGAAGGTCTTGACTTTGAAGAGACATATGCCCCGGTTGCTAGATTAGAAGCAATTAGAATCTTTCTAGCTTATGCTTGTGCCCACAACATCAAGCTCTGTCAAATGGATGTTAAGAGTGCATGAGTGATAGCAAATTCATTAGCACACCTATGGGAACAAATGGTAACTTGGATAGTGATGCAAGTGGAAATATGGTGGATCAAAAGTTATATCGGTCTATGATTGGAAGCCTACTCTATGTGACCGCATCAAGGCCGGATGTCATGTTTAGTGTATGCATGTGTGCAAGATTTCAAGCCTCACCAAGAGAAAGTCATTTGAAGGCTACTAAAAGGATTTTGAGGTACTTGAAGCATACACCAAATGTTGGCTTGTGGTATCCCAAAGGAGCAAAGTTTGAGCTAGTTGGTTACTCCGACTCGGATTATGCGAGATGCAAGGTTGAAAGGAAGGGCACCTCGGGCACATGTCAATTGTTGGGAAGATCACTTGTTTCATAGTCATCAAAAAAGCAAAATAGTCTTGCATTATCAACCGCCGAAGCCGAATACATATCCGCCGATAGTTGTTGTGCACAAATACTTTGGATGAAGGCCACTTTGAGTGACTTTGGAATCAAGTTCAAGAGAGTGCCATTGCTATGTGACAATGAGAGTGCAATCAAGTTGACCAACAATCTGATTCAACATGCAAGAACAAAGCACATTGATGTCCGCCACCATTTCATAAGAGATCACCAATAAAAAGGGGATATTTGCATTGAGAGTGTAGGCACCGAAGATCAACTTATCGATATATTCACCAAGCCATTGGATGAGAAAAGGTTTTGCAAGCTAAGAAATGAGTTGAACATATTGGATTTATCAAATATGTGTTGATGCACCCCCACTAATATGACAAGCCTCTCCTTCGAGCAATACAAGGTAAAAGTTGATTGGTATGGCATACATCCTTGCTAAGAACATGTTTAGTGTATCTAGACATCTTTCATATTTAATAGGCTCATTCATAAAAATCAAATAAATTTGATGATTGTATGGTACCACTATTGCTTCTATGCTTATTTTGATCTAGTGGTAGCATATGACATGTTTGTGGGCTTGTAAATCTAGTGTTTGATCCAGAAAATGAGCTCTAAGTGTTTAACTCAACATGGTACAAGATAACCCTTATTTGTAGGTGTGAAGAAGCTTGTCCTTGGATCAAACTGAGTTAAATATCTTTGGCAAATGATCTACATTGTACCAAATTTGAGAAAATGATCCTCACCTTATTGATTGACATTGATAATCTCAACCTATCTATATTTTGAACCTTTGTGGTCATTGATGACAAAGAGGGAGAAAAACAAAGATATTAGTGATATTAGTACATGAGGAGAAAAACAAAAGATATATGAGTGTACTAATATAAGTGAAAAAGACAATGAAGGGGGAGAACTTGACATAGGGGGGGAGATATGACAAAGAAAAGGAATCAATTAAAATTTTAAGCACACAAGTAGGGGGAGCAAGCTCATGAACTTGTATGGTGCATTTGAATGTGCATCTCATAAGTTTGCTTGCATGGCACAAGTTTTAAATTTTAATATTCATGCTTGTGTGGTGTATGCTAGTTATAGGTTTGAATGATGAAATGAAAATCTAGCATGCATAGGTTATCTAGTGATTTCATTTCCAAAGTGTTTCCAAGTGGTATCAAGCTAACCATGGTGCTAAGGATGATATATTGGTGCACTCCGATGGGTATCACGCTTTAAAGGTCTATCTTTTATACCTTAGCATCATTTGGTAGACATTGTCTCCTATATTTCCTATCTAAGCATATGTGCAAGCTACAATCCAAACTCTTAGCACATATGTAGGGGGAGCAATTGCTACCGTTTGGGGTTCATGAAACTTGTCCATATCATTTTACACATGGTAAATATGCTTGGACAAGTAACATGGATTCAATTGAATTTCAATTCATATCTTTGTGAAAGGGTTGTCATCAATTACCAAAAAGGAGGAGATTGAAAGCTCTAGTTTGGTTTTGGTGAATTGATAAAACCCTAAGTGCTAACCAAGTTTATCAAGTGATCATGAGATAGGTAGCACATTCCAAGTGTTGAAGCAAATGAAGATCATGACATGATGATGGTGATGCCATGGTGATAATCAAGTGCTTGGACTTGAAAAGAAGAAAGAGAAAAACAAAAGGCTCAAGGCAAATGTATAAATAGTATGCGCCATTTTGTTTTGGTGATCGAGACACTTAGTGAGTGTGATCACATTTAATATCGATAGCCGTACTATTAAGAGGGGTGAAACTCGTATCGAAATGCGGTTATCAAAGTGCCACTAGATGCTCTAACTCATTGCATATGCATTTAGGATCTAGTTGAATACTAACACCCTTGAAAATGTTTGTGAAAATATGCTAACACATATGCACAAGGTGATACACTTGGTGGTTGGCACATCTGAGCAAGGGAAGGAAACTTCACCGGTAGAGTGTTGCGGACAGTCCGATGGTGCCACCGGCACCCTAGATAGAAAAGATGGAAGTCACTGGAAATGATCGGACGCTGGCCTCGGTTGGACCGGCGCGTCTGGTCAGGTGGAGCATGAAGACGCCGGCGTCGGTCTCTGACCGAATGTTGGGTCACTTAGTGACCGGACGCTGGAGGGGTGAAAGGTCCTAATGGCTAGAGGGGGGGTGAATAGCCTAATAAAATTCTACAACAACACTTAACAAAATGTGTTAGACAATTTTGCGGCGAAGCGAGTGTTGCGCTAGCCTACTAAAATGCAAGCCACCTACCACAATTCTATTTTGAATAGTGTATGTCCACACAATAGCTATGACACTTAGCTAAATTAGTGTGCTCTCAAAGACTAACTAAAGAGCAACACTAATCAAACAAACAAGCTCTCACAACTAGCTACACTAAAGAGCTTGATAACTAGTTTGTGGTAATGTAAGAGTGAGCAAGAGAGTTATACCGCCGTGTAGTGGTAGGAACCAATCAATCACAATAATGAATACCAATGTAGACCAATCACCTCGGAATCAAATGATGAACACAATGATTTTTACCGAGGTTCACTTGCTTGCCGGCAAGCTAGTCCTCGTTGTGGCGATTCACTCACTTGGAGGTTCACGCGCTGATTGGCATCACTCGCCAAACCCTCAATAGGATGCCGCACAACCAACATAATATGAGGATCACACAAGCCACAAGCAATTTACTAGAGTACCTTTTGGCGCTCCGCCGGGGAAAGGTCAAGAACCCCTCACAATCACCACGATCGGAGTCGAAGACAATCACCTCCTCCACTCAACGATCCTTGCTGCTCCAAGCCGTCTAGGTGGCGGCAACCACCAAGAGTAACAAGCGAAATCCGCAGCGAAACACAATCACCAAGTGCCTCTAGATGCAATCACTCAAGCAATGCACTTGGATTCACTCCCAATCTCACTATGATGATGAATCAATGATGTAGATGAGTGGGAGAACTTTGGCTAGGCTCACAAGGTTGCTATGTCAATGAAAATGGCCAAAGATATGAGCCACAGCCGGCCATGGGGCTTAAATAGAAGCCCCCACGAAATAGAGCCGTTGTACCCCGTCACTGGGTACTCTGCGCTCTGACCGGACGCTCCGATCCACTTGACCGGACCCTGGACTCAGCGTCCGGTCCACAGATGGACGCCACGTGTCATCGGCTTCAAACGCTGTTCGTCAGATTCCAACGGCTATGACGCTGACCGGACGCTCCGGTTAAAAACTGATCGGACGCTAGAACCTCAGCGTCCGGTCGAGTACAGTAAGGGTCAAAACCTGGTTTTCCTCGACCGGACATAGCCCAGCGTCCGGTGGTAAACCCTAGCCACTGTACCGACAGTCAACGTGACCAGACACAGGCAGTCAGCGTCCGGTGCTTCTGGAATCAGCGTCCGGTCACTGGACCGACGCTGGCATCAGCTCTGTTCTCACTTCTATCTTCTCCACCCTTGCTCCAATGTGCCAACCACAAGAATTTGCATCTGGCGCAATAGAAAATAGGCATTCCATTTTCCCGAAAGCGCCGAATCCATCTCAACCCTGCAAACACCACCTCCTTTGTAAATGTGCCAACACCACCAAGTGTATCACCTTGTGCATAAGTGTTAGCATATTTTCACAAACATTTTCAAGGGTGTTAGCACTCCACTAGATCCTAAATGCATATGCAATGAGTTAGAGCATCTAGTGGCACTTTGATAACCGCATTTCGATATGAGTTTCACCCCTCTTAATAGTACGGCTATCAATCCTAAATGTGATCACACTCTCTAAGTGTCTTGATCACTAAAACAGAATAGCTCTTACAAATTATACCTTTGCCTTGAGCTTTTTGTTTTTCTCTTTCTTCTTTCCAAGTCGAAGCACTTGATCATCACCATGCCATCATCTTTATCATGCTATGATCTTCATTTGCTTCACCACTTGGAGTGTGCTACCTATCTCATGATCACTTGATAAACTAGGTTAGCACTTAGGGTTTCATCAATTCACCAAAAGCAAACTAGAGCTTTCAATCTCCCCCTTTTTGGTAATTGATGACAACCCTTATACAAAGATATGAATTAAAATTCAATTGAATCCATATTGCTTGTCCAAACATATTTACCATGTGTAAAAGAATATAGACAAGTTTCATGAACTCTATATGGTAGCAATTGCTCCCCCTACATATGTGCTAAGTATTTGGATTGAAGTTTGCACATATGCTTAGATAGGAAATATATGAGACAATGTCTACCAAGTGATGCTATGGTATAAAAGATGGACCTTTGAAGCGTGATACCAATCGGAGTGCACCAATATACCATCCTTAGCATCATGGTTAGCTTGATACCAATTGGAGACAACACTTGGAAATGAAATCATTAGATACCACTTGATAATACTAGAGAATGAAATCAGTAGATGATCTATTCATGCTAATTTTTCATTTCATCATTCAAACCTACAATTAGCATACACCATGCAAGCATGAATATTGAAATTTAAAACTTGTGCCATGCAAGCAAACATATGAAATGCACATTCAAATGCACCATACAAGTTTATGAGCTTGCTCCCCCTACTTGTGTGCTCAAGATTCTAATTGATTCATATATCTCTTCCTTCGTTGTCTTTTCACCATCTTAGTACACTAATATTTTTGTTTCTCTCCCATGTACTAATTTCTTTGTTATTTCTCCCCCTGTCACTTATATCTTTGTTTCTCTCCCCCTTTGTCATCAATGACCACAAAGGTTCAAAAAATAGATAGGTTAGGATTATCAATGCCAATCAATGGGGCGAGGATTATATTCCCAAATTTGGTTCAAGCTAGAGTATTTGCCAAAGATATTTAACTCGGTTTGATCCAAGGACAAGCTTCTTCACACCTCTTAATAAGGGTTATCTTGTACCATATTGAGTTAAACACTTAGAGCTCATTTTCTAGATTAAACACTAGGTTTACAAGCCCACAAACATATCATATGCTATCACTAGATCAAGTCAAACATAGAAGCAATAGTGATACCATATAAACATCAAATTCATTTGATTTTCATGAATGAACCTAATAAAATGGAGAGATGACTAGATGCACTAAACATGTCATTAGTAAGGATGTATGCCATGCCAATCAACTTTTACCTTGGATTGCTCGAAAGAGAGGCATGTCATATAAGTGGGGGGGTGCATCAACACATATTTGAGAAATCCAATATGTTCAACTCATTCCTTAGCTTGCAAAACCTTTTCTCATCCAATGGCTTGGTGAATATATCGGCAAGTTGATCTTCGGTGCCTACACTCTCAATGCAAATGTCCCCTTTTTGTTGGTGATCTCTTATGAAATGGTGGCGGACATCAATGTGCTTTGTTCTTGCATGTTGAACCGGATTGTTTGTTAGCTTGATTGCACTCTCATTGTCACATAGCAATGGCACTTTCTTGAACTTAATTCCAAAGTCACTCAAAGTGGCCTTCATCCAAAGTATTTGTGCACAACAACTAACGGCGGATATGTATTCGCCTTCGGCGGTTGATAATGCAACACTATTTTGCTTCTTTGATGACCACGAAACAAGTGATCTTCCCAACAATTGACATGTGCCCGAGGTGCTCTTCCTTTCAACCTTGTATCCCGCATAATCCGAGTCGGAGTAACCAACTAGCTCAAACTTTGCTCCTTTGGGATACCACAAGCCAACATTTGGTGTATGCTTCAAGTACCTCAAAATCCTTTTAGTAGCCTTCAAATGACTTTCTCTTGGTGAGGCTTGAAATCTTGCACACATGCATACACTAAATATGACATCTGGCCTTGATGCGGTCACATAGAGTAGGCTTCCAATCATAGACCGATACAACTTTTGATCCACCATATTTCCACTTGCATCACTATCCAAGTTACCATTTGTTCCCATAGGTGTGCTAATGACTTTGCTATCACTCATGCCAAAACTTCTTGATCATGTCCTTGATGTACTTCCCTTGACTCACAAAAGTACCATTCTTCAATTGCTTGATTTGAAGACCAAGGAAGTAACTCAACTTTCCAATCATGGACATTTCAAACTCATTAGCCATCATCTTTCCAAACTCATCATAAAAATCTTGATTGGTTGATCCAAATATGATATCATCAACATAGATTTGCAATACAAATAGATCTTTTCCAATCTTCTTGATAAAAAGAGTAGTATCAACCTTGCCCATTGTGAACCCTTTAGAGAGTAGGAAGTCCCTCAATCTCTCATACCATGCTCTAGGTGCTTGCTTCAAGCCATACAATGCCTTCTTCAACTTATACACATGGTTGGGCTTCTTGTCATCTTCAAAACCGGGAGGTTGCTCAACATATACTTCTTCATTGATGTAACCATTGAGAAATGCACTCTTAACATCCATTTGATAGAGCTTGATGTTGTGGGCACAAGCATAGGCTAGCAAGATTCTAATTGCTTCCAATCTAGCAACCGGGACATATGTTTCTCCAAAGTCAAGACCTTCCACTTGTGTATATCCTTGTGCTACTAATCTTGCTTTGTTCCTTACTACTATCCCATCTTGATCTTGTTTGTTTCTAAAGACCCATTTGGTTCCAATCACATTGTGTCCTTTTGGTCTCTCCACTAATTCCCATACTTGATTTCTTATGAAGTTATTCAATTCTTCATGCATAGCATTCACCCAATCAACATCCCTCAATGCTTCATCTATCTTCTTTGGTTCAATGGATGACACAAAAGAGAAATGCTCACAAAAGGATGCCAATCTTGATCTTGTTTGCACACCTCTTGAAATATCACCAATGATAGTGTCCAATGGATGATCTCTTGCAACATTGGTTGGTTTGAGGATTGGAACTTGGTTGCTTGCACTTGCTTGATCATTCGGTTGAAATGATGTACTAGCCACTTGATCTTGTTCATTATCATGAGAGCCACTTGTGCTAGCTTGATTTGTATCATCTTGCACATTTGAGTTGGAGAGCACTTGTACTTGATCATCTTCATCATCATTCACTTGCCTAGACCTCAATTCACCAATATCCATGTTCTTCATGGCATTTGAAAGTTGAATGCCTCTAACATCTTCCAAGTTCTCATTCTCTACTTGTGAACCCTTGGTTTCATCAAATTCAACATCATGAACTTCCTCAAGAGTACCACTATCCAAATTCCAAACTCTATATGCTTTGCTTGTAGTGGAGTAACCAAGTAGAAATCTCTCATCACATTTCTTGTCAAACTTGCCCAATCTAGTGCCTTTCTTCAAGATATAGCATTTACAACCAAAAACCCAAAAATATGCAATGTTGGGCTTTCTACCATTTAAGAGCTCATATGATGTCTTCTCTTTCAATCGGTGACAATAGAGGCGGTTGCTATAATAGCAAGCCGTGTTGATAGCTTCGGCCCAAAAGGATTGACTCACATTGTACTCACTAAGCATAGACCTTGCCATATCAATAAGTGTTCTATTCTTTCTCTCAACAAGGCCATTTGATTGTGGAGTGTACTTGGCCGAGAATTGATGTCTAATTCCAAATTCATCACATAACTCATCAATTCTAGTGTTCTTGAACTCACTATCATTGTCACTTCTAACTCTCTTGATGGTTGTTTCAAACTCATTTTGAATGCCTTTGACAAATGATTTGAATGTTGCAAATACATCACTTTTGTCCACTAGAAAGAATACACATGTATATCTAGTGTAGTCATCCACTATCACAAAACCATACTTATTACCACCAATGCTAATGTATTGTGTTGGCCCAAACAAAAATCCATGTGCAATAACTCAAATGCTTTACTAGTGCTCATCATGCTTTTCTTAGGATGGGTGTTTCCAACTTGTTTGCCGACTTGACAAGAGCTACATAGCTTATCCTTTTCAAATACTACATCTTTCAAGCCTCTAACCAGGTCATGCTTAACCAATCTATTTAATTGTTTCATTCCAACATGACCAAGCCTTCTATGCCATAACCATCCCATACTTGACTTAGTGAATAAGCATGTGGATAATTGAGCTTCACTAGTATTGAAATCAACCAAGTATAGATTCTCATATCTAAAGCCTTTGAAGATCAAGTTAGAGCGATCTACACTTATGATCTCTACATCATCTACTCCAAATATGCACTTAAATCCAAGATCACATAATTGAGCTACGGATAGCAAGTTGAAGTTTAAGCTCTCTACTAGCAATACATTGGATATGCTCAAGTCATTGGATATTGCAATCTTACCAAGCCCTTTGACTTTGCCTTTCCCATTGTCACCAAATGTGATACTATCATATCCATCATTGCCATTTGTGTTGATTGAGTTGAACATTCTTGTATCTCCGGTCATGTGTTGAGTGCACCCACTATCAAGAACCCAATACCTTCCTCCGGCTTTATAGTTAACCTACAAAAGAAGATCAATTCTTTTTAGGTACCCAAACTTGCTTGGATCCTTCAAGGTTAGTTACTAGGCTCTTTGGCACCCAAATGGTTTTCTTCTTTGAGCCCATCCATGGTTTACCAATGAACTTAGCATGAACACCATTTGCACCTTTTCTAAGCATATAACATGAATATAGCTTAATAAAGGATACATTAGCATTATTTTTCTTATTGGTGCATTCATGCTCTTTGTGACCAATTTGCTTGCAACTAGTGCAAAACTGACCATTGTTCTTCACAAAACTAGCTTGTGAGGACCAAAGGCCGCCTTGCCTTTCTTGGGGGTATAGCCCAATCCCTCTTTGTAGAGAGAAGCTCTTTGGCTACCCAAGCACATAAGCAAGCGGTCCTCACCACCATAAGCCTTAGCTAAGGTGTGAGTGAGCTTAGTTACCTCCTTCTTGAGGTTCTCATTTTCAACCACTAGTGTGGTATGACAAGTGTGATCATCACTACTAGATGAGATGGAAGTAGTAGTGCTACAAGAAGGGTTAGTTGTAGAAATAATGATAGGCATAGATAGTGATGTATCAATTAAATCACAAGTTAAACCTACATTGCAAGTTTCAACATGCTTCTTTTTAGTTTGCTCATTAAGCAAAGAAGAATGAGCTTTTTCAAGCTTTTTGTGAGCCTTGCAAAGCTTCTCATGGGCATCCTCTTGCCTCTCATGAGATGCATTGAGCTCATCAAAGGCTTGCTTAAGGGCTTTTACTTCCTTACGCAAGCTTTTGCATTCCTTTCTTGAGATGTTAAAGTGTTCTCTAGCATCTTCTAGCATGTCAATTAATTTATCTTTGGTAGGTTCATCATCATTATCACTATCACTATCATGTTCACTATCACTTCCATCATCACAAGTTTGTACCTTGGTGGCCTTAGCCATGAAGCATGATGGAGAGTCGAAGAGAGAAGGCTTCTCAATGATTGCTATGCTTGCAAGTGCCTTCTTCTTGGTGGTCTTGTTGTCATCACTATCATCATCATCACTTGTGGAAGCATCACTATCCCAAGTGACTACATATGAACCACCCTTCTTCTTTTTGAAGGACATCTTGTCCTTCTTATCTTTCTTTTCTTTCTATTCCTTCTTGTTCTTGTTGTCATCATCTTTTTCACTATTGTATGGACATTTGCTAATAAGATGATCTTTGCTTCCACAATTGAAGCACCTCCTTGCCTCTTTCTTGCTCTTGGATGAATACTTCTTTCTTCTAGCTCGATAGCCCTTCTTTACCATGAACTTACCAAACCTCTTGACAAAAAGAGCCATCCTCTCATCATCATCATCATCCCATGAATCATCATCCTCACTTGATGTTTCTTGCTTGGCTTTGCCCTTGGATGATGTGGCCTTGAAAGCCACGCTCTTCTTCTTGTCATCCTTCTTCTCATCTTTCTTTTCTTTCTTTTCTTCCTTCTCATCATCATCTCTATAGGCATCATCGGTCATGATATCTCTCAAGACTTGGTTTGGTGTCATTGTGTTCAAACCACTCCTTACTAGCAAGGTGACCAATATCTTGAATCTTACGGGCAAACATCTCAAGAACTTATTTGAGAAGTCCTTGTCCTCTATGTTCTCACCGAGTGCCTTGAGATCGTTGACAATCACTTCCATCCGATGGAACATGTCCGGCACACTCTCATCTTCCTTCATTTTGAAGCTCGCAAACTTCTCTTTGAGAATATAAGCTTTTGCACCCTTCACGGCTTGAGTACCCTCAAAAGATTCTTCCAACTTCTTCCAAGCCTCATGTGCCATCTCAATATTCTTGATTTGCTCAAAAGTTCTTGCATCAATTGCATCATGAATGGCACTTAGAGCAATATCATTGTTTTAGAGAAGTACTTCTTCGGCGGCGGTGGGATTCTCCGGATCATCAATCTCAATTTTAGTTTCTACCACCTTCCACACCTTTCTATTGATTAACTTGATATGTGTAGTCATCTTTGACTTCCAATATGAATAATTTGAGCCATCAAATTGGGGTGGCTTCTTGGTGTTGTTGATTTGAGCCATTTTACACCGAAGGTTGTTAAGCCTCAAATTAACGGTGACCTCGGCTCTGATACCACTTGAAAGGTCCTAATGGCTAGAGGGGAGGTGAATAGCCTAATAAAATTCTACAACAACACTTAACAAAATGTGTTAGATAATTTTGCGGCGAAGCGAGTGTTGCGCTAGCCTACTAAAATGCAAGCCACCTACCACAATTCTATTTCGAATAGTGTATGTCCACACAATAGCTATGACACTTAGCTAAATTAGTGTGCTCTCAAAGACTAACTAAAGAGCAACACTAATCAAACAAACAAGCTCTCACAACTAGCTACACTAAAGAGCTTGATAACTAGTTTGCGGTAATGTAAGAGTGAGCAAGAGAGTTATACCGCCGTGTAGTGGTAGGAACCAATCAATCACAATAATGAATACCAATGTAGACCAATCACCTCGGAATCAAATGATTAACACAATGATTTTTACCGAGGTTCACTTGCTTGCCTAAGCAAGCTAGTCCTCGTTAGGCGATTCACTCACTTGGAGGTTCACGCTGCGATTGGCATCACTCGCCAAACCCTCAATAGGGTGCCGCACAACCAACACAAGATGAGGATCACACAAGCCACAAGCAATTTACTAGAGTACCTTTTGGCGCTCCACGAAAAAGTCAAGAACCCTCACAATCACCACGATCGGAGTCGGAGACAATCACCTCCTCCACTCAACGATCCTTGCTGCTCCAAGCCGTCTAGGTGGCGGCAACCACCAAGAGTAACAAGCGAAATCCGCAGCGAAACACAATCACCAAGTGCCTCTAGATGCAATCACTCAAGCAATGCACTTGGATTCACTCCCAATCTCACTATGATGATGAATCAATGATGTAGATGAGTGGGAGAACTTTGGCTAGGCTCACAAGGTTGCTATGTCAATGAAAATGGCCAAAGATATGAGCCACAGCCGGCCATGGGGCTTAAATAGAAGCCCCCACGAAATAGAGCCGTTGTACCCCTTCACTGGGTACTCTGCGCTCTGACCGGACGCTCCGGTCCACTTGACCGGACCCTGGACTCAGCGTCCAGTCCATAGATGGACGCCATGTGTCATCGGCTTCAAACGCTGTTCGTCAGATTCCAACGGCTATGACGCTGACCGGACGCTCCGGTTAAAAACTGACCGGACGCTGGAACCTCAGCGTCCGGTCGAGTACAGTAAGGGTCAAAACCTGGTTTTCCTCGACCGGACACGTCCGGTCCACCTCGACCGGACATAGCCCAGCGTTCGGTGGTAAACCCTAGCCACTGTACCGACAGTCAACGCGATCGGACACAGGCAGGCAGCGTCCGGTGTTCTAGAATCCATTTTTCATTTTTGCATCCGGCGCAATAGAAAATAGGCATTCCATTTTTCCGAAAGCGCCGAATCCATCTCAACCCTGCAAACACCACCTCCTTTGTAAATGTGCCAACACCACCAAGTGTATCACCTTGTGCACAAGTGTTAGCATATTTTCACAAACATTTTCAAGGGTGTTAGCACTCCACTAGATCCTAAATGCATATGCAATGAGTTAGAGCATCTAGTGGCACTTTGATAACCGCATTTCGATATGAGTTTCACCCCTTTTAATAGTACGGCTATCAATCCTAAATGTGATCACACTCTCTAAGTGTCTTGATCACTAAAACAGAATAGCTCTTACAAATTATACCTTTGCCTTGAGCTTTTTGTTTTTCTCTTTCTTCTTTCCAAGTCGAAGCACTTGATCATCACCATGCCATCATCTTTATCATGCTATGATCTTCATTTGCTTCACCACTTGGAGTGTGCTACCTATCTCATGATCACTTGATAAACTAGGTTAGGACTTAGGGTTTCATCAATTCACCAAAACCAAACTAGAGCTTTCAAGGGGTGCGTCTGGTCCTGCTGATGTGACAGCACATAGGGGAGTCACCGTGTGACCAGATGCTGGGTGAGTCCGGTCATGCATGACCGGACGCGTCCGATTGTGAAAAGTCGTCTCTAGATGCTTACTGGAAATGACCGGACGCTGGGGTTCAGCGTCTGGTCACTTTGAGCTGCTACGTTCGGTCATCACTTAACCATTGAGATCGGGCGATTGACATTTGAAGAGAGGGGACACGTGGCACGCATCGCGTGACCGGACGCTGAGGTCTAGCGTCCGGTCAATATGACCAGAGCGTCCAGTCACCCCGCATTGTGCCCAGTGAAGGGGTACAATGGCTCTATTTCGTGGGGACTTCTATTTAAGCCCCATGGCCGGCTCAAGCTCACTCTCTTAGCCATTTGCATTGACATAGCAACCTTGTGAGCTTAGCCAAAGCCCTCCCACTCATCTCCATCATAGATTCAACATCTTTGTGAGATTGGAAGAGAATCCAAGTGAATTGCTTGAGTGTTTGCATCTAGAGGCACTTGGTGTTCGTGTTTCGCTACGGGATTCGCTTGTTACTCTTGGTGGTTGCCGCCACCTAGATGGCTTAGAGCAGCGAGGATCATCGAGCGGAGGGTGGTGATTGTCTCTAGCTCCGATCGTGGTGATTGTGAGGGGTTCTTAACCTTTTCCCGGTGGAGAGCCAAAAGGTACTCTAGTGGATTGCTCGTGGCTTGTGTGATCCTCATCTTGTGTTGGTTGTGCGGCACCCTATTGAGGGTTTGGCGTGTGATGTCAATTAGCGCGTGAACCTCCAAGTGAATGAATCACCACAACGAGGAGTAGCTTGCCGGCAAGCAAGTGAACATCGATAAAAAATCATTGTGTTCATTATTTGATTCCAAGGTGATTGGTCTTCATTGCTATTCTTTCTTGTGGTTGATTGTAACACCTCGGGTGTTTTTAAACCCTAAAACAGGGCATGTCATCATATGCATTGCAAATCATTTGGTCTCAGTGAAAACTTTGTTATGCATACACTAAAACAAGTTTACCTTTATGTTGTATGTGTTGACTTTTATGGTTGAATCAATTTCAAAACAATTGTGTGTATTGGATTTCCGAAAACCCTGATTTCCAGCAATTTGTTTTACCCCGAAAAACCTAATTAAAAATTGAAGTACATTTTGGGGTTGAGCCTTAAAGCAAAAATGTAGAGCTTGTCGAGTGGTACAAAGTTGGTTTTTGGAGTTTTCAAAGTTGTTTTATAAAATTTGAAGTATTTTGAAAAGGCGTAAATTCTCAAAGTGTCCCCTTTTTTAATTCAAACTTGCATTTCAAAATATAGACCGAATTTGGGTATGGCTATAAAAGCAAAGTTGTAGAACTTTTAATTTTGAACAACTTTTATTTTTCGAGATTTTTTAGTTGTTACATAAATTTGGAAGTAATTTGGGTTTTAAATCGAGTGGCAATTTTGTAAATAAGGTTAACAGTGACCGTGGAAGCCACCTCACCGTCGGCGATCTTCTTCTAGGTTCCAGGCGCGCTCGTGGCCGTCTTCGGCTTCGCGCTAGCGCGGGGAAGGATCTTGCGTGGCTTCCTTTTGCTTCTGAGCCGCGTTATATGGCCTTCGTCGCCGTCGTTCTTCGTCGTTTCTTCTCCCCTGTTTTTCAGTCGCCGTCGCCGCTGCTCCGTTGAGTTTCTCAGTCGCCATAGCGCCTTCCTATCCTCGGCAAAGCTTGCCACAGCTCCGCCTGTTCCTTGTGCACCCAGTCATCCAGCCCTTGTAGCTTGACTTCGTCGGGAAACGCCGCTCATCGACTTTCTTCCTCGTGGCCGACAGCACCACCGTCGAGCGAGCGCCGTCGTGGCCAGCGCTCTACGGTGCGCCTCTGTCCTTGCGGAGGGTTGTTCCAGCTTCGCCTTGTCTCAATGATACTTTGTGCCTTGTTGATTGATCAAATTGTCCACCGCAGCCATTGGAACATCACCGTCGTCGTAGCTTGCTCCGCCGTGGTTGCTGTGAACGTTGACCAGCGTCTCTATTGATCCTCCGGCCCTGCTCTTTGCTCAAACGTGTTTGGGGTGAGCTGCTGAACCTTCCTGTGCCATTTGTTTAACCGCTATCGATCCCGTTTCGTCAGAGTCGCGCAGCCGCGCCGTCGTGGCCGCCATGGCTAGTGTCATGCTCGGTCTAGGCTGTTTTGGGTCTCGTTTGTGCCACCAATCGACGGTGGTGGTACCTTGTCCGTCGTCGGTGACCTCGCCGTCGGCGAGAAATCGCTGGTCAGCGCGCGTATCGCCGTGGTCAGCACGGGAGGAAGGGGATGACAGGTGGGATCGTGTGTCAGTGACTCAGTGTTGAAAATGGATTTTTTCTATTTTGTAGATTTGAATGAATAGTGATGTGATTTGTTATTTTTGTATAGAATTAATCGGAGCTCCAAAAATTATGAAATTTTTTGTGTGACCTCTCTGTGATGTATACTAATTAGGAAAAATATGAAATATTATGTTTTCAGTACTTTTTGAAGGTGATAAAAATTGCTCTAATTAATTAATAAATGGGTTTCCATGATCTTTCTAGGATTAAATATTTATCCAAAATTTATGAAAATTATTTTGCCACTTAGTTATCATGTGATAAGCCTTCATAAAATTTTTTAGCTCATTTTGAGAAAATTGATTTATTTCATAATTTTAATTAATTAATTAATTCATTCATAAAAGCAAATAGTAACCTTTAATGACTTAGGTTTTGTTTGAATTTTTGGATTGAGTGATGACCTTGGGTCATTATTTGGTAATGATCCTTGGCAATTGAAGTAAGTGTTATGAAAAAGGTTTAGTCAGTTTTGACTTGTAACGGTACCGCGAAGGAAAGTTGTATTCAAGTTATTAACTTTTGCATCCATCGTCAAGCATCATGTTTTATATCTCGCATTATTTTAAACATGGCATTGTTACTATGTGTAGTGAACGAAGGTGAGCACGTGGTAGTTAATCAAGTTGTGGAGGAAGTTAATCCATCTGTGGAGGTTGGATTTGAGATCGGTGGAATGACTCCGGAACCTGGCTTTTCCGTGAATCAAGACAAGCCCCGGATGCATTTAAACCTACCTTATGTTTTACAAATTGATATCGCTTTTGCTTTTCTACTGCATTAAGTGATTAGGAGTTGAATGAAAACCTAATTGGTGCATTACCAATCTTGTTTTTCCATATCTACCTTGTTGCCAGTTTTACTTCGTAAATACCTAGTTATGTTTAGCCATGCGTAGATAGATAAAAGTTGAGTGACTACTTTGTCACCTGCGAGATATAAATGGATTTTTTGGTTACGCTCGGTTGTTCATGTTATCATGAGATATGATCATGTGGAATAATAAATCTAGACCGGGTGGACTCGGTGTATGGGAGCCACAAGACATAGAGGTCTTGTGAGCGGGTTCTTTTCGCCTGTGTCGATTAAGGTCCGTCCGTTGTTGAATTGCATGAGGTGAGACTTTGTAGTACTAACCACATACTCCGGTAAGCCTTAACTTGGCTATTCTATTACGAGAATGGCTACTCGCGCACTAGGAGTGGAGAGATGGCGGGAATAGCGTGTACCCACGTGGCAATGGGCTGAATTGGTGGAGTACTGTATTCTCGGGTGGCGCGTACCCGTTCTTGTTTTAGAGGACCTGAGGGTAGGTTGGTATATGTAGGTCGGGGACCTGCATATGTCGTGTGGTCTGGAATCCCCAGCCGGGTTTAATCGGTTCGAATCATCGTTACTCCTCGGTTATGGAGACTCAACTCCCTGTTCATCATCGTAGTTAATAACTAGAACTTGAGTAAGGTTTGAGAAAGTATTGGATATGAGGTTTCATGATCTCATTACGGATCATGTCAGCTTTGTATATGATCTTTTTGAAGATAAAAATGTTGATATAAAGAATCTTGTTAGAGAGCTTTTACGCAAAAGAACTTTGATTATTGCTAAAGCCATACCTTGAATCCCTGAGCCTGCATTCCTGAGTCTTCTCAGTTCTAATTTCGGTTAAGTCTTGTTGAGTACTTTTATACTCAGGGTTCGTTGACCCTTGTTGCAGGCGAGCCTCATGAGCAGGTCTATTTTGGACCGTGCTGCATGACGGTTGTTCGATCCGATGACGAGAAGTAAATGTGTGGCCCTTGGGCAGGGCAATTTAATTGTGTGTTTTGTATTATGTTATAATACCACTCTACTACTATGGTTTGTAATATTAATCGAACTTAGTTTGTAAGGTTTGAATTAAATGTTTTGTAAACTAAGTTATTGTAAGACTTCCGCTATATTACTATAATGTATCTATTTGAATAAACTGTTGTAATATTGCAATGACTCTGTAATGGGATCCTGCTCGAAAATCGTGGATGATTCGGGGTTCCCCGAGGACACCCTACAGTCTTCTTAAGTTACCGGGAACATATGCATGGTCGTTAAAGGTCATTGGACAGTGACAGGTGCATGCGAGCCCTATAATTTAGGAGATTCTGCCACATTGATTGGCTCCTTCTTCGACACGGTGGTATAACCTTCTTGCTCACTTTCTTTACATTACCGCAAACTAGTTGTCAAGCTCTTTAATGTAGCTAGTTGTGAGAGCTTGTTAGTTTGATTAGTGTGGCTCTTTAGTTAGCTTTTAAGAGCACACTAACTTAGTATAGTGTTATAGCTATTGTGTGGATAGAAACTATATAAACTAGAATTGTGGTAGGTGGCTTGCTATTTTAGTAGGCTAACGCAATACTTGCTTCGCCTCATAATTGGCTAACCGGTTTGTTAAGTGTTGTTGTAGAAATTTTTAATAGGTTATTCACCCTCCCCCTCTAGCCATTAGGACCTTTCAGTAGGGCAGATCGTGGGGAAGGGTTGGATGCCATCCGCGAAAAGGGTTGGATGCAGCCACATACGTTTACTCCATCATGATAGTGGCGTGAGATAGCACTCTTATGGTTGCCGCTACGCTTTTGCCAGCAGAGAGAGAAACACAATATGAAATTACCACTTTTGCTCGCGTCATATGCCAACATGAATCCAACCCTGCCCTGGCATCTTTCTACTCCCCTCGGGGCAGGGTAGACCACGGGAAGGGTTGGATGCAGCCACATGCGTTTACTCCATCGTGATAGTGCGTGAGATAGCACTCTTATGGTTGTCGCTACGCTTTTGCCAGCAAAGAGAGAGAGAGAGAGACGCGATACGAAGTTGCCACTTTTGCTCATATCGAATGCCAGCACCGCACGCCAGCATGGATCCAACAGTGTCCCTGGCGTCTTTCTACTCCCCCCGGGGCAGGGCAGACAGCGTAAAGGGTTGGATGCCAACTGCGGAAAGGGTTGGATGCAACCACATATGTTTACTCCATTGTGATGGTGGCGTGAGATAGCACTCTTACGGTTGCCGCTACGCTTTTGCCAGCAGAGAGAGAAACACAATACGAAATTGCTACTTTTGCTCACGTTGCACGCCATCACCTCACCCCAGCACGGATCCAACCCTGCTCCTGGCATCTTTCTATTCCCGCCGGGGCAGGGCAAGGGTTGGATGCAGCCATATGTTTACTCCATCGCGATAGTGGTCCTGTGAGATGGCTCTGGGGAGCGACGTTGTCGGCGGCGGACGAACAGGCAAGACCTGGTTTGTGCGAAGTAGAGAAAAGAAGGGGACGGAGAGATGAGTGGGCCGCGCAGGGAAAGTAGAAAGATGCCAAGGACATGACGGTCATTTCACATGGGGTTGGTGACTCGGATCTACAATGGTGTGAGGTGCTGACATGCCACGCGAGAAAAAAAAAAAGGCAATTTCGTATCGCGTTTCTCTTCCTGCTGACAAAAGCTCAGTGGCAACCATAAGAGGGCTATCTTAGGATACGCCATCCGTTGTAATGGTAAAAATTCCCCCCCTCGATACCATACTACACCCAAACGATACGAACAAGAGCACAGTTACTCCACAGACAGACATGGCACGACTGCACAGTGCACACAACTGACAACACCTTCAGGCACAGCAAGAGGAACAAATGTTCACAAGCTTATCGCGGCCGCGCGACGTCACGGCTACGAACGCGCGCAGGCGCGCAGCCATGCGCCGCTTGGAACAGGAGCCATTACACGACACGCAAAAGCGGAGCAGCCAGGCAGGCAGGCAGGCAAGGCCGTTATCTTTTCACGCGTCAGCGTCACTTCGACGGCGCGGCGGCGGCGGCGGCGGCGTTGCCAGCGTGCCCGTCCTTGCGGCGCCCGAAGTCGTGCACGGCGAGGTGGAGCTCCGCGGCGGCGAGGAGGAAGTGCACGGCCTGCGCGGGGCGGAGCAGCGCCACCACCTCGCGCATCGTCTCGAGCCGCAGCCCGTCCGCCATCTCCAGCACCCGCCTCATCCCCTCCGCCTTCGTCTGCATCTCCCGGTCCATCACCCCAGCCTCCAGCCCGCCGCCGCCCGCGAGCTCCACCATCGTCTTTGACGTCAGCGCCTCCTGCACACGCGGGCCTCGTTGACCTCACTAGATATTTTATTTCGTGAAGGGGGTGCCGCTGATTTTTTTTCTCCTTTCTTACTCACCTGTGCGCTCGCGGCGACTTCCTCAATCTCGCGCTCCCTCGTGATGGTGCGGTGCTGCAGCTGGTCGGCGGCCTGGAGCTCCGCGGCTCTGAGGTCGCTGAGGTCGTCCTTGAGGCCGCCGCCGTCGAGGAAGACGGGGAGCTGCTGCTGGAGCTGCATCCCGGACTTGGTGTACAGCAGCTGGAGCGCGGCGGTGGGGCGCCACCCGCCGCACCAGAGGTAGAGGTGCTCGGTGGTGGAGGTCCAGGACGCGGTGAACATCATGTTCACGTCGTCGGCCGCGGCCGCGGCCTTGGTGTTGTAGTACTGCGCGTAGTGGCCCAGCACCTGGTCGACGAGGCGCCGGAGGTCGGCCTCGGGGGCGGCCGGCTCCGCGGACGCCGCGGTGCGGAGCTCCTCCAGGTCGCGGGACTGCTCGGCGATCCAGGACTCGAAGAAGTTGGAGAAGGACTCGTTGGAAGACATCGGCGGAGGAAGGGTGCCGGTGCCGTTGCACCCGCCGTGAGAGGTAGGCGCCGGCGGCGGGAAGGTGGCGGGCATGGCGATCGATGTGATGTGGTGGTGCTGGGCTGCTCTGCTGCTGGCGGTGGGCGTTGTGGCTTGGGTAGGTGGTGGGTGGGGCCCGTTATAAAGGTGGTCCATGTCGGCCATTGCGTGGGGCCCAGTGCTATTTCTTTCGATTTTACTCGCTTTTTGTATAATTTTTTGTGACATTTTTATTTCAAAATTATTTTCCTATAGAAAACCATGTACAGAGTAGCAGCTTCACTTGGAGAAAAGTTTGTGGTCGGCAACGCTCCATATAAGCATGGCCATCGGTGGGCGTCGTGTGGGACCCACGCAAACTTTATCTGCGAGGTACGTTATCGGTGCGATTCGCATCCGGCAATGACCTCATCGATGCATCGGCGATCGGTCGATCCCACAGTTGAAAACAGGAAATTCAGCGCATCCGACCGAAAATCGCGTTCGAATATCGCATTCAAAAACGGATTCTTCTAATCCGGTGTCAAATCGTTAGAGTGGTTTCCGGATCCTTTGTTCGATATCTAAGCCTCCGCGACGGGCCAACTCACCTCGGCCACGTCCGCTCCTCTCTTGTTGATCTCCCTATAGTAAACCCTAAGCACCCAAATCCCCAATCTTCCGCCTCTTGCTCGGCAATGGCTCTCTCTCTCAAGATGTCACGCCGCGCTCTCTCTCGCCTGCCACGGCTCATTCCTCCTCTCCGGCTCTCCTCTCGGACTCTCGGTCTCTCTCAACTCTCAGCGCCTCTCTCTCGCCTCTCTCCTAGGCTTTGGCGCTGGCGGCTCGCCTCCTCGGCCCCTCCCTGGTGCCTTGCACAGTGGCTGGCCGTCCGACGAGGCGACAACAGATCCACGACTTGGGGGCTAGGGAGGCGGCCGGACGCCAAGATGAAGCCACCACCAAGTGAGCAAGCTTCAGTTCAGCTCCGCCTCATCCGCCTCAAGCGCCGCCTCTTCCGAGCCACCCCGCCGGTGAACAAGAAGACCACCCTTCCTTTTCCAATGGCAGGTAAAGATGTGTGAATTAGTGTATGTTTCATTTATTGGCAAAGATGTTAGATGTGTGAATCACTGTTGTCTGGTACTTTATATCCAACTGCAAATCTGTTCTATAGAGGGTTTTGTGAGATAAAGATTTTACTAGATGAATGGTCTGCTTTGTCAAGATATCACTATTAGTGCAATGGCTACTTCTATGAGTAGGAAGTTTGAAAAATATTGGAAGAAATCATCCACTACACTTGTGTTGCCTCGCTTTCTAGATCCTAGATATAAGAAAAGGCTTATTGAGTTCTACATGAGAAAATTCCATGGCATCTCATCTCAAGTTCATGTTGATGAACTTGTTGATGTCATGAAGAAATTGTACCGATTCTATCTCAACTTCTCCTTCATCTTCAAGGCCTAAAAGTGGATCAAATGATGCTAAGGATACAGATGACATGTTAGTGGACAAGTGGAGATGATGAACTAGAGAACTTCTTGTATGAGTCTAGTGGGCATGGTGCTGATGATATGAATGAGTTTGGACAAGTACATGGCGAGATCCGCCTCTGAGGGCTCAATGGTCGCTTTGATATCTTGGCATGGTGGAAGAACCGATCGATGAGTATCCTATTCTTTCAAAAATAGCTCGTGATTTGCTAGTCAGTACAAGTCTCAATCTGTGGCTTCGAGTCTCGCTTAGCGCCGGTGGACGTGTTGTTGATCCTTTCAGTAGCCGCCTTGACCTCGAAATGGTTGAAGCTTTGATATGCATGAAAGATTGGGTTCTTTGCAGAAAGAAGAGGTTAGAAAAGCATCTTAGTTTTAGTTGTACAATATTTTATCATAATCATGTTTGGCGATATACAGAGTCTTGGCTTACTTTGAATTTCGGATAAGAAGATTGGTTCTATTGTTGGTGATCTTGAAGTTATTGAGGCCCTTGTTTCAAAGCTGAACATTGAGGTATTGTCAATTGAGTTATCTAGTCATTTGGCTACATTGTTTGTTATATATATGTTGCGCTTGTATGTGGTCAATGTAGTGTAGTGTACTAGATTACTAGTGTTTACTCTAGAGTTCTAATCTAGGGAAAGGATAATAATTCTAGTATTTATACATCACTTGATAGACTATTAGCAACCGAACCGAAGGTTAGCTTCAAGCAATCGTGAGTTGGTAACGAAAGAGTAAAAAGTTCAAAGTAAGAAACAAACTGTTAGGAGTTTTTGGGAAATCTAAATAAGCACAACTTAGAAATCAAGTAAGCATGAAAACAAAAAAAAACTTACCTAGAAGTGAATTAACACCCTTAAATTAAAGCAACTTAAAAAAAAGATTCTATTAAACTTAAGAACTTTATGTGTCATGCATGTGCTACATATGCTTCCTACATATATCTTGATTCGAAATAACAGAGGGGAATGAGCTTCACCCTTGTCTATGATTTTGCATATTAGTTGATAATCGGGTGTGGCGGATCAGTTCTTTCCAACACCGATGCCTCCTATTTTTTTTTAGGATACGATGTCGCGGACACAATGATGATGAAAGGAGATGGACCACATGGAGATGATCTGGGCTTCTTTGACATGTAGTGTTGTCTGCTTATGCTCCTTCATCTATTGTGTGTTTGGTGATGGCACTTGGCAAACTCATGTTTTATTTTAATTTGGACTTGTACTTGTGACTTTGTGAGTTGAGTGTTGGACCTGGACCATTGCTCGTGGATCGTGAGTGAGTCGAGTGTTGGACTTGGACCATTGCACGTGTGTGTGGTTGCCTTGCTCGCAAAACTGTGATGTCTGGTGTGAGTCACTGTGACTTGTGTGCTATGTGATTGTTGCCTCATTGCTCGTGAACTGTGATGTACGTGTGTGGTTGCTTCATTCTCGATTCGATTACATGTTGCTTTCATAGTTTCATCCGTATATGCTTCAATGCATGGTTGCAATTATTGCGTCGAGCTAACTGTTTTAAGTGGTTACATGTATATCGATGTTTCCGTTTTGTGTTATCGATTCCCGATCGTAATCGACACGTTCCCGATCGAAGTATTCCGTTCCCGATATCCCGTAATATCGAATTCGTTTTCCCGTCCGGCTTTCCCGTTCCCGCCACCGTTCCCGGTCATATAATGCAGGAGCGGGAATGATTACGGTGTTTTCCCGACCGCTCCCGACCGTTTTCAACCCTAATCCCACCGTTCGCTCGCATTCAACGGCTTCTAAACTCAGGTAGTAGGCCGCACGATATCTAGCCCAACGACGGGCTCTGACGGCTCCGGCTCCTCCGACTTCTCTCTGGTTCATCTTCTGTAGTAACATTGTTTATCGGAGCTGTTTTCTCTCTCCTTCTTTCCTCTCTCACTGACAGCGCCAGAGCCGAAGCAGCTCGTTTTTTTTCTCCTCCGACTCTAGCTCCTGCGTGCTACAGTTGCGCTACAGTGTGGGAGCCAGAGCCGGCGGGAGCCTGGCCAAACGCGCCCTTAGTCAGGTTGCTTTCCCTCTGCCGCCGTCATCCTCGTCGAGCGACCCTGAGCTACCGCCTTCCACGTCGACGACGTCGAGCGACGCGAGCTCCGTCGCCTTCATGTTTGGAGTGTCGCCAAGCGGTCTTCTTTGCTCTTCCACCGCCTCCCGAAGTTCGTGAGGGCCACAGTCCAAAGAGGGATGGATGGGGGCGACGACGGCAAAGGCGGGCGGGCGAGCATGAGGACCTCCATCGCCCCGTTCGCTTGGGTTTGCTTTGGCTTGTTTTCAACCAACGAATAATATTTTTCTCTCACATCAAATCAGCCCACAGTACTTTCAGTCATGGCTTATAAGCCAAACACGACCGACCGAGCGAACATGCACCATGTTCGCCTCGATCAGTTCTCTCTCTTGATGTCGCCGTGCCGTCTGAGACGCTGGTTCGTCGTCATTGCATGCAATCGCTGCAATGAGTCCACGCTTGATGCCCCGACATGTAGCAACGACGTCGGGGAAGACGCTCTTGATCGGGCGGATCCAGGTTTTGGCTGCCGGCCGCGGCCCGGCGAGTCCATGTAGCCCTTTAACATATGTGGTGTTTAGTCTAAAAACTATGATCTTAATTAGACCAAGGAGGCCTAGGAAGTAAGATCGACTGCTTTTGAACGTGAATCTAACAACTTTCGGCCGGCGCAGCCGTTTCGATCCACCCCGCTCTTGATGACCTTGCCGCAGCGATCCTCATCCTCATTCGCATAGCTCTAGAGATTACAAACGATCATGCAGAGAATGGTGGTGGCGCTGACCAACCTGAAATGACAAAGATCGAAACTCTTTTGCAAACAAGACACGATCATTATGTCAACAATATGTACATCCGGTCATTCACTTGGGCAATTCGGTGATCACATTCTCAAATTTCTAGTCACAAAGATCACTTTATACGGTCTCATAATCCTATCTAACAACTCTGTTCAAGTTTCACTCGCTATTTACATTGTTGTGTCTCGAACATCTCGAGCAATTAACGGGCGAACAGAACCACTACGCGCCTTCCTTGGAATCCGAAGCACGTGGAGAAGGATGTAAGCGGCAGGTGGTCTTTGCATCAGTACCTCACGCTGAATCGCTTGCATCGTGTACCTCCACGCGGAAGCGATCGGAGACGAAGAACGGCGTTAGACAACATTGACCACTTGAGGAGAGCCCTTAGCAACAAGTGGTGTCGTGGCGTCACGGATGTTTCAAGTCGGTGGCCGCGGCATGCTAGGAGCATGCCGGCAAGCGGCAAAAGTGAAACCTAGGGCCGTGACTCGACGAAATTTGGAGAGCGTCGGTACAGTTGAGGACCAACAATACAATGCTCGTGATACGTCCGATCCCGAGTTGATGGCACGGATGGCGTGATCAAAACGTATTTCTCGCACCGCTGGTGCGGTGATGTGGACTCTCGGCGAGGCCTCGTTTAGATTGCAAGTTTTTTTACTCTTTTTCCATTACATCAAATCTTTGACATATGTATGGAGTATTAAATGTAGATAAAAAAAATAACTAATTATATAGTTTGATTGTAAATTACGAGACGAATCTTTTGAGCCTAGTTAGACCATGGTTGGACAATAATTGTTAAATATAAACAAAAGTGCTACAGTATCAAATACTGATTTCTGACCCAATCTAAACAACACCCAGGATAAACTAGAGTAAAATACACTTCGTGAGTACTCTCTCTGTCTCAAAATTTTTGCAATTCTAGGCCTTGTTTAGATTGCAAATTTTTTCAATCTAGACACTGTAGCACGTTTCGTTTGTATTTGACAAACTTTATCCGATCATAGACTAACTAGACTCAAAAGATTCGTCTCGTGATTTACAACCAAACTGTGTAATTAGTTATTTTTTTTACCTATATTTAATACTTTATACATGCATTTAAAAATTAATGTGATGAAGAGAGAGTAAAAAAACTTGAAATTTTAAGATAATCTAAACAAGACCTAGAGTTTGAAAAATGTCCCAGAAAGAATGCACAAGACTAGGCTGTCAACAAGGACAACGCAGCGTACGAACGCTTCTCGTCCACACGAATCACAGCCAAAATAAAAAAAACAGCCGGCAACCCCCCGCTCGATTTTTCTCCACCACTCGTTTCTCTCCCAGTCGCCTCCACCATGGACGCATGGACTGCTGCAGCACTACAGCACCGTACTCCATCGAAGATCCTCGCCATCCACCAGAATCCTTCTCCATCGAAGCGGATGATTTCCTCGGCGGAGAAGGCAGCTGCGGCCTGCGGGCATCCCAGTCCTGCCTGGCGGCGCGCAAGGGCGACGCGGCCGTCGGAGCCGGTCCAGAAGGCGAGGAAGCTGGCGTGGAGGGGCCTCTGACCTTGAGCTGTGCTTCACGCGGCTCCACTCCTTGTCCTGGTACGGCGAGCTGCGGCCAGCGGTCGGAGAGGAGCGGCGGCGCTTGGAGCCGCAGGTAAACCCCGCCGCACGAGCCGTACTTGTGGCCGTCTGGCCGAGGCGCAACCGCTTCTTCTTCGTGGAGGCCTCTGAATGAGGCGACGACTCTCCGACGCGTGTAGCCGTGGGGAAGGCGAGGGGCGCCGCCGCTAGGTACTCGGAATGGAAGCGGATGAAACTGTACTCGGATCAGAGGATAGGATGGGAAGATATTTAAGAAGGGCATTTTTGTAATTTGACACCTTGCATTGGTTTGCGTGGCCAACTCTAGAATTGCAAAAAATTTAGGACCGAGGGAAATAATATTTAGGACATATATAGTAAAAATAATATAATCACTTCTACTCCGTATTTTTTTGCCATTTCAGTAGACATTTTATATAGTAAAAAATAATCACCAAACTCAATTAGTTTTTATTTTTGTCTACATTTAACGCCCATATTAGTAAATATAGATAGATGCTTTTGGCTGACGTTAGTATAATAGATAGATGCGGCTGCAGCTATAGTGCTGCGCAGGTGTTTACCTGCATATATGCACTAATAATAAATGAAGAGATTGTTTGGTCCCCGCCATCATTCGCCACGCCACACTCGTGGCTCTTGCCGTACGTGGGCCGCTGTTTGGGTTGCGTGTACATTGAGACAGGCATATAGTATCTGTGCGTTGGTTTCCGCGGTAGGTGTGGCGGCCACTTTCCTCGCCACACGACGCTATAGCTTCGGTGGTCGCGCGACACCTGGTGTAAAGTGTGGTGGCTTGGCACTAAAC
Organism: Miscanthus lutarioriparius; assembly: GCA_904845875.1. Taxonomy (NCBI): domain Eukaryota; kingdom Viridiplantae; phylum Streptophyta; class Magnoliopsida; order Poales; family Poaceae; genus Miscanthus; species Miscanthus lutarioriparius. Next base: position 105,570,689 of record CAJGYO010000005.1, read on the forward strand.
AGGTCTAAAGAGACAAGCTTTGCGTTGGCATTGATTCTACGTCAAAATTTGTTTGAAATCAACAGAAATTGTCGAAACAAGTAGATGTCCAAAATCTATTATGGTGATATGTCATTGTCTTTTAGAAAGCTGAGTCATGTAATGTGTCAGAATCCCTCAGAGACGCCACCAGGGGTCCTTGGTCTCATACGGCGCGTTTGGTTTCCTCGCCACACGACGCCAGAGCTTTGGTGGCTGCGCCACACCTCGCGTGGTTGGTGGTAGCTTGGCACTAAACAGGTCCAAGAGACAAGCTTTGTGTTGGCATTGGTTCTACGTCAATTTGTTTCAAATCAAGAAATTGTCGAAACGAGTGGATGTCCAAAATCTATTATGATGATGTGCCATTGTCTTTTGGAAAGCTGAGTCATGTAATATGTCAGAATCCCTCAAAGACGTAGAATCCCTCAGAGACGCCACTAGGGGTCCTTGGTCTCATACGTCGCGTTTGGTTTCCTTACCACACGACGCCATAGCTTCGGTGGCTACGCCACACCTCGTGTGGCGTGTGGTGGCTTGGCACTAAACAGGTCAAAGAGACAAGCTTTGCCTTGGCATTGGTTCTACATCAATTTGTTTCAAATCAACAGAAATTGTCGAAACAAGTGGATGTCCAAAATCTATTATGGTGATGTGCCATTGTCTTTTGGAAAGTTGAGTCATGTAATGTGTCATAATCCCTCAGAGACACCACCAGGGGTCCTTGGTCTCATACGGCGCGTTTGGTTTCCTCGCCACACGATGCCATAGCTTCGGTGGTTGCACCACACCTCGCGCGGCGTGTGGTGGCTTGGCACTAAACAAGTCCAAAGAGACAAGCTTTGCGTTGGCATTTGTTCTACGTCAGTTTATTTGAAATCAATAGAAATTATCGAAACAAGTGGATGTCCAAAATCTATTATGGTGATGTGCCATTGTCTTTTGGGAAGCTAAGTCATGTAATGTGTCAGAATCCCTCAGAGACACCACCAGGGCTCCTTGGTCTCATATGCATGGGCGGATCCAAGGGTATTCTCCAATATTCTTGGGAATACCCAATACACTTTTATGTATATATGTATGTATACTTGTATATACATATGTATAATGCAATATTCTATAATACTTTTGCTCATTCTAGCCCAAAACAGCTGAAAAAACGGCCTTTCAGCCTGGCTTCCGCAGTCTCACTCTCCTAGGCCAGCCCACTAGGCCCAATTAGGCACTCCACCCTGGCTTCCACAGTCTCCACTGACCATTCTCCACTTGTCAAGGCTCCATGTTGTTCACCTTTTTGTTTATGCAGCTGCAATTTTCAACCAAAAATATAGATTCTAGAAAGTATTTTTTTTAATGTGGAAGTAGAAATACCCAAATTTAGAATCCTGGCTCCGCCACTGCTCATATAGCGCGTTTGGTTCCTTGCGTAACCAAGCCTGGCTCATACCTGCAGCACCAAGCCCTTGCCGGCCAGGATCAACGCATGCATGGGTGTTTGTTTGGTTGCTATCTGTGATCAACCAGAATATAGACAACTGGTGATCGGTTGGGCAGTTCACGCGCACGCCTGCTCTCTCACGCGTCCAACCTAGATGTGCCCAACGCACGGCGCTAGCCAGGCCGCGGGGAAACGAAGCCCCGCTATGTTTTTGGCGAGCCAAGCTGGGAGGGAGCTTTTACGTCAGCCGAGATAGGCCCAAAGCAGCATGCAGGGAACCAAATGCGTGGAAATTGCATCAGATGAGCCAAGCCGGGGGCGCATTCAGGGTACCAATCACGTTCATAGTCTCAATGAGATTGTGAGCCTAAGGACACCTGCGTTAAGAAAACAACCAAGAAGTATCTAGGAAATTTTTCATTAAGCAAAAAAAAACATCACTCATATTGGAATTGAAGATTACTCGAATATGGGTGGTATGATGCATGATCTAACTTTCCGTCACAGCAAGTTGAGGTAGGCTTATTTTCTCACATTTGGCAAGTCAGAAGTCCCACATAACAAAACAGCGTGGTTAGCGTCCGGTTGCTAACCCTTCCCATCGCCCATGCCTGCCCTACCTGCTGCGCATGCGGCTGCACCTGGTCACCCGCGCCTGCTGCTGCTATGCATGCCCACATGCTGCTTCGCATGCTGCTACACCTGCGTGTGCCTGCCCGCCTCCTGCTACTACGCATGCTGCTATGCGCCCGCGCCTGCTGCTGCCCATGCATGTGGGGACGCCCCCGCTTTCGCTTCCGGTGCCTACTAATGGAAATACTTGCAACATGAAGCATTTGCTGCAACATATGTATAAAACGTGTGAAATATTTAGAACATACGCTAGTAACATATGTGTATAGCCACTGCAACATATGCAACATCGAGGTAAAATACTTGCAACATACGTCTGAAACAACTGAAATATTTAAAACATACACTTGCAATGTATGTGTATAGCCATTGCAACATATGTAACACTAGATCTATTTTGCAACATCCAGATGAAACATATGGAGCTCAACGCTGGCGCAGAGCTCGATGCCATGGAGTGGTACGCGAAGGTCGCCGATGCGGAGCTCATCGCGGCGCGGACCTTGGTAGGCGGATGGAGCGCGTGTCGCGGCAGGAGACATGGTGGAGGCAGTGAATTCGTGCGGGCGGGGTGCGCGACAAGCGAAACGGGTAGAGACGCGCAACATAGGGCGATTCGTCCTGACGGACGGACGTCCTCAACCAAGTATTATCGATAACAAAAACTACTTTAAGTCAACATTTGCAATGAAATATTAGACCCCACCCTCAACGTCCAGTGCTTCAATGAAGATATCTGGGTTATAGATTATAGATTTATTATACACATATAGAAAGGTGACATTTAATTATTTTGTTGAAGCTGCAAAATGAAACACTTTTTTACTCTTATATTTTGGTTTTGCCATGCTAATTTATTTGGTGAGAATGCCCCCTTTTTGGATGCCGTCTGAAGGTGTTGATTTTCAGTGGTAGTTTTTTTTGGAACTGATTGTCAGTGGTAGTTTCATTTACCAAATCTCTTTGTTTATAGCTATAGTTCATTTTTTCATTTTTTGGTCAAAATAATATTGGATTTCCTCCTTTTGTTGATAAAAATAGTTGCATTATTGATGAGAGATTTTCCTTTTGTTTCTCCACGTGCAAGTCTATTTTAAAATTTAAAATCTGTGAGGTGTTAGCTAACATCTTAATTCATGTTAAAAATACATATTTATTATTATTTTGGCATGCTAGGACATCTAATGACTATAATTTGGAATGGAAGGAGTATAATCTCTACATATGTGGTACTGAGTAGTTGCGGGTATAAACTGTACGTTATCTTGGAGTCGTACTCATCAAGTCATCATCGTAGAAAAAACACAGGTTCTTTTCGCTTGAAATTTGGCTTATGCTGATGCTCACTAGTACAAAAAGTATTTGTAGGGGCGGCTGACGATGGTTTGTAGAGACGGCTCGGCCAGCCGCTATCAAACCGTCTCTACAAATCATGCATTTGTAGATGCGGTTTCTAGACCGCCCTTATAAATCGATTTGTAGAGGCGGCTGGTGTTACCAACCGCTTCTACAAATCAATTTATAGGGGCGGCTATAGTACCAACCGTCCCTACGGTGTATTTTTCCACCAAAAAAATTCAAATTATCAACACGTGCTCCCTGAAATCATCCTATGACGAGTAAAATATATGATCAAATATCATGGCAAATTTGAGTGTAATATTGTGGCCCAAACAAGATTGTTTAGCCAAAAATTTCTAAACATCGTCTATAGTACAAGAATCACAATAATAAAAACCAGACTCATATTATGACAACAAAATAAATATCTATATCACAAAAGGCTAAGCAAGTACTCAAGCGCTAACAAAACAAAAAAAAGAGAGTAGTATAAAAGCTGGACCACCATATGCAAGAAAATGACAGGCATTTTGTTTCATACAGATCAAAGTCAATTGAAAAGGACATGAGCACATACAGTCCGAATCAGTAGGGAGCGGCGTTGAAAGACGGTTGCATGGAGCATGCGTGTCAACGACGGTCAGGGTGATTGCGGCGGCAACCGTGGGGGTGGGCACGGGCGTGGGCGTGTTGAAGTTAGATATGCTTCTGCAAGGAAATAAAGTTTGAATTTCCCTTTTTTACAGGAAGAAACTAAAGCTCATCCTTGTTTACTGTTGAGAAAACAATAATATAAACTAATTCCTCATTTGGCAGCAACTAATAATAATAAGCCTCTAAGGGCGCCATGAACAGCCATTTTAAATAAAAAAGATAAAAGATCCCTGACCTATAATAAGGACAAAAGGTATTAGATCCATTGTGATATGTATGTGTATTTAGTGTCCTACTACAAATATTATGTACCATTTATGAGAGAGAAAAGCAGAAGAATTAGGCACATTTCACTATTTCTTCCTGCAAAGCAATACCAAATTCAAAGTAGATCAAAACCAACCGGACCTGATATGAATGTTTATGGAAACAAATTAGGCATTCGTTGTGAGCAGATGGAATATGGCATCACCATCCTGTAGATTGGGGGAAGTTGCTCTCCTCCCTTCAGTCCTTGGTCAATTTGTTTATACTCAACCCAATCAAACAAGAAAACAAACAACATACCCAAATCAGTCAAACAAGAAAATAAACAACAGGCTGAAATAAATGAAATAAGCATATATATTCCAAGATTAAGCCATCTTTGCTTCCAAACAACATGCTGTAATACATTAACTAAACTACCTGCCACAAGCAAACTGATGTAGAGGGGAGTCCCTTGACCGCTGCAACGTCTCCTCGAGGTTGTCGGTGGTGAGGTAGACCGCGCCCGCGGCGGCGAGGGAGAGCGTGGAGAAGGCGACGCGATCCGGTCATGCCACAAACCTAACCAAGCCATAGTGATCTAGTACATGGAGTGAGATCTAAATGACGTGAATACGCACAAACCTGTAGGACGAGCCCTCGACATCAGCGGATCCGACCCCGTTCCCATCGCCGAACGCAGATCTCGCGCTGCTGCCGTCGGCCACTGCCTCGCCGTCCTCCTTAGCTCGCCGAGTAGCTCCCGCATGGTGAACGGACGGGACCCCAGCGCCGCCTTCGCCTCCTCCTCCACTTCCTCCTCCTCAACCTCTGGCGGAGGCCCCTCCGGCTCTTGCGCGCCGTTCGCGAGATCCTCTGCACCGGCTGGCCTGGTCTCCGTGGGCTCCTCCATGGTCACTCCTCGGGGCTCGCTCGCGCGCGCGGCGGGATCTGGGAGCGGAGCCGGGAGCCGCTAAGAGAAGAGGGAGGGAGGAGAGCGGAGACAAGAGAGAGAGGGAGCCGCCGCCGAGAGAGAGGAGGGAGAGGCGGATGTGGATGCGCTGAGGGAGTTAGGGTTGAGATTTTTTTTTCTCGAGCTGGAGTTGGCTGCTATATATATCACGATCATTTGTAGGGGCGGCTAGTGATTCAGCCGCCCCTACAAATGGACACACCCCTACAAATCGACTCATTTGTAGGGGCGGCTCATATTACTAGCCGCCCCTACTATGTCATTTGTAGGGGCGTCTGCTGTGTTGGAGCCCGAGTACGTCACTGTAGGGTGAAAGATCCTAATGGCTAGAGGGGGGTGAATAGCCTAATAAAAATTTCTACAACAACATTTAACAAATCGGTTAGACAATTATGAGGCGAAGCAAGTGTTGCGCTAGCCTACTAAAAATGCAAGCCACCTACCATAATTCTAGTTTAGATAGTATCTATTCACACAATAGCTATGACACTACGCTATGTTAGTGTGCTCTCAAAGGCTAACTAAAGAGCCACACCAACCAAGCAAGCAAGCTCTCACAACTAGCTACACTAAAGAACTTGACAACTAGTTTGCGGTAATGTAAAGAGAGTGATCAAGAAAGTTATACCGCCGTGTAGATGAAGGAGCCAATCAATTACAAGAATGAATAACAATGAAGACCAATCACCTTGGAATCAAATGATGAACACAATGATTTTTTATCGAGGTTCACTTGCTTGCCAGCAAGCTACTCTTCGTTGTGGCAATTCACTCACTTGGAGGTTCACGCACTAATTGGCATCACACGCCAAACCCTCAATAGGGTGCCGCACAACCAACATAAGATGAGGATCACACAAGCCACGAGCAATCCACTAGAGTACCTTTTGGTGCTCCGCCGGGGAAAGGTCAAGAACCCCTCACAATCACCACGATCGGAGCCGGAGACAACACCACCCTCCGCTCAACGATCCTCGTTGCTCCAAGCCATCTAGGTGGCGGCAACCACCAAGAGTAACAAGCAAATCCCACAGCGAAACAGGAACACCAAGTGCCTCTAGATGCAAACACTCGAGCAAGGCACTTGGATTCTCTCCAAATCTCACAAAGATGTTTAATCTATGATGGAAATGAGTGGAAGGGCTTTGGCTAAGCTTATAAGGTTGCTATGTCAATGCAAATGGCCAAGAGAGTGAGCTTGAGCCAACCATGGGGTTTAAATAGAAGCCCCCACGAAATAGAGCCGTTGGCTCAATTATTGGGCTGACTGCGCATCGACCGGATGCTCTGGTCAGATCGACCAGACGCAGCACCGACGCGCCGATCGTGAATACCGGACGTGTCTGGTCGCTATACTAGACGTGTTCGGTAGCTGCCTGACTGCCACGTGTCCAGTTCAAACCAATGTAGCCGTTGCTGTCCATTCTGCCGACGACCGGACTCACACACCGGACGTAGAGACACACATGACCGAACGCTGAGCCGCCGAGTCCGGTCGAGTCCAGTAAGCCTCCAGGGCCGACCGGACGCGTCTGTTAGAAACTGACCGGACGCTGAGCCTCAGCGTCCGGTGAAGTACAGTAAGCATCCACGCTCGACCGGACGCGTCCGGTCACTCCAGACCGGACGCTGCCAGCGTCCAATCAACTATACTGCCGAACACCGTGTTTGCTGATTCACACTGGACGTGTCCGGTATGGCAACCGGATGTGTCTGGTCGCTGAGTTCATCGCCAAATGCCAGACATGTGTTCGGTCACTCTATAACCAGCTGATTAACTCCTTTTCAACTCTATCTTCTTCACCCTTGCTCAAATATGCCAACCACCTAGTGTATCACCTTGTGCAAATGTGTTAGCATATTTTCACAAATATTTTTAAGGGTGTTAGCACTCCACTAGATCCTAAATGCATATGCAATGAGTTAGAGCATCTAGTGACACTTTGATAACCGCATTCCGATACGAGTTTCACCCCTCTTAATAGTACGGCTATCAAACCTAAATGTGATCACACTCTCTAAGTGTCTTGATCACCAAAACAAAATAGCTCCTACAAAATATACCTTTGCCTTGACCTTTTAATTTTTCTCTTTCTTCTTTCCGAGTCGAAGCACTTGATCATCACCATGCCATCATCATCATCATGCTATGATCTTCATTTGCTTCACCACTTGGAGTGTGCTACCTATCTCATGATCACTTTGATAAACTAGGTTAGCACTTAGGGTTTCATCAATTTACCAAAACCAAACTAGAGCTTTTATCTCCCCTTTTGGTAATTGATGACAACCCTTGATAAAATTGAAATTATTGAATCCATGTTGGGTTGCCCAAGCATATTTACCATGTGTAAACTATGTACAAGTTTCATGAATCCCAAATGGTAGCAATTGCTCCCCCTACATATGTGCTAAGAGTTTGGATTGAAGCTTGCACATATACTTAGATAGGAAATATAGGAGACAATGTCTACCAAGTGATGCTAAGGTATAAAAGATGGACCTTTGAAGCATGATACCAATCGGAGTGCACTATTATATCATCCTTAGCACCATGGTTAGCTTGATACCACTTAGAAAACACTTGAAAATTAAATCATTAGATATCCTATGCATGCTAGTTTTTCATTTCATCATTCAAACCTACAACTAGCATACACCACACAAGCATGGATATTGAAATTTAAAACTTGTGCTATGCAAGCAAACATATGAAATGCACATTCAAATGCACCATACAAGTTCATGAGCTTGCTCCCCCTACTTGTGTGTTCAAAATTATAATTGATCCATTTCCTTTGTCATATCTCTCCCCCTATATCAAATACTTCACCTATCACTCATATCTTTGTTTCTCTCCCCCTTTGTCATTAATGACCACAAAGGCTTAAAATATAGATATGTTGAGATTATCAATGTCAATCAATGGGGTGAGGATCATTTTCTCAAATTTGGTTCAATCTAGATCATTTGCCAAAGATATTTAACTCGGTTTGATCCAAGGACAAGCTTCTTCACACCTACAAATAAGGGTTATCTTATACCATGTTGAGTTAAACACTTAGAGCTTATTTTCTAGATCAAACACTAGGTTTATAAGGCCACAAACAAGTCATATGCTATCACTAGATCAAGTCAAACATAGAAGCAATAGTGATACCATATAAACATCAAATTCATTTGATTTTCATGAATGAGCCTAATAAATGGAGAGATGACTAAATGCACTAAACATGTCCTTAGCAAGGATGTATGCCATGCCAATCAACTTTTACCTTGGATTGCTCGAAGGAGAGGCATGTCATATAAGTGGGGGTGCATCAACACATATTTGAGAAATCCAATATATTCAACTTATTCATTAGCTTGCAAAACCTTTTCTCATCCAATGGCTTGGTGAATATATCGGCAAGTTGATCTTCGGTGCCTACACTCTCAATGCAAATGTCCCTTTTTGTTGGTGATCTCTTATGAAATGGTGGCGGACATCAATGTGCTTTGTTCTTGCATGTTGAACCGGATTGTTGGTTAACTTGATTGCACTCTCATTGTCACAAAGCAATGGCACTTTCTTGAACTTGATTCCAAAGTCACTCAAAGTGGCCTTCATCCAAAGTATTTGTGCACAACAACTACCGGCGGATATGTATTCGGCTTCGGCGGTTGATAATGCAACACTATTTTGCTTCTTTGATGACCATAAAACAAGTGATCTTCCCAACAATTGATATGTGCCCGAGGTGCTCTTCCTTTCAACCTTGCATCCCGCATAATCCGAGTCGAAGTAACCAACTAGCTCAAAATTTGCTCCTTTGGGATACCACAAACCAACATTTTGTGTATGCTTCAAGTACCTCAATATTCTCTTTGTAGCCTTTAAATGACTTTCTCTTGGTGAGGCTTGAAATCTTGCACACATGCATACACTAAACATAACATCCGGCCTTGATACGGTCACATAGAGTGGGCTTTCAATCATAGACCGATATAATTTTTGATCCACCATATTTCCACTTTGTAAGGTCCTAATATGGCTAGAGGGGGGGTGAATAGCCTATTTAAAAATCTACAAATTAACTAGAGCAATTTGATTAGTATGACAAATAGCGTAATGCAAACTTGCTCTAGCTCTACAAGGGTTGCAAGCCACTTATCCAACAATTCTAGTTGCAATGAATACTTAGGCACACAAACTAGCTATGTAATTACTCACTAAGAGCTCTCAACCTTGCTACTCTAAAGAGCTCAATTAGATGAATGTAAATAATAAAGCAAGCTCTCAATTCTAATTACACTAAAGAGCTTGTATCAACTAGTTTGCAAGAATGTAAATGAGTGAGTAGAGTGATTATACCGACGCGTAGGGGATGAACCAATCACAAGATGAATATATAACCAATCACCGGGAGAATGACAAAGAAGAGAGACAATCGATTTTCTCCCGAGGTTCACGTGCTTGCCAACACGCTACGTCCCTGTTGTGTCGACCAACACTTGGTGGTTCGGTGGCTAAGAGGTGTTTCACAAACCTCGTCCACACGATAGGACACCGCAAGAACCGACCCACAAGTGAGGTAACTCAATGACACGAGCAATTTACTAGAGTTACCTTTCGGCACTCCACCGGGGAAGGTACAACTCCCCTCACAATCACCGAAGGTGGCCACGAACAATCACCAACTCATGCCGATCCTTCACCGCTGCTCCAACCGTCTAGGTGGTGGCAACCACCAAGAGAAACAAGCGAAATCCGCAGCGCAACACGAATACCAAGTGCCACTAGATGCAATCACTTAAGCAATGCACTTGGATTCTCTCCCAATCTCACAATGATGATGGATCAATGATGGAGATGAGTGGGAGGGCTTTGGCTAAGCTCACAAGGTTGCTATGTCAATGAAAATGTGCAAGAGATTTCCCTTGAGCCGGCCATGGGGCTATAAATAGAGCCCCCATCAAATAGAGCCGTTGTACCCCTTCACTGGGCAAAACACGCTCTGACCGGACGCTCCGGTCATACCGACCGGACGCTGGCCCTCAGCGTCCGGTCGCCCGATGGACGCCACGCGTCACCAGCTTCAAACGCTGTTTGTCAGATTTCAACGGCTACAAAGCTGACCGGATGCTCCGGCAAAACTGATCGGACACTGAAGCCCCAGCGTCCGGTCGCTTCAATAAAGCTCCCGAGATGTTTTTTCGACCGGACGCGTCCGTCCACCTTTTGACCGGACGCAGACAAACCGGTGCTCAACTCTACCCATCATGTTGTCGATATAAACTCGACCGGACGCAGCCTTTCAGCGTCCGGTCATTTGAGTGACTCAAATATCAAGAGACCGACGCCAAACATCATTTCGACCAACTCCATTTCAACTCTAACTTCTTCACTCTTGCTCAAATGTGCCAACCACCAAGAATTTTGCATCCCATGCAATAGAAAATAGACATTTCATTTTTCCAAAGAGCTTCCCGCCGAAGCTTGCTCAACCCTACAAACACCTTGTGCACATGTGTTAGCATATTTTCACAAATATTTTCAAGGGTGTTAGCACTCCACTAGATCCTAAATGCATATGCAATGAGTTAGAGCATCTAGTGGCACTTTGATAACCGCATTTCGATACGAGTTACACTCCTCTTAATAGTACGGCTATCTATCCTAAATGTGATCACACTCACTAAGTGTCTTGATCACTAAAACAAAATGGCTCCTACATTTTATACCTTTGCCTTGAGCATTTTGTTTTTCTCTTTCTTCTTTTCCAAGTTCAAGCATTTGATCATCACCATGCTATCACCATTGTCATGATCTTCGTCATTGCTTCATCACTTGGAGTAGTGCTACCTATCTCATAATCATCTTGATAAACTAGGTTAGCACTTAAGGTTTCATCAATTAACCAAAACCAAACTAGAGCTTTCACACTTGCATCACTATCCAAGTTGCCATTGGTTCTCATTGGTGTGCTAATAATTTTGCTATTACTCATGCCAAACTTCTTGATCATGTCCTTGATATACTTGCCTTGACTCATAAAAGTACCATTCTTCAATTACTTGATTTGAAGACCAAGGAAGTAACTCAACTCTCCAATCATGGACATCTCAAACTCATTAGCCGTCATCTTTCCAAACTTATCACAAAAAACTTGATTGGTTGATCCAAATATAATGTCATCAACGTAGATTTGCAGCACAAATAAATCTTTTTCAATCTTCTTGATGAAAAAGTGGTGTCAACCTTGCCCATCATGAACCCTTTAGAGAGTAGGAAGTCCCTCAATCTCTCATACTATGCTCTAGGTGCTTGCTTCAAGCCATACAATGCTTTCTTCAACTTGTACACATGGTCGGGCTTCTTGTCATCTTCAAAACCAGGAGGTTGCTCAACATATACTTCATTGATATAACCATTGAGAAATGCACTCTTAACATCCATTTGATAGAGCTTGATGTTGTGGGCACAAGCATAGGCTAGCAAGATTCTAATTGCTTCCAATCTAGCAACCGAGGCATATGTTTCTCCAAAGTCAAGACCTTCAACTTGTGTATATCCTTGTGCTACCAATCTTGCTTTGTTCCTTACTACTATCTCATCTTGATCTTGTTTGTTTCTAAAGACCCATTTGGTTCCAATCACATTGTGTCCCTTTGGTCTCTCTACTAATTCCTATACTTGATTTCTTATGAAGTTATTCAATTCTTCATGCATAGCATTCACCCAATCAACATCCTTAAATGCTTCATCTATCTTCTTTGGTTCAATAGATGACACAAATGATAAATGCTCACAAAAGTATACCAATCTTGATCTTGTTTGTACACCTCTAGAAATATCATCAATGATAGTGTCCAATGAATGATCCCTTGCAATATTGGTTGGTTGGAGGATAAGAACTTGATTGCTTGCACTTGCATGATTATTAGGTTGAGATGATGCACTAGCCACTTGATCTTGTTCATTATCATGAGATCCACTTGTACTAGCTTGAGTTTTATTATCTTGCATATTTGAGTTAGAGAGCACTTGCACTTGATCATCTTCATCATCATTCACTTGCCTAGGCCTCAATTCACCAACATCTATATTCTTCATGGCATTTGAAAGTTGAATGCCTCTAACATCTTCAAGTTCTCATTCTCTACTTGTGAACCCTTGGTTTCATCAAATTCAACATCATGAACTTCCTCAGGAGTACCACTATCCAAATTTCAAACTCTATATGCTTTGCTTGTAGTGGAATAACCAAGTAGGAATCCTTCATCACATTTCTTATCAAACTTGCCCAATCTAGTGTCTTTCTTCAAGATATAGCATTTGCAACAAAAGACCCAAAAATATGCAATATTGGGCTTTCTACCATTCAAGAGCTCATATGGTGTCTTCTCTTTCAATGGGTGACAATAGAGGCGGTTGCTACAATAGCAAGCCGTGTTGATAGCTTCGGCCCAAAAGAATTGACTCACATTGTACTCACTAAGCATAGACCTTGCCATATCAATGAGTGTTCTATTCTTTCTCTCAACAAGGCTATTTGATTGTGGAGTGTACTTGGCCGAGAATTGATATCTAATTCTAAATTCATCACACAACTCATCAATTCTAGTGTTCTTGAACTCACTACCATTATCACCTCTAACTCTCTTGATGATTATTTCAAACTCATTGTGAATGCCTTTGACAAATGATTTTTGAATGTTGCAAATACATCACTTTTGTCCACTAGAAAGAATACCCATGTGTATCTAGTGTAATCATCCACTATCATAAAAGCCATATTTGTTACCACCGATGCTAGTGTATTGAGTTGGGCCAAACAAATCCATGTGCAATAACTCAAATGCTTTACTAGTACTCATTATGCTTTTCTTAGGATGTGTGTTTCCAACTTGTTTGCCGGCTTGACAAGAGCTACAAAGCTTATCCTTTTCAAACACAACATCTTTCAAGCCTCTAACCAAGTCATGCTTAACCAATCTATTCAATTATTTCATTTCAACATGACCAAGCCTTCTATGCCATAACCAACCCATGCTAGACTTAGTGAACAAGCATGTAGATAATTTAGCTTCACTAGCATTGAAATCAACTAAGTATAGATTCTCATATCTAAAGCCTTTGAAGATCAAATTAGAGCCATCTACACTTATGATCTCTACATCATCTACCACAAATATGCATTTGAATCTAAGATCACATAATTGAGCCACGGATAGCAAATTGAAATTCAAGCTCTCTACTAGCAACACATTGGATATGCTCATGTCATTGGATATTGCAATCTTACCAAGCCCTTTGACCTTGCCTTTGCCATTATCACCAAATGTAATACTATCATAAACATCATTGCCATTGGTGTTGATTGAGTTAAACATTCTTGCATCACCGATCATGTGTTGAGTGCACCCACTATCAAGAACCCAATGCCTTCCTCTGGCTTTGTAATTGACCTACAAAAGAAGATCAATTCTTTTTAGGTACATGTCGGTGTTTCGGACCAGGGGGTCCACAACCAACCAGTAAATGTGAACTGCGTGCCCCTAGTCCCGGATGTTGAAGCAAAGAGACACAAGGTTTATACTGGTTTAGGCAATCGGCGCCCTACGTCCAGTCTAGGAGATCGATCTTGTATTCTCTGCACCGAAGTGCTTGTAGTAGGGGGTTACAAGCTGGGTGAGAGAGGAAGCTAGTCCCAGGTCTCGGCGTGGTATGGTGCGGGCTGCTTGAGTCGTTGCTCTCAGGCAGCGTGGGAGCGTGCGTGAATTGAGTGAGTGTGTTTTGCGCGTGAGGGCCGGCGTGGTTTTTTCTGATCCCAAGAAACGGCCCTGGCTGCTTCCTTTTATAGCCACAAGGAGGGAGCCAGGAGTACATGAGAGAGCTACACGTGGAGTCTTAGCGAGAAAGAAAGATCTAGTACTGTGGCCTATTCCTGTAGCAACACAGTGTCGGGAATGGTATTTGGTACTTGATCACTGGTGCGTCACGCAGGCCATGCCCGAGGCTGTTGAAGTCGTAAGGGTCCTTGTTGACGTCTAGTCAGTATGGCCTCCACTGTAGGTGACATGCCGTGCCTGGTGGACTTTTGTCTTGGTGGAGTGCCGAGGCCTAGCGGGTGCTGGAGCTGATCGTGCCGAGGCCTTCTTTGCCGAGGCCTCGGAGGTGACCTGTGTACGACGCAGGGGTCTCGGTGGTCTGTGTCGTACCCGATTCCGGTAAAAAAGTGCGGAATGGGCGTCCGCAGAGAGCCGTAGTCTCTGCACCATCAATAGGGGATGGTAAAAAGTGTGATTTGACCGTCGTCCATCGCCCTTTTTGCCATACCCTGCCAATCGTGGCTGACGTAGGCGTAACTAGGGATACTTACATGGATGGGATGGCCCGCCAGAGGGGCAATTGAGGCGGAGGCGACGAGAATGCGGGAGGAGCCCGACCTCGGCCGAGGCGGAGAAGGAATGGCGCGTCCGAGGCCTTGCCGGGGGGGTCTCGGACGAGGCAGAGACCGAGCAGCTGGGCTTTCCTGCTGTTTCCGAGGTTATAGGGACATGGACTCGACCTTCCATGCCGCTTTGTCCTTAGCGCAGGGGTTAGGTAGCACAGGGCAGTATAAGTGTCAGGAGAGAGCACAGTGGTGAGTATAGTGGCAGGTAACCCCTGCTGTGCTTGGTTCCTATCCTATCAGTTGTTCTGCCCGCACTGTACCTGCGTGCAGCTAACGTTTGCAGGAGTGGTTGGGTGCATTTAATCCAGGCGTGATGTTTTGCCAAGGAGTTCGGTCGGGATGGAGGTTACGAGTACGTCCGCCGAGCCTGGCCTCGAGCGAATCGGAGAATTGGAGATCCATCTGAGGCCTTTCGGGGCGAGGCTTTGGCAAGAGGGTCTCGGCGAGAGGGCCTCGGCGGGATGTTTTAGGCCTGTTTCGCATGAGGCCTCGGCGCAAGGCCTCGGGCGAATCGAAGAATTCTGCCGAGACCTTGCAGTAGTCTTTTGGCTTTGGTTTTAGCAAGGCCTAAGCAATATTCTTGAATCTTGCTTAGGGTACCCCTTCTTGTGGTATCCTACAGAGGCCCCGAGCCTCGGGAGGAGTGCGGGCACTCTCCTGAGGTTTTTGACAAGACTTGGTTCGCAACAGCTCTTGTCGGGATCGTGGTTTGTACTTGGTGGTTCTGGTGGGTGCGCACGAGTGCACCCGCCGAGTGTAGCCCCCGAGGCCCTGGAGGAGTGGGTTTACTCCTTCAGGGGCTTTTTTCTCTGTTCAGCTAAGGGTCTTATCGTGCTCGTAGGGCCCGTGAATGCGAGTTTGGGTCGCTGGGTCTCGGCAAACTTTGCAGGAAGAGCCCCCTAGCCTCTGCATAGAGCGAGAGGGCCGTCAGGTGCTCTCCTGGCTTTTATACTCCTCTCGCGCGTGAGGAATTGTTTGCTGTGACCCCCTTGGGTGCGAGCCTAGGTCGTGGGGCCTCAACATATCTGCAGGAAGAGCTTCCTAGCCTCTTCCCAGAGTAAGAGGGCCGTCAGGAGTTCCTTGGCTTTTTGTACGACCCTCGCGCAACCTTTTCGTTCGGAAGGAGGGGTTTGTTTGCTGAAACCCCCTCGAGGGTGAGCCTAGGTCTCTGGGTCTCGGCAAGGTTTGCAGGGAGAGCCCCCGAGCCTCCACACGGAGCGAGAGGGCGGTCAGGAGTTCCCCTAGCTTTTTATGCGACCCTCACGCATCCTTTTCGCTCGAAAGGAGGGGCGGAATATGCCAGGCTACCCTCGGTGGGCGCGAGCGGTGACACTCCCGGTGAGCTACTATCGGGTAAGTCCGAGTGGAGGCCCATGCCCCATTCGATAAGGGTCGGCTAGCGGTCCAGAGACGCACTCCAAAGGTATCAGAGGGCTTCTCTATTGGGTCCTAGGGCCGTTCGATTAGCCCTGGGGGCTCGGCGCCTCCCTACGGTGGGGTCCCATTCGGAGAACTCCCTGCTGGTCACGGACATGACTTAGGGCATCCCAAGCATTGCGTTTGCTTGGGTCTCGGCCATGTACGGGGCTCGCCCATAGTTGTCCCTGACTCTGCTGTCCTAGGGCGGCTATCGAAACCCTCGGTGGTCCAGCCTTCGAACCCTTGGACCGTAACGGGCTCGGCACCCTTTTTGTTGCCCTTTTTTGAATGTATGAGTGCGGGCTTGGGTCGTTTGTCCTTGTCTTGGGTGCAGAAGAGCCCCCAAGCCTCCGCACGAAGCGAGAGGGCGGTCAGGGGTCCCCCTGACTTTTTTGTTCAGCCCTCGCGCATCCTTTTCGTTCGGACGGGGGGGTGTTTGCCGAGCCCACTTGTGTGCGAACCTGGGTCACTGGGTGTCGGCAAACCTGCAGGAAGAGCCCCCGGCCTCTGCACGAGCGAGAGGGCCGTTAGGTGCTCTCCTGGCTTTTTATACGCCTCTCGTGCGTGAGGGTTTGTTTGCTGAGACCCCCTCGAGGGCGAGCCTGGGTCACGGGGCCTCAACATATCTGCAGGGAGAGCTCTGTAGCCTCTGCCCGGAGCAAGAGGGCCATCGGGAGTTCCCCTGGCTTTTTGCATGACCCTCACGCAACCTTTTTGTTCGGAAGGAGGGGTTTGTTTGCCGAGGCCCCTTGAGTGCGAACCTGGGTCGCTGGGTCTCGGCAAAGTTGCAGGGAGAGCCCCTTAGCCTCTATGGGGAGGTCTGTCAGGGTTCCCCCTGGCTTTTTTATACGACCCTCATGCTTCCTTTTCATTCGGAAGGAGGGGTGGAATATGCCAGGCTACCCTCGGCGGGCACGAGCGGTGACACTTCCGGTGAGCTGCTATCGGGTAAGTCCGAGTGGAGGCCCGTGCCCCATTCGATAAGGGTCGGCTAGCGGTCCAGAGACGCACTCCAAAGATACCAGAGGGCTTCTCTATTGGGTCCCAGGGCCGTTCGATTGGCCCCGGGGGCTCGATGCCTCCCTACGATGGGATCCCATTCGGAGAACTCCCTGCTGGTCTCGGACACGACTTAGGGCATCCCAAGCGTTGCGCTTGCTTGGGTCTCGGCCAGGTACGGGGTCGCCCATAGTTGTCCCTAACTCTGTTGTCCTGGGGCGGCTGTCGAAACCCTTAGGGGCCCAGCCTTCAAACCCCTAGACCGTAATAGGCTCGGCGCCGGTTCCTTCACCTGAAAGGAATAGGGTGGGGGATATTTCCCCCATCGATTCAACAACGGCCGGCGCGCCTTTTTAGGCGATTTCCTGGGGAAGGCGGAATGATGTCTGCTGCTGCGGACGGTCGGATGCTGATGTGGCGTTAGTGGACGGGACGTAACTATTCCCGCGATTAATGAGGAAAAGGTGGATACACGGGCGGTAAAATTGGATCAGGATTAACCGCGCCGGATCTGAGGGAAACTTCCCCGATTTCGTCGCCCATCCATTTCGCCTTCACCCTGCATAAATACGCAACGAGCCTCGCTCCTCCCCTCCTTACCTTGCCCATATTAGCTTTGCCGTCTTTGAGCCGTCGCTAGAGCAGAAAGCCCCAGGAGGAAGAAAGGAAAGAGACGAGGTAGAGAGAGAGAGAGAGAGACTCACCATTGTAGTCGAGCCCTCCACCGCACTCATGGCAGGCGACATTGTTGTCATCGAGGCGGACCCTTGGGATCCATCCGACGTCACCGTGGAGATGCTTCAGTCGCTCGTTGATGGTGGGCTCCTTCGCCCGGTGACCGACCCCAACAGGTCAGAGTGGATCACTCCGTTGGGCGAGCCAAAGCCGAGGCCTCGCGACGGTTATGTCGTGAGCTTTGTGTCCTTTCATGAGCGCGGCCTCGGTGTTCCTGCGGACCGATTCATGCGGGCGCTCCTGCACTACTATGGCGTGGAGCTCCACAACTTCAACCCCAATTCTATCGCGCAGGCGGCTATCTTCGTCCCTGTCTGCGAGGGGTATCTGGGGATTGCTCCCCACTAGGAGTTGTGGCTCCATCTCTTCCGGGCGGGGCATACCACCAAGCCGGCGGGCACGTCGGGCACGAGGAAGGCGGTGAATGCCGGTGGCTGCACTCTCCAAGTGCGCCAGGATCGTCAGCACCTCTACATCCCGGCCCAGCTCACGTCATCCAATCGTCGATGGTACACGAGCTGGTTCTACCTTCGTAATGACGACGACGGACTTCCCCCCTACACTAGGCGGATTGTGGGGAGCAGCCCGGAGCGGTGGAAGTATAGCGTCCCGAGGGAGGATCATCCCAAGCTACAGCCGCTCCTAGAGGGGCTATAGAGGCTGCGGGACCACCACCTTACTACGGCTGTGGTCGTGGCCGCCTTCCACAGCCGGAGGGTGCTGCCGCTGATGGCTCGGCGGCGGCGCCTATTCGAGATGAGGCCGGACGATTCGATCATGGGCATTTGGCTGTCTGCCTCCGCCCTCTCTAACAAGGAAATTCTTCGCCGGGTGAGGGAGGCGGTGGACGCAAAGCTGTGGAGTGGTGGTCTGACCACCCTCGCGATGCGGGCGTCGCGGGGGTACCTCTCGCTGGTGAGTCACGCACCGCTGCAGCCCCCGAGCTCTTCTCGTTTCTCATTATTTTTTGTTCCCTTATGCGCGTCTGTCGTTCCTGCAGGGGATGAGGGACGTGCGCGCCTCCCCGCCGCCTGTTCCCGAGGACGCGAGGCAGCAGGCGATAAACCGGGCGCACGTCGAGACGCAGAAAAAACGGAAGGACGCCAAGGCGGCCAAGCGCACGAAGCAGATTCTTGCACGCAAGAAGCTAGATGAGCGTCGTCGGCAGCAAAGGAGGGACGGCCTTCCACTGGAGGAGTCCCTGTCACCATCACTATCGACGGATGCCTCAGATGGAGATGACGAGGGCGAGAGGGGGCGGGATCCCCTGGACCATCTTCCTGATGTTGAGGAGATGGCGCCCGGGGCGTTGGCAAGTAGCCCGGCGCTCCTAGGAGTAGGAGGAGGAGGAGTCGCCTTAGGGTCGGCGATTGCCCTCCTCGGGGCTGAGGCCGACACACCTGAGGAGCGGGCATTGGGCAAGCGTGCCATCAGCCTAGTGGGCTCGACGGCGGCGGTGGTGGTAGTGGCGGTGGAGCTGACGCAACTGCTCCCGCAGAGCACTGAGGGGAAGCTGGGGTCCATCGAGGACCGGCCGGCGCTGACGGATATGGCGGTCGTGCTTCAACCGCCGCCGCTGCCTTTGCAGACGAGGGTCGCCGTGCCGAAGCGGTTGCTGCCCCGGTCGAGGTAAGCGTACTTTAGGTGGCGCCGCAACGTTTTTGGTTCGTACCTTCGTCTCGTGCTGACCCTGTAAGTATTGTGTTTTTAGTCGGAAGCGACCTGCAGAGGTGCCTTCTTTTGCGCCGCTTAAGGTGCTCAAGGTGACCCCTGGCTCCATCGCCCATTGGGTGGCGGGGGCACAAGCCGCCATACGACGCGGCGTGGCGTCGGCGAGAGCCGACCTAACGGAGTCGGTCTCCCAAGGGGGGGCTGTCGAGGCTACTCCGACACCTACGGGGGAGGGGCGCCTCCGCCCCCCGAAGGCGAGGGCCGTGAGGCGGATGCGGCGGGGGTATCCTCGGTTGCCGAGGCCACCGAGGTCGAGGCCCGCAGGGTCTCCGAGGCCGAGGCAACCGACGAGGCCGCAGCAGCGGAGGTCCAAGCCCCACGCCCATCGAGGCCACGATGGCGGCGACCGGAGCCCATGGGACCCGAGGCCCAGGAAGTGGAGATGGATGCGGCGGAAGCCTTGGTGGCACCCCTGGTTCAAGGCCTGCCGTTGCTGCCGGGGAGCGCCCGGGAGGTAGAGGTCCTTCCGATCTCCTCCGACGATGTTTCCCGGGCACAGGAGATGGCCGACGGTGAGGTGGTCGGTGCCGTGGAACAGCCGGTTCCGACCCCGAGCGAGGGAAGCTCGGCCCTCGCGCAGGTACGACCCGAGCCCCGTGGGTGGGACCACCCGCGTGTGGTGTGGCAGAGTCAGGATGACCCTGAGGCGGAGCCTCTGTTTGCCCTCGAGGACGCGGCCAAGGGCGGGCGTTGGGACACGTTCGAGCAGTACCGCCGGCTGGCGGAGCGGTCACTTCAGACGGCGCTGTCCGTGGTGGCCGACGATCTGCCCGGAGTCGCCCAGGTTCGTACTTTCTTTTCCTTATGCGGTGGTCTTCTTTCGAGTTTTCTTTGTAGGGATTGACCCCTGCTATGTTTCCCCTAGGAGCTCGAGACCCGGTCCCTCGGGAAGTCGGTCTTTCTCCGGGGGGAGAGGGACGTCTGGGACCAGCTTCAGCGGCAAAAGGGGCTTCTTGCCGGCGCCTACGAGCTCCTATCGGCACAGAGCGTAGAAGTGGAGGACCTCTGCCTTCGTTGTGCCGATGCGACGGTCGAGGCGATTACGGCCCAGGAGCGGGTCGCCCCTTTGGCAGCGCGGGTCAAGGAGTTGGAGGAGGAGCTGATCCGCGTGGCCGGTGAGCGGGACGCCTCCAGGTCCTAGGCTGGAGAAGCCATGACCTTGAGCAAGGTCCTTGCTGGGCAGCCAGGGGCGGAGCAAAGTGCGCACCAGCTGACGAAAGGCACCTTGGATGAGGCCCTCATGGTGGCTGAGGCCTCCCGGACCGAGGCTATGATCTGGAGGGGAAATGCCGAAGGTGAGTCTTGTTCCCTTTGCTTAATTCATTTTTCTTGTTGTCGGCCCCTAACTCCTTGGTGCAATATAGAGCTGGCGGGGGAGGTTTCTAGAGCGGCCGAGGCTACTTGGGTCGAGGCTCAGCACCTGAAGGAGTTAGCCGAGGCGTCTCGGGTCGAGGCCCAGTGTTGGAAGGAGAAAGCCGAGGCCTCTCGTGTCGAGGCCCGACGCTAAAGGCGCGAAGGCCATGGTGAGTTCCATAGACTTTCCACCTTTGCTCGCTTGTACTTTTTTGCGCGCTCAACCTTGTTCCGCTTGCGTTTGGAGCAGAGCCGGAGAAAGAAGTCACCCAGTAATCGAGGTCTCCGCCCAGCAGCAGTCTGGTGGTGCTAGAAATCGAGATCGGGAGCATGACGCTACCAAGAGCGCCGCCCGTCGCTCTGCGAGGCCACGGAAGTCGAGGGGATCCAGGTCAGAAAGCTCTCTCGGAGCCGCTTGGTTGTGTTGAGCGGCCGGATCTGCGAAGCGACTCTAAGGGCGCAGACATATAAAGGCTCAAGCGCCAAGATCGGGCCGTCATCGCCTCGCACTATGTCGGCGTTGACCTCCAAGCCATCAGCGATGGCTACGTCCTGCCTGATGATGACGAGGAGGCCGATGAGGCGGTGACGAAGCTGATGGAGGCGGCGGAGGGTCCCGGCGCGGCGCTGGCTGGGCTGTTCGAAGAGGAGGTTGTCCCTCCTCCGCCGTCCGCCGATGCTAGAGGCCCTGCGCCATGACCTGGGCCCAAGAGGCCGTGTAATTAGATTAGGGATTATGTTGTCCTATCATAATGTTGGCGGCTGTTGAGGCCTTTTTAAAGTGATCATGCGCCGATGCTTTTTCAATCGTTTTTCCTTATTGTATTTCCGAGCCTCTGCCCTCTCTGTCTTGTTTCTGAACATATCTCTTGTGAAAAACTTCCTCGGAGCCTAAGTTGCCCCTTGGGTAGAAGGTGGTGAGGGAGTGCCATAGCCCAGAGGCGTAGGCCATCTCGCAACTCAGCCGGCCTTCTAACCTTGAGACAGCCTTTTGGTCCTTAGGTTCTTTCACAATTGATTTGTCAGAACGCGCTAGAGAGTTTGGCGTAGGAATTTTTTTCGAAAAACAACTTAAGAATAGTGCGTGGGACTAGGGTTTCGAAAATCGACTTAAGAACAGTGCGTGGGACTTAGGGGGGGAGTCCCCCCTTCTAGCCCCCCAAGGGAGGCTTGGTTCTGTAGAGGCAGAGCAGAGCCTTCCTCGTGATGTTATCGTAATGCCGAGCCCCACGATGGGCTCGGCGGGTTTCTAGAAAATTTAGAACAACTAAAGAACGTCTCTTAATTGTATTTCGCGAAACAGTTTGTACAATGCTTGGAAATTCTAAGGGTAGAAACGACGTAGCTGTTCTATGTTCCAAGCGTTGGTGAAGATTTCGCCCTTCTCGTAGGCTAGCTTGTAGGTCCCGTGCTTTAGTACTTGGGCGGGCCACCAACTTCCAAGTCGTCGATGAGGTCACTGGCCTTCCTGGACTTCTCCTTGATGTCGTCCACACCGGCCTCGACGGTTCGCCTGATGTGCTCGCCCAAGACCTGGGTGGTGCACCGCTGGTACATGGCCCCTGCATTTCTGAGACTGAATGGCATAGTCACATAGCAGCACATGTCGAATGGGGTGATGAAAGAAATCGGCTCCTCAGGAGGTGGCGGGGCAGAGCTTGATGGCAGGACGTTGTTCCGTGCCACCGGTGTCTTTCCCCTGCCCAGGCTTAAGCTAGACAGGTCCCCAACCAGGGACTCTGTACCAACAGCCGGTCATGGGATACCGACGGGGCATCGCCGCATGCCGCCGGCATTTCGCCCATGTCCAGGCTCAGGCAAGTCAGGTCCCCAACCAGGGACCTTGTGCCAACAGCTGGACATGGGGTGCCGGCAGAACGCGGTGCGCCACCATGAGCTCGTGCGGTGTCGGGGTGGTCCTGCCCGCGTTGCGCCTGGCGAGCATGACGAGAGCGGCGGCTCGGGCGCCGCCCGCGCCTAGGCTGCTGGTGTGTGATGTCGCCGTCGGTTGAAGGGGCTCTAGGTGGGAGGAGTACCATGTCGTACTTGTATCTAGAGACATGAACTCTAGGCTCCCGAACCAGATCATCATGCCGAGATGTAGTGGTCGTATGGGGTCTGCCATCCAGAACTTGTTGGGATGATTAAGCTAACACACAATAGCCCCTACCTGGCGCGCCAACTGTCGGTGTTTCAGACCGGGGGGTCCTCAACCAACCAGTAAATGTGAACTGTGTGCCCCTAGTCCCGGATGGTGATGCAAAGAGACATAAGGTTTATACTGGTTCAGGCAATCGGCGCCCTACGTCCAGTCTAGGAGATCCATCTTGTATTCTCTGCACCAAAGTGCTTGTAGTAGGGGGTTACAAGCTGGGTGAGAGAGGGAGCTAGTCCCAGGTCTCGGCGTGGTATGGTGCGGGCTGCTTGAGTCATTGCTCTCAGGCAGCGTGGGAGCGTGCGTGAATTGAGTGAGTGCGTTTTGCGCGTGAGGGCCGGCGTGGTTTTTTCCGATCCCTAGAAATGGCCCTGGCTGCTTCCTTTTATAGCCACAAGGAGGGAGCCAGGAGTACATGAGAGAGCTACATGTGGAGTCTTAGCGAGAAAGGAAGATCCAGTACTGTGGCCTATTCCTGTAGCAACATAGTGTCGGGAATGGTAATTGGTACTTGATCACTGATGCGTCATGCAGGCCATGCCCGAGGCTGTTGAAGTCATAAGGGTCCTTGTTGACGTCTAGTCAGTATGGCCTCCACTGTAGGTGACATGTCGTGCCTAGTGGACTTTTGTCTTGGTGGAGTGCCGAGGCCTAGCGGGTGCTGGAGCTGATCGTGCCGAGGCCTTCTTTGCCGAGGCCTTGGAGGTGACCTGTGTAGGACGCAGGGGTCTTGGTGGTCTGTGTCGTACCCGATTCCGGTAAAAAAGTGCGGAATGGGCATCCGCAGGGAGCCGTAGTCTCTGCACCATCAATAGGGGATGGTAAAAAGGTGATTTGACCGCCGTCCCATCGCCCTTTTTGCCATACCCTACCAATCGTGGCTGACGTAGGCGTAACTAGGGATACTTACATGGATGGGATGGCCCGCCAGAGGGGCAATTGAGGCGGAGGCGACGAGAATGCGGGATGAGCCCGGCCTCGGCCGAGGCGGAGAAGGAATGGCGCGTCCGAGGCCTTGCCGGGGGGGTCTCGGACGAGGCAGAGACCGAGCAGCTGGGCTTTCCTGCTGTTTCCAAGGCTATAGGGACATGGACTCGACCTTCCATGCCGCTTTGTCCTTGGCGCAGGGGTTAGGTAGCATAGGGTAGTATAAGTGTCGGGGAGGAGCACACAGGTGAGTATATAGTGGCGAGTAACCCCTGCCGCATGCCGGTTCTGTCCCGTTGTTGTTCTTACCCCTGCGACTTTACTGCTGCGGGCCGACGCTTATGGGAGTGGTTGGGTGCATTTAATCCAGACGTGACGTTTTGCCAGAGGAGTTCGGTCGGGACGGAGGTTACAAGTACGTCCGCCGAGCCCGGCCTCGAGCGAATTGAAGAATTGGAGATCTGCCCGAGGCCTTTCGGGGCGAGGCTTTGGCGAGAGGGCCTCGGCGGGACGTTTTAGGCCTGTTTCGCATGAGGCCTCGGCGCAAGGCCTCGACCGAATCGGAGAATTCAGCCGAGACCTTGCAGTAGTCTTTTGGCTTTGGTTTTAGCAAGGCCTAAGCAATATTCTTGGATCTTGCTTAGGGTACCCCTTCTTGTGGTATCCGACAGTACCCAAACTTGCTTGGGTCCTTGAAGATTAGTCACTAAGCTCTTTGGTACCCAAATGGCTTTCTTCTTTGAGCCCATCCATGGTTTACCAATGAACTTAGCCTTCACACCATTTGTACCCTTAGTAAGCATATAGCATGAATCAAGCTTAAGGGAGGATAAATTAGCATTTTTGCTCTTGTTGGTGCATTCATGCTCTTTATGACCCACTTGCTTACAATTAGTGCAAAACCGTACATTGTTCTTCACAAAACTAGTCTTGTGGGGAGCAAAGGCCGCCTTGCCTTTCTTGGGGGTATAGCCCAATCCCTCTTTATAGAGAGAGGCTCTTTGGCTACCCAAGAACATAAGCAAGCTGTCCTCACCACCATAGGCCTTAGCCAAAGTGTGAGTGAGCTTGTTAACCTCCTTCTTGAGATTCTTATTCTCAACCACTAGTGAGGCATCACAAGTGAGACCATCACCACTAGATGAGGTGGAAGTGGAAGTGCTACAAGAAGGGTTAGTGGGAGCAACAATGATAGGCATAGATGATGATTCATTAATTAAATCACAAGTTAAGCCTACATCACAAGTATCAACATGCTTCTTTTTATTTTTCTCATCAAGCAAAAAGGAATGAGCCTTTTCAAGCTTTTTGTGAGCCTTGCAAAACTTCTCATGGGCATCCTCTAGCCTCTCATGAGAACCATTGAGCTCATCAAAGGCTTGCTTAAGGTCTTTTAGTTTCTTATGCAAGCTTTTGCATTCCCTTCTCTTGATGTCAAAGTGTTCTTTAGCATCTTCTAGCATGTCAAATAATTCATCCTTAGTAGGTTCATCATTATCACTATCACTATCATTTTTATTTTCATTTTCATTATCATCATCATGTTCTTCATTACTCTCATCATCACAAGTTTGTACCTTAGTGGCCTTAGCCATGAAGCATGATGGAGAGTCGAAGAGAGAAGGCTTTTCATTTATAGCAATGCTTGTAAGAACCTTCTTCTTGGTGGTCTTGTTATCATCATTATCGTCATCATCATCACTTGGGGAAGCATCACTATCTCAAGTGACCACATATGAACCACCCTTCTTCTTCTTGAAGGTCATCTTGTCCTTCTCTTTCTTTTCCTTCTTGTCCTTCTTCTTGTTCTTCTTCTTGTCATCATCATTATCGCTATTGTATGGACATTGAGCAACAAGATGATCTTTGCTTCCACACTTGAAGCACCTTCTTGACTCTTCTTTGTTCTTGGATGAAGACTTCTTTCTTATAGCACGGTAGCTCTTCTTCACCATGAACTTGCCAAATCACTTGACAAAGAGAGCCATCTTTAAATCATCATCATCCCATGAATCATCTTCTTCACTTAATCTTTCTTGCTTGGCTTTACCCTTGGATGATGTGGCCTTGAATGCCACGCTCTTCTTCCTCTTTTCTTCCTTTTCATCATCATCTCTATAAATATCATCGGTCATAATATCTCCCAAGATTTGGTTTGGTGTCATTGTGTCCAACCCGGTCCTTACTAGTAAGGTGACCAACATGCCAAATCTTACGGGTAAACATCTCAAGAACTTATTAGAGAAATCCTTGTCCTCTATCTTCTCACCAAGTGCTTTGAGATCATTGACAATCACTTCCATCCGATGGAACATGTCCGGCACACTTTCATTCTCCTTCATCTTGAAGCTTGCAAACTTCTTTTTGAGAATATATGCTTTTGCACCCTTTACGGCTTGAGTGCCCTCAAATGATTCCTCTATTTTCTTCCAAGCATCATAAGCTCTCTCAATGTTCTTGATTTGCTCATAGGTTCTCTCGATTCAAAGCATTATGAATGGCACTAAGAGCAATGTCATTGTTTTAGAGAAGAATTTCTTCGGCGGTGGTGGGAGCATCTTCATTTTCAATCTCAATTTTTGTTTCTACCACTTTCCAAATTTTCCTATTGATTGACTTGATATATGTTGTTATCTTAGCCTTCCAAAAAGGATAATTTGAGCCATCAAATTAGGGTGGCTTCTTGGTGTTGTTAATTTGAGCCATTTTTACACCAAAGGTTGTTAAGCCTCAAATCATGGTGACCTCGGCTCTGATACCACTTGAAAGGTCCTAATGGCTAGAGAGGGGTGAATAGCCTAATAAAAATTTCTACAACAACACTTAACAAATCGGTTAGACAATTATGAGGCGAAGCAAGTGTTGCGCTAGCCTACTAAAAATGCAAGCCACCTACCATAATTCTAGTTTAGATAGTATCTATTCACACAATAGCTATGACACTACGCTATGTTAGTGTGCTCTCAAAGGCTAACTAAAGAGCCACACCAACCAAGCAATCAAGCTCTCACAACTAGCTACACTAAAGAGCTTGACAACTAGTTTGCGGTAATGTAAAGAGATTGATCAAGAAAGTTATACCGCCGTGTAGATGAAGGAGCCAATCAATTACAAGAATGAATAACAATGAAGACCAATCACCTCGGAATCAAATGATGAACACAATGATTTTTTATCGAGGTTCACTTGCTTGTCGGCAAGCTACTCCTCGTTGTGGCGATTCACTCACTTGGAGGTTCACTCGCTAATTGGCATCACACGCCAAACCCTCAATAGGGTGCCGCACAACCAACACAAGATGAGAATCACATAAGCCACGAGCAATCCACTAGAGTATCTTTTGACGCTCCATCGGGGAAAGGTCAAGAACCCCTCACAATCACCACGATCGGAGCCGGAGACAATCATCACCCTCCGCTCAACGATCCTTGCTGCTCTAAGTCGTCTAGGTGGCGGCAACCACTAAGAGTAACAAGCAAATCCCGCAGCGAAACACGAACACCAAGTGCCTCTAGATGCAAACACTCAAGCAAGGCACTTGGATTCTCTCCCAATCTCACAAAGATATTTAATCTATGATGGAAATGAGTGGGAGGGCTTTGGCTAAGCTCATAAGGTTGCTATGTCAATGCAAATGGCCAAGAGAGTGAGCTTGAGCCGGCCATGTGGCTTAAATAGAAGCCTCTAGGAAATAGAGCCGTTGGCTCAATTATTGGGCTGACTGTGCATCGACTGGACGCTCCGGTCAGATCGACCGGACGCAGCACCGGATGCGCCGATCGTGAATAACGGACGTGTCTGGTTGCTATACCGGACATGTCCGGTAGCTGCCTGACTGCCACGTGTTCAGTTCAATCCAACGTAGCCGTTGCTGTCCATTCTGCCGATGACCGGACTCACACACCGGATGTAGAGACACACATGACCGGACGCTGAGCCTGCCGAGTCCGGTCGAGTCCAGTAAGCCTCCAGGGCCGACCGGACGCGTCTGTTAGAAACTGACGGATGCTAAGCCTCAGCGTCCGATAAAGTATAGTAAGCATCCACGCTCGACCGGACGCGTCCGATCAACTGTACTGTCGAACACCGCGTTTGCTGATTCACACCGGACGTGTCTGGTATGGTGACCGACGCGTCCGGTCGTTGAGTTCGTCGCCAAATACCGGACGTGTCCGGTCACCATACCGAACGCGTCCGGTCACTCTGTAACCAGCGCGACTAACTCATTTTCAACTCTATCTTCTTCACCCTTACTCAAATGTGTCAACCACCAAGTGTATCACTTTGTGCACATGTGTTAGCATATTTTCACAAACATTTTCAAGGGTTTTAGCACTCCACTAGATCATAAATGCATATGCAATGAGTTAGAGCATCTAGTGGCACTTTGATAACCGCATTCCGATACGAGTTTCACCCCTCTTAATAGTACGACTATCAAACCTAAATATGATCACACTCTCTAAGTGTCTTGATCATCAAAACAAAATAGCTCCTACAAAATATACATTTGCCTTGAGTTTTTGTTTTTTTCTTTCTTCTTTTCGAGTCGAAGCACTTGATCATCACCATGCCATCATCATCATCATGCTATGATCTTCATTTGCTTCACCACTTGGAGTGTGCTATCATATCTCATGATCTCTTTGATAAACTAGGTTAGCGTTTAGGGTTTCATCAATTTACCAAAATCAAACTAAAGCTTTCATAGAGGCGGCTCCAATGCCAGCCGCCCCTAAAAAAAAAACCCGTTACTACAAACCTTTTTTTATGTAGTGGCTTATACTGATTTGTTGTGAGAGAAAAATATTGTTCGTCCGTGAAAAAGAAGTGCTGAGTGAACAGTGCCATTCGCGCCGTCATAGAGACACAGATAGAGGCGGACAGCTAGCCGGAGCCGTGCCCATTTCCCGGTGCGGCGGCGTCTTCCCCCGGCCGGCTCATGAGCCCATGACGATGCGTATGCATGCACCAAAAGCTCTCTTTGGCTAGGCTCTGGATCACTCGTCAGTCGTCACGTTGGCTCGAAACTCGATGGGTTCCGAGGAGGAGGAGGACCCCACATGTAAGCGACCTGACGTCCGTATAAAATCACCAACTTGGTGCACTTGGAGCAATCGGATAGCCCCGGGAGTCTTAAAAATATGTACGTACTATATTTGTTGGGGATCATTGGAGCAGCAGCAGCTGATGAAGTGGTTGGTTGGAGTGAGTTGTGAGTGATATCACATCCGTTTAAAAGAAATACTAAATCCGTTTTAAATTATAGTTTGTTTGATTTTGACCTCAGGTTTGACCGCTCGTCTTATTCAAAAAATTTATACAAAAATAGTCAAATTTAAGTCATTCTTGAAGAATTTTTGTTAATAAAGTAAGCCACAACAAAAGAAGTGATATTTAACATAAATTTTTGAATAAGGCGAGTGGTTAAATTTGGGGACAAAAAAGTCAAACGAATTATAATATGGAACAGAGGGAGTACGTATATAACTCTAGATCTAGTTAGAGTTAAATCATTTCAAATTTGAACAATTCTGTTAAAGATACTATCAACATGTATGACTCCAACTGAGTGTACTATAAAAATATACTATTTCATGATTAATTTAATAATATTTAATTTAGTATCATATGGAATATTAGTATTTTTTTTGTCAAACTTAAGAACTATTAGGACAGAGGAAATAATAACATAGAGGAGCCGACCTGATCAAATTAAAGAAAAAAACATAGAGGAACAGGAACTGAAGAGAGTCCACTCACAGGCGCAGGTGAACTGCACTTGAAGGGTGGTTTGGTTTCCTTACTTGGGACCGAAGGAACATGGGAAACAACAGGAAGCAAACCAGCAGCAGCATGCAGCTGAATGCTGCTCAGCAATGGCCCTATCCCAATGGGGCCTCGTTTGGCACGTGAGGGGCATAATCCACGCAAGAAACCAACGAACCATTCTAAGGGCCGGAAATGCTCTCCTTGGGACGTCCGACACTTCGGACGTCGTCTTCCTAACCTCAGAGCCTAATACAGAGTCTGCTCTTAGCTTCTCCATAAAAAAATTCTGATTCCCCGTTCCTTCCCGTCGCGGCCTTCTTTCACCGTGCGCATGCGTCTTGTGCGATCGACTCCACCACGCCGCCCGCCCGCCGCCACTTTTTTCCTAGCACGGGGGACTGTAACGTCCCACCTCTCCGAGGCTGGGCCCGCTTATATCTAGCAGCTTAACTAGGATATAGACTGCCCTCACAGACCAACACTTATCTTTTCTGCGCACTTTGTCCTCACTCGTGCGCACCCGAGAAGAACTTCCCGGTCGGTCACCCATCGCTCCAGGCCAAGCACGCTTAACCTCGGAGTTATTTGCAGATGGACTTCCGAAAAAGAAGTTGTAACTTATTGGTACGAGTATCCTATTAATCCTATTAAACCCTGAGCCGTGTGTTACATCCTCACCCCCTTAAGAGATCGACGTCCTCGTCGATCAATCCCAAGCCAGGAACGTCCCCTCTTAGCCACGTCCGTGTGTGTCCAAAGTGCCGGCCATGTGTGCATGTCGTGTGACCACGCCGGATCCACACCACCATGCGCACCATGCTCAAGCAAGTGACCACACGCCTGCGGATCCGCGAGAGTCGGCTCGATACCATTCAGCACGTCCCACCTCTCCGAGGTTGGGCCGCTTATATCGGCAACTTAACTAGGATATAGGCGCCGCTTTACACTATCTTTTCTGCGACTTTGTCCTCACTGCGAGAAAGAACTTCGGCTCGGTCACCGTCGCTCCGGCCAAGCCGCTTAACCTCGGAGTTATTTGAAGATGGACTTCCGGAAAAAAAGTTGCAACTTATTGATGCGATATCCTATTAATCCTATTAAGCCTGGGGGGTGTTATCCTCATTTTAAGAGATCGCCGTCCTCGCGATCAATCACTTATCTTTTAGCCACGCGCTTTGTCCTCACTAGATGTGCTATGTCGTGTGACCACGCCAGATCCACACCACCGCGCCATGCATGCACAAGAATCACTGTCATCGCGCCGCGGAAACCGCCAAGAGTCGGCTCGCATTCGCTAACGCCCCACCTCTCCGAGTTATTTGCGGATGGGCTTCGGCGAAAAGGATATAGGCGCAACACTTATCTTTTATGAGTTTGTCCTCCTATTAATCCTATTAAGCCCCATCGCTCGAGCCAAGCACGCTTTCCTCCTGGAGTTATTTGGCAGATGGGCTTCTGGAAAGAAGTTGCAACTTATTGGCCGCCTATCCTATTAATCCTATTAAGCCCGAGCGGGGTGTTCAGGGGACGCCTTCACCCAATGCAGTCGCTTCGCCACCGCCAGACGCAGCTCATTGGTGTCCGTCTGACCACGCAGAGCTCATTGGTGTCCGCAGCAAGGCAGCTCCGCCGTCCGCATCCCATCCCCCCCCCTCTTCCATTCTCGTGGCGTCGAGCTCCGCATCGACGAGCCTTCCATTCGTCAAAGCAGCAAGTAGATGCTACGTTGAAAGCGCATGTTGCAAGAGTATATTTCCCATGTTTTAGATGTTTCATAGGCATGTTGCAAGTGTTATATATCGATGTTGCAAAAGTAAATCAGGATGTTGCACATGTTATAATGGCTATACACGTATGTTTCAAATGTATGTTCTAATTGTTTCATCTGTTCTGGATGTATGTTGCAAGTGTTTTATTTGGATGTTGCGAAATAAGATCTGGATGTTGCATGCAAGCGTATGTTTCAAGTGTTTCATCTGGGTATTGCATATGTTTGTAATGGTTTTCAAGTGTTTTTAGATGTTTGTTTCAAGTATTTTATCTGTCTTCTTTTGTACGTTGCAATTATTGCATCTAGATTGGGTGTTGCACATGGATGTATATGTAAAGCGGCTAGCGACGCGGGTAATGTTCGGGGCAGCGTGGGTGATGTTCAAGGAACAACTTGGAATCTCTGTGTACATCATTTATTCACGCGTACGATTATAAGGATAGTCTCAGTGGGAGTTTCACGTCACAATTTCCAAGAACCTCGCGATAACTTTTCAGATGAATGAAACTATCTCTCAATGCACAAGTTTGTTTCACTGTTTCATAGGCTATTGTATGGTATCATGATCAAATGTGCTACATAAACTATGTAGTCATTTTATTCTTGCATTCGGATAAAAAAAGTACTACTTGAACGAGAGCCAAACACGTCTACAACTGAAAAAAGACAGATAAATCTAGAGCCACAAAGGTTGCTTCTTTACTCAGTTTTATTAATTGTTTTTTCAGCAGAGAGAAATTTGCTACTTGAATAATCATGGCTTCTAGTAGACTAGTACAGACGATGGCAGATGATGGCCTCAATCTCATGCCTTCTAGTACAGACGATGGCAGGGGGACGGGCACCATTGTGGCCCTGTTAGCTGGTTTAAATCTTAGTTGAAATTAACTGAAAAATACTGTTCTACCTAAATTGTTAAGATAGAAAAATACTATTTTGATTAAAAAAAAGCTAAATAAATTGAATATAGGGTAAACCGAACGAGCCTGTGTGGCCAGCCACGCTGGATCAGGGAAATCAATGAAGATGACACGGAGAGGCCTCAGTGCCTGTTTCATCCGGTTTCCAATATCTTGGAAATGGTGTGCACTCGTTTCACCGTGACGAAACAATCATCCTCTCTCTCCTCCAGATTTCATTGCCATGCCATTATTTTGCTAAGATAGCATCTTACTTAGTGTGCATGAAATTCCCATGAAATAGCCACTAAGACTGGCCTAAGTACTCGATTAAACTAAAGCAAACTTAACCAGAGTTAATAGTTGAGAACCTTCTGTTTTAAAATTCCTACTTCTTTAATGGTGTTAGAGAAAATTAGGCGGAGCCGTGGGCGCAGGTGGGTGGTAGCGGGAGGTCACTAGTCACAAAGACCAGGCGTCAGTGACCGCGTGACGACGACGCAAACAGCGCGTGCGCTTCGGAAATCCCGAATGAGGGCAAAACGGTTTTTTTTTTGCCGCAATGGATCTCGGCGCGGAGAGGGTGGAGAGATTTGTGGGCGACGTGGCGCGATGGTGACCAAGAGAAGGCCATTTCGGGCGACGTGGACACCCTGGCTGAATTTGGGGCGACGTGGCCGGGGTGGGCTGCCGCAGGCAAACATCGGTCTGGAGAGGTTAATTAATTAATAACATGCGGATGCGGAGGCGCGCACACACTCCACCTACGTCTACGTACGGTGCACTGGTGCAGTGCTCCCGTCGTATTTTTGCCGTCCCAAAACGCACAGGTCCGTCCGCGTCCGGTGGGCAGAAGGGAGCGTGGATCTTTTTTTAATCCTTTTTAATTAAATATTTTAATAATAATTGCTCTAAATTTTTTTTATGGATTTCACCTTTTTTTATCGCACCACATGCATCGACGTGGCAACATCCGCCACATTAAACTACGTTTTCAACGTGAAAATACCATCACGCCAGCGGAAAGTGACGTGACAAGATAAGACCTTTGAAAAATCATTATTCTTTATACGACGTTAGATGAAGATACTTTTTTACATTTGAAGATGAAAAATCATAACTCAATGAGATCTTCATCCAAATGTAAAAAGTATCTTCATCCAACGTCGTATCAAAGAGTTATGATTTTTTAAAGGTCTGGTCTTGTCACGCCACTCCTGGTGGCGTGATAGAACAATACTGTCACGCCAGCGGGAGTGGTGTGACAATGTTTTCTACGTCGGAAACGCCGTCTAACGTGGCGGATGTTGTTGCGCCAATGCATGTGGCGCGACAACGTTATTTGGTCGCGCCAGCGGCGTTGGCGTGACCGAAAGGGTCAAATCCGTATTTTTTTAGGTACGATTATTATTAAAATATTGGATAGAAAAGGATTAAAAAATAAAAATTCTAAGCGCGTGCGGGGGTGCCATCGTAAAGTCCACTCCATTCCGACCTCGTGAAAAGGAAGGCCCTGTTTGATGCACGTGCATCTACTTCAATTCATATGTATTTGAGTGAAATGGAATAGAATTTAATTCCACTCCAATCTATTTCAACGTATATGGATGAGATAAATACACGCGCATCCAAACAAGGCCGAAAGAGGACCGCACAGGTAATAGAAAATCATTTTACTCCTCTAATTATTGTCGTGATCTGTTTTTTCTTAAATTCTAAACTTTTCGAACTGTTCAAATAACCCCTGCTATCAATTGAAGTGGTTATCAAGTCGGTTTATTCTTTTTTAGTTAATGTAAAGATTCGATAAATAGTTGACAAGATTTTGAATCCATGAAAAATACATAAACTTCAAAAACTTTCAAAGAAAATCTTAGAGATAGTTTAGGATATGAAACACATAAATAAAATATTTAGTGCTCGTGAAAATACGTCTAGAAGCCTGAAAAGAAACTACTCTAAGAAAAAGGAGAAATTATCAAAAAAAAAAAGTAGAGAACTCCCAAAAATTCTAGTTGTTATTTAAATGTGTTATAAAAAAATTTATGGCAGCAAAAGAGATGCAACGAGCATAAATGCTACATACCTTAATGTTGAATGCATTTGGGCTGTGCATTCCTAACTGTCGTGCCTACGTTTTTTGTTGTGAAAAGTTTTCAAACATGAATTAGAATGTTTTGGATTTTTCTAGACTTTTTAGATATTTTCAGCTTCTAAAGCTAAATCTAATTTCTAAAATATTCCACAAATAACACGAGCTCTAAATATTTTATTTGTATTTTTTATATCCAATCTATCTCTAGAACTTTAGTCGGATTTTTTTAGAAGCTTGGAGGCGTTTTATGTGATTTAAAGATCTTATCAACACATAAAACACCTCCAATGAAGCCGTCTTCAAAACCACTTTGAACCTATGCAGGAAGGCTATTTTGGACGATTTTAGAATTTGAGAAGGATGGAGTATGCTGAACTAATGTGTTACAGGTGTGCCACCACTCAGCGACTAGATTTTGGCATTTCACCCATCATCAAAAACTAGTTTCGCACTTTTACCATCCCACAAAGTGGTTTTGCTCGTTTGCCATTATGAGACTGGTGTAACCCGCTGAAATACATTTTGGGTAGTTTTAATTCGTGAAAAAAGACACATTCTTCCACATCTACCCCTGCCTGCTTTCTCCTTATACGATAGTCATCGTTCCCCGTTCGTGGTCAAAATGGATCGACGCACCAGGTGCCGCGTCCCGCCTCCGCCCGACCATCCAAGCGCTGCTGTCGCCCTAGGCCAGGTGCTGCCTCCCGCCTCAGCTCTGCCCTAGGCCATGGGCCAGGCCGGCGCCCAGGTTGCCGCGCTAGGCTGCCGCGTCCCCAACCGATGCGTCCCCTAAGCTGGCGCCGCCCCCATGGATTGCAGTTGGAGTGATCTAATTCCTCGGTATGCACTCTCTCTCTCTCTTGTATTTGTAGTCCTCGAACATAGTTCAAAACGCTGATAGAGTTGTTCGAATAGAATTTTAACTATATTTCTTGTATTCGCTTTATCTAGGCTCGATGTGGAGCCTGAGCTTATAACAGATACTGTAGCAGACAGTTGTGATGTTGGTGACAATGCAAAGGTTGTAGACCATGGATGTGGTGATGTTAGTGGCAATGCATTGGCTATAGAATATCATGGAGGTGTTGAATGGGACAACCTGCAGATTGTTGACACAAATGATGAAGAGGGTGAGGGCAGGCAAGAAATAATTGATGAGGATCAATTATTTTGTCTGTTGGGTTTGAGAACCGAGGATGATGGACATCGATCTCAAGAGCAGCAGGCTTCTACAGAGATGGAAAACGGGCCTGAAAATAAGAATGCCACTATTGAGGAGGAGATTGACATAGCTGGGGCTGCCATTCGTGTTGATGATCATGTGCCAGGGGAGAGAATCTTAGTCTATGACCCAAACAACCCTTGTATGGACATTGGCACTGTGTACCCTAACATGAAAGAATTCAGATTGGCTATGAGGCAGTTTGCAATAAATGAGGAGTTCCAGCTGCACATAGTGAAATCTGAGCCACAACGGTACATTGGGGATTGCAATGCAGAAGGTTGCTCGTGGCATATTGTTGGAAGGAGGCAACCTGATGGGGCAACCATTAAGGTGTTTAACTAGTGGCTAACATTTTTCTCTATTTTTTTTGTTGGTCAATATCTAACTCATTGGTATTTTGCAGGTCACATGTTTGATTTCTCGGCATACATGCACTTCTAGTGCAAGGAGGAAGACCACCACTCCAACAAGTTGCTGGGTAGCATCAAATGCTATTCACCACCTTAAGAAGACTCCCAACATGGGCCCTAAAGAATTGCAGAAGAAGCTACAAGAGAAACACAAGTGTGAAATTCACTATGACACAGTGGCGAGGGGAAGGAATATTTCCTTGAGGGAAATATTTGGCAGCTGGGAGGAGAGCTTCCAAATGTTGTTCAGCTGGAGGGCAGAGGTATTGAAGTGGTCACCAGGTAGTGTGATTGAAATTGACTTAAAGGAAGTAGATAGCAAGGTTTACTTGCACAGATTTTTTTTGTGCATTAAGTCCTTGCATTGAGGGTTTTTAGAGGGTTGTAGGCCTTATCTGAGCGTAGACTCAACTGCACTTAATGGTAGGTGAAATGGACATTTGGCTGCAGCTATTGCAATAGATGGTCATAATTGGATGTACCCTCTTGCTTTTGGTTTCATAGATGGGGAAACATAATAACTGGACATGGTTCATGACTCAGCTACACAAAGCAATAGGAAACCTACCACTACTTGCTATTTGCACTGATGCATGCAAAGGTTTAGAGAAAGTTGTTAAAGATGTCTTCCCTAATGCTGAGCATAGAGAATGCTTTAGGCATCTAATGCAGAATTTTATAAAAAGATTTGGTGGAGATATTTTTTTCAAAAATGTATCCTGCAGTAAGGACATATATGCCTGAAGTTTCCTAGTATTTCTTCCATGAAATTGTGATAGCTTGCCCTGAAGTATTGGAATGGCTTCATAACCACCACAAATTGTTTGTTGTGGATGAGAAGTGCTTTCAATCAAGAAATTAAGTGCGATTATGTTATCAACAATCTTGCAGAGTCTTTTAATAACTGGATTAGAGATTGGAAGGATCTTCCTGTAGTTGAGCTTGCTGACAAAATTAGAGAGATAATAATGGTATTATGGAATAAGAGAAGGTTGATTTCAGAGAAACTTGAGGGTAACATCCTACCTACTATCCTAACTATACTGAAAGCAAGGACTAGGGGATTAGGAAACCTGACCGTTGTGAAGGTAGGTTGTTTTGCTGTAGAAGTACATGACACTATCAGCACACATAATAGACATGTTGTCAAGTCACACTTGCATGAATGTACCTGTCTTGAATGGCAGCACACTGGAAAGCCTTGTCGGCATGCTTTGGTCTTGATAACAGCCCAACAAAGTGCTGATGTAAAGTTGGAGGACTTCGTTCATGACTATTACTCTGTGCAGAGGTTCAAAAATGCATATAAGAGGCTGATAGAACCACTTCTAGATAAGACATAGTGGCCAAAAGTTGATATTCCTTTTTCCTGTTGGAGCACCACTAGATAAAAAAAGAGTTGGAAGGTACAGAAAACTGAGAATTAAAGGTTGTTTGGAAGGAGGCAGTGGTGGCAAAACCAAGAAGGTTGCCAAAGAGGCTGCAAATGAAGCTGACAAAGATGCTGAATTGGAGGCCGCTGAGGCTACTAAAGGTAAGAGGCAACTGATTAGAGGGAAAAGGAAATGCAAGAGATGTGGAGAATTAGGACATGGAGAAACTAGTTACAAGTGCAGACTTAATGGGATTAAGAAACCACCAAAAAGGAAGGCTAGGCCGAATACTACTTAGTATGGCCAAAATGCTAAGGTCCCTACAAAGAGGGCAAAAAAGCATGTTTCTGGGGAGCCTGACAATAAATGTGGTCAAGTCCCACCAGTCACAAGTCCCACTAGAACAAGAGAAACAGTGCTGCAGGATAGTCCTAATAGGTTGACACGAAGGTACAAGTGTCCAATATTTTGTTATTCATTCATATGTCAAATATTCTATTTCATTAATTACAAACTTTTTTTCAAATGACAGACAACTTTCGTTTCTAATGGAGGAAGAAACAAGTGCTCAGTCAATGCACAGTCTGATGGGAGAAGGCACAAGTGCTCAGCCAATGCACAGTCTGATGGAAGAAGACACAAGTACTCCCAGCAAGACCCAGGGAAAAACAAGGAAGAAGACAATTGCAAAGAAGCTGATGCCAAGAAAAAAGAAGACCACCTGAAAATTATGACTAATGTGTGAAGTCATGTGTATTTTTAGTTATGTTAGTATGACTCATGTGTAAACCTTGTGTTTGAACTTTTATGCTTTTTGTTATTTGAGCAGTCATGGACCTTATATTTGAACTTGTACCATGTATGGAGATCTCATGTATGTCATTCTCATATGTGTTGACTCCTTAAGCTCTTTTGATCAATACTTTGATCTCACACACACACATATATATATACAGTTCCATCCGTGATTGTTACTGGTTAAACTTTTTTTTTAGCTTTTGATTACCAATACTCAAAAGCATGATTCATGTGAAATTCATAATATATAACCTTTTCTAAGATAATTAATAACTAATTTAGCTTGTCAAAAATTGTCATATTGGAGACCATGTTAATCCTATTAATTAATGGACTATATCACTATATTGTTATGACCAGAGGGATTAAATGTTTCCTTGCTCTCAGAGTGTCCAATAAGTCTATGTTTCAACTTGAGAATGTTCTGGTTCTGGCTGAGCTGGCTGCGTTACTTAGATTTCTTGAAATTAATGGAAAGATGGTGCAACTTGTTCTTGTAGTTCTGCCATATTGGGCGGGTAAGGAAGTTATTGTTTGTGTCAGATGTACCTTTAGTTTTTTTGTTCACTTGGTGAAAGTTGCATCTGCAATTTTTGCAGGGGATAATGGAAGCTCACCGGCGTTCATCCTGAGCCAGGATCGAACTCTCCTTCATAGCTTACATGATTCTCTTATGGATATTAGAATCTTCTGTGAGGAACATGGAGTCATATGTCTTGAGTGTTTTTTCCATGAAGTTAGGATGCGGAGCAATGAATATATGGACTTTACTGCATGGAAAATAAAGAAACAGGTCCTGTTTGATGCCATTTCCTTTTTCTTTTTAGTTTACAGAATCCTCATGGTTACTGTTTTGTTAATCAGGCCGTATATCTTGATTCTATCAAGAAGACTGGAGGAGATTCGAAAGCAGCTGGGTTGCACAAGGAGATTGATGAAAATGGACATCATGTCGACTCTGGCAAGGAGATTGGAGGAGATGGAGGCTGAAATGTGTTGAAATTCTGTCAAAATTCAGTCAAAACTCAGTCAAAATTCTATCCAAAATTATGTCAAAATTCTATAGAAAATTGGTCACAAAAGACACAGCACACATGACACAGTATATGATACAAGTCACTAATGAGTACTTCCATTCATTTATTTCAGCACGCAAGTGCTACAAGCAGAGAAAGCACACTCATCACCCACTCTTAACAATTCCATACAAATGTCACTAGTAGAAATGCACAAACTAATATCAAGCATTTCAGCAAGAACACAATCTCTCTAGCTATTCCTGTCAGGTCCTTAAACTGCTCTGGTTGTCCACCATCTCCTTTGGACTGTTCTTCTGGTTGTGGCATCTTAGTGCTCTAAAAAACAGACTAATAAGAGGGTGGCACATGCTTGTTATCAACCAGCCATTGCTCATAGTCCTCCTGCCACTTCCAAAAGTCACATCCACCACCATCCATCTGTCGCCAATGCAAAGAAAATTCAATTGTGTGAACAATACAACACATGAATTACAAACAAAATGAAACAAATCATAAAACCGTTCGAGTTGGACAGATGTAGAACATGCGCCCATAGTTCTTCCCAGTCTTTGCTATCAATACCTTGACAATACGGCATTTGCATTTGTCGCAGTGGACAAGAGGAAGAAGGACTCTACTCCTAGCCCTCTAGATGGCCCCCGTCGAACTGCTGCTCCCATTCATTTGGGTGGTGCCGAAGTGGAGCGGTGCTGGCTAGGAGGGTCTATAGCCTGCGGCCTAAGCCGGCGCCTGCAGTGGAGGGGGAGGCGTGGGGGCGAGTCTGCACTAGCAGGGGAGGAGAAGGCGTGGGGGCGAGCCTGTGCTGGCAAGGGAGGGGGCGGTGTGGGGGAAGGCCAGCACCGGCACAGGAGGGGAGCGGCATGGGGGCAGGCCTGTGCCGGCAGGGGAGGAGGCGGCGTGGGGGAAGGCCAGCGCCGGCACGGGAGGGGAGCGGCGTGGTGGCAGGCCTGTGCCGGCTGATGCCACTGGGGAACCGGGATGGAGGAGAGGGAGTAATGGGAGAGAGGGCCGATCTGTTTTGTTGTTCGATCCGTTTTGACGAAGAAAACAGCAGGCAGGGGTAGAACTCGAAGGATGTGTCTTTTTTTTTTCTTCCACGAATTAAAACTACCAAAAATGTATTTTAGTGGGTTACATCAGTCTCATAATGACAAACGAGCGAAACCACTCTACGGGACGGTAAAAGTGCGAAATCAGTTTTTGATGATGGGTGAAATGCTAAAGTCTCCTTAGTGACCAAGCTAGAACTTAAGATCAGGGGGGGACAGATATCAATGCGGAGGCCATTTACTTTTCAGTTACATGACAAATTAGCTAGGTCATTAGGGGAGTTTTGAGAGTTCAGGAGAAGAATTTCCACGCTAAGTCAAACCGACCTTTCTATTTTCAGACGGATGGAGTTTTTTTTTTCTCTCCCTCTTGTCGCGATCGCGTCATCACTAGAATGGGCAAGCCGCAAGGCTCTAATCCCCTCTGCCATGGACAATAGTGAATAGTCTGATCTCATCGTTCTTAATCTTGCTCCCGGGCCAACACCACGCGCTGACGAGTGGCTACCGATCTGGCGCCTGCCAGTCAGGGTCATGTCAAAGGAATGCACATCCTCTTCGTTTTCTCCCACCTCCGCTTGTTTCGTTTCATTCGCTCTTCTTTGCTTCTGCCAATCTGCCTGTATGTCAGCCTGTATTCTGCCTGCCGTCTTCTACAGAGATGAAAGGCGTTCGATGGAATGCCGGTGAGAGATGCTCATCTACAGACTACAGGGAAGCACGGATGTCATGCATGGTGCGTACGTAGAAATTCTTCACCCATGTTTCCCTGCTCCATCCTACACTGCCAATGGAACATCTCGTGTTCTTGTTGCCGCGCGCAGTGGACAAAGTCTTCATCACTAGTTGTTGCATCCTCAAAGCAAAACTATTGATACTAAATGGTGCGTCTGCTTGGGAGACTACTGATAGCTAGTTTATGTATTTTGCCCCCAAATCCCACTGCACCAGTGTTACGACGATAACATCACAGTCTCTCGCAGATAATACAATCTCACCCCCTCTGCAACTTGTTCTGCTCCAGGGACCCAGATATATATGGTGATGCAATTTAGATGAACCAGCCTGCCTTTTATTTCCAAATGAATACAGAATACATCACCGGGATAAGTTATGTACTAGTACTTTCAAACACAGCACGGTACCCCAAAATATGCTTTCATTAAAACACCATGTCATTTTTTATCATTTCATCTCTAGCATCGGACATTCGGACATGAATGTCAACACACTCTACAACTACATGTAATGCTAATTTATTGGAATTGAACATGACTACCTTCTCTTCTATGCAGAAAAGGAGAGAAGGAATCTAAACATGCACTTCATCTCTAGACTACTATTTTGTGAGGGTTGCATCTATGGCCTTCTGTGATGCTTAGGCTAAACACGTTGACATTATCATTTCACATCTCAAACATTGAGACCAGAGAGCGTTCTGTTTGTTGACAAGTCTCAGAAGGAATCAACTAACTCCCACACAAGAATACAAGATGGTGTTGATCACAGATGCAGTCATAGCCAGATACACTAGTAAGTTAGCTGATCTGATTGAAGACAGGGTGATGAGAGCCCTTGGTGTATCACAACATCTTCAAGTGCTCAAAGGTCGTCTGGACTACATGAAGAGCGTACTTGTTGATGCTGAGGTGAAGAGGATCCATGATAGTGCCATCAACACCTGGCTGAACAAGCTGAAAGACATCATGTATGATGCTGATGATCTGATGGATCTCTGTTCCGTCAAGAGCCAGAGATCATCCCATAGCCAGCTATCCTCTATGCTGAACCAACGGGTACAAATCCCCACTCTTCTCTTGTCTTGGAGACTTTCAATTCAACTGTGATATTGGTTATAGAATTAAGGACATTAACGAAAGACTTGAGAGAATTTTGAAGGAAAGAGTTATGCTTTGGTCGGATAGAATTATCCCTGAGCATACTAGCGTTCCTAATGTAGACATCAGACTGATTCTTTTGCCAGATGTTGTTGTTGGGGCAGATATTGTAAACAGTACCAATGAGATGGTTGAGAAACTGATTGCTTTCAGAGATGTGGATTCAAAATTTTGTGTTTTTGGCATCGAAGGGATGCCAGGAATTGGTAAAACAACCTTAGCTAAGAAGATATATAATGATCCAAGGATAGAGGAGTTTCAGCTCAGGATTTGGTTATGTATTACTGAAACTTTTGCTGAGATCAATTTTCTGAAGCAGATGATCCGGGAAGCTGGAGGAAGTGCGGAGCAGCAAACCACAGAGCGGAACTTGTGAGCTATCTTGTCCGTTGCATATCTGGGAAGACCGATGATTGGTGGTGGTGGTGGTGGGGGGGGGGGGGGGGTATTACAAGAAACAAGAGCAGTACACATTCACCGTGTACTAAAGATGAACGAGGACACTGGCTTAGAATTGCTACTGAAAGTCCCCCCCAAAAAAAAGGAATTGCTACTGAAAGATTTTCAGAAAGCAGGAAATTGAAATGGTAGAAAGAATGGCCTTCCTCTTGCCATCTAAGAGTACTATAGCTGAATGGGAAGGGGTACATGATTGTGAATGGTCTTTGGATGGGCTTCCAGATCGAGTACATGCTAGGGCTATTATCAGCCTGTTCGTTTGCTCGTAAACGATCGTAAATTTCTAGCCGGGAACCGTGTTTTTCTCCCACACCAAACCAGCCAGCAGTAAATAATCCACGATACGATACGGCCTCCCGAACAGGCTGTATATTGGAGCTACAGGGATTTGTCTTCTGAACTTAAGCAGTGCTACCTTTTCTGCTCAATATTCCCTGCGAGCTCCCAAATTCATAAGGATGCAATTTCTTACTGGTGGGCTGCTGAAGGCTTGGTGAGCCACGATGACCTTGTCAGAAGGAGCCTCTTGCAGCTACACCCAAGTTATCTTGACAAGAGCAGATCTACAACGCACGACCTTCTAAGGTCACTATCCCAGTATCTGTCAAAAGATGAGTCTATGTTCATTGATGCACGCACGATTACAGATTCTGTATCAATGTTGCGCCATGTGGGGATTGCTAATGTTGGAGAGAGACTGCCAGCTGCACTGAAAAAGATTGTCCGTTTGCGTACGCTGGCACTGTTTATCAGCCCAAACTTTTCTATCATAAATGGTGAATTGTTCAGGAGGCTCAAACATCTTCACATTCTCATTCTTAGTGAGACAAGCATCAGGGCAGTCCCTAAATCTATAAAGAATTCGGTGCATCTGAGGGTTCTGGATGAATTCGGTGCATCTGAGGGTTCTGGATCTCAGCTTCACAAAACTCCAGGGAATCCCAAAGTCAATAGGGCGACTTCTAAATCTTCACTATCTTTCATTGCTGGGTTGCAGTGAGCTTCAGGTGTTGCCGAATAGTATCGCAAAACTATCAAGCCTGAGGTTTCTTCGCCTCAATGAGACTTCGATTACTTCGATGCCAAGTGGAATTTGGGGGATTGCGCCATCTTGACATGCTCATGGGAGTTTTTGAAAGCTCGAATGGATTCAAGCTGGACGAATTGCAAAGCCTCTCACAGCTTAGGCGTCTCCGAATTGATAAGCTTGAAGAGTGAAAGTAGTAGGTATAGTTCTGAAGGACAAGACAAGGTTAAAAGAACTCACTTGGCTGCACTATAGTCAGGAGCATATCCGATGAAGCACTTCATGGGACAAATGAAGGCCAGAGAAATGTGACTACACTTTATGAAAATCTTGTGCCACCACCAAATCTGACCCACCATTTTTTCATGGTTTTCTGGGGACCAAGTTTCCATCATGGCCCCAAGCTTCACCATCATCG
This sequence comes from Miscanthus lutarioriparius, assembly GCA_904845875.1. Taxonomy (NCBI): domain Eukaryota; kingdom Viridiplantae; phylum Streptophyta; class Magnoliopsida; order Poales; family Poaceae; genus Miscanthus; species Miscanthus lutarioriparius. Next base: position 105,614,985 of record CAJGYO010000005.1, read on the forward strand.
GCTATTTTCAGAAACTTGGAACATCTGCATCTCAACGATTGCATCTCATGCCCCCCAAATTCCACCAATTGGACAACTGCCTGATCTGCTGGTGTTGAAGATCAAAGGAGCAGATGCAGTAGTTAAGATGGAGACCTTTTAGTCCAAGGCATGAGGGAAGGACAAGAAATTATTTTCTTCCCTAGACTTGAATTGTGTCACATATTTGATATGTACAACTTAGTGTGCTGATTTTTGGACACGCATGATTTATGCAGGAAGATGCAAATGAACCCTCAGCAGATCCTCCTGATGCCACATCTCAAGCGCCTTATGCTCATCAACTGCCCCAAACTACAAGCTCTTCGAAGAGGTTGCAAATCTGCCTGCAGTGGTCTGGCTCAAGGTCAGGAACAACAAAAGTTTGAGAGGGCTCTCCAATCTGAGGAGTTTGGAGAGATTGCTTGCCCAAGACTGTCCTGCACTAGGAATTCTGAAGCTACAGAAAGTTTTCTTGGTAGACTGTCATATGGAGGAAGACATAAGGGCATGCTTTACCACAACATTTGGGGGCTACATTCTTCAACAACCGGCGGTGATGACAGGGATATGTTTCCTAATGAATCGATATACAACTAAAGAGCTGGGCAATCGGTATCTGTTCCATGTTTCTGTAATGCTCATGCAAGGACTTCGAGCATGGAAAGCTCACTGTAACCTTCTTGATTGATTGATGTGCATTTGACAAAATTTAACGGAATGCCTTGTTCCTTGGTTCTTAGACTTGTACAGGCTGTAAAGCTACTTTTTATTACTCTTTTCTTTAATTTTTTTAGCAAGAGAGGTTGTAATTGTTATTATTTGCAGGATCTCGTAAAAAGAATTGTGTTTCTCTCTTTGCATTTTCATTGTTTTCGTATGCCAGATTTTGCGAATGTATCTGCTTCAACATTGTTTGAGTGATTTTTTTAATGGAACTAGGCCCAATTTGACAAAGTCGTGGTTTCATGTTTGTGTGCTATGAGCACTGAATCAAATTGAATCGGGTACTGAATATACACAACTCATATTTATTTAGTAGAAATACATAAAAATGAGACAACGACATTACATTACACCATTACAATTACAAGACATACTCCTAGCAATTTCAATGGCAGGGAAGAATAATTTCATCCAAAAATGGGCAAAGTAAAAACGAAAAGACCAACAAGACCTGCAAAAAAAGAGTATACAAAAAGATGGCATGCATGATGGATGTCACGGCCGGATCGGAGACCTCACACTACTCTCATCGCCGTCACTACAGCCCCCACCACACGCCGGCGAGCGCAAGAGCCGCGGCGAGGCCACCTCCCGTCGTCAACCTCGCCGGCGCGAGAGACGCGGTCGTCGCGTCCGGGGACGCCTCTGCCTCGGGCGAGTCCGCGACGGTGGCCGGCGTCTTGCCCTTCTTCTTGGCCGGCGCGAGCGGCGCGGGCCCGGGGGCTTCCGCCGTGCCGAAGAGCTTCTGCGGCAGCAGCACCTTGTCGACCTGGTAGACGACGAGGCTGTCTTCGGAGTAGAGGGAGTTGGCGACGGTGGCGTTGACGACGCCCGTGGTGATGTTGACCTGCTGGCCCTCGGAGGTGACGTTGAGCGGGTACTCCCCGGGCGAGGCGCTGCCGGCCTGCGTCCGGAGTGGGTTGCTGACGGTGTCGAACTGCGACATGGGGATGGCGGTGGACACGACGTGGTACTGCACCAGCGCGTTCTTGTCCTGGTCCGACAGCGAGTTGAGCGTGCCGGAGGGCAGCGACTGGAACGCGTTGTCCGTGGGCGCGAACACCGTGATCCCGTTCCCGCCGTTGCTGACCTGGTTGTCGATCTGCGACGCCACGCCCGTGGACTTGAGCAGCCGGATGAAGGTGTTGAACTGCCCGCCCTTGGCCAGCACGCCCGTGATGTTGCTGGACGTCGTCGCGGCCTTGGGCGCCGGCGCCGCGGGTGTCGCAGGTGTCGCCGGCGTGGGTGTCGCCGGCGCCGCCGTCGGGCCCTGTGCCGACGTCGTGACGACGGCTACGCCGAGCACCACGAGGACGCGCACGAGTCTCCGCATGGCCTGCATGGTGACTGCTGCTGCTGACGGGCGCGACGTGTTACTTGCTGTGTGCATGCAATGCAGTTCAGCTGGATCGAAGGGGGGCTTGTGACGCTGCCACTTATAGGCAGCGACGTGGTTGGAGAAGAGTGAGCTGTAAGAGAAGGTGGTGGGGGTGAGTCTTACAGTTACAGGGCACCAAACGGTGAGGTGAGGTGAGCTGCCCAGGTGGAACAGCCTAACAGCCATGCTTGCTTCAAGCAGCAGCAAGTGCAGATGCAAGGGGCCTAAATCACAAGAGGGCGGCCCGATTTTCCTCCTCTTTCTGACGATCACAAGGTGGTAATGATGCTGATCTGTGGCCTTGTGGGGGAGTGACAGGGTCAGTGATAGGCTGTTGTTTTTGGTAGGGCTGATTAGCTGAGAAAAGTTTTGCCAGTTTAACGGAACATGGAACGGGACAAATGAATGAACGAGCAGGACGGTTGATGTTAGCCGTCCGGGTGAATTGCAGGGATAATCCATCATAAATCATAATTGGGTAGAGTTTGTTATTAGACAACTCAAAACAACAGGTGACCTATAGTTCTAAAATTTGGTAGCATGTTTTGTTTTTCTTTTTCTTTTTCTTTTTCATTCAGGGGGATAACTCAGCTTAGGACAAGATTTCTCTGGAGTTGTTCACTAGCACCTCAGCAAGTAGCAACCGTGCTATCACATCAGGTCCTAATTCTTTTGGTTATTTTTTTAAGAAAAAATCAACCAACTTCAGTTAGCTTCACAGATCAATCCAATCCTCGTTTACCCAGAGAGAGTGAGAGTGCAGGTTAGGATCTAATCTACCAAAGGCTCCCCTGTTCAGCACCACAAAGACACTCTGTCCAGTGTCCAGTGGTGTCACCAAACCAGCACATGAACGATGAGATCGCCAGGGAATATTTCGGGGACAAAAGTAAACGAGCAGCTGGTGCATTTCTTTCATCATGAATAGCCGCTGCATCTAACGTTTTATTTCTAGGGAGTAGGAATTGGTTCAACAATGATTCTTTCAGCTTGGCAGGAAACAAAAAAACGACTAGGATCGAGATGCATCGCACGGCGGGTTCCGGTGTGTTCTTCGGCAGTTCGGCCTGCCACTGCCACGATGCTAACGTCCGATCCAACCGTCTCCATCAGCCGGGTGCCGCATCCATGTAGAGTACATACACAACGCACATAACCACACATCAGGTCTAAAGCAAACAAGAATTCTTATTCTTACTAGTCTATCTAAGGCCCTTTTTGGAAGGGCTTCCGTAGAGGTTTTTCCACCGGCTTAATTAAAAATCCTACCAAGAGTACGCAACAAAACAGCCTTCAGAAGCCGAAAACAAGCTGAATAGATTAGGTCGACAGCAAAGAAGAATTCTTACTGTATCTCTACGTGACGAAACCTGCGGACAATTCCCGAGCAGGGATAGGGCCACGTCGTTCATATTTGTCAACCGTTCGTTCACGTGCTTGAACAAATCCTACCGTCCACGTACACCCTAGCTTGGACTTTCCAGATACATCGTCACAAAAACAAAAGGACGCATCCAGACGCGAGGGCTGCTGGTCCTTATAAAACCGCGTCCACAGCATTCTCCTCGTATTCCGTTTGGTAGCGCTGTGTAGATCGTAATAATCCCAAACAAGTAAACGGGGTAACAAGCATAGTCTCAAGCCGATCTCACTGGCCGACGTTCTCAAATCGCCGCCGGTTTTGCCACAATCGAGTTGACAAGCGCGGGATCGTCGGCCGCCGTCCTTGGCTCCCGTGGCTACAAAACAAGGCTGCAAAAAAAATCAAAAGGTAAACAATCCTCATCCTATCGTCGATCTATTTAGCTAGATTTGTAAAAAGTCAGATCGCAATTCCCAATAAAGGTTTGCTATTCCATGACTATAAACAAAAGTCAAGGGCAAACTCTAGCAAATGTGGGAATATATTAAAAAAAGCTAGTGTTCGCGTATGTACAATTATACGTTGCGGTATCACGAGTTACTAGTAGAAATGGACTCAAAATATTGATAGAAAATGACGATGGCACATGTGCATCTGAGACACAAAATATTGTGTACAAAGAAATTCTTCATTTGATTTATTCTACAATTAATCAATTGTATTTTCATACTACTATTACATATCAATATCTATTCACGTTCCAGATATGTGGCAAGGTGTTCACAGTTATATATTTTTATTGATCAGAAGGTAATAAAACCAAGATGTTATTTCCCACCTGTTGTGTTTATTTGAGTTATTTATAAATTAGAATAGCAGGACTCATATAGCACAAGATTATTTACCTAAATAGTGCATACATATATAAAAAATACATCACAAGTCTACGTTTGAGAATACAGCATTTTGCTATTATCAGCTTTGACAGTTGCTAGGTACATATACTATTTCAAAGTCAGGATGACTTGAATTTCCAGTAAGTTTTGGCCTAAAAAACTGCTCACATCTCAATATTGACCATATAATACAAATGTACAGCTCCAAGGAGTGCTGGTGGCTCATAGGTCACTCTCCGCTGCGACAACCACAGAGGCTCAATCTGAGGCACGCTTGTTTCTCCCCATCAGATGCGCGAGCCGCCTCCAGTGAGATGGCGTGACGACAGCGTCGAGGGCTTTGGCACCTGCTTGGCAGCACCACCTCGTACCAGATGCGACATCGGTAGCGCACAAGTGGTGTTCGACGGATTGCCAATGAGGCGATGAGGTAAACAGCCATGAATCGATGCTTATCTGGGCTGTGTTTGAGACCATTTTTTTGCAGTACTGCTTCTAGCCGGTCCTCTTTGACATCCACTGTGATGCTTGTGCGTGTGTCATGAATTGTTAATTTGAAGATGTCTAAACCAAACTAATCTCGCAAAGCATAAACATAAACTTTGAGGACGAGCAGTCTTTAAGTTATTGTTGACTTTTCATTCCTAATACATTGTTTTAGAATTAGAATGACATGGAAATACATATTTGCTTTATATTTGTTGTTACCAAGCCTAGCTGTTTGTGAAATTCTTTTGCATGCACATAGCCTCTTACCATTGCTATGAGAATCAGATTCAACTTTTCCATCTACTATACCTTGATGACTGCTTGTCTACAATTTGTGAAATTAAGATGAAATTCCTATTTGTTTAATATTATTTGTTTGCAGGCCCAGCTGCTGTAAAATTCTTGTATATGCACAAAGCGCAGATGTTCAGGAGATAGTCGTATGGTGTAGGAGCCACTACACGCAGTAGTTGTATTCCTTCAATTAGTGTGTACTTCCACCACGATCGTGCATTAGCAATTTCTTGTAGTACTGCATGTATATATAGCTTCAGTCAATGAGCACAATGTAGTACTATTGAGCAGTGCCATGTAGTAAATTGTATGGCTTCAGTCAAGGACCTAGGAGTATATCAGTAATTCAGTATGCTATGGAGTGGATGCTGATATTGCCTGCGACACAACCATGACACAAGCATTTATTAAAATGGCCCATCCACCGGACAGCGCGGCAACGCCGCGCGTCTTTCTAGTACTAGTCTAACAGCCTGTTCGGGAGGCCGTATCGTATCGTGGATTATTTACTGCTGGCTGGTTTGGTGTGAGAGGAAAAACACTGTTCTCCAAAATTTACGATCGTTTACGAGCAAGCGAACATGCTGTAAAACGCTAATGAATAACAGAGTCGCAGTAACACGACAAGCAGGCCCTCAGGTCTTTCATTCTCAACACTCAGGTCCAACCAGCCCACACAATTTATGTCACAGTGCTCATCCCAACCATTCAGGAATTCAATCATCATACGTCAGATACAACTTACCAAATTACAAGACATTTTGGCATTTCTAGATTCATAGTTTTTAATCTGTATCTAGGTGCTTAACAAAAGTTATGAATTTTAAAAAGCTAAAACGTGCTAATTTGGAATGGAGGGAGTACAAAGTCTTCAAGATTCATAGAAACCAGAATAGATGACCTCACATATTAGGCCATCAGACTAGGAACGCTCGAAATCTCTCCACTATTTTCTCATGTAGCAACTAACTGCGGAAAGCCCTCTCGGATTGTACCCTGGGTCCCCTTGGACCTAATCCATGTAAGATGCTTCTAATGCTTCTAATCAATGGAACTCCTTAGAAGAAAAAAAAAAACACCTTCAATCCGAAGTTACCAAGCACCAATGGTTGCCCCTATGCAACTTTCACCATCAATTGTACCTTCACCTAGGCAAGGCTGGCACCAGAGAAGTACCTCGCAACTGATTTCAAGTCTTTAACCACTTGATTGATGATTAGTTGCTTTCACAACTGGATTGTTACAATACAACAAAAGAATTTAGGCTAATGTAACCCAAGAGATAACTAATTAATCACCATAGAGCATTTATTTACATGGCTGGCTAGGAGGAAAAGAATGAAATGGCATAATCTGAGCCTAAAATGAATGGATCGAGGAGCACAATAGTTGCTTGCTCCTCCGGTGTTGTGTCCTAAGCCGCGGCTGCTTTGCACACCGGGCATGAATTCTTCGTCTGCAACCACTTCTTGATGCAGTCGGCATGGAAGTCATGCCTGCATTTCAGTATCCCCAGCATATCCTTGTCTTTGTAACCCTCCTGTCAGAATGCATCCATCGGTCAGAAATAGAATTCAACAGTTTTGGGCCATGGTTATACAATATTAACTTATTAAGCATCAGTTTACACAGGAATATATTGAGAAAATGTACCAGGCAAATGACGCAGCTTCCATCATCTTGGTCATCTTGATCAATTTGCATCTGGTCAGAACTGCAACAGACCACTTCTTTCACACACTTTGAAATTTTTTCATCAGCCAAGCCTGTGTTGACATTACCCATAGACTCTCCCAAAGCCAACAGCTCCTGTGGGCAATGAAATATTAGTTAGAAGAAATCTTCAAATTTCCGGAACAAGACAGTTGGAGGAGCAAAATGCAGTACTCCTTACCTCGTAACTCATGTTGTCAATGTCCAGTCTCATGTCCCTGTGGGGGTCAGCAGCTGCTGCTCTTGATTCGTAAAAGACTAACTGGTCCATCATGATCCGCTACACAAACAGCAGCAACATCAGTTTCAGGTTCTACACAACACAACTTAACTTCATTGAAACAGGGAAGAAAAGGCTATCTACCTCTGCCTCTACCATCAATGGATGAAGACTGTAGTAAGAGCTCCTAGCCCTTCTGTACCTTCCATTGTTAGCAAGCCCTGCTGATACAAGTCTTGCATGTCTAGAAGCCGCAGCAGTTCTGGCAGGTAATGGTTGAGCGATCGGCGTGGATGTAGAGGTTGCTGCAGAGGTAGCAGGTGGATGACTCTGAATGACCACCTGATGGGGCATGGCTCTAGAGCCAGATGAAGTAGCAGGAGCTGGATTAGGGTAGATAGGAGCAGTTCCAGCATTAACACTACTAGGAGCATAGCCACCATTAGCAAATATTGCAGCGCCAGATGATCCATGGATAGTTGGGACAGCACCAACACTTGAACTGCTGCTTCCAACCACAGGATAGTAAGCCCTCCCTGTCAGGTCCCTGCTAGTGATACCTGGTGGACCTACAAAACCATCAAAATTTCTACACTGTAAGTATCAATAATGATAAACTAAATCAATAACAGAAACTGCTATCATTAAAACAAACTGGATTCTTCAGTTCAAACTCAAAAGACATGTATTGCATCATGTTTTAAATCAACTCGTGAAAGCAGCTCCTAACCAAAACTTCGAAGGATCAAGTTTGCTTCCACCATGTCATGTTAAAACAATATAGATATCTAGCATATTTAACTAAGCATCAAATACTAACCTGATGGTACAGTTCTTGTTGGCACAGAAACAGGTGCTTGGTTCCTTTGCACTGATGTACTTGAGGAAGCACTTGCAGTTGAACCAAATGACGGCACATGAACACTGTTTAGTGGGTAGGTTGGAGCTGATCTGGGTTCTAATGAAATATTATGACTCTGGCGTGCTCTCACATTCCTCTGAAATCCTTCTTGATAAATTAAGTGTTGGCCATCCCAACCACTTTGGTCAATGCTTAAAGGTATTTGACGAAGAAAGGGCTCAGCAAGCAGAGCAGGATTTGGCTGCACAGAGTTAGATGGCTGAGTATTGGAAGAACTTCCAACATAATAACCAGTAGCACTGATCCCCACAGGGTGTACAATGGGATCTTTTCGCTTTATTGCAGCCCTTCTGTTGTCCATATGGGAACCCACTGGAGCAAAGCCTTCCTCAGACCTATGTGGATAATTCACAGCAGGTTCTGGTAAATGGCTACTGGAACTTCCAGCATGACAATGAACAAAGGGAGCATGTGAGGTTCCTGGGTTCCCAACTCTATAACCTAGAGTTTGCACAGTGCGACTTGAAGATGGAAGATCATTTGATCTAAGTCCCATATTCCCATGACTTGGGGATGGGAATATGGGACTTAGATCAAATGATCTTCCATCTTCAAGTCGCACTGTACACCCTTCCCCAGACCCCGCACAGAGCGGGAGCTCTCTGCACTGGGTACGCCCCATATTCCCATGACTTGAATGACCAATTCTAAGGGGTGCATCACTTCCATGATGCAGTAGAAGTTTCTGGCCTGAGATTAGAACAAGAAATGTTATTTATTGTATCACAATTTTCAATAAACTTACACAAGTATAGAATACTGGAGTCAGTCCAGCTACCTAGAGACAGTGATTCGTTGTGTGGGATGTTCTTGGGTTGATTATGATCCATCTCTGGCAGCTGGAGATGGCCCTGATTATTTCGAGCCATAAAACAGGAAGTCAGGTCCGCCTGCCCTTAATAATCAGGAAATGAAAAACAAAATCGATATCAATAATCCAGCATCACATAACATTAAGACCCAAATGAAAGCATACATTGCCATGAAGTTTATCACAAATATTGCTAGGTCACCAATACGGCACTACATATATTGTGTGTGTAAGATATCACAAAACAAGTACCAAAATCATTCAAGTTCATTCCATATTCAATATTTGATTTCCAGCACATGGATACAAAAACACAATTCTGAATGAGCACATCGATGGACAGCAAGATGAAACAACACTCGAATTCAGAATTTCAATCAATTCGTACAACTGAAAATCACACCAAAAATATGGAAGAACCACCCTTTATGAGATATTTACATTGTGAAATATATGCAGCCCAAATTGACAAGCAAATGCACTATAAGGTTTTACACTGAATCATTCACATCCCTTGACAGGTAAACAGCTGGTAAATAGACTACGAAACACTGATCTTGACACTTGAAAGTGTCCTTATCACTCACAATGATAGTACTACATACAAACTGACAAGGGAGATTATCAAAACTCAGCGACAAGGAACCTAACATCGCAAAATGATCCACGATAATGTCAAATAGAATTTCCAGATATACCATAAAGGGTCCAGAGACTAGAAAAATAACCTTTTTTTTTATAAATAGGCACTCATATATCAAATAGATTTACAACCACATTGTATATCACATTATTCCTTACAGACTTTTTATACATTCTTAGTAACAACAACATAGCCTTTCAGTCCGAAGCAAGTTGGGGTAGGCTAGAGTTGAAACCCACCAAGAGCCCCAAGTCATTTCTTAGTAACAAATCAAACAAAATTAATTTTTACTTTACAAAGCACGAAACAAAATATAGAAAGGGAAAAGAAAAGAGAGCAGATGCAAATGAAAGAAGAAATGCTCCAAGCAATACATGCCCAGAGGCCCCAAACTATGCTATTCCTAAAATTCTTGGCGGGTGCGCTTCTGCCCTTCCTCTGCTCATTGGTAAATCCACCCCACTCCAAATTCAACAGATAACTAGCTTGAATTTCTTTCGGATAAGGTTCATCTTGCAAATATTAATCAGAACCAGCATGCAAAACTGGCGACGAGCTGCAGTTTTTCTCGTGTATCAGTTCTTGCTTTCCAGTTCTAGATAACTGAGAGGTTAGAAAACACCTTCCCTATGCATGATCAATTTCATAACCAAAAAAATGTTTAAGGGTAATACTAAATAATCACTCCGACTTACCAATATTCACTACAGCCTAACATCATCCTACAAATGACAATGTCAGATTCATGTTTACACTATAAATAAAACACCAAAATAGGTTAGAACGAACGTGATAAGGCAGCAAATGTAGTATTAATCTAAGTCCTCAAGGGCACAGGGTTAATCAAGACATCACAGAACCAACCGAATAAATGACTACCAAACAATGCCTCCATTAAACATCATTCAGATTCGACAGCAGCATACAACATGCATGTAGCAAAATCACAACCACCACATCCTAACACAGCGAGGACAACACCAATGATGCTTGGAGTACACCGGTGACAGGTGCTCCAGAGGTACCGAAATGGTGGAGCTCCGAGAGGAAATCCTACTGTAGCATCTCCACATCCTATTCGAGGAGTCAAGTAAAACAAATGCAGACGCCTATCAGACCCATCTATCTGGATTCAGCACATTCTCCGTCGATAGAACTCAAGATGTCAAAGCAGAGACTACATACCCAAGGGGTAACTTGGATCGAAACAGTAGGCCCAAAGTCGCAGATTATGGTAAGCATCATCCTTGACAGGCATTTCAACATAAATAATGTTTTTTTTGGCCAGTTCGATTCGAGACACACAAAGAAAAAAAAAAGATTATGGAAACCACACAGCATGTGACGAGTAGAAGCCGAAGATGCAGATGACATGGAAATGGTAATCGACGATGAACAATTACACCGATTCGAATAGGTACCACAACATTGCTTAGTTGCGGAGGCAAGGAAAAAAAAAAGGTCGGGAGTACATCCCCTAAATGGAAAGCACATGTGTTAGTTAAAAAAGCAAACTTTGGTTGCAGAATTAAACTCGGACTCATCCTATTAATTGTAGTCTATCCAGAAAACAATTATGGTAGCTCCCATGATGGTTTACCAGAAAAAAAAACATGTATCCGTAATCACGCAAGCCCACATACTAGTAAACAACAAGCAACTCAAAATCCCAATCACCTCAGGCGGATTCGATCCCAGGGAGGGGAAAAAAAATCTCGCGACGGCTGAACATTTCTAGAGCACGCCTCGCATTCCTCGATCACGGCGCGTCAAATCGCCGGCTGTGCGGCCAAAACGGCGCCATCCCAACACCGGCGGCAAGGCTGGGAATACAAGGTACCCGGACCAAACCGCCGATCGCGTCACGCCGGCGGTCGATCGCGCGAGAACCAGAGGGGGAAACAGCTGAATCAAGGTGCCGTACCTCGCGGTCGGGCCGATCCGGTCCGGCGCCACACGGAATCGGCGCTGCCGAGCGGCTCGTCGCCGAATCCCACCCGGCCCGGCGGCGGCGGTTGAGATCGACAACTTGGGCGGAGGACGGAAGAGGTCCCGGAAGCTTCGGTGTCGGAGAGGAGACGCAACCCAACCGCGGCGCGCTGCGTGGCGTGCGTCGCCGCTGTAAACAAAGCAGACAGAGAGCTGAATTTGTCCGTATGACAGAGAGAGAGAGAGAGAGAGAGAGCCAGGAGAGCGAGGAGGGTGACGGGCTGTGTATTTATAACCGTAGGCACCAGACAGGCGGACCGCGGGCCGAGAACGGAAGGAGCGGGGCGGAAGCGGGGACGCCAGGACGGGACGCGGGGCCCCCGGCTCCGTGTCTGGCTGGCTGGCCGTGGGTCCTGGCCCCACGACTCGGCTTTACGACTCGGCTGGGGCCCACGGGACAGTGGGACCGAGGGCCCCCTATCTCGAGTCGACACGTGCTGGTATACGGTGGCATGGTATGGTATGGACGGGCGTAGCACGTGGTGGGAGTATTGTGTACTACGAGTAGTAGACTAGTAGGAGGAGCTGGAGGAGATGACGGGGTAAGACGTGACGGGAACCATTTCATTTCATTGGTGGCACGTACGTAGGGTGGGATGGAGGTGCTTGTTTGACTGGCGCACGCCACGATACAGGCGCGGTGGGGGTGTGGTGCCCGCTTGCCCTTATCTTGCGTGTCTTTCGTTTTCGGCATGCTATGCGAGGACGGACTACCACCGTGTGGAGGAGAGGTCATCGTGGCTGGCCCCTTTGGTCTTGGGTTTCCACGTCTCGTACTCGTACAGGGTGTAAACACGATCACGCACGTAGGCTACGGGAGGCTTTGGATTGCAACCTACCCGCAGTAGGGATATGTGTGCTGCGATTGGGCCGGTCCGGCGCCAGGAGCAGAGCAGAGGACCGTGGGGAGGTGAGCGACGGGCAGAGCAGAGCAGGCGCAGAGTGGCAGGTTGACTCTGGAGTGCACCGGATCGATGTCAACTTGACAAGTCCCGTCGGTCGGCTTGGCACACAAGCCTCGCCTCGCCTTCCCTGGAGCAGGCCAGGGCGAGACCCGAGAGAGCCTTTCCTTCCTCGCTTTTTATGCCCCACGGCTCACGGCACGGGTCCCATGGCTATGGCGTTTGCACAGTTGCACGACAAGTCTCCGGTAGACGAGGCGGTCGTACACGTTCTGTACAACGAAGTCACAAACCCTTACTCTGTAGATGGGGCCCAGCACGGCGCTCGCTCATGACTCGTGGGTCAGTCAGCCCCGAACACTGTATCGTCGCTTCGACAGTACTCCTACACTGTATTACTAGTATTTAAAAAAAAAAAATAGAGCGCGTTTGCAGATTGTAATTTTTCCAGCACGGAACACGGGCGTTGGCACAGAGCGCGCTGCTCATTTAATAAATTTTGTCCGATCATGCAGATTGATACAAAACTCAAAAAAAATTCATCTCAAAGATTTCTGGTAAAGCGTGTAATTAGTTATTTTTTTTACCTATGTTTAATACTTAGAATTTGGAGATGATCTAAGCAAGGCCGAAACAGAGTGCGTATTGCAGAGTTGTCCTGTGTGCAGCACGGAGCACAGGATATGCCTGGCACAGAGCCGACGCTGCTCAGGACAGCTGAGAGGAGGCTGCGGACTGAGCAGACAGCAGAGCAGATGTACGGAGTACAGTACAGTACTGTACCACGGGGTGGCATTGGTGGACCCGCGCTGCAGCGAGCGACGGTCAGAAAGCGGCAGCGAGCCGGAGCCGCAAGGGGGAAAGGGAAGGAAACGTGGGCGCGGCCAGCTGGGCGGGACACGTGACAAGGGGCAGGCGTCCGGCGTCCATCCATCCATCGGCCGGGCCGGGGCAACCGAGGCGAGAGAGCCCGTGCCGTCCCGGTCCCGCCCCGCATCCGCGGACCGCGCCAACTGCACATTGGATTTTGCTGCCCATTTCGCCACGGACGTGATCCGCGCAGTCGCCTGTTCCGTTCCCCACCCGGCCACCCCCGGAATCCGAGGGGCGCGGGGCCGCCGTCCCCGTCACGTGTGTGGGCTTGGGTGCGCCTGCGCGACCGCGGCGGGAGGTTCGGTGGGTGTGGATGCGGGCGCCGCCGACTCGACCCCGCGGGGACGGACCGAAAGCCTTCACCATCCATCATCACCAGCCGCCAGAGAGCAGAGACCACCGCGAAGAGCAAGAGAGCTCGTGGATAATTGGATGGATGGACGGATAATTGTAGGGCTCGGCTCAGGTCGGCCGTCACGCAAACGCAACTCGCTTTCACAGGTACTGCCTCCCACGCATCATCACACGCAGCCACGCAGGGAGCGCGCGCCAACGAGCGCAACTTGCGAGACCCGCTCGCTCGCGCGCGCGCTCAAGTCATCGGCATCGCCCTCCGGGCCGGCTTTGCAGGTTCTGCTGCAGCACGCCTGGTGCCTGGCGCAGTGTGGTGCTGCGTAAAGCTACCACCGCCTACTTGCACTCAAATAGCCATAGCTATAGGGGGGATGGGATGGATGATGCATTGGTACTGTTTGCAGCTGTGCTATGTTACGAGTGTCAGGTCACTCTCGCCCACGCTAACCCAAACAACTAGCCTGATTAGCCGAGATATGGATAAGTGTCGTGTTAAGATTTTCATCACATCAAATGGTAAAAAAATGCAGTCACGTTCGGTTGGTAGGCGATTAAATATAAATAAAAATAAAACTTAATTAAAGAAATAATCTTTGGTGGTTTGTGTGAAAAAGAAAAATCTTTTTAATTAAAATTTACGATCGATATCGACAAGCACAAAAAACGAACAATTTCGAAATATCGCTGATTTGGTTTGGTTCATTCGTTCGTTCATTTCGTTAAAAAATTCTTGAAATGAAGGTTTATGTGAGAGAAAAATATTGTTCCGACTGAAAATTTACGATCGTTTACGACAAGCCACAGCCAAACAAACAAGTTGATTGGCTGATTTATAGTAAGAAGAAAAATATTATTCGTTTGCTGAGTCAAACGAACAGGGCAAACTTTGGACCGAGGACTCTTCTTGATTTGTATCTACGCCTAAACGCACCTGTTTCTATTCATGTCATTGATTGAGGCTCACAAGGTACCCAACACAACACCAATCAATAAACACGCCAATTTTGCCTGGTGTTCCCCTCCCCTCCGATCCACGGCGAATACAGCAAGATTAGCTTTCAGTTTACTCGTGCTGAAACAAAATACCTTTGTGCGTTCTCTTTTGCCTCCTCCACCAGAGTAAAATTTACATTACAAATATAGGAATTTGTTCCCATCCACACTCACTCGGTACAATAGTACACATCATGAAGCAGCCAACATTATTGACCGGCAGTTTCCAGGCACGTTCAAGGAACGAACGTCCTCGGTTTGTTCTAGCCAGACACCGCAACGTGACGACGGCGACCTTGATCCCTGATTTATTCGCTTCCAGTGCTTTGCTTGCAACATGCGGATTGAGGGAGGGGGTACCTTTCATCAAAATATCCCTGCTGCAACTGCAAGGTTGTTTACGTTGTACAGAACAGTACATTACAACCGGGCTTTCGCTAGCGCGGCGGGCTTGAAGCTCGCGATCCCGGTGATCTCTCTGCCGGTCACCAGGCTGTTGATGTCGTATGTGCCTTCATACGAGTAAATTGGCTCCAGGTCGCAGAACGCCTGTACAAGGTCGCGACAGTTATATATTAGTATACATACATACATACATACATACATACATACATTAAAAAAAAAGGGGGTGATGGTTGGTTGATGTGTAAACCACCACTGCAAAAAAGGCAACTAGCCATGAGCACTTTCGATATTATTCCTATATATAGGTCACCCATGACTGCATACCTTTGCCACAAGGAAATCGGCCAAAATTCCGTTCCCACCCAGCAGCTCTCGGCCAAGAGAAACCACCTCGCGGGCCATCCTGGAGTTCCAAGCCTAAAACGCGACACAGCCAGCAAGCCACTGAGTTATCAAAGCGAGAGACGGTGCAAAGAACGAGCATATCAGCCAGCTGAAGTCCACACACAGACAGACCTTCCCTAGGCTAGCGTGGCCTGGTGTCATTTTCCCCGACTCGTAAAGCTTGCAGAGGCGCCAGCCAACAAGGAGCATCGATTGGATGTTACCGAGCATCCGGACAAGTTTCTCTTGGTTCAGCTGAAACGCCGCTAGGGGGACTCCAAACTGTTTCCTTTCTTTCAGATACCTGTTTTTGGTTTAGACGAAAGGTACAAGGTAAAATCATCGCCAGTGACAAAAAGTATCAAACGAATGGTGGTGCGTACCGGTGGCACATATCGAAGGCCCCCATCGATATGCCAATTGGTTGCCATGCCACCATAATGCGCGAAATAGCAAGGACCTGCTTGCATAGTGAAAGTAGGTAAGCATATTACATCACCGAGCTTGTGATTTGGCATAACAGAAGTAAAAATCAGGAGAGACAAAAAAAAAATGAGCATAACACAAGCGAAATCAGAAAAGTGTCATCAGCACTACCTTGCTGATATCCTGAAATGAGGTGATGCCTGGCAATCGGTCTTCCTCAGGGACAAACACCTTGTTAAAAACTATATCACCGTTTTGAACCATCCTGAGACCGATTTTGTTCTAATTCTTTGTAGCTTTCAGACCAGGAGCTCCTTTCCTCATAATAAACCTAGAAGCAATCAAATGGAAATGAGGAAACAAGGCAATGCCAAAAAAAAAAAACTCGTCAACGTAAACGACTTCTTAACACGAAGATAGAATTAATGCATGAAACAACGCATTAGAAAAAAAATATGGTATATTAGCAATTAGTTGGATGCTTCAAAAGGAAAGTTCATTGATGGTCCAAGACAAGATGATTTACCCATTTAGTTGTTGTGTATCTGCATTCCTAGCTAATACCACGAGCACATCGGCGAACGTACTGTTACCGATCCAGCGTTTTTGACCATCTATGTGCCACCCAGCCAATACTTCAAGGTGCATACTATTGCTTGACAATAAAAATAAATGATCCAGAAATATTGAAAGTCAAGTGATCACATCTCCACAGCTTACAGCGTGTGCCTTCTAGGTTTTGTAGGATTTAGTTCCAGTATGAGAAGTTTATGCTCTCATTTTTAGATTCAAATGCTTTTTCAAGGAAGATGTGTTTTATCAGATCTATAAATGCACACAGATCAATGGATGATGTCAAAAGCAGTGGCTCTGGGGTTCAACGCAAAACTATTTAATACAACTATACAAGTAATCTTGTAGTCGTATATAACCCTGCTCTTCACTTTTACTGCAAAAGGCAGGAAATGAACACTACACACAAATACCATCTAAATTGGAATGAGCAAAATATCCTAGCTGTCCCCAAATCTATATCTTATACCAGGGTGTGCCAAGAGACAAAATGAATAAACTGAAGCAAAATAATAAGCTTGTAGCCTTGTGCAGACTGTATTGAAAGTCCTCCTTTATAGATTCTTGAAAAATTCAAATGCATCAAAAGCTTAACCTTGGTCGCTGTAGTTCTCAGAGAGCTTGCATCACTTCCATAATTTGGCTCTGTCAATGCCTACAGAAGAGAGACCTTTTCAGGAAAAGACTCTGTCATTCCACATTTTTATGCCTAAGGATACTGTAACTTACCCAACAGCCAACAGTAGTAAGTTGAGCAAGGGATGGCAAGTACTTCTGCTTCTGAGCCTCAGATCCACAAAGAGCTGTTCTTCAGACAAAACAGAAAGAGAGAAAGAGAGAGAGCAGTTCAGCTCCAGCATTCGGAGTAATTGATAATGGTAATTGATAAAATTTCTTAACACAAGATAGTAAGGATTAAAAATAAATCCAGCTTTTGAACCTATTGTCACCATCACAAGAGAGGAGTGCACCAGTATAAATGTGGAGCAGCTTGCATCTACCCGTGCCATTTCTGCCATAGTAACAGCACTGGCTGTAATTGAAAGTCCTGGGCACCCATAACCCTGCAGTAACCAAGACTCGTATCAAACTTTAGAAATATTGGAGCGCTAAAACATAAATGTAGATAATACATAATTCCATACACTTCAACACTCCACCAAAGAGGCGAAAAAAGGCATTCATGTTAAAGAAGAACAGTTTATACTATAGTAAGTGATCATATATATTCTGAAAAGCCTTGGCAATTGACGACACTAAGCTCATGCAAACTAATCGGTCGAAGCCATTTGCACCTATAACTCTTCTAAAAAATAGAAACTAAAGTACTGAAGAGAACCATTAACATAATTGCTCAACTAAAATTGACTCTAACCCGTACATTCAAGTAAATATTACCCATACAGAGAAAGGTAATTAACAAATAAAATGGTAACGACAATGTCAAGAAATCAATACCTTTATTGTACCACCAGCAACACCAAGGCTTGCAAGTTTAGGAATGGCATGAAATGGAAACTCTGCCTTTTCCCAGTACTGCAGTAGCGAATCAATAATGATTATGCGATTGTATAGAAAAGGTTGACCAGGAACTGCTTTAAGGACATTAGGAGTCAAACCAAACTATAAAAAAAAGTGACTTATGGATAAGTAGACTGCAATGCAATCTAACAAGGTATTATAAAAACGAAAGCATATTTAGCAATGACTTATGTCATAAGCAAACAGTTTCAGATAGTTTAACCCGAGATGGGGTAACCAGGTACGTATACAAACAGACTAGTTAATACTCCAATTTAACATACCGCTGCCATAATGGGCGCGATTTCTTTCTCCACAATACCCCTGACCTTCTTCCTGATAGAGCGCTCTTCACTGGTCAGCAAATCATCAAACTGGTAGTAATCCGAAGCTGCAAATGAGGGTGTACATACTTAAAAGCCAATAAATAAGGCAGTATACTTTAATTTTTGTAATTGAACTGAATAGGCTTATTGGGGCTGTGGCTTATTGAACTGAATGTGTCTGCATGTACTGTAGCTGCTGCTACCTGGCTGCTGCAGCTGCAGCTGCAGATAAGTTGCAGCCAGTACAGCCGAGCACAGAAAACTGAACTTTAGGTATTAGGATCATATATATCTAGGTTCACACCCCCTAAGCCACATAGAAGGTTGAGTAGTTTAATCCCTGCCCAGAAATGGTCAGGGTGCTGGTACTTAAGAATTACAGCAAAACAGGTCAGGAAAGAGGAGGACATGATGGCACAGTTGTGGCTGTGCATTGAAGCTATGAAAGCAACCCATCCAAGAAAGAAAGAGCCTACCAAAACACTAAATATATATATTAATTTCTGTTCACAACATGCCAAATCGATGCTTCTGTGATTGTAATTCGGCTCTAAGTCACAAATTCTAGAAAGCTGCATGACTCCAGGGTTGCACTAGGACTGCAACTGCTTATCTGCATAACTCTAGAATCATACAGCACCTCTGTCGATCTTGACCGCGAAATCGTCGAGACAGCCCTTCCCTTCCCCCGAGCGCCCCCCCCAACGGGCGACTCGGGGGCGACCACGCCGGCCACCGAGCTCGCGCCCCCCTCCTGGCCTCCCCTCCGGCCGCTGTCGCCGCCCTCTGGCGTGTGGCGGCGGCGGCCAGCGGCGGTCCCCAAAAAGGGCGCTTGTCCGCGATTTCCACCCACTCCCTCTCTCTTGCTCCTCCACCACCCCCTTCACCTGCGGCGGCGAACGGCAGCGGCCGGCCGGATCCGCACCTCTAGGGGCCGGATCTGTCGTCTGGTGGCGCCTAGGCCATCCGCGCGTCCCTCCTCGTCGGCGGCCGGCAGAGTTCGTCCGGGCGGCCGGGGTAGGACTGGGTACGCACGCATGGCGCCTGTTCTTGGTTGGCCCAGCATATGCCAGCCCTCTTGAACTGTCTTTGGGGCGGGGCGGCGGCCGGCCGGCGTGGCGAGCTACCCATCAAGCTCCTCCCCTCCTCCACTGTTACCTTCCCTGGCGGATCCGGCGATTTCAGTGGCCTGCGGGGCAGATCCGGGGGCCCTGGGGCCAGATCTGGCCTATCCTGCCACGGATCTGTGGTTGCCGGTTGGGACGCTGCGGCTGGCCCAGCGTTCGGTGGCCTCGGTAGCCTGGCGGCTCGCCTGCGGCGGTCGGCCAAGGCTGTGGCTGCCTCCTTGGTCATGCCGGCGTCCCCGACTGCGGTGGCTAGGCTGCGCTATGAGGGTCTAGTGCCTACGGCGGGCGTCCATCGGACCTGGCCTGCCGTGGCCGGCGAACAGTCTTCGGATGAAAATCCCGCCAGGCTTCTTGCCTTGGGCCGACGACGGTGGCGCCCCTTCTTGGAGGCGTCGTCATTTGGGTTTGCTGAGCCAAGTCTGGGGACGAAAGTCCATCTTGGGTGCCTCTCTCAACGAAGTTGGCATCCGCGGATGTCATTCCTGTTGAATTGCCGTTGATCGTTGTTGATCATTCACTTTGCTCCCACCACATGCGTTAGCTGGATGCTTCGTTGTTGCACTCCGCTTTACTCCCCCGCCGTTACCGGATGTCGCTCCTTCTCAGTACAGCTGTGTGTGCCTCATTCTACTCTTCGCATTGGTCCGCCTGACCTCGCTTGATGTTGCCCTTTGCGGTCGTTCGTGTAGTCATCACATGGCTACAGGTCGTTGTTGATGTTGCCGCCTGCCAATCAGCAGCAGTTCCACAATGACTACACACCGTCATTGTTGGAGTTTCTGCCGATCGATCGTTTGGTTGATCATAGCAGCTACCTGGTCGCTGTTGTCGCCGTTATCTGGGTTCTTTCGGCGGTTGATCATAGCAGCTACCTGGTCGCTGTTGTCGCCGTTATCTTGGTTCTTCCATTGAATGCTTGGCCACCGCAGCTTCGTTTTCTGATTGGGCAGCCTTTGCGTTGAATTTTTTTCCTACAGGTTCAGTCGGTTAGGTCTATGCTAAAGGGTCCTCTCCCTTCCGCCTTTCTTGCTGTTTTCTTGCTTTTTCTTGTATCGGGTGCTTGGGGTCTTGGTAATCTTGGGATTACCGGGATGGCTGTTGTTGTAACTGTTTAACTGCCTCTACTTCCTCTTAATGAAAAACGGGCTATATGTCCGATCGAGAAAAAAAAAACTCTAGAATCATACTCTAAAAGCCTAAAACTGTTGAGTACAAGTTCAGAAGCATTGCCATTTAGGTCCTGTTTGGTTCCCAAAAATTTTCAACCCAAAATGTCATATCAAATCTTACGGCACATGCATGGAGCATTAAATGTAGACGAAAAAAACTAATTGCACAGTTAGGTTGGAAATCGCGAGACGAATCTTTTAAACCTAATTAGTCCATGAAAAGCCTTAAGTGCTACAGTACCCACATGTGCTAATGACCGATTAATTAGTATCATTAGATTCGTCTCGCAGTTTCCTGATGGGTTCTGTAATTTATTTTTTTATTAATATCTAAAACCCCTCTCAATATCCTTCCGACACATCCGATGTGACACCCAAAAATTTTCACCTCACCAACTAAACACCCCCTTAATTGGAAAGCAACCTGCATATCTGCATATGCTGGTGGTCTAAATGGGGCCTATGCAATAATTAAGGGAGCAGCTGGAACTGCAATGAAAACAACCAAACAGTACCAAAACTAGATAACAGTACCAGATGTTAAAATGGCCAGGTAATTGGATAGTTAGCCAATTATATGCCAGTACGAACGTCTTATCGAAATTGGTACTGAAAGAGGAGAACATGTTTTCCCATGTCACTGTGCCAATCATTTCCTCAAAAAAACAATTGTACCAATCTCAGGGGGGGGAATAGCTGGACAAAACTGAGCAGCCAACCACCGCTGCAATCCTAACAGAGACAATTTACATAAAACTCCTTACAGCAGTCCGATTCCACGGCCCAAAGCTCACGATCCCCTCACTCCGTATCCCAGCCAGCAAAATTGAGTGGAAAAAAAAAGGAATAAAGCACTCACCGGACGGCGGGAAAATGGAGGCCGGCGTGGCCTTCGGGAACGCGAGGGAGAGATCCAACGACGGGAGCCCGACCTTGGCGCCGTCCTCCTCCCGCCCATCGCCGCCCGTAACTGCACTAAAGAGACCAGCCAATCATCATGCAACCAAAAACGGCAGGGGGAGAGATCACCCGACTCCGCACCAAATCGAGCCGTTCCACAGCGCAGGAAGGGAGGTCGACCCACCTCGCTTCCCCACCATCCCAGCGGCGCAGAGGAAGGGTCAGCGGAGTCCTGCACGAGGCGAGGGTCTTGGAGTTCCGGCGCAGGACGCGGGGAGAGGCCGGCGGGAGATGGAGGGAGTGCGTGCGAGGTGAGAAAGAAGAGCGAGAGACGGCGCTCTACTCTAGGCTTGATGGAGCAAGCTGGCTCGGCCCCACACGTCAGTGGCAGGTTTGAGGAGTCAGCTGACATAATTGAATATGGGCACATGGCAGAATGGAGAATAGCGGGTGATGACTGATGAAAGCTCAGACACGGCTCCGTACGAACACGGCAACTTCTCGCCATCCAAGGCTTTGTTTGGTTTTGTGATATCGGCCTGTTAGTTTTGACTTATGCTGATATTCATACTGATTTTATTGTGAGAGAAAAATACTGTTCGTTCACTGAAAAACACCGTTTTTTCGATGGAGATGACCATATGATCCAGAGATGATATTTATTCATAGATGATCTGGACAAATATTCGTCACAAAAGAATATTCTCTATAAGTATTTAAATAAGTTTACACATACATGTTTTCTGTGCCGATTAGGCTATAAGTGGTGCTAATTAACATATTTATTTTTAAATCAGTGATTATGATGATAAAATCAGTATTAGTGTATATTTATTAGTATAATTGCTTCCTCTATTTTTTTACATGGCACATTAGCTTTGTCCTATGTAAGCATTACTATCTTTGGCCATCCATTTTTAAAATTCTTGTAGTTTCACAACATATAAATTATATATTACGAAAATGTTTGAATCTAAAAACATAAATCTTATACCATGAACCTATATTTTTTAATTGATGATCAAATATACAAATTTTGACTTAGGACAATCCTAACATGACATGTAAAAAACAGAGAGACGAGTTACTATTATTTTAAAATAATAGATATAATTATTCAACTAATTTTACATCTATTTTCATCCATGCAATCAAATAGAAAAATCGTTCGTCTCATCCATCCAACCAAACAAATAGCATGTATAAACTCATCTTAAAATCTATGAATAGCCATATTCCATCTACTAACTTTATTCTTAGACCAAACGCATGTATCACTTCTCCCTATCAATCGCGCTAAATTTGAATACGTGCGTGTTCGGTGTTCCCTTCCATGTGGAGAAAATTACAACCTACTCTCGCCTGCGAATTATATGTCCAAAGTGCATCATTTTCGCTTTCCGTTAATGTCAGCTTTGGTGGATAAACCAGATAATTCCAACCTCTACAACGACGATGCGATGTATGGACTTGTATATGGGGTGCTGTTTTTTTTTTCCACTTCATCCAAGGCTTACGAATAAGTCATGAAAAATCAGCTTTTGTCCAATTTTGCGAGTTTGGGATTTGGTCCAAACGGTGGAGGTAAATCAAACGGTACGTTTCGGCCCGTTTCATCTACCGTGGTCATCCCCACAGCTTTACTCGCCTGCTTCCGCTTATTCGTCCTTCTTCTAAGGTCGCACACATCTTGCAGACGCAAAGGTGCTTTGGAAGACTCATGCATGCTCCGACTATAATGCATATTTTTCTGTTGGCTCGATTCTGCACGGCCGCTGTTTAAGTGATAAACCTTCGATTTTGACACAATCTGCAGAGCAACAACACTTGTTCCCTCTGTGATTAAGACAGGGAGACGATCGACCATCTGCTGCTTGGATGCTCTTATAGCAGGGGAGGTGTGGTTTCAGATATATGTATTAATAACTTTTGATCCTGTGTTGTCTGAGCCACTTCTAGATTTGAGTATGTGTGTTTTCACACTTGCTCTCTTCTTAATAAAATATGCGATCAGACGCGTTTGCAAAACACACACACACACACACACAGGGCATATATTGTATGAAAATCTACCATGATGTTATTAGGATACATGCATGTAATCTTACGAACATTTATCCGAAATGGAGGGAGTAGTTATTAGGACTCATCAATGCATCAACATCGCTAATGGGAGAGAGGAGGGAGGTAGCTAGTTGCCTTTAGGCGTACTAGCAAGGATGCATGTGGGTTCACCATATGCAGCTGGTTCATGGCCAACCTACCTACGAGTGCATGCATTCCTAGCTAGTGCAAAGAAAGTAAGAAACGTACAGGCTTCACGCCATTTTAGAGCGACAAAGTCCGACGTCCAAAATAAAGCATGAACTAGCGTTGTCTTTCTCTCTAAACATAGTACTACGACGCCCTAGCTAGCTAGATCCACTCTCATCCACTCATATCTTAGACAACCACCTCCTATTAAAACCACACTTGGTCTGCCTCTCTATCTCGCCAATAAGCAACAAAACAAACTTAATTATTCCCGTGCAGATCGATCAGCTAGCTGAAAGACAACAAGCATCCATGGAGAAGAAGGTGATGATGAACACGCGGCTGGCCGTGGCGGCCGTGGTGCTGTTATTTGGCCTGCTGCTGGCCGGGCAGGAGGCCGCCGCTGCCGGGTACGCCCCCGCCACCGAGGCAACCCCCGCCACCGATGCCGCGGAAGCGACGCCGGCGACGCCCAGCGAGGGCAAGGCCAGGGCCAGCTACGGCAAGGCTAGCAAGGCCGAGTGCGAGGTCCCCGGCACTTGCGACGTGAAGCTCGCCGCCGCCGACAGCACTCGCCCGGGGGCGGAGGCCAACCCATACACCCGTGGCTGCAGCAAGATCACTGGGTGCCGCGGCTGATCGATGCGATGCACGCATATATATGTGTGTGCAGCAGGCGGTTGATCGAGCTGAGAGCCTCACTGTGCGTCGCATGCATGCGGTCCGGGCGTGCAGGGCTAACTCATCGTTGCTTTACGCGCGCGCGCGCGCGTGTGTGTCTCCTGTCCATTTCGTATGCTGAGGTATATATACATACGGAGTACATTTATTTATTCGCAGAGATCCAGGTTCAAGAAAGTTGTCTGACCTGGGTATTTCCAATTCCTAAAATCTGTGATTCCAAATGAAGCCGTTGGTGCACCCAAGTTATCTGGTTGATGAGCTGTTTTTTATTCTCTAAAAGGAAAATATTGCTAAAGCTCTTAATTTTAGCACATAGTTTTAGTTGTAAGCCTCTAAGGTGAAGCTTCTTGTCGTTGGAGATGTGCCAAATATAAATGTGTATGATTTATTTAGATCACACTGTGTCCACTTCCCATCGGTGTTCCGTCAAGGAAGCACTCATCCATGTAAAGTCTCTACACTATAAAGGAACAAAATCAAAACAAAGCTGGATATACACCAAATTGTGTCAATCTAAGGGCTGTGGCTCTTTTTATCATCCCTCAACTTGGCTTCAACATTGCTACCACTCCCCACCCACCCACCCACCCCCGCCTCCAGCACTCAGAGATCGAATCCCCAGCTAGCCCGTTTTCACCAAAAATGAAAAAAAAGGTTTCCTCAACTAGTCCGACCTCGCAACGTCCTACACCCTCTCACGTGGTATATTGTCCTAATGATTGATCATGAATAAAAATGAATAACAATGTCACCATAGCGTTAGCACGAACAACATACTAGTCTCTGTAAGGTGTTGTTAAATCAATAAAGGTTGTCATAAAAAATACGGATGATTTGTGCTCCTAGCTTGAATGCTGGAACAGGGGATGAAAGACGAGGTTGATCTTCCAATTGGAAGCTTTCTTTTAAATAATTTATTGGAGTATTGGACTATCTATTTGAACTTGGTACTTGGTACACACGGATTTGTTGGCTCCAAGCATGACATGCACCCTTGATCACAAAATAATAGTGTGTTCGATTTTGGGAGTTAAGTTTTTCTAAGTTTGACTAGCTTTATAGAAAATAACGTCAATATTGTATCTCTAAATAAGTTTCCTATGCAATATATGTCCCCATTAATCTACTGATATCTATAATTTCTTACACATCATAATTATTAATACCTTTAATTGTGTATTTGGTCAGTCTCAAAAATTGTGCATGAAAACTTAGATGTGCAGTTATTTTTGTACAGAGGATGAAGATTACTAGACACTCGTACGACAGCGTAGAATTCATATTGGATCTAAAAGAAGCCGTTAAAGTTGGCCACCATGATTACTCAATGAAAATTTCATTCTCATTTAAATAGGATGTCAAATAAACAATTTTGATTACATGCTCACAATAATAGTGAGTCAGGGCAAATCTAACAGTAGGGTGCACAGGGCTCGAGCCCCCACTACTACCTCCCGCACAATGGAACCAACTAATCTAAAAGAACATACCGTAAAAACAATGGCAGCAACCCAAGTTGAGTTATGGGCTTACTGTCCGCGCACCAGATGACACCTACCGTCCCAAGGGGGTGGCTGCTAGGAGCAGTCACACGACACGGGGAGAGGGCGAGACAATGGGGTGACTGCCCGTTTGCCCAAGAATTCTGGCAAAAACTTGGGTTCCACATCAATCAGACGTCCCCGGTCGATCGTTTGATCAACGTCCGATGCCCTTCAAGCTTCCCAAAACAACATTTCAGAACTTATTTTATGGCGCTTTGTTACTGGCACCTCTGGAAACGGACGAAGGGCGTCGTGTTCAGGGATTGGAGAGACAGCCACAACCTGGCAGACATTTCGTCTAATAGAAGCTGACGCTAAGCTATGGGGATGCGGCTGCCAAAGAAGGATAGAGCCCTAGCAAATGCTTGGTGTGAATTCTTAGGAATCAGTGATGTATTTCAAACAAGATGGGCTATCCTCACGGAGCCTAGATCAATGAATTAATACAAAATTAGGTGGGGAGTCTTTTCCCCCGTTGACAAAAAAAAAAAGAGGTGAAGGTGCGGAGCGACACCTACCGTCCACCATTGGTGGGCGGGTGCTAGGAGCAGTCGCACGGGGAGGTGACGAGGAGACCGGGATAGAGCGTGTGGAGCGATAGGCGAACAATTGTTGATTTCCTAGTGTGCAGAGCTAGATTAGCTCGATCGCTGGCTTATAGGACAGCAGAGGGATGGGTCAAACAAGGCAAATTGCGATGCAAGGAAACAATGTGTAGGACACACGTGGCCGTGGCTGCCAATAGGGTCGGATCCTTCTTCAGTTCCATCGAAAATGTAATCAAACATTCCGACCTACTGAAATCTGTCATCTGCATCTTCTTCCCTTCTCCAAGTCTCCTACCCCTGCTTCCTGCAAACATTACGTACTGTTGCTCATTCCTCTTCGGCACTATTGGGGTCCATCAGCCTCTATCCATAGGACGATGGTTACAGACGGTTGGATATACATGCCAGGTTTTGGTGAGGAAAATTAGACGTTGGAAGATCAATTTTGGTAGGTGTGTAAATGGTTGTGTCAACTGTAGTATTAACTTGAATCCACGTGTTAGGATTTGATAGTTATGTAATTTTATGCGTTAAATTTGTTATTTTTTAAAACAAAATCCAAGAGGTAAGACAAGCTAGATGTATAGGATATAATTGGGTTAATGGAAATTATATATCAATTCATTTACTCTGAACATTGTTGTAGGCATCATTTGTTTGACTTGTGTTTGGACAAGAGAATGATATCATCATTATTAGCTAATCTATCAGAAAGGGAGAACCCAGCCCAGACGACAGAAGAATCACGAACTTTTTCCCCATTCTTATCCAAGGAAAACTCCTGCTTCCCAGAATAGAACCCTGTGCGTTGTTTTTTTCTCTAAACTAAACATAGCACATGGAGGCCCTACATCTGATCTCATCCACAGATATCTTAAGACAAGCAGCCTCTACAAAACCTGTACTGGTCGATCATTACATCACATCACAAGAAATAAAAACCCCTCTCTACCTAGCTAGCTCCTCATAATTTTTTTCCATCGCAAGAGGAGAGGAGAGGAGCGAGGCTAGCCATGGCGGCAGCGGCGAACACGGCGAGGCTGGCCATGGTGGCGGCGGCGGTGCTGTGCCTGCTGCTGGCGACGGCGCCGCAGGAGGCCGCCGGCGCCGATCAGGGGCAGTACTTATCGTATGACAAGGTGCTCAGCTGCAAGGCGCTGGGCAACTGCGAGAAGAACCAGGGCCCCGAGGCCAAACGCCCCGGGAAGCCGGCCAACGACTACACCCGCGGCTGCAGCAAGATCTTCAAGTGCCGCGGCTGATCGATCCATCGATCGATGCGCACGCACAGCAGGTCTCGTGTCGTGCATGTATATATGTATGTACCCGCATTCTGCATTGGTCGTCGTTTGCATGCAGAGATCGTGTACTGTATTCGTGCCAACTGATGTTTCTTGCGTTGCATATCGATCCGTGAGTCGTCTACTGATGTACTGTGTGGGTATTGTACACTGATGTGTGGCTCAACATTTCATGATTAATGTAATACAAGTACAGTGACAACCAAAGTTGCAGAGAGGAAGTTTTTTATTTTATATATTAGGCTGAAGCAGGCTGCTGCAAACTTTGTTGGCATGCATGCGCAGGCACCAAAATTTTGCCGCAGACGGGTGCTTCCTACTGGCACTTAGCAGATACAAACACCGACACCTGCCATACATGGGCGCTAGCTATACGGCTACAATGCAAAGAAACAAAACTTTGTAGCCCGCCCTTGCTTGACCGTTACACGCAAGCATGCATGCTTGTAGCAACTATACACCGACCATAATAACTAGGACTAGGATACACGTACGTACGCACGCATAGTACGTGTATATATACTCCACTACTACCGCGGCCCGCCGGCCGGTACATGGTGGTATAGTACTACTACTACGGTGGTCAACAACGATGGACGACTGGAGCGATATGCATGATGATCAGTTGCGGCTGATGTCCTTCATGGCCTCCTGGAGCTGCTTCTCGTCGGGCTCGATGAGCACGCCGCCCTCCTTCTCGGCGCGCTCCTTGTCGGACTCCGCCGTGCGGCTCCGCCCTCCCTTCTTACGTCCTGCATGCATGCATCACTCCAAGAAACGCGGTCAAACATATGGAAGCTCGCATCGGTGGAATGAGATGGCGACGTGGGCGCGCGTCGTACCTTCGGCGAGGCGCTCCTGGGCCTCGAGGCTGGTCCAGCCGGTGCCGCCCTTGACGACGGTCTCGCCTTCCTCGCGGACGCGGCGGTCCAGCGCTGCCCGGATCTCGGGGTCCTGCAGCTCCGCCTGCTGCGACGCCATTGTTATCCCCACCCCACCACCAGCGGCGGCTAGCCGGACGCTCTCGCTGACAAGCACACACCGCAAACTCTTCAAGCTACCTTATTACTACCTGTCGAGCTTAGCTCACTCTTGCTGCTCCGAGTGGACTCGATCGGCACCGTATTTATACACAGCTCGCGTCAAGCAAGCGTTAGCGAGACGACCCCCTTCATCTTCATCTTTTACCGCCAGAGAAGGGGTTAGCGTGGCGGACATGCTCGCGACCGCGCCGGCGTGTGTCGTCCTGCGCCTGCCGCCGGCCGGACGCGTGTGAGGAGGATAAGGGCTTACCGCGCGGCGAGCGAGCACGTCACTGCCTTCGTGTCGCGGTATTTACATGCATATTACCGTGTGCACGCAGTGCATCCATCCGACGTGGAGGGCACCTGTCGGCCGAGGTGAATTTTTTGCATTTTTGTCTCTTTTTAAAATATTTTTTACAAAAAGACTCTAGTCAAAACTTTTGCTACAAATAGACCATTTTTAAGCGTCTTAGGAAATCACGCCGAGGTATGAAGGTCGGCGTCGACTGACACGACGCCGAGTCCTTGCCACATCACCGACGACTCTGGGGCTGGCGCATGGGGCCCAGTACGTCGGCGTCGTGTCAGCCCAGGCCTAAATTCGGCGCTGTGGGGAGTCACGCCGAGCTCTTGGCACCATCCGGCGCGCGGCCCAGGCGGCCCAACAACGCTTCGTGGGCCAAGAGGTCGGCGTGCGGTCAGATGACGCCGAGACGCTAACCTCGGCGCGGCCCGACTCAACGCCGAGGTTCGGTCAGTTGAGGCCGCGCCGCGGCCCCCTTCTTCCTCCCCCCTCCATTCAGAACCAACAGGTGGCCATTTCCCACTCCCTCTCTTCCCACGAACCCTAAATCCTAAATCCAGCTCTTGGGAGGCCAGATCGAGGGTTTTGACGTTTTGCCAAGGTACTCCTCTTTTCCCTCTTTCATTTCATCCATTTAGATTCGGTTGTTTGTGTTTTTTTTAACTTGGCATTATAGGTTTGGTTCATGTTCATGTCATTCGTGCAATGTATGGTGGTTCAAATGATTGAATGATCCAAATGTATGGTTGTTGTTGTTGTATATGTTCTGGTTTATAATCATTGAGTTAAATTTTATATTTGTTGGGATTCAAATTTGCTTAGAGTTTGTAATGAAAAGCTTATTTGGGAGGTATGGTGATTTAGTGTTAGTAGCTTTACATTCGTTGAAAGGTACTTTGGATTGATTTTTTTTCTACGTAATGTTAGGATGCCAAGGCGTGGTAAAGCTCGTATTCCAAGTTAATCCCAATGTTTATTCATTATTTGTGCAACAAATAGAAAACCCTAGATACAGGGCGGAGAGGGAGAAGAAGCTTGAGCGTGTGCGTCGAGCGAAGGCAGCGATGGAGGAGAATCCCGATGGCCAGAGGAAGGGAAAGTGGCCTCGTTGCACTCAGTAGGTATTTGGTTTATTCATGAGCGATGTCGTGTAGCCCTGGACTTTTTTTACTATGTTGTAAAGCACTCTGCTTTTATTTCAGATGAACTTATTCCCTGGACTTTTTTATTATGTTGTAATGCACTATGCTTTTATTTCAGATGGTCTTATGCCCTTTACTTCGTTAACTATCCTAGGACTGTAGTGCTACTATTTGTATCATTGAAAAGGCTACTTGTGCTGTTGCAGTCACTGAAAGGGCTACAAGTACTGTTGCAATCAATGAAAAGTCTATTTGAAAACTCACTGAAAAGCCTAGATTCGTTTACTGTTGTAAACGTATACGCAATGAATTAATATCAGAGTGATGTACTACTGCATTTAGATGAAGTGACAAAACACAGGTGTAGCCTTTTCAGATGAAATGACCAGTCATGGTTGTAGGCTTTTCAGATGAAGCATCTAGCCTTTGCAGATTCAATAAATGAGTACGCACACAAGTTTTTTTGTCAAGTAGCATTCATGGTGAACCTGCCTTCATCTCTATATATAGTGCTCCATGTCTTGCTCCATATCCACACAACTTGTTTTCTGGTTTAGTTTTAGCAAATGTCGAGCGGAGGTTCCTCGAGTGGAAAGGGTTTCGGCGGAGGGAGAGGAAAGGGGGTGAGGAAGGGACCTCCGATTGCGTGGGAGGGTTCTCTAGGTCCTGATTCTTTTGAAGAACCAATAGACGAATTTCCTTTGGAGAGGAAGAGTGACTTCACCCGTGAGAGACCTCTTAGATCATACGACAAGCGCATTGAAGATTGGCGAAAATGCATACCGGTTTGGATTATGTTGTGCGGATGTACAACGGCGATCAGGACGGATGGAGGCCATCGTTTCTTCAGATGCCCGCGATGATTTGTATTTCCTTTGAACTATCTCCTTTTTTAGATTTGCATTTGGTTTGTAGTAGTACTTATTGGTAGATGGGTTTTCAGGATTCAAGCTGTCCAGATAACTGTGGCTTCACTAGATGGGTCGACCCTCCTCCTATCTATCCCCATCAACAGTACATCACATATCTACAGGGACGCATCTTTTACCTAGAGTATGGCCCTAGAAGTGGTAACAGGGACAAGTCGGACGAAGACAACAACAATGATGCAGAGGAGGCACTATGCAATAATTCGTACTGCCAGTGCCCGTACCATAAGAAGCACGGGCCTCCTTCTCCACCGCCACCGCCACCGCCGCCGTCAACTGGAGGATACTATGGGGAAGGCGCAACTCAATTCAATATGTGGGAGCATTATGCCATTATTAGTTTTCATGTGAGTGTTAGTTTTCATGTGAGTGTGTAATCGTAGTACCTTTGCAACGTCTGTATCACTTGTTAGTTTGCAACATGCCATTGTTAGTTTTCATGTGAGTGTGTAATCGTAGTACCTTTGCAACGTCTGTATCACTTGTTTCTTTCAATCCCCTAAGGCATGCTAGGTTTAGTTTGCGACATGCCATTGTTAGTTTTGATGTGAGTGTAATCGTTGTGCATTCGCTATTTCATAAATTGCAGTCTTCGGATAGAAGGGGGCCCAATTGCAATCTTCTGAATGGAGGGAGGAAGAAGAAGGGGGCCACGGTGCGGCTTCAAGAGTCCACGGCGTTAAGTGACCCCGTGCCGAGCTATTGGGCCACAAAGCGTTGTTGGGCCGCCTGGGCCGCGCGTCGGATGGTGCCAATAGCTCGACGTGTAGTCCCACCGCGCCGAGGTTGGGCCTGTGGCGTTGGCTGACACAACGCCGACGTGTCGGACCCCATGCGCCACCGTGTCGCCGTCGACCGGGGTCGTCCATGACGTGGCAAGACCTCGGCGTCGTGTCAGTCGACGCCGACCCTCATACCTTGGCGTCATGTTCTAAGACGCCTAAAAATGGTCTATTTTCAGCAAACGTTTTGGCACAGGTCTTTTTGTAAAAAATGTTTTCAAAAGGGACCAAAATGCAAAAATTGCACTCGGCCGAGCTCCTCCTTCCGCTAGTATAGCACTGGACATGGGCCTAATGGGCTTGCCTGGAAGTATCACGTCACGTAACTCAACATCTCGACCTTTGATACTCCGGCCCGGCCCACTTGATTGGCCACCCGATCGGCTTCTAGCAATGCAAGAAATGGCTATGTGTCGGAAAAAGGGATATCCAGTAGCAGGTGGGACAAGGAAGGACTAATGGAGGCCATCGCCCCGCCAAGTGCCCTGGGCGAAGGCGTGAAGTGTGGAGAGTGGGCCCACGCCTGATTAGGATTTCATAAATGTATTCAATCACCTCACTTTGTACAGAGTTTGAGTCCCGTTTTATAGGGCACTGCTTACTAAGGCTACTCTTTATAATACTATCCTTTATCGGTTATAGTACATCCTCAGAATATTCCCATACTAATACAAATCGTTAGGGGTACTTTGGGTGCCTTCTTCTTCAACTGCCTTTGCTAGATGGGCCACTACCGTGAGTCCGTTTGCGGCCCATGGCCTGGCACCGCTGAAAGGTCCTAATAGCTAGACGGGGGGGCTAAATAGCCTATTAAAATATTCTACAACAACACTTAGCAAATCGGTTAGACAAATATGAGGCAAAGCGAGTGTTGCGCTAGCCTACTAAAAATGCAAGCCACCTACCACAATTCTAGTTTAGATAGTCTCTATCCACACAATGGCTATGTCTCTATACTAAGTTAATGTGCTCTCAAAGGCTAACCAAAGAGCCACACTAACCAAACTAACAATCTCTC
Organism: Miscanthus lutarioriparius; assembly: GCA_904845875.1. Lineage (NCBI taxonomy): Eukaryota > Viridiplantae > Streptophyta > Magnoliopsida > Poales > Poaceae > Miscanthus > Miscanthus lutarioriparius. The sequence continues at coordinate 105,647,930 of CAJGYO010000005.1, forward strand.
ACAACTAGCTATACTAAAGAGCTTGACAACTAGTTTGCAGTAATGTAAAGAGAGAGAGCAAGATGGTTATACCGCCGAGTCGAGAAATAAACCAATCAATCACAAGAATGAATATCAATGAAGATCAATCAGCTCAGAATCAAATGTTGACACAATGATTTTTTTATCGAGGTTCACTTGCTTGCCGACAAGCTAGTCCTCGTTGTGGCGATTCACTCACTTGGAGGTTCACGCGCTAATTGGCATCACACGCCAAACCCTCAATAGGGTGCCACACAACCAACACAAGATGAGGATCACACAAGCCACGAACAATTTACTAGAGTACATTTTGGCTCTCCGCCGGGGAAAGGTCAAGAACCCCTCACAATCACCACGATCGGAGCCAGAGACAACCACCAACCTCCGCTCGACGATCCTCGCTGCTCCAAGCCATCTAGGTGGCGGCAACCACCAAATGTAACAAGCGAGTCCCGTAGCGAAACACGAACACCAAGTGCCTCTAGATGCAAACACTCAAGCAATGCACTTGGATTCACTCACAATCTCACAAAGATGATGAATCAATGATGAAGATGAGTGGGAGGGCTTTGGCTAAGCTCACTAGGTTGCTATGTCAATGCAAATAGCTAAGAGAGCGAGCTTGAGCTGGCCATGGGACTTAAATAGAAGCCCCCACGAAATAGAGCCGTTGGCTCCTCAGTCCACTGAAAATCGGGGCGATCGGACGTGCCGGTTAGATCGACCAGACGTAGGACCCCAGCGTTCGGTCGCGTGATGCATGCCACGTGGCCCCTGCTTCAAATGGTGATCGCCCGATCTTAACGGTCATTAGTGCACTTAAGTTGTGACCGGACGCAGCACAGTGTAGGACCAGACGCAGGACCCCAGCGTCCGGTCACTTCCAATAAGGTTCCTCTCGCAACCGGACGTGTCCAGTCACGCCTAATCGAACGCAGGACCCCAGCGTCCGGTCACTTGCAGTAAGCTTCTAGAGGTGAAAATTCGCGACCGGACGCTTTTGGTCGGTCACGATCAGATGCAGCATCAGCGTTCGGTCCTTTCTCCTCTTCTCTGTGCTGCCACGTCAGTGGGACCGGACGCACCCTGCCAGCGTCCGATCACGAAGTGACCTAGCGTCCGATCAAAGACCGACGCCTGCGCCTTCACTGCTACCACTAACCAAACATAGGACCCCAGCATCCGGTCACTGCATGACCAGTGTCCGGTGCACTCTGTGAAACCCTGTCTTTTCTGTACAGGGCGCCAGTGAAGTTTCGAACCCTTGCTCCCAAGTGCTAAACACAACGTGTATCACCTTTGTGCATGTGTGTTAGCATATTTTCACAATCATTTTCAAGGATGTTAGCACTCCACTAGATCCTAAATGCATATGCAATGTGTTAGAGCTCCTAGTGGCACTTTGATAACCGCATTTCAATACGAGTTTCACCCCTCTTAATAGTACGGCTATCGATCCTAAATATGCTCACACTCGCTAAGTGTCTCGATCACTAAACCGAAAAGCTCCTATCAATTTCATATTTGCCTTGAGCTTTTGTTTTCTCTCTTACTTCTTTTCCAAGTCCAAGCACTTGATCATCACCATGATCAAGTCATGATCTTCATTTACTTCACCACTTGGAGTAGTGCTACCTATCTCATAATTACTTTAATAAACTAGGTTAGCACTTAGGGTTTCATTAATTCACCAAAACCAAACTAGAGCTTTCAACCACCGCCCTGCAAGAAGTCCCCCGGCTCCTAGAACCTTCGCTCGGGATGACCTTCACCCGTACCTTCGCGCCAACTCCTGTAGCCTCCGCAGGTGTCGCCCGAGCCTTCACCTTCGGCTGCATCCAGGCTCAAAATGGCAACGGGTATGTACCCGATGGGTACTGGCCACCCGTACCCGCACCCGCTAGATCAAAATCTTACCCGTCGGGTTACCCGTACCCGCAGGCGAGTAGAAAATTCATTCCATACCCGCACCCGACGGGTAATTCTTACCCGACAGGTAACCCGCACCCAACAATATACCCGAGTTCACACACCAAAATATAATAGCTTCCAGCAAAACAAATCAACAATAGAGCAGCAAAACAGAAATATATCCAGGTCAAGCTAGTTGAAATAGATCAGATGCCTCATTGGTTCATTCCAAATATGCTTATATGGGGATTAGGGTTTGAGGGAGTTCTGGAATATATATACTCATAAGCTTATATGGGCCAAATATGGGCTAAAATTGCAGAGGTTGAATATTATTTATGCGGTTTTTTTTACCCGCGGGTATGCGGGTATGGGTAGTATACACCCACACCCGTACCCACATACCCGATGGGTACAAGAATTCATCCAATAACGTACCCGCGGGTGCAAAATGTCTTCCATACCCGCCTCCTTATCGGGTAAAACCTGTCGGGTACTCGGGTTTCGGGTACCCATTGCCATTTTGAATCCAGGCGCCTTCGCCGTAGTTTCTGGACCTTCGCTCAGGGTGTCCGACCAGGTGGAGGTTCTGTCCTTTTTTGGCACAATGCTCATAGAACATGGTTAATCATTAGTTTTTAGCGCCACTACGATCCTTAGAGCCTCCGCGACTCGTAACCGTGTCCCAACAATTCCCCCCTTGAGGGCATGGTTTGATGCTGGCGGGTCTTATCCTCAAAATATGGCCCTTTGGTTCTAAGGCGCAAAGGCTTTTGTGTGTGCATAGGCTTCCCCTCCTTCCCCCTGGGTCACCTGAATCAGACCGTTGTGTTGTTGACATGTCACTATTTGATTGGCTGTGGTGGCTCTGCAACCGATGCGCTGCTGAGCGGACGCGACCGTTGGCTCTAGAAGTTGAAGCAACGAGGCGAGGCCTATATAAGGGGGGTGGTAGGTGAAGGCCTCCCCATCCCCATCTGAGGCATCGCTTTCGGCACGGTCACTTTCTAGGTTCTTTCTTCTTTGCTTGACCTTCGCTTCCTGTTGTTGTTGCTTGATCTTGGAAGTGGCTTCGCCTGTTAGCCCTCCTCCCCGTCGGGCTACTTTCTTCGGTCTGTATCGCCATCTTCTTGGCGTTAGAGCAAGTGGGTGGCCTGCGTGTTTTGAGGAGCGCATGATTGCTAGTGTGGAGGCTCAGGAGCTTGAGGAGGTTCTTGCTGGGGTTGAAGCTTCCATTGGTGATTTGATTGGAGTTGAGGAAGCGAAGGCCATGGCCGGAAAGACCTGGGACTTTGGGCCTTCGCTGATGACCAAGAGGATGATCCTTCAACTCGAGAAGGATGAGTGAATCCCTCAAGGCCGGGCTAAACTTTTGCAAAGCAGGACAGTACCTAAGCCTGGTAAGGATTATGCTGTCATTTTCAAGGACTTCTTTGCATGTGGCCTTCACCTTCCCTCCATTAAGTTCCTGCGTGAAGTACTTGAGGAGTTTGATGTTTAGATTCACCACCTCACCCCCAATGGATTTCTTACTTCTAGTAAGTTTTGCTGGGCCTGTGAGTCCTACGGTGCTGAGTCGGATCTGTATACCTTTTGCACTTATTATGAGCTTCAGCGCCAGCCTAAAAAGGTGGGCGATGATGAAATCATAGCTTAGTATGGCAGTTGCGCATTTATGGCGAAGAGGCAGCAGGGAGAGTCCCGGCTAGAGATCTCATATTGTCAGAAGAACAAGTGGGACAAAGATTAGATGTGCTATTGGTTTTACGTCTAGACCTTCAGTGTTACTTCTACCCATGAAGATGGGAAAAGATTACTCGTTATCCCCTTGCCTCTGTGATGACCGAAATGAAACCGCTGACGAAGGTGACTCCTAGTGAAGAGATTATGCCTCATAGAGAGACATGCAATAAGGCCTTTGCCTTGGCTTGCCGGTACTCTGGAGGCCGTGACCTTGTGGAAGAAATGGTTGCTGCCAAGTTCTGTCCACTTGGGAAGTATAGGCCTTCGTTTAAGATAGAGATGGTGAATCTGCCTATTTATGGTGAAGCTCAAGGGGTTCCTTTTCCTCGTTTCGGGGTAGCTTTATCGGAGGAGGAGACTTCTGAGGATTTTGTTGCTGCTGTGGAACAAGAGGCATGGGAGATTATTGGTGACATAACCGACAAGGAATTTCTTACGCGGAGGGCTGTTGCGGGCACTATGCCCTGGCTAAATCACGTGTTTGAAGAGTTGGGGATACACCACATGGAACACAAGGTTCCTGCAAAGGTGTTGAAATCCCTAGAGGATAAGGCAAGGAAGGACGCCACAAAGAATACAACTGCTGCAACAGAGACGAAGAAGAGGAGGGGGCTAGCACTTCTAAGGTTGTCAGCAAGAGGCGAAAGACTGAGCCTGCCTCCGCCGCTGCCTTTGCCGCTGCCTCTGCTGGTGTTGATGAGGGGGTTGCAGAGAATGTTGGTGGAGGCTCGGCCTCCGTGGATGTTGGGACAGAGGGCGAAGGCTCTGCCACCGATTTGGATCTTGGGGAAAATGACTTCGTTGATACTGCCCTCTAAGGAATGGGTGGCGGTGCTACTGCTGAACCCTCCACAGTGGTTCCTATGCCCAGTGTTTTGGATGATGATTCTTCTAGCTTTGAAGAGGAGATTGGTGGAGGCGACGCCTCCCCGCCAAAGGACGTGGAGGTCATTGGTACGGAGCGTCGTGCCCTGTTGTTGGTGCTACCCTGAAGGTGTCTGAGGGCGAGGCAGAAGCTCGCCCTCTAATTGCTCCGTTCCATAGCGTGGTGTACCGGGCCTCCGCACGACGTAGCGGGGACGCTGGTGCCGCGAAAGCCGTTCCAGACCCTTTGCATTTAGGTGAGTTGCCTTTTAACTTTGTTTTTCCTTGCTGTTTGTGTTTTTAGTTTTATCAGGACTTGACTTATTTTGATTGTTTTAGCGGGTTTGACGAAGGCTATCGGGAACCCTACTGAGCCTGCCGACCAGGATCTTGCACGTCTTGGTTTGGGACCTCCCCCGAGGCCGCGCGCTTGTGGGCGTGAATCCTGGTCCGTCTAGCCCGGGCCAGGCTAGTGGCGAAGGTTACGTTCGCTTCTTGTTTTTGTTTTTGCGTTATCTCCATTTTATTCAGGTTTTGCCGATGTTTAGTTGTTGTTTTAGGTGCCTCCGATAGCACAATAAGTGCATTGGCGGATGTCCTTCAAGCTGTTTATAATGATATCGGAGGTTGTTATTTCTATTTTTTGTTTTCTTGCTTTTGGTCTTACGTCTCTTACGCTTGATTTTCTATTAGGCCGCCTTCGCCACCACTTGAAGAATGTTGATTACTTCAAGTTGCTGCGGATGAATTTGGAGCAGCAATGCATGATATGTTTCTTGTTTGCTTTTCCTACCATTGTTCTATTGTGCTGTGGCTGACCTTTGTCTTGACAAAGCCATTATCTTTTAGAGGCCATCGAGGAACGTGGCACGCAGGAGGTGGTCGACCGCAATCTGGCTATCGAGGCCCTAAAGAAAGAGGTGAACAATGTTGAGGGCGAGAAGACCCGGCTTGCAGCGGAGGTTGGTGGCCTCCACATTGTCCAAGCTAAATTGGAGGAGCTATAGAAAAATGTTGATTCTCTGAAGAAGGAGGTGGATGGCGCGAAGGCTACCAAGCAATTGGCTGCTAAACGTGCCCTAAAAGCTATTGAGACGACCGCTAACCTTCGCAAGGAGGTGGACGTGGAGAGAGAGAGTCCAGTGCTTCCATGAAGACATAAGTGGATATGCTGTCTAAGTGCCTCGAGGACGCCAAGGCTATTGGATTAGCCACGGCTGAGCTCTATGTGGGTGCCCTCGAACAATTTGGGGGCTCTACGTCGTCGCTGCCTTCTGAGCCTTCAGCGTTCAATATCTTTTCCTGGATGAAGGCCAACTTCCTGAAACTCCCTGACTTTATTGGCGGCGCTGTTAATTTTGGAGCCCTGGCCTCCGCCACCAACCTTTCCAAGATGCTGGCACAGGACGGCTGCTCACACGCCAAAGATGTGAAGGAAAGAGACCTTGAGGGACCGACCGATCTTGGAGTGACTTCGCGGGATATCAGGAGGTCGGTCCGCCACTTTATGAAGTCATTCTAGGTAAAGTTTAGCCAGGCGGAGGCTCGCTCGATGGCGGAGGCATGCCGAGCTGAGGTTGGTTTTTTCTTCGTTGTTTATAGTTTTTCGCTTAAGCTTTCTGTCGCTTGTTTGTTGTTTTTATAACTTTGTATTGGTTTTGCAGGAGTTGCAGATAACGGAGGCTACGCATGGTACTATTGGGGCATAGTCTTCCTGAGCTACGAAGACACCGTCTCCAAAGGCTCCTTCCCCTGCTGCCAAGGTCCCAAAGTCTAGGGAACCTACGCCTGCGCCTGCTGACCCTGAGGTGTAATGTCTAGGTTTTAGCTAGTTTTTTAGGCTTGGTCGAAGGCGATGTGCTGCAAATGCCTACCCTTTTGTGTATATCTAGGTCTGAACTGTGAATTTGTCCTGCGTAGATTTCCTTCTCTGGGCCTATGCAGGACGTACCCCCTGTCACTATGTATCAATATGGGATTTATGTTAATGGTGACCTTTGGCAATATTGGCGGGAAGCTTTTCCCTGGCGTTCTGTTTGTGACATGTTTGCTTTCATGAAGTACGATACTGATGATGAACGTGTAGAGTTTATTAGGTCACTGGCCTAGCTAGGGCCTCGCCCTTAGTTTTATGTCGATTTGTTTGACTGGCCTTCGTGCTCTTGTAGCTGTTGCTTGGAGGGCTTTAATGCCTTTTGTGGTTTGCTCTGTTATTGCCTTTGAGCTTTTGTACTATTGCGCTTCTAATGCGCTATTGTTGTAATCATATCTGCTTTTGTAATGAATTTTCCTAGATTGTTTAGCTGTGCTCTTGTTTTTATGAAAGATTCTTAATATAAGTTTTAGCTAGGCCGAAGGGTTACATTTTCTGTGGCTTACTTTATCTCTCTTGCCTCCGCTTCTCTCTTCTCTAGTCGACATTGAGTACGAGTCTATGTGCTTGCGTAGAAAAGGTGAGGTATTGGTCTTTGACCTTGCGCGCCTTGCGGAGGCTTTAGTGTATGTTTTGTCGCTCTAGCCTCCGTCTTTGTGCTTGCTTGGGGTTGACATGAATTCTCTAGCACGTCGCTGTGGAGAAACTGGAGTGCTCGTGTTCGATCTTGCAGTTGTTGCAAAGGTTTTAGTGCAATTTGAACATCCATCGGAGGTGCTGGTCTTTATTCTTGATGCTTCTCGAGAGGCCACAGAGCAATTTGAGCAAGCAACGGAGGTTGAAGGAGCATTTCTTGGACATTGCCTCCGCTTGTGCCTAGATTGCTTTGTATTTGCCTTCGGCTATGCGAGAGTAGCTGCGCTCCCATCGAACATGGTTGATGCCGGGTTGCGCCAGATGGTGTCTTCGGTTGTGGGGGGATGTAACGAGCCTTCGTGTGATACCCTCCTGCAACCTCTAACACTGACTTCTTACTGCCAGACTGTGGTCATACGACGCCCCGCAGAGGCTGTACGGCACCAATTAGAAGATGCGTACAACCTCAATGTGGCGTTCACCAGGCTGCATGAGCTGCTAGGTTTATGAGTCTTCGCACGGTACCTTTTGCTCTCTCATTTCTAAGGAAACTCCGGCTTCCATGTTTCTCTTACTTTGCTCTATAGTATACAGGCTCTTGGTTTGTTTGGTTTCCCCCCTAGCGCTCTTCTAGGGGTAGGGATATGAAAATGCAGGGGCTAGCGCTGGGGTAAGGCGTTGGAATTTATAGCCTACTACTTGTACGACATAATAAATCTTGGTAGTTGGCCGATGTTTATTGCTTAGATACGCTTTGAGGTCGTAATAAGACCAGCGGATTTCTTTGTACCTGGCGTATCTTTATTCTTTATTTCTGTTGTACTTGGGTTATTAATCCCTCACAGTCATGTGGTGCCTGATAAGGATATGTCTTCGCCACGTGTTTTCTTGCCCGATGCCTACGGCGAAGGTTGGTCTTTGTCGGGTTTTTTTGGCATTTTGGCCGTTTTGATGAATCCTTAATGCTTGAATGTTGACAGGGCTTTGTCAAGGTTACAGGCTAATTTAGCCATGGAGGTCGTTCCATGCTTTTAGAGCCTTCGGCTAAAGCAGTGGAAGGTCCTCTTTGTCATGATGTTTTGTCGAATGTTGTGGCTCCGTTGCTAGCCACTTTCGACCTTCACTTTTCATAGTATTCTTGGGGGAATTCCTCTTTATATTTTTAGAGGTTTTTACATGGGTCCTGCCTCATTAAAAATCTCACCTCCGCTAGGAGCCCCCTTTGTGAGGAAAAGAGTACAAGCCCTTTTGCATGAAATGTAAAGAAAATGTGAAAACTAGGAGAGGTGCGGTGACCTTCACTTATAGTTCCGCGGAGGCCACCTTTTTACATTTTAGATGTAGAACCTACGCAAAATATCAATGTTCTAGGTATGAGTTGTTGTTTTACCTTTGTTGTCTGTCAAGAAGAACGGCCCTAGTCTCCCGGCGGCCTTCGCCATGTACGGACCTTCCCATTTTGGCTAGAGCTTTCCCGCATTGGGCTTCCTTCTTAGGACTAGGTCTCCATCTCGTATGAGCTTTCTGACTACCTAGCTATCTCTCCACTTTTTAGTTTGCTCTTGGTATTTTGTGATGTTTTCTACTGCTTCCAATCTTGTGCCTTCGATCGTCTCCTTAGAGTATTCTTCATCTTCTGCCAGGGCTTGCTTTATGACGTGGAGGCTCTGATGCTTGATTTCCTCTGGCAGCATTGCTTCTTCACTGTATAAGAGTTTAAACCTATTGTTCTGGAGGCTGTGGTGTTGTGGGACCACACAACCTTCAGCAGTTCTTCTACCCATTTGCCTTTTCGGAGGTTGAACAAGGTCCTTGATATTGCTAAGAATATTACTTTATTAGCTCTTTCCACCGCTCCGTTTGACTCTGGGTGGTAGACCGAGTCAAAGGCTATCTTGGTGCCTATGCTTTTGCAAAATTCCTTGAATTTGTCTCAGTCGAATTATTTGCCATTGTCAATTGTAAAGGTCCTCGGCACTCTGAGCCTACAAATTATGTTCTGCTAGAAAAACTTTTTTACTGTTTCTAATGTGATTGTTGCAAGTTGCTTGGCCTCAATCCAACTTGTGAAATACTCTATGGCTACTACTGCAAACTTGTTCCCCCCTGCGATGGTGGTAGTGGCCCAACATGGTCCATGCCCCATCTTTGCTAGGGCCAGGTGGGTGGGATGAGTTGTGCGGTAGCCGAAGGTTTTGACTGTAGAGGGGAGGTGCCTTGGCATGCCTGACATGTCTTGATAATTTCTTCTGCGTCTTTGATGTGCATAGGCCAATAGAATCCTTACATGATGGCCTTCGCAGATAATGCCCTTAGACCAATGTGTGAGCCACATATGCTTGAATGGATTTCTTGTAGAAGGTTTTTACCTTTGCTCTGAGGTATGCACTTGAACAACGGTTGAACAACCCCTTTCTTATACAGTGTTCCATTTATCAGTGTTTAGCTTCTTGCTCTTGCTATCATTCTTGTTGTGCTTGCCTCATCTTCTGTATGATGTACGTTGTTTAGACAATCTATGATCAGTTGCCTCCAGTCCTCGGACTCAGTAACTAAAATTGATTTGAATGCCTTTGCTGTCACTTGGGTGGCCGGCGCTTGCAACACTTGGTAAAAGGTTCCACTTGGTATGGGCAAGTTGTTTGCTGCTACCTTTGCCAGCTCATCTGCCTCCGCATTTTTTGCTCTTGGTATATGTCGACGAAATCTAGTCGACAGTCTACCGAGGGGTATGTCCACAGTAGTAGATGAATCGATGGAGGTGCGTGTAATACGAACCAGATGGTAACAGAGACGCAAGACACAAGATTTATACAGGTTCAGGCCATCAGCATGACATAAAACCGATTGTGTATCAGATTCGATATCTCCCATCTAGGGGACCCCTGCCTCTCCTTATATACTCTAGAGGGGTAGGCTTACAAGGAAAATATCCTATTTGGTATTATACAATAAATCATATCTTCGTGTAGTCTTGCGGTGCACGCCTTGATCTTGTGGGCTGGGCCACCTTTGGGGCATGGCCCATGTCTTGTCTTGTGGTTACCGGGGGCCATACCCCCACAGTATATACTTTAGGGTGAATCCCTGGAATTTTCGCTCAAGGGCCCTTACCGTGGCCAGGTATTTGATCAATTCGGGTTCCCGTGTTATGTATTCCTTCTCAACTTGTCCTGCTATGTGACTTGGGAGTCTATTTTTGCTAGTAATGTTTTTGCTTCGAGTGCCTTCGCCTTGTTGAGGCCTAATATAAGGCCTTCGCATTCTGCTATATTATTTGTTGCCTTGATTTCTAACCTTGCTGCATATTTTATGCGAATGCCGGATGGAGCTATCAATACGGTGGAGGCTCTGGCTCCCACATGCCCCCAAGCCCCGTCTGAATAGAGGGTCCAAGCTTGTACTTGGGGTTGTGAGGTTTGGTGTGCCAAAGGAGTCCAATCTGCCATAAAATCTACCAGTGCTTGTGTTTTGATTGTTGTTCTTGATACATAGTTGAGTTTGAACTAGGATAGTTTTGTTGCCCATTTTCCTATTCTTTTGGAGGCTTCTTTGTTGCTGAGTATGTCCCCAAGTGGTTGCGAAGAGGGCACTGTGATTTCATGTTCCTAGAAGTAGTGCTTCAATTTTCTTGCAGAAATCAACACTGCATATGCTATTTTTTTCTATCTTTGTATAGTTCAGCTTTGCTCCTAACAAGGCTTCTAAGATGTAGATATGCTGTTGAATGACCTTCGACTCTTGTTCTTTCTCCTAAACAAGTACCCCACTGACTGCATGGTCGGAGGCTACCACATATAGCAGTAGTGGTGCTTCTGGATACTGTTACTAGGAGTATGCTTGCCATGTAGTTCTTGAGCTGCTGGAAGGCCTTCGACTATTTTGGCCCCCATTCAACTTTGTCTCTGCCTCTTAGAGCCTTAAAGAATGGGAGGCTATGTTCGTCTAACTTTGAGATAAATCTGTTCAATGCTGCTATCCTTCCTGTGAGCTTTTGGACTTCTTTTTTAGTTGATGGTTCCACCATCAAGATTATGGCCTTCGTCTTCTCTAGGTTAGCTCAAACGCCTTCGGGTCCTATAATGTACCCAAGCACCTTCCCTCTACTAACACCAAAAACGCACTTTTTCGGGTTTAATTTTAGGCCTGCTTCCCTGAGGTTGGCGAAGGTTTCCTTTAAGTCTGCTATGTGGTATTCTTCATTCTTGCTCATTACCACAATGCCGTCGACATAAGCTATGATGTTTTTTGTAGCTGTGGGCCGAGGACTGTCTTCATCAATCTGGCGAAGGTTGAGCCTGCGTTCTTTAGTCCTTCGAGCATTCTGGTGTAGCAATAAGTTTCGAAGGGGTAGTGAAACTTGTCTTCTCCTCATCTTCCTTGTTGAGCCAGATCTGGTGATATCCTAAAAAGCAGTCTAGGAGGGAGAAGCGCTTGCATTCTACAGCCTTATCGGCGGAGATGTCTATCCTTGGCAGTGAAAATGGGTCTTTCTTGCATGCTTTATTGAGATCTGTGAAGTATATGCACATTCTCATCTTTCCATTTTTCTTTGGTACTAGTACAACATTTGTCGGCCATTCTGAGTACTTGACTTCTCTGATGACATTTGCGTCTAACAGCCTCTGTACTTCTGCCTTCGCTGCTAAGATTCTGTCCTCCAACATTTTTCTCTGTCGCTGCTTTCTTGGCTTCATTCTGGGGTTGATGTCAAGGGAGTGTTGTATGATATCCCTGCTGACTCCTTTGAGGTCGGAGGCTGACCAGGTGAAGATGTCTTTGTTCTTGGCTAAGGTTTCTATGAGTTTTGCTTCTTCTTCTTTTGACAAGTTGCCTTCGATAATGACTTTTTTGTCTGGGACTGCATCTTTCAATGGGACTGGCCTTGTTTCTTCTTGATCTTTGAGATTTGTTTTGCCCTTCGGCATGTCCAAGGGCTCCAGTGAGTTGCTTCTGCCTGCTTCGACAGAATTGATGTTGTGCTGCGATTTGTAGATTGCTCTTTCTATATTTCTCGCCTCCTTTTGACTTCCATGCACTGTGATGGTGCTGTGCAAAGCTATTATTTTCATACATAAGTAACCCAAGTGAATGGCTATATTGAACTTGTTTGCAAACCCCCTGCCGAAGATGGCATTGTACGGGTAGTAGTGGACTACTACGTCGAAGGTCATGTATTCTGTCCTGGCATTCTCCTGGCCTCCGAAAGAAACTGGCAGGGATATTTTTTCCAATGTGTTGATCCTTTTTCCTTCGAAACCTATCAGTGGTGAATCCGAAGGTTGCAACTGGCTTCTGCTTAGTTTCATCTGATCGAAGGCATTAACAAAGATGATGTTGGTAGAGCTTCCAGAGTCCATGAGAACCCTATTGATTTCCCAACCTGCTATATTGGCATTGATCACCATCGCATCGGTATGGGGGTAGCTCTCCAACTAGAGGTATTGTTCTGAGAATGTGATGGGTGTCTTTAACTAATCTGTGCAGCGCACTGGAGCCTGCACTGCTATGTTGTTAACGAGCCTGAGGTGATTTTTCTTCTGCTTCTTTGTCTAAAATTCCATTGAGGAGCCTCTGGCTATCGACAGTATCATGCCAATGGTGGGTAGTGGTGTATGTGGATTGAGTTGGTTTTCTGGGTTGGGCTCGTTTTTGGGAGCGTTTAGCTATGGAGGTGGTGGTGGAGGTAGTGCTTCAAGTTATCTATTATGCACTTGAGCTGGCTGGCTTGTCTCTATGAATGTTATGTGTGGAGGCCTTAGGTTTATGTAGGTGAGGTTGGCTTCTACTCGCTAACTACATGGCTGCCCCTGCAGTTGGGTGTTTGGTCGCCATGTAGGTAGGAAGTTTGGGTAGTATGCGACTGCCAAAGTGGATGGGTGAATTTGATTGGAGTTAAGGCTTGGGTAGATTGGGCAATATGGTTGTTGCGAAGGTACAACTAAGGTATGGTTGACCTCTCTGGTGGGTTGTTGTAGCGGGGGTTGAGGATTTGCCCTGTTTTTTATCCTCTCCTGGGTTTCTTTCTCATCTGGGCAATCTCTGGTGATGTGCCCTTTGTTTTCTCCATGGAAGAAACAATATTGTCTTCGCTGCCTTGGTTCCTAGTTATTGTCCCAGCTCTTCTTTTTATTGTATTTTTTGCCTTCGTATTGCTTTTGCGATGCTTTGTTTTGTTCTACCTCCGGCATCTATTGCCGTTGCGAGCTACTCCCTTGCTACTCTATGTTGAAAACTTGTTGATCAGGCGCTTGCTGAGGCTGTGGCTGGCTGTTTACACCAGAATTTGGGAGAAGGATTTTAGAGGCTCGAAAGCTCCCAGAATCATGTCAGCAAGGGATCAATTGCGTGTAGATCGAAACCAACTGATTCGAATACGGCACTAGAATCAGCTTTCTTTAGATAGCGTCAGCAGATAACGACATAAGCTATGATCGGCGCTGAGACGAGACATGCTGGACTCTACAAAAAAGGAAAGATTAGAGTCCAAGTTATCTTAAATTAGGAATGTTTTGTTTTTATGCCAAAGATTGTAACAAATCGTGCTCGAGTAGGATTCATGTCTAGACTCCGGGTATAAATATCAAACCCCGGCTATTGTAAGAGGAACCAATCAATCAAATACAAGTCAATTTACTTTTCTCGGCTCTAGCCACCCCTTAGGAGTAGGAGTAGAGTAGATCTCGATGAGTTCTTCAGCAAGTACGGCTGCATCGATCCGGTCGACCTCCACTGCTTGTCTGTAAGTACTGTCATGGTTTATACCTCTGTTCGTATGGCTACATCGACCCGGTCGACCCCCACTGCGACTCTGGTATAGGCTAGTTATCGACTCTTGCCTAGTTCAAGTATGGCCTGTGTGATTCTGCCTCACACCCCACTGCTTGAATTAGATCAAGGTCAAGTTATCGGCTCTACCTTTGAATGGCAGTCTTTGGTAGATTCATTAAGTTACCGATATCGCTTATTGCTTTCATTGTTTATCTAATTACAGCAATATCACTCTGCCCGATTGAGATTGATCTGGATCGGCCTTATATCTTATTTAACCCATCGTTTGCTAATTTGAAACTGATCTAATCTATATTTTAAACGATGAGTTATGTTTTTATCGGCTGTTTTTATATCAATCTTAATCGTGCATAGTGTACGATTAAGGCATGTTCGATCTTGAGTAGATCTATTGGTTAGCGTGAACCGTTCCATGGCTCGTTATCACGGCCCGTGGGATTCTGCCTCTCACCCAACTGTTAGCACCATGGAGTGGGGATCGTTAGTTGATAGATCCGTTCCTGAGAAGGCATGACCTTAACTGTGCGCTATGCCTGAATCGGCTGTTTAGCCGATATCGAGCGCTCTCACGAACAGTTCACATTACGAGATCATTGAAGTAGAGCTAAGTTGAAAGATATGTTAGCCCCATGATCTTGTTATTGTATTACGGCCTGCATGATTCTGCCTCATGCCCCACTGATAATAGTAATGAGTTAGGGTCATCGAGTCTATTGTTGTTTCTACGGCCTGCATGATTCTGCCTCATGCCCCACTGGTCATGGCGATAGATAAGATCTAACATGTTCATTAGATTTATCTTTATTAGATGGTTAAGTGATGTTGAATTGTTTCTTTATATAAACAGGAGTTCGGTTACTTGTAATCATTGGCTAAGCATAAACCGACCATCATCGGTATCTTATTGCCATTGATTAATGTTTGTTTAAATGATATTTATTCTGAATGATAACCGATTCTTCTTACACAACCCCATAAGCTTTAACCGATTTATTCTTTTGAATATGCTAGAATCGACTATTTAGTCGATCTCCTCTCATATCGGCTCTCAGAGCCGCATATTCGGGACTGTCTGGCAACACCGGCATGTTCTGCCCTTAATTACTGATAAATTTTCTCTCCTTGTCAATTGCAGGGTCAAATTGACTGGCACGTCTTAGGAGGATTGCACATGATCGACCACCCTTGCGCTGAAGCTAGGCGGATCTACTCCATCGAGCGGACCCTTCCGGCTTGATGCGTGTGTCCTCAGCACGGAGACGAAAATTCTGTGTCGACACTGGCCTTGGCTTCTGTTGCCCCTCTACGCGTTCCTGCCATTTCCTTGGTACTGCTTGTTCTAATTTTGTTATTCTAGCCATCTTCAGAGGTCGTTGTCTGATCTACAGTACTTCTCAGACTCTCTGTATAATTCTTCTACGGTGCTTGGCTTCTCCCGAGCTAGATGAGCTACGAAGGCTCCGATGCGGAGGCCTTTTATTGCGGCCTTGATTGCTACATCTTCTGGAACATTTGGTGCCTTCGCTTTAACTGCACAAATCTCTAAAAATAATCCCTCAGTGCTTCACCTTGATTTTGTTTGCACTAAAACAAATCTATTGATGTCAAAGATTCGATGGTGAACCCTTTAAAGTTAGTGATGATCTTGTCTCAGAGGTCCTCCCATGAATATATTGAACTTGGCCTCAACATTGAATACCATGCCAATGCATCCCCTTTGGTTGCATTGATAAATGACTTGGCCAAGACAGTGTCATTTCCTCCTGCGGAGGCTACGGCTGCCTCAAAGCTCATGTTGAACTGGCATGGATCTGACCTTCCGTTGAATTTAGGTAGGGTAATGGGCTTTGTAAGATGGTGGCTAGGGCAAAGTTTGGATTCCCTCAGACAGTGGGGATCTTGAATCTATAGTTCTTTGTACTGGCGGCAAGTTGAAAGGTGTGTCGAAGGTTGGTTGGGCGGCCATACCTGTGGCGAAGGGTTAAGATGGCTTTGATTTGCTGAGTGGAGCTGGTTGGATGTGTTGGGTTGGGGCTGACTTTGTTGCATGCTTTGTATCTCCGCCTATAGGATTGACAACTGTTGCCTGATCTTCGTTGCCTGTAATGATGTCAGGGCTACCGTCTGGTTTGCAGCGAAGGTTGCCACCAACCTATCTCTTTCTCGTTGTGTGCTCTGCAGTTCAGCTTGTAGTTGTTGGAGCACTTGCTCGAGGGTGGGGTCTGAGGCTGGCTGATCTTTACCTGCCGGAGGCTGATCTTCGGTCGCGGGCTCTTCTTCAACTTGGTCTTCTAGGATGCTAGCGTAAGCGCTACGGACGCAACGCCTGGGTCGTCCCCTCATCGAGGGCTCCGCGAAAGTTGTAGCGGAGGCTGCTCTCTTTCTTGCCATCGTGAGTTTTGCTCGGCCAACACGCGGTGGGCGCCAATGTTGGAAAAGGGGATTTCCAGCAGGTGGGATAAGGAAGGACTAATGGAGGCCTTCGCCCGGCTGAGTGCCCTGGGCGAAGGCATGAAGTGTGGAGAGTGGGCCCAAGCCTGATTAGGGTTTCATAAATGTATTCAACCACCACACTTTGTACAGAGTTTGAGTCCCCTTTTTATAGGGCGTTGCTTACTAAGGCTACTCTTTACAATTCTACCCCTTATCGGTTACAGTACATCCTAGGAATATTCCTATACTAATACAAACCGCTAGGGGTACTTTGGGTGCCTTCTTCTTCAACCGCCTTTGCTTGATAAGCCACTACCGTGAGTCCGTTTGCGACCCATGGCCCGGCACTGCCGCCCTGCAGGAAGTCCCCCGGCACTGCCGCCAAATTTCTCAAAAAATTTGGCCTGATTTATCCTAGTAAGTAACCCCTCAACTGAGATGTCATTCTCATTTGAATTGCGATGAAGCTCATCACAAACCCTATCAAACAGCTCACTAAACAATGGCCGGTCATCGAATATCAGAGGCACCTTTTGCATTCCAACAAAACTGACATTCTAGTTGGTATGCACAACATGGAAGTCATTACGGGTATATTACACAAAAATAACTACCCACATTATCTAACTATCTAAATTTGCCAACTAACTAAATTACCTAACTAAATTTGGTAACTAAATTACCTAACTATCTACCTAACTAAATAACTATCTAATTATCTGACTATCTAATTAGATTTGCTAACTACATTTGGTCACTATCTAACTAAATTACCTAACTATCTATCTAACTAATTAAACTAAATAACTAAATTACCTAAACTAAATAAAAAACTTACTTGCTGTTGGTGGAGGACGGCGGGGAGGTGCGGGCCGGCGACAGGGCGGCGAAGGGGCGGAGGAGGGGTGCCACCCGAAGGCTCACCGACCCGCAAGCCCGCCGGGGAGCGGTGGGGGCCCGCCCTCGTCGCCGGTGCTCGCGGAGAACGGGCAGTGAAGGGGGCGACTAGTGCGGCCGAGGCAGCGACGAGGGCGGGGAGGCGATCGGGGGCCGGGCTATGGCGGGCGGCGGCCGTAGGAGGCGGCACGGGCGGCGGCCGAAGGCGAGGACGGGAACGGCGGCCGGACACGGGGACGACGGTGACCGGTGCGGCGGAGAGAGAGAGAGAGAGAGAGAGAGAGAGAGAGAGAGAGAGAGAAGAATAGACGGCATGGGGTATAGGGTTTAAATCTCGGTGCCACGACCTATGGCGCCGAGACATGTTACCTCGGCGCCGACCCCCAAGGTACAAAGTCGAGTTTACGTCGTCCAGAGGTGTAAACGTGAATATTTTTCAAAAAAAAGACCAAATTAAAAAAAAATCGGTAATAATTGATGGTAAAAGGTACTAGTCTCAAACAACACTAACTCTGTTAAGAATGTCAAAAAAGAAAAGTGACTCTAGCTAGCACGTCCAGAAGGCAGCACCAGTTTTCATCGCCATAGACAGAGAACGTCAAAAAGATCCTAAGGATCCGGAAAGATCATGGGTCGGAGATTACATGGTCCCCTTGTTTGAACTTAAGCAACAAAGGCTGCGTCAACAAGCCAAACATGTAGGCATCAATAGATATGCATGCACTGTGTACAAGCAAATCTGAGTTATTGATATCACCCTTGGATATCTCTGTCAGCTTCAGTTTGGCACCATATTGCTTCAAACCAATAACCCTTGCAGACAAATACTAATATGTGAATACTCCGGGCATTTTGAATGATGGTATTTGTGGGGGTACAAGTCAAATCAGAGGAAGTTTGTAGCATATAAGAGTTGCAAGAACGGAGGTCTATAAGGAGCGACTTTGGAAAAGATGCAAAAGAACATTTTCTTTCTCAACTCTTACGCTTCAAATGATTTTTCTGATTCACAAAGACAGCAAGGACGGCGGGCGAGGCGCCACGCAAGCCAACGCCAATGATGGCTACGTAGCATGATTAGCGAGTAATAGTCATGATCTTTTTCTGCTAGGGAGGACAGCCAATTATATAACACTAATCCCCTCCTAGTGTGCCAAGTTTGTGGCGCTTTATTGTAACAAGCACTATTTCTCGATCTTAAATACAAAGTTGCGCAAACATTTTGCGTATTCGAGAAAAATATTCTGAACACCATAATTGCAGTATCAGATTTTTTTTTCTAAAACATTGTATGAAATAAAAAAAAGAACACCTTCCGCTCCAAATAGAGCCAAAGTAGCATGATGCGCAACTTTACATGTAATGGTTCTATATATAAAGGGACAATTGTCTAGCGGACATCTAAAGTGATGGTCGTTTGCTAGCGGACATCCTGTTTTGAGCAGTTTGCCAGAAGATACTCTGGTTCGGGAAAATTAGGCCACAGGACACCGTAGACTGGTTGCAGCCGGTTGAGGAGAGAGAAAATTTTGTTTTGGACATCCGATGCCCCTGAGCCACAGTTGGGTCCGCCCTCTCCCTCTCACTGACGCACAAACCCCACCTGTCATCTTCTTCTTCCTCCTCTCTCCCTTTCTCTTTTTTTATCATGCCGTCGCGGGCGGCTGCGCCTCGTCCACAGCGGCGTCCGTGAGCACCAGCAGGCACAACCTCCCCTCCACGGCGGCGATCCGCTTGCGCGCCCACGGGTCGTCCATCTCGTCCACCTCCCTCGGTGGCGCGATGAGCCGCCACGCCTCGGCCCTGACGTCGAACGCGAACACGTCCTGCGCGCCCTTGAGGCGGTCGGGCCAGCGGAGCCAGTGCATGGCGCCGTGCGCGTGCACGGCGGGCACCGCGGGCCGGAAGAGCGAGTCCGGGCACAGCGGCACGTCCGGGGCGCGGCGCCACGCGAACCGCCGCGAGTCGAACACCTCGCAGCGCAGCCGGTCCTGTAGCGCCAGGACAGAGAACCGAACGACCTTGAACTCCGCCGCGGTGCTAGAGGCGGAAGGCCGGGCCACCATGGCGACCGCCGCCGTACGGAACCTTACCCGTGGGCTCGGCAGCGCCCGCCATTGCCGCGAGGCCGGCTGATACACGTAGTAGCAAGGTGGCTGTGCCGTGTCGGCCTCAACGCAGCACGCGAGGCCGCGGTGCGCGGACACAGCCTCCATGCGGACGTGCGCGGGCGGCAGGAAGTCGAGCGAGATCGCCTTCGGCGCCGCCCCCGGAGAGCCGTGCATGGAGATGAAGTCAGCGTGGTAGCGGTTGCGGGCCATGCTCTGGACGAGGTAGCCCGACACGGCGGCGGCGCGGCGGCAGTGCAGCGGCGCGAACGCCGACTCGTACGTATATGTAGGAAATCTGCTTAGGAAGGCAGAAAGGACCGGACGATATGGATCGTAGCAACAACTCATCGACGCACGTTTATACTGCAATGTTGACATCCTGTGTTTGTTCCCGTAGCAGCCAAGCATATATATAGTAGACGACCTAGCTCGTTCGTGCGCCTGCGTAGCCGGGGCTAGTCGACGGCGGTGGCTGCTGCTCAGCAATAAAAGAAGAGAAGAGGAGAAGTGGATGAACAAGAAGATGATAGGTGGGGCCCGCGCATCAGTGAGAGGGAGAGGGACTGACCCAACTGTGGCTCGGAGACACTGGATGTCCAAAACAAAATTTTCTCTCTCCTCAACCGTCTGTAGCCGGTCTGCGGTGTCCTGTGGCCTAATTTCACCAAACTAGAGTGTCTCTTGACAAACCGCTCAAAACGGGGTGTCCGCCAGCAAACGACCATCACTTTAATGTCCGCCAGACAATTATCCCATATATAAAAATACTTGATTATTTTTTTAATTTTATAGAGGTTCTCAAGGTGTGACTTTAACCATGATTTTCTATTATAATATAGTCCCTTGGCCCATAAAAGAATGCAAATCTCGCTTTTTGAGAAGTCAAACAGTTTAAACTTTGACTAAAGTTATATATAAAAGTATTAACATTCATGTTACAAAATAAATACCATTAGATTAGTTATAAAATATATTTTTATAATAACTGTATTTAGAGACATAAATGCTAATACTATTTACTATAAACTTGGTCAAAGTTGAGCTAGTTTAACCGGCACATATCTCATAGTTGCATTCTTTTGTGAATAGAGAGAGTATGTATAAAATAGAATAGATTTACGAGATTAAGATAATGTTCTAGAGAAAACATATGCATATATAGATGTAAGAGCAAATTCATTCAATACCATCCAAAGCCCCATCATTCCTATGAAATTGCAAATTATAATAACTTCCCCTCGTTGCTATGCTATCATACTTTTCCGCTGCTTGCATGCCACTGAAAATTATAGCTTTCCTTCGTTGTCATTCATTTAGACATTTTCATCCCTTGATGCCAGCGCCATCAATTTTACATTTTTTTTCAAATATTGAATGTTGTGCAAACCAAAACCAGGGACACCAATATATGCATATTATTTGTTCCTGAGTTCAATGACATGGAAGGATTGAATGGCTAGGGGGAAAAAAAACTTCCATAGGTTCTATGGGTAAAACTGTCTTTTTCACTTTCACTTAAGAATAATGTGAATGCAAATTGATAATTGTGGCACATAAGGGAAGAAAAAATAAAAAGCCGATGATAACAAAGGTAAGATATAGTTTTGAATGGTATGTAAATGATTGTATAGTTTTTTAATGTCATACAAGAAACATCTTATAGAAGTCATAACAGTCAAAGTTTTCTGATTTTGACAGGATAAAGTGAAAAAAAAAACTGTACTGTGGCCTGGGTGCATACTAAATTAAATTTCTCCACGAATCAGTTAATGACAATGGTTGCCACGGTAAAAGGACACATGAATTTCAGATGCCTAAACGCAGGCTGACACAAGGACAAACAAATCATACAAGGGCGTTTGTCATTTCCGGTTCTGAAACAGTCATCTCCACGGTTTCTTGGGCAGCTTGTCGACCTGCAGGTTCACATGCAGAGCATTGGCGTAGTATACCATGGGAAGGAAGGAGTCCGAGGGAACCGCCCCTCTATTAAATCCTGCACAGTTTTGGCCTCGTCCATATCCTTGTTCACTGGTCAAAGGCTAAACCATTTCAATTGCTCCGTGCCAGATCTCTAAACAGTCTGAATAAAATACTCTGCAAGTAGCCTCAAAGCCGTGCTGGTTCTGAATTCTGGTGTCACATGTTTTCAGGTGCAAACAAACAATTAGGCAGCACAAGACGACAGAGATCAGTGTTTATCAGGGGATAAGTTCGAGTAAACAGTGCTTATCTTCGACTCTCTGATCCTGATAGCATACAAAACCGATGCATTCTGAATTTCTGATGAGAGCGTTGATTGGTGAAGCTCGAAACTGAATCATATGCAGAAAACGAGCTAGGCAAATCAGCCAGTCAGTCTGAAAGGATACAGAGGCCTCTCCTCTCCTGGGATGTTGCTTGTTAAGGAGCGTGGAAACGAGGAAGTGTGCCTGCCTGCAGCTAAATGCCAAGACTGAAACTGTCGGAGCGTACAGTTCATGAGCAGTCATTTAATCGCGTCGCTCTCACTCGTGGGGCAGAGCATGGAACGATAGTCAATGGATTGCGAAGACTTTCTTGCATCAGCACGTTCGCGAGTTGGTTTTAGCTAGGCCTTATCAGTCAGTCAATAGTATTTTTCTTTCACAACAAATAAGCATTAAACAGGCTCATCAGCCCAGAAACCAACCAGCGAACAGGCCACGTGGCCGCCCAATTAAAGAAGAGGAATCTCGTGATCTGTCTTCCATACTTTCAGAAGTTCTTGGCAGGTTACTACTAATAGACTTGTCATCTGCTTCTTTCCAACTTCCAAGCATACATATTTCAGATTTTCACTCCACCAAACAGCAGTGAAAAGAATCTTTACTTGAGTTACCAAACATAGGACTACAGTCTGGAGTCATGTGCATCCTTGTCACCAGAACTGAAACTTGTTAGGCGGCTCTTGAAAACCCTCCGTTTGGCAGGCTTTTTCTTCATATCCTACTCATGGCACACTCATGCATGCACACATCATCCATCTTCCTAGTGGGAACACATGTGGAGAGAGGAATACGAAGATAGTAGTATATATGTAGAGTGGTTGGCCAGTAAAAAGCAGAGTACACTGCACACCGCAGTACGCCTATGTATCATCACTCATATCATAAGAAGATGATCACATCTCGCACACAAGCATATGCATATATGACAAGACGTTGTTGCACCACTTATTGTAAGCAACATCAGGTAGCTCTCTCTTCCCCCTCTCTCTCTGCTTGCTCGTTGCTGCATCTCACTCTCCTGTTATTCTGATCCTTATGCTTGCAGCATCAATTCTTCCAATTTGCAGTCTGTTGATGCGGTGCAAATACACATTCAACACGCTGGGCCTCTTTAATGCAGTGAAAAGGACCTGAAGGTGAGGCACTTTGGTGATGTCTGGTTGAATGGCTGCATGCCAACCTCTGCAAGGGAAGGAGCTGCAGCCATACGATGGCTTTGATCCTTCAGTGTTCGGAGGGCCCGTTCTTCTTCCCCGGCAGGCAAGCTCGGCTCCATCGGCCGTGCGGGTAGCGCCGCCGGAGATGTCGTCGTCGTCGGGGTCGGGGAGGAGCGCGACGGAGGCGAGGGCCCTGAAGATCCACAGCGAGGCCGAGCGGCGGCGCCGGGAGAGGATCAATGCTCATCTGGCTACGCTCAGGAGGATGATTCCTGATACCAGGCAGGTTTGTGGTGTGATCCTGCCACCTCAATGGTTCAGAATCATTTGGCAAGATTTCTGAAACACTACCTGAGCAATTTCAGAGTTTTTTTTTCATATTTTACTAGCGTTTCTTCTTCTCGTGTGATCCTTCCATCGCCCATAATCTCAGTGTTAGATACCGCCCCGTCAAACGTCTCTCCTTGGGAATAATTTATGGACAAGTTTGAGGTTTGCAAGAAAGCCATATGAATGGAACCTTTGCGCTCACATTTGTTCACATTTTGGAGTTTTCTATAGCAAGACAAAGTACAATGCTTATGACGTCTAAGCAAAGGCTTTACTTTTACATTCTCCCTGCACTGCAGATGGACAAGGCCACCTTGCTTGCCAGAGTGATAGAGCAAGTGAAGCTCCTGAAGAGGAAAGCAAGCGAGGCCACCACCCAGAGCACGCCCCTGCCCCCGGAGACCGACGAGGTCTCCATCGAGCTCCACACCGGCGACGCCAACGCCGGCGCCGACAGGGTCATCTACATAAGGGCCTCGATCAGTTGCGACGACCGGCCGGACCTCGTCGCCCGGCTCGCCCAGGCGTTCCATGGCCTGAGGCTGAGGACGGTGAGGGCCGACATGACCTCGTTAGGAGGAAGGGCGCGGCACGTGTTCATACTGTGCAAGGATGAGGGCCGGGGCGCCGCAGGTGTAGGTGCAAGTGCAAGCCTCAGGTCTCTGAAGGAGGCTGTCAGGCAGGCGTTAGCCAGGGTTGCTTCCCCAGAAACGGCATACGGGAGTAGTCCCTTTCAGAGCAAGAGGCAGAGGATTCTTGATTCACATTACTCGATTATGTCCATATAGAATGCTATATCTAGTTCCTGAACTGCTAAAGCCTGTAAGAGATGGTAGGAGATTCTTCAGATGAAGAGTGAGTGCTAATTGTGTTTTTTGTGTGCCCGAAATGGATTTCTTTTACTGTGTGTGATTTGATTTTGGACCCTGAACTGTGGCTAGTGCTGAAATAGTCTGCAAAACCACATGGGCATGGCCCGGGGACCAGGGTTTGCATGGGGTGTGCTGTAGACCTGTAGTGTGGGTGCTGTAGCATGTGGATGTAGAAATGCTGCCTCCAAAGTCAGATGATTGGCTTGACATTTCAGGGTTTGGGTGAAAGACCGTGACACCTTTTGAGTTTTGATTGGCTCCCTGTCTAGAATATACTCTACCTTTTGCTCTATCTATTGTCTGAGCATTTGGGGTTTCCAGAGCTTTCAGTTTTTTTTCTACACTAATGCAATTCCAATAGGGGGTATCCTCCCCTCCTGCTTCCTAAAAAAAAGATATGAACCACAAATTTGTTCTTCAGAAAAATGGTATAACAAGGAATAATGGAAAAAATAACAAGGTTACTCACTTTGAAGACATGGAACTAGAGGTAATCTACTTCACATAACCAATATTCATCTATGCAAATGGGCTTATCATGCATGAATTTCCTCATAATTTCTTTAAAACAAAATTGCTCATAACTCTTCGACGCCTTTTTTTTTTATAAAACTATGGGCAGCTGCCCATAGGTTGAGAAAAATTGCTTCCTATTTCATAAAAAAAATTGCTTTCTTTCAAAGACCAGAATTTGCTGTCTTAACGATGTGACTTCACTTTCCGTGAGAAAATTGTCTATATGCCGGGCCCAATCGGAAAGGGTTACTGCCTAACCTAATAGTTGTACCCCTTTTGGCCTTTACAACGAGCAATGCACTTAGTTGCTAACGCCTGTTCGCTGGTTGGTTTCTGGGCTGATAAGCCCAGCTGGTGCTGGTTTATTGTGAGAGAAAAACACTGTTGGTTGGCTGATAAAACCTGGCTGAAACCAACAAGCGAACAGGCTGAGAGAGTGCTAGATATACGAAGTACACGTGTTGGACTAACTCGAGAAACGGATTTTCCTCGTTTATTGAAACTCCTTTCTTCCATTTACCATTGCAAAAGGTTTAGATGTTGGTGAGAGAGAGCTCTTATGACCAGACTGGAGAGAATAGGCTGAAACTTGCGCACCGAAGTTGAGGACAGGCTTCGGACTGACCGAAGAGATTTTATAAAGTTTCAAGAGAGGCCAGAACGAAGAACAAAAAAATTTGATTTCAGATTTATTGGCAGCAATACAACTATACAAGATCAGTTTCTGAAATCGTCTATGTGAAGTAGCCACGAGAACTTGCAACATCAGTGAATTACAGGGATAGTTTATTCAGAAATCGACAGCATGTCCTCCCCGAGACTTCTTGATATGAACATCACCAGAAAGAGGATCGATTTACAGTGGAACTCAGGAGACCTGGTGCACTCACTGAGGATTTGGTGGACGGCTATTTGCCGCAGAAACCCTAGATCCCCACTCGAGAAGCTCTCTGCTGGTGTCATCCTTATGCACGATGACCTCAATGAAGCATAAGCAGTCCCTCTTAGGTCCCAGAGCTGCCTTCAGTGCCTCCTTCAGCTCCTCCTCAGTTCGAACCTGCGAGCGAGAATGCGAAATAATGTCAGTCGTAGCGTGGCATTCGTGACCACAGAATTGCAGTACTACAACATACAGTTACGAACCTTTGCTGTGTAGCACTTGCCCTCGCCATTGTGGAATGCTTCCACCAAACCAGTGTAGTTCCAGTTCTTGATAACGTTATAAGGACCATCGTGAATCTCCACCTCGATTGTGTACCCTCCATTGTTTATCAGAAAGATGATGGTGTTCTGCCCCCATCGGAGCATCGTTGACACTTCTTGTGCCGTCACCTGAATTACAGTCAAATTAAACTATTGCCACATATTTTCAAGGAACTGAATTGATATAGAAAATGTAAGAACTTCCATCGTTTGGTATCATACCTGAAAGCTGCCATCTCCAATGCAGGCAATGACACGTTTATCCTTAGCAGCCTGTGCATATCCTACAGTTGCACCCACTGCCCAGCCAATTGATCCATACTGCATCTGGAATTCGTACCTGGTGAAAGCAAATTACTCCTGGTTACTAACTCGATGACTGAAAGCATCTCAACATGCTGAACCAAAGTTTGATATCACTACTATATAATATGAAATATTTCTTTATTATGGTAAAGAGGCTGACAACATTCAATATCTAGTGGTGTAAAAGAATCAGAACAACATCCATCAGATTTTTATCTTACTTGGCCTAAATCAGCGGTACCACTTACCGCCCACCAACCAACAGTACAGAAGAAAATGACAGATGAATTTTGTATCACTACAAAATTTAACAGCCAAATCGTGATTCGAAGAGGAGCTTACCCACAGCCTTCTGGTAGCTTCAGCTTCTGGCAGTTAAACCACGAGTCCCCAGTCTCTGCAATGATAGCCGTGTTGCCAGACAGCATTGCCTGAATATGCTTGAAGAGTATGTTCACTCTCAATGGCTCTCCAGGTTCAGATGAGAGTGGCTCGCCCGGAGGTACATAAATGCGACGAAAGTTCTCATACGCAGCAGTGTTCTTCTTCAGACGGGTTGCAAGGGCATGCAGGAAATCCTTCATCAGAACACACCCAAACGCAGGGCCATGCCCGATCACCACCCTCTCTGGTTGGACAATGATGGCCTTCTCCTTCTTGATGAGCAGTGAGTATCCAACCGAGCTGTAGTCGTTGAATATGGGACCAGCAAATAGATAGGCATCAGCAGACTCTACAATTTCGGCACAGAATGGAGTGCTCACAGCGCCCCAGTACGTGCCAATGAACCTAGAGTGGTGTTCTGGCACTAGCCCCTTTGCGGAAGGCATAACCGCGACGGGATAGCCGCAGGCATCTGCCAGCTCTACAAAGGCTTTGCATGCTTTGGACACCCTCATCTTTGGTCCACCTACAAGCACTGGCTTGACAGCTTTGTTCAAGAAAGCCACAGCGGCTTCCACTGCTACCTGCAGGTTCATCTGGTTCGATAGCCTGCAAAATGAACAGGTTTATCAGCATGAGCAATGCCAAACTGTTCATCACTTTACCTTGGGGAAATATACCTTGGGGAGAGGAAGAAAGGGACAGGATGACGGCTGAAGGTGGGATGTGGGATCGAAGGGAGGTTGCAGCTGATGCTAATGTAAACAGGCTTGCTCTCCTTTATTGCCGTGGAGATGGCAGTATCGATCTGTTCATGCGCATCTTCCAAGTTGTTCACCACAGCCTGCGATATATGAACAAAGAACATAATACCTTAGCAAAAGGTTCAGAATGAATATTATCTTCCTCTTTCTCTCTTACCACAAGAGCATGTCTTATTAGGCTTTCAGGAAACATGGAATATTTACCAAAGGTAGAAAGGGTTTTGGATTTTTGGTTACTATAAATGGATGTCATCTGTTGTGGCACTCCAGTGTAAGCATTTGAACTGTCAATTTCACAAGTCTCTTATGCATGATGCATCAATCAAGAGCTAGAAGTCCAGAATTGATGTTTCATCAGTAAATACCATGCACGGTAAAAGTTGTGCTTGCAGTAATTATACATGGCTGCAAATGGTATTATCTGAAAACAGATATGTCGTGGTCAACAAACCAGGGGGTTTTAAAGAAAAGATATGCATCATATGGTTACCGCACTTTCTTACAGATTGACTATAACATTCTGCTCCTACCTGAAGGGTGACCAGTTTCGTACAGTTACCGCAGCATAAAAAAGATACAGGAAACCTATACTGAATCATAGTAGTAATTTCCAACAGAATCATGGTAATTTCGGCAGTTAAGAAAAGCAACATTTGGGAGTTGTTTTTAGTCGCTTGGTTGTCTCTTTCGGTGTCTAGTTGTGTGCGCTTCAGCAGTTTTCTTTTTCGTTTGGGGGTTGCTAGGGGTTTACTATCTAGTTTCGGTTCTTCTTTCGACCTCGGCCGAAGCGCTCTCTTTTCTTCTTCTTCTTTTTCTCTTCTAAGTAGCGCTTATATCCGTTTTTTTCTCTCTCTCGTCTAATAAAAATCACGGCAAATTTCTGGCTCTGCTTTCAGAAAAGGAAAAGGCAACATTTCATTTTTCAACTAGGTGGCATTTGGATAAAGGGAGATGGAGGGTGGGTATGGGAAATGTTATTACGAAGGATAAAGGGATACGGAGGGTGTGTACGGGACATGTGTGGATATAAACAGTCCTATCCCAATTCCCAATATCATACCCCTCTTTCTTATCCTATTAGAGCAAGTATAACAAGAAGAGGTGGAGAGAGAAGGAAACCAGGTTAGCTTATGCATAAAAATTAAGATAATTTATGAGATAGATAAGTACGATATAAATAGGCTAACTATTATAAGAGTGAGCTGATAAGTTGGCCGTAAGTTTTCTTAGAGTTACCACAGCATCAAAAAGATGCAGGAAACCATACTGAATCATAGTAGTAATTTCCAACAGAATCATAGTAATTTCGACAGTTGAGAAAAGCAACATTTGGGTGTTGTTTTTAGTCGCTTGGTTGTCTCTTTCGGTGTCTAGTTGTGTGCGCTTCAGCCGTTTTCTTTTTCGTTTGGGAGTTGTCGATGGTTTGTCTAGTTTCGGCTCTTCTTTCGACCTCGGCTGAAGCGCTCTCTTTTCTTCTTTTTTCTCTTCTGGCTAGCGCTTGTATCCGTTTTTTTCTATTTTTCTCTAGTTCTAATAAAAATCATGAAAAATTTGTTGCCATCGTTTCTTTTAGTTCACGCACCGAATCGGCGCTCTTTCTGTACTGTAGCGCTTGTATCCGTTTTTTTTTATTTGGTAATAATTTCTCTAGTTCTTAATAAAAACAACAAACTGAAATTAGTTTTAATTTGTTTTAAGCCATCGTTTCAAAAAGGAAAAATCTTCTTTTTCGTTTCATTTTTGGGACCATGGCCCTAGTATAATAACCACACGTGAGACATAGGTTGTAGGGTCCAACAGTGGACACGTAATGCAGTAGTAGTAGTACTCGTCAGCAGACGTCTAGAGCTGGGCCCCTCCACTATTACTCGCCACTCAAAAAAGAAGAAGGAGAAGAAGAGAAGAGGAATTACTGCTAGTACCTGATAGCACGTGACGGTCTGGAAGCACCTGAGCTCCTGCGTGAAATCAGGCAAGCCGATGGTATGATGCAGGATCCTGTTACTCCCGTAGTCGTTGCTGTTGGGTCCCCCGACGATGCACACGACGGGGAGGTTCTCGCTGAAGGCGCCCGCGACGCCGTTGATGGCGCTGAGCCCGCCGACGGTGAAGGTGACGGCGCAGGCGCCGACCCCGCCGCCGCGCGCGCGGGCGTACCCGTCGGCCGCGTACGCCGCGTTGAGCTCGTTGCAGCAGCCGACGAGGCGGACCCCCGTGGACTCGGCCTCGGCCTCCAGCTCGTCCAGGAGCGTGAGGTTGAAGTCCCCCGGCACCGTGAACACGTCCCGCGCGCCCACCTCCGCCAGCCGCCGCGCCAGGTGCCGCCCCAGCGTCGCGTCGCGTGGCGCGGACCCGGACGCCGCCGGCGCCGCGGCGTCGGAAGAGGCCGGGACGGAGCCGATCGCCGTGTCCATGGCGGAGAGGGGCCGGCGGCGAGGGAGTGGAAGGTGCGGGCGATCGGGAGACGAAATGTTGGTTGCCTACTTGCCTTCCGTTGGCGTGGCGAGCGGCAAGTCAAAAACGTCGCTCTTTATACTGCCCCCGTATTACTGTTGGGTTCGAGGATAATCGAGAGACAGGTTGCAAGTGCAAAGTGTCAATGTGTTGTGGGGTTACGGCGGCCGGTGTTGGCGCCCGTTGTTTCTGGAATGGGTCAGTCGTCGGGGAATATTTCTAGAACTACAACGGCTGGGCTGGCGGAGACAATCCGTGGAAATGCTTCAACACTTTTGATTTGACAGCGTTGGATTTGGACCCAAAATCGTGCACGTCCGAGAAGGGAGAACCGGCTTCTTTTTCTCCAGCATTTCTCTGCTTCTCACGACAGCATATGTGCACTAGGCTAGTAGCACACTTGTGCGCGCAACCGCGTCAGTTTTTCCGGTCCCTTCGCTCCTGTCTACCACTCTAGCTAGTTGTTGTTGACAGGGTTACTCTAGTTACGGTAGTCGTCGTTGTTTTCTTTTATGACCTCTTTGGTATCGTTATTCACTTATTTGTCTAATATGGGTCTTCTTTTTATCTCTATACATCTATCAAATATTAAAGTGCGAATAGTTTCTTCCCACTCATTTTTTTTTACTTTCTAAATTTGCCTTCTTTTGTCTTATTTTTATCTCTATATATCTATCTAATATTAAAGTGCAAATAGTTTCTTCCCACACATTTTTTTACCTTCCAAATTGTCCTCGCACCTAGCACCTTTCGTATCTTGTGTATGATCCGGATCATGACTTTTGTATTTATACGACTTATGCTTATACGAGTTAGAATAATTGATGTCCAGCGATGATATGAACTACTATTTTAACCCATATTGTTCCTTGTAATTGCTAGTTAATATAATCAGCACCTCTTATGTTTGAATCGTTTAAAATACCTCTAACTAAATGAGATGGCGACCATACGCATGCTCACGGTCAAGAGCATTATTAGTAAAAGGTACTAGTACGAATTAGGCGTCCACAATGGTGCGAGCAACATAGCTAGCTTACGTGAAGGTAAGAGACAAAAACAAAAACTATTTTATACATTTTTATTTTTCTATGTACTATTAGACCCACGTGTTCATCTCTCAGCTTCTTGAACCACGTGAAATAGATCAGCTATTTGTTTGTCGCTAGTGATTACTCTCTCTCTCTCTCCTACTTTTTCCATGACCATGTTTGTCGGTGTTTCGGATCACCAACTAGTAAATTTATATCTGCGCGTCTGGCCCGGATGGTGTGCTCGGAGGACACAAGGATTTATACTGGTTCGGACGGAATGTTCCTACGTCCAGTCTGCTGCTGCTCGTATTACCGGCGCTAGTTTGTAGTAGGGGTTACAAACGAGCGAGAGAGGGAGAAGGTCCCAAGTCTCTGGTAAAAAGATCGAATGGAGTTGAGTCTTCTTGAGCTCGTTCAGCCGTGTCTCCCCCCTCTCATGGGGCGTCATGCTTCCCCTTTTATAGGTGAAGAGGAAGGCGCATATTACAGAGAAAGAAAGAGAGGAAAGGGGAAAGCGAGGGAGAAGAAGGCCTCTAGGGCCACCGCGTCCTTCTTCTCCTTCATGCGAGTTCCACCGACGCTGTAGATGGTGATGGGGACGGCTCCACGTCGGGCTCCTGTTCACCACTGGTGTCATGCCTCGACGTCATTAGCTGGTCGTGGCGTCCCATTCCGTCCCGACGGACAGCTTGGTGAACCGACATGTCTGCCAGCGGTCGTACGGGGATTAGGCAGCACAGCGACCACGCACCCGTCACTGTTGGCAATGTGAACCCCCGGGCGTTGCCTGACTTGGCCACGGGTCACGTCGAGACGTGCCCGCTTCCCTCCCGGTGTCAGAAGTTTGACCATGGGGTCTCGTACCCTTAGACCCGTAGTGGTTGAAGGAGGTATGGATCCCCGTCTGGTGAGACGGAGCCCGCGTCCTCGGGGTCGGGTGAGACGGCTCCTGTACCCTCGGGGTCAGGCGACACGGGGCCCGTGCCCGAGGGGTCGGGCGAGACGGAAACCGTCCCTTCAGGGTCGATCGAGACTGAAATACATCCTCGATTATCGAGGCGAGTTTATCGTCCGCGGTCCTCAGATCCCTTCTTCAGATATCCCTAATACTGATACCCGATAATGTCAGAATAGCTAGCCAAATAACTAGCTGTTGGGACGCCCTTAGATCATGTGTTAGTGCACAACTTAACTACAGATGGCAAACAACCGAACACAGTAATCGCGGGTATAGCTAGTAGCATTAGGCGCTAGCAGCCGTCTCGATGGCGACATTTTCCATTTTTAAGGCGCGGCTCATCTGCAGGTCCACGTTTGCTGGCATGGTTCTCGCGTGTACAAGGCCATCACCCTAGAACTCTAGTAGAAGCTTACACATCACCGTATAGTACGTGTCGTCACTAGCCGGCCTAACTAGTATCTGTGTCTCTGTATGATCCTTCTCCCATCGTACTCAAGCGAGACAGACAAATCTCATGTACGTGTGAGTCGTAACGGCCCTCGTGGCCTCGCCGAGCATCCTTCTGGTTCTGGGGAAAAAAAAATTGCAAGCGTTGTGGGGCACCTTATCATGCGAGTATGTACCATCCTGAGTTGCCTGCGAGTTTTTTTAACCATCTATTATAGACTTTTTAACGCACTAGATGCATGCCCATACGTTGCATGAAGTCACGAATTTTTGTGTGTTCAAACTCAAGGTGAAGCCCGTACATGCTCCAGCTCATCAACGCCGCACTGAACATCGAGCACTTCTCTTCTCCATCGTCGCCAACCACATGCCCACCGTCGTCTACATCGACACCCTCTACGTCAAGCCCTTTACCGTGGACACCCTCGTCATCGCGCTGGGCAGACCAGTAACGTTCAGCTCATCACCAAGCCAACGTACCTGTCACGAGCTACTACATGGAGGCGTGGCCGTACACCACACGTAGGGCACGTTCCACGACACCACCGTCGCTGGCGTCCTTGAGTACGAGGACCCTAGCCCGGCCCTCCGGCTCTTCATCTCGAGCCCAGAACAACCTCCCAGTCTTCGCGCCGATCTTCCGCAGATCAACGAGACCAGACAACCAGCTTCGTGGCCAACTACACCGGGAAGCTCCGTAGCCTTACGAGCGCATTACCCGGCCACCGCGCTGCGGAACATCGACCGTCACTTCTTCACCGTGGCCCGTGGGGCTCGTCACGCACGTGCTATCAGACTCGGTTTTGGGATAGACTCATGCGCTCTCGTATCAGAGTCGGTTTTGGGCCAGAGTCGGTTTTGGGGCGTGCGTACTCGACGGAGTTCCGGGGCGCGCGCACGATTGGAAGAAAGGCCTACGTCCCAAAATAAGTGTGATTCTCGCTTTCTTAGAAGTTAAATATTTTTAATTTTAACTAAATATATACAGAAAAATATTAATATTTATAGTACATGGTTAATTAGTATCGTTAAATAGATCATTGAATCTATTTTTATAATAAGTTTATTTGGAGATATAAATGTTGACTTAATCAAATTTAAGAAAGTTTATTGGCACGAATACCATATCGACACTTATTTTAGGATGGATGTAAATACAATAATTCTTTAGACCAACTGAATTTCACATAAATAAAACAATTCAAAATCAAACCAACAACAAATTATTTGATGCATTCATGGATTCATAAATCATAGTGATCAAGCATGGACCTGATCCGTGATTCCGTATTTGTCATTTTTGCTTGCAGTGCTTTTTGTACGATGGTATCACTAGCTCATAGATTATATAAAATAAAATACAGAAAATATGCGAAAACAAATGGATGAAAGACATCTCATCATAGGTTAAACAAACTTAAAATAACTAAAAACACATGAAAGACCACATTGTCCTTATTTCTTCCCCGCATAGTCACATCTATCTTCTCTCCCGTTACTTTTTGAGGCCTCATCTCCTTTGGTCGATCTCTCGCCCATGATCCGTTTCTGCACGACTACACATGCTCTCGGTCCTTAATCTCTAGTCTCTAGATATGATTCCTGCACCAAAAGCGGGTTAACAGATAGGGCTACGTCGCCCGCAAAACCGCAAGCCATCGGATCCGGCTAGCACATAATATGGGCCGTCCGATCGGGTTCGTAGCGGGTCGGAGGGTGGCGAATTCTCGCGAACCCGCTCGCGGCGACTCCCACACCTCCCTCCTCCCGTCGGCGCGGGCGAGGGCCCCAGCGGCCCCGCGCGACCCCAGCGCAGGCGGGGTGCGGGAGCGGCGGACCTGGCCACTCGGGTCCCGCCCATCCCGGCGCGGGCGGAGGCACCAGGGGGCCCTGCGACCCCGCCGCGGCTGGAGGTGCGGGCATCGGCTCAACCTCCACCACGCTTTCCCCAACTACGCTGCAGCATTCGGCTACGTACCTTGCCGTCGGCCTAATCCCGACTCGCTCGCCAACCGTCAACCTCCAGCCAGCGTGAAGCCCGTGAATTCATTTCAAGTCACATGCTTGTGCGTTCTCCTTCGATATGTGCTTTTTCATCTTCCTCTACCAGAACATGCAGGCAAGGCACTCGATTAAATGCCCCTCCTAGATACGACATCAGATTTGAAGTACAAACTGTCGTATTCCATCATCCAGTTATTTAAATGTTCTATAAATTTCATTGTTGCATGTTTTGAGTATATTGATCTACAATAACATTGATTTCAAATAAAATTGTGTATGCATCAGTCATATCAGAGCCATGGGAAGATAAAAACAACTGTCTACAAATAGAAATTCCAATGGATTTTTTATGGAGAAATATTAAAACCTCCCCTCAGTACTGTTCTACTATGTTTACTATGTTTCTTCCGACATTGCGGCGGCGGCCGCCTCTTTTGTTTTCTCATGCTGCCCGGCGGATCCCAAAATCAACGAGAGAATTCCTTATTTGACACTGGAAAAATAAGTCGTTTCTTTCTTAGCTTTGAAATTTTCTTCGTTCCTTATTTGACACTCACTTGAACTTTCATCCCTAATATGACACCGCAGTCAAATCCATCAGCTAACGGTGTTAAGTGGCTGTTAAAAAGACCTTTTTGCCCCTGGGTGCTGGCCTATGCATGCAGCGGGCGTTGGGTGCATGCATGCAGCGCATGCAGAGGCGCGGACGCATACATGCAGCGTATCTGAGCCGCTGGCTGCTCTCTTTTTTTTTGTCAACATGTTTTTGACCCAGGGGCAAAAAGGTCTTTTTAACAACCACTTAACACCGTTAGCTGACGGATTTGACTGCGGTGCATTTTAGAGATGAAAGTTCAAGTAAATATCAAATAAGAAATGAAAAAAATTAGAAAAAAAAACGGCTCATTTTTCCGGTGTCCAAATAAGCAATTCTCTCCCAAAGCAATCCCGACATCCTCGCCTGCCAAACCAGACGCCGCCTCCCGGCCCGCCGACTCAGTCCCCACGCTCTCCTCCAATCCAATCCCTTACCCGTCCACGGTTTTACTCGAATCGCGGAGAAGTCCCGAGGTTAGGGTTTCCTGATTCTACTTGGATTAGGATCTGATGTCGGCACGGGGTCCTGCGCGCGGAGCTAGCGGCTTGCGTGAATCCGGATCCGGAGAAGCCTTGGCTGCTGGTGGTGAGGCTGATGGAGAGAGGCGACAGAGCCTTCGACTTTCTGTAATCGAATCAAACCGCGTTCCTCCTCTGACCATCGGGGGAGATGCCATGGTGGGGGAGAAAACAGGAGATGCCATGGTGGGTGAGAAAACAGGCGCATGGACGGGTAAGAAGAAGGCAAAGGTGGAGAAAACAGGAGATGCCATGGTGGGTGAGAAAACAGGCACATGGACGGGTAAGAAGAAGGCAAAGGTCCATAGCGCACCTGCTTCTGAGGGTGTCGACATGACTGCTCCTGTGATCAACACTGAACCCGGACCAGAACAAGGAGCGGGGCAAGTTGAAGGCTTTGATTGGAAGCAGGTCGAAGGCTTTGATTGGACCGAGGCTGATGTCAAGGAGGAAACCGATTCCTTTGGTCGTTACTTCGGCCTTCCTGACGTAGATGATGAGTTTTGGAATATCTTTGATGACCAACAGACTGAAGAACTCCATAAACGCCTCGCCATATGTCACATCAGAGCTCACAAGGGTTCTGGGCTGAACTATGAACAGTTGTTGTCCATGCTCGAAAAAGATGGGCCTTTCCGACCTTACGAGCGTAATCCCAAGTGGTACTTCAACAGCAAACGCTGCAAGATTGCTGGATTCCAGGACTACCAGCGTCTAGTTCTCCATGATTATGGTTACCAAGACTGGTTTTATTATAACAAAGCCTGTAGTACACTTGAGAGTGATCAACAATTTCTCTGCTTGTGGGAAAAGCTATTAGATAAAACCAAGTGGCTTCAACATTACCACAAACTCACACTGCAAGAGCGGAAGATAATGGACCATGTCACCTACTATCACGCAGCGAAGATTAGAGCAGATTGCCCCCAAATTTATTCGAGGTTACTTGGTCCTTTCTTAATGGAATTTTTGTATAGCGTTACGACTGATCATTTTTATGCTCGTCTCTATTTTGAGATCTGGAAACGGGTTGCTAAGCAGAAGATGAATTTCAAAGATGCTTTGGATGAAGTGAAGGACGAAGCCATGTGGCCCTTCCAGTGGGCTGAAGTGAAAGCTGAGCTAGAAAGTGATAATTATAAAACATGTGTGGCTGGCATAGATAAAAATCTTGAAGAAGGTGAAGCTTATTGGTTGATCGTGGATGCTGTCAGAAAAATTGTTCCAAGGCTCAAGACCTATTATGAATATGCCAAAAAGAAGTTGGATATTGCAGACAAAATGGGTTTGATCCGCTCCAGCCCCCACACAAGCTCTACCTGACAGAACAGTTTAGAGGCCACTGCAAAAATCAGGGAGGTCAGGAGATGATAGCAAGGAAGGGTGGGCCTTTGATGTTGATGTGTGCTAAACCCTAAAACGGATCCAGTGTTTATTTGGTAGACAGTGTTTAAGTTAAGTAGCTTCCTTGGATATACTGGAAATGCATGTTCTATCAAACTGCTAATAATAAAAGAACCTATAGTTTGTTCAGCTAAAAAAAAACTATGTTTCTTCCGGTCACCATTCTAGAGGATTTGAGACACGATTTATGTTCATCTTATATAGATAATACACCTCTTTTAGTTCCTACAGATTTATGTGAGACAACTCATGGGACACATTTTATTAAATTAACTTAAGTACCAACTTCGGTCCTTGCCAGTATTTTTTTTCCAATTCATGCCTGGGTTGCTACAGAACTTCATATCAAGACCTATATGTACTAGGGTGAAAATAGGATGGATATTTCCCGATATCCGAAAATACTAATGGAATAATTCATGTTTCCTGCTGCCTATATTATAGCTTGGGCTAGGTTTTGGTGCTCTTCTTGATATCCATCTAAAATGTGTCACATTACAATTGGTAATATTTGTGCCTTAAAGCATCTGCAGATAAGTAGGAATTGTTGCTCATAATTACTCAAAGACAAATATATGTACCGTAAGCTTAAATTCCTTGTTATTTCAGGTCAAACAGTTTTTTACATTTATAGGATCTAGACAAGAAAGCAATCTTCACTAACTGATGTTGAAACTCCAAGAGTTGTTTGCTTCTAGCTCAGCCATCCATTTTGTAATTCTCTTGGTTGTCCAACTTCTCTTGCAACAGAATTGCTCCCCATTCCTCCATGTTGTGTCACCTCACCATCCGTAGCCTCTCTGAACTTGCTAACAGCTTCTCCAGCTCGCCCACTGCATGATCAAAGGATTCGATGTCCCTGACATGACAAAGAATTCTACAAACTAAGGAATAGCCATGTATGTGTTGCTTAGATATATTCTTTGTTTTTCTACTTATATGTATTAATTTTAATATCCTCCACTGCTATTTGTTCCAAAGTTTTCGTCAAATTATCATCAGCTAGGGCTATTCTGTTCTGATTTACCCCCCCTGTGCAAAAAGGAGGGCGCCAAATATGTTTTGATTTGGGAAGTATGTCAATTATTGTTCTTTAAATGAAACCAATGTGAGAGCAGGAGGATATTGCACATTTGGAATGCATTATGTGCCTATTTGAGCCATGTGTGATATACTTATTCGTTTTTTCCATGTACTTAGACATTGATTTAATGCCTCTAAGAAAATTTATTGATTTTATAATGTAGGTTCCTCAGGAGATCCAATCGGAGGCCAAGTATCAAAATTATTGAATGCTCACCTACAAAAAATTTCAAAGTACACCATTGTAATTTCACAAAGGATCAGTAATTTAGGGTCACCCCGCTACAAACAAAGCAAAACTAGCAGCACAGAGACACCCATCACTAAGTGATTTACCCTTTTCTTTTAATTTCCTAATTGCACTTCACACTGGTGGTGCCTTGAAAAAAATTCTGATCTCTTTGCTGCTGCTACTGCCTTCTTGGTTATCGTCTCTCTGTCTTGCTACCTACTTGTCTCTGTTGATGCGTCTGTATGTGATTCTAGGAACAAACCTGCACAAGTGGCCTCCGTTCAATACAGCATAAAAAAAGTATTGGGTGTATCAGCCCTATTTCTTTTTCTTTTACGGTTGTCCTTGCTGGTGAGCAAGCAAGTGCACTTGCAATCTCAGAAAGGGCGGTACAATACCTTTACATAAGAAAACTCCGTTTATTCTTTTCTTCTCAGTTACAGACACACCTTGAATCAATGCTTCAGTTTTTCCTTAGTCCAAAATTATCTGTGCCTTTTACATAAATTAATACGCTTCACTGTCTATCTAGCAAATGAAGTAGTTACATTCTCAATTTTTAGTGCCACATAGTTAGAGTTGTCAGGATTATATTTTCTTCTACAAATAGAACCATCTTATACGCATTATTTACATCAATATGTATACAATCATTTCTACCCAAGATGTAGTGCAGGCAAATGGGCTGATCCCACATTGATGGTCTCGGTATACTAACAATTTGAGCATGTGGATGGTGTGTACATAGCGCCGGCACGGTGAGTGGATGTGCATGACTATGAGCCAGGCATCGATGCTGCTCCTCCCTCCCCAGGCCGCTGACTCCCCAACTAATCATGCTAATGTGTGCTGCATCAGTATCCCAAATACTTGAGCCGACAGGTACAAACAGTGTGCTTCAAGTCTTCAACCCTCCATCTCCATAGGTAATCTGTCCATCCTTCGATTTGTTGCAAGCAAATTGCAGAGATCCTTTATCCTTTGAATTTCAGTATCCAGCACTGTCGCACATGTCAGGCTCAGCTCTGTGGTGCTATGGCTGGCCACAGACACAATGCTGCATGACATTATCACTGACTAACCAGTAAATTGAAATTGCTGCCTTAGTTCAAAAACAAAACAGGCAATGAAGATTGCAAATACACCATGCTGCCAAGTTAAGCATACTTAGGATACAACAAACCACAATAAAAATTAGATAATATTGAACAGAAGCATGCTTGGCATACATATAAACTAGATATATACCGGCAATGCCAATGCCACTGTCTTGTGTAAATTTAGCTAGAGGCTGCAGCCAGTTTTCCATAGGACTCAACTAGATCAAATACTATTTCAGTTATTTGTTCCTTTTAATTTTGTCAGACTATTCATATATCATCTTTGATATCCCTTAATCATGCTCATCATATATATTTTATTTAAAGAACTATCTGAAATAATCATATCAACTAATAGAATAGAATTGCAACAAAACTATCGGTTTGCCATAGGTGTGAAATGGCAATTACCAAGGCAACTACTAACCAAACAGTTTTGAATCGAAGAGTGGCAGCAACCATATGGCAATATCTTTCATTTGCATGATGTATACATGGTAAAAGCAAATTGCTGAACTGCTGATGTCACCACGCATTTCAGTTTTCAGTATCTTGGGCCTCATGTAATTGATGCAGCAATTCTTTGTCAGTTCATTATCAGGTGCTACTTGTTGATCTGCACATTGAATATAATTCGTTATACATATTGTATGAATGTTACCTGATCTGCTTGATACTAGATGATTTACTTAATATTAACCCTACAAGGATGCCATTATAGCATATACTATACGTGCTGGCAGAAGATCATTTCAGATGTTTACACAGTTGTTTGGTCTGAATCCGTGAAATTGTATTCTTCAGATCCAACAACTTTCCATGTTCAAAGCGAAAATCTGGAGTGAAAGTAGAAAGGTGTCCCAAGAAGAGCAAGCCTCAAGAGAACAAATCAGCTCTTCAAGAACGAAGGCACGATGTACTTAGCCATGAAATTGTCCTTGGTTTGAAGAGAGGACTCAGGATGACCGACAAATTCTCTAATTACTATGTAGTGATTCGTAATTATCCGGACAAATCAAGTAGGATGCGGCTCAGGTGTGTGACAACTGACAAATTTGTCACTCTTGCTTGTTCCTGCAATGGGTGATCTATGATGGACTATGGAGCAGACGCAACAACCAGTTAAATTCTCCTACAGCTTTCATGTCAAAGAGTTCGGTCATCGGTTCGGTGATGACGGTGACCCGTGCTGAGACAAACTTGCATGCCCTTATCCAGCAGTCTGTAATCTTAAACAAAAGAACATGACTTTGCTTGGAGGCAGTTCAGGTGCAGCTGTTGTATTCAGCTTCTAAGACAAAATTTCCCTTCCTTTGAATGTTCAGACCTAAATCTCCTATGATATGGTACTACAATAAAATTTCTTATTGTACTGATGATTTAAGTTATACAAATCACTGTCACACCTAGAAATCCTGGACTAGTCCTCAACGGAGGGTGCGGCAAAGCCGCGCCAGTCTTCTAGTTACTATCTATTTCTCCATCCACGGGCGGACTAGGGCCCAATGACCCTGGGCTGCTGTCCGGGCTCATCGTCATCAATTCTCCTATGTAAAATCATTGTTTAGACCCCACTCAAAAAATCATTGTTTAGACTATTGTCCTGTTTGTTTGGGCTTGTTTGGCTTATAAGCTATGGCTAAAAATACTATTGGTTGGTTTGGTGTGAGAGAAAAATAATGTTCGTTGGCTAATAAGCCATAGCTTATAAGTTAAATACGATCTAGCGAACAGACTGTATATACTTAAAAGGTTAGGCGTAATCTCATACTTAGCCATTAGATCTGTCTGAGGCTTATATAAAAGTTCTGGGGGTGTTACTGTCTCCATCTCTTGTGCATCTCCCGAGCAACGCGGCTCATGCTTGGTCCACGACGTAGCGTGATGTTTATGGCTCGTCCGATCACGTCGAGTGGCACTTGGCCCGGCACAACAAAGAGCAGGGATTGTATTCGCGGTTGCACTAGGGGCCAGGCCTTCCTCACTTGATCCAAACGAATCGACGTTTGGAGTCGAAGGTTACAAAGGACGACGAAGATGCTGGCAGGATCGTCCTTTCACGAGACAACGAGTTTACTGTCTTATGTATCCATCGAGGGTCTTTTATACAAAAACAATTGTATAGAGACAGCTCCTAAGCAAGCATTTTACGTGCTCTGATTACAGTAGCTGCAAGCTACGTCTTTTTTTTAACATAGCTCGACGCGGTCTATGTTTCTCACCAATCCTACGGAAAACAACCTTGGCCGAATGGCCCACTGATAGATTTCTTGACTACGGAGGCGTAGATCTAGTGGGTAAATTGCTTAATTTAGATGACCTCACCATGGCGCGGCACGACATGCCTCTAGTGCCGCCGACGAGGTAGCAGGAAGCCGCGACGTGGAGGCGCGGTCCAGTGGCGGCGATGAAGGCGATAGCGCTTCCCGTCGCTTACAGCGCGCCCTTCTAAATCGGACTAGGGCTAGGACATGGTGGGGCGCTGGCGGCTGCGGTGAACCTCGTGACTCGAGCTCTAGCCCCACCTCCTATTTATTGCGCTGTGCGACGGGGCTCATCAGCCAGAAGAACGGCTTGACGTCCCCGATCAGGGTGCGGATCAATGGCTCAATTGGTCGTTGGGCTAAATTGGTGGAGATCAACCTAACATTCTCCTCCTTGATCTCACCTTATGACTTGAACTTAACTTTCTTTTTCTTTTTTTTCATTCCATCACAGATCAGTGCATAGAGCGTGCCTCATCGTCACGGTCAGTTGCCATTAGATTTAACAGCTACAATGCACCTCTCTGCTTTGAAACAGATACTCAACTAGGCCCTTAGTATCCAGAAATCATAGACTTTCCCGTAAATCCATGTCGACTGTGTATTCTCTGAACGCACTGGGTGGTTAGCCTTTGATAAGCGGATCCGCAAGTACTTGCTTAGTACTTATATGCTCAATGCTTTCAAAATGATTCTAGATTTTCTCCTTTACAACATATAACTTAGTATCAATGTGTTTGGCAGCACACTTGACATGTTGTCTTAGGAGTTAACTTACTTAAAATGGTTATTGCTGTTG
Organism: Miscanthus lutarioriparius; assembly: GCA_904845875.1. Classification (NCBI taxonomy): domain Eukaryota; kingdom Viridiplantae; phylum Streptophyta; class Magnoliopsida; order Poales; family Poaceae; genus Miscanthus; species Miscanthus lutarioriparius. Next base: position 105,689,890 of record CAJGYO010000005.1, read on the forward strand.
TCTATCATTGTTAAATTCGGGTATAAATTTTCTTAACCTCTTTTGCTTGTTCCTTAAGCCTCATGTCAAGCTATGCTATGGTATGCATCACTGATAACACCACAACTGTTTCTTTGGAGCTTTTCCACATTAATACTCTAACTGCGAGTGTTAGCAACTGCTATGGATTTCACTACACATCTAGCTAAGACTTAACATTTGTACCCTCAACTATTTGAGAGTACTTGTTCTTTCTTACTCAGAATGAGGCATATGATACTTTGTAAAATTGCAAGACATTCTCAACTCTATTCCAGTGATCTATATCTGGACTGGACTTCTACCAAAATATCCCGAATACGTAAACTACGTCAGGGTAAGTTCTTACTTATACTTGTACAATCATCAAGCTTCCAATAGCTGAAGCATATGGAACCATGTTTATTTGATTGATCTCATATCGTTTCTGGAACACTTAAAGTTCCTAAATCTATTACCCTTGACTATAGAAGCAGACGTAGGTTTACTCGCATGCATACTTTATTTCTTTAGAATCTTTTCTAAGTATGTCTTTGCGATAGTCCTAATACCCCATTTTCTTCTATCTTGGTGAATTTCGATTCCTAGAACTAATGACGCTTCACCAAGATCATTCACATTGAAAACTTGAGGACAAAACTTCTTCTCCAATAACAAATTAACATCACTACTAGTGAGTAGAATGTCATCTATTCACAGGATGTGGAAAATAAATTTTCTATTTTTGAACTTCGCATAAACGCTATTGTCCTTCTCATTTTCTTTAAAACCTAAACTTTCTTATCGTTTCATCAACTTCAAATACTACTGTCTAGAGACATACTTTTAATTCATAAATAGATTTCTACAGGCGACAACCCATACATTCTTTTTCTTCTACGATAAAACCTTTGGGTTGTACCATGTTAACGTTTTTATACAAATCTCCGTTGAGGAATGCCGTCTTTACATCCATCTGATGTAACTCTAAATCGTAATGTGCCAATAACACCATTTTGATTCTAAAGAATCCTTGCATGAGTCGAAAAGAAAACTCTCATCGTAATCTATTTGTCCTCTTTGCGTAAAGCCTTTTGCTACAAGTCATATTTTATATCTTTCTCCATTCTCTTTGGAGTCATTTTTATCTTATAGACCCATTTACAACTTACTGTTTTGGCTCCATTAGAAATTTCATCTAAGTTCCAAACATCGTTGGTATTCATCGAATTCATTTAAACTTTCATAACTTCTTGCCATTTAAACGAGTAAACACTTCTTATGGCTTCTTCAAATGAGGTGGGATCACCCTAAATTTGAATTTCTTTACTAACATAGACTTCATAGTCATTAGAAAAACTGGTTTACTAATTTTTTGAGACCTTCTAGGGCCTCAGCTACTGGCACTTTCATATGGGGCTGTTGTTGCTCTTCATTGTCAAGAGGCAATTGATTCTACAGGCTCTTGTATTACAAGATCCTTGTTTACATTATTTGTCGGGTTTATAAACCCGGGGTCCTTCGCGGATCGGCCCCAACAAAGGCTCAGCCCAAGCAGATAACGCGCAACTCATTGGCCGGTCCAAGTACCTAAACGATAGGTCAGAAGGGCGATCCAATCTCTAACCAGAAGGCCTACCCAAGGAGGAACGACACCTGCTTCCGACTCTGGCCCGTCTCTCTGACCGGAGCGCTCGCCTCGATCTCCAGCTCGCCTCTGGACGGCCTCTCCGATCGGAAGGCCTGGCCAAACACCTCTTCCGACTCTGACCCGCGTCTCCGACCGGGGATGCGCCAAACCCCTGCTCACTGCTCTTCTCCGACTGGCGCAATTAGAGCCGACTGGGACCAACCGATCGGGGACACCCGCTCGATAAGGACCAGGGAACAGACGGAGAAAGTAAGGCAGGGCACACAAGTCAAACCGAAATACCAGGGACCGTACCCTGTGCACCTACCAGGCATACCCTGCGACCCTCCTGGCACGACAAAACTCAAACAGTGTTGTAGGCATCGATATTTTCCCCTATAGTGTTGTGGGCGACATTAATTCCCATACCAGACAAATACGCTAAGGCTCCCCCCACATGCCTCTGGACATCGACAGTGTTGTGGGCGCCGGCATTTACCGTACCAAGCGAACATGGTAAAACCCCTTGCATGCCTCCGGTATCAATAGTATCCCAAAGAAGACAACACAACCTTCCACTTGCATCTGACATTCAACAGTATTATGGACCCCTACCATCATCCTGTACCCATAGGCGTGGGCAACAAGGCTTAGTAGTATACGTACTCTCTCTCTCTTACTTGTAAGACCATCCCCTTCATCTAGAAAAGAAGATGCACGCTCTCCCAACTAGCAGATTCATTCAGATCGATCAGTTCACTAAGACATAACAACAGAACCACCCGGTTCAACCCACGAGCACACGGTCGAACACATAGCATATAGCGGAGCTCCCGTCACTCTCGGCCCCTCTTACCAGAGTCCGACCGGACCTCTTGTACCCTTCATCTTTCTCCTTCTCGTTTGTAACCCCATTGCAAACTTTGAGCACCTGGGCTCAGGAATAAAGTCACCGACCAACTCAAACTGGACGTAGGGCACGTTGCCCGAACCAGTATAAACCCTGCGTCATTGAGTGCTAGGCCACCTCCGATCATAACGTATGATAAAACTATAAATATTTACGTGTTAGTCACTTTCTGCACCGACATTATTCATCTTCTTCGAAGAGCTAACAATAGGTGTTGTATTAGTCATACAACATCAACAGGTATTGAGAAACTTGTTGTTCCTGAGTCATTGGAGTGGGCACGCAGTCTCTCTTCTCTTCAAATCTTAGGTCTCTACATACCTCTACATACCATGCTCCCCCAGCTCTTCCCATCTTTTCTAAAGATGGTGTATATTCAAATTTTTGGTTTGGTTTAATCTGTTAAAACCTCATATGGCGCTTTAAGCACCGCCTTAACATCTTTGAGGTTGACTACGCTATCTTCTGTCGGAACTTTAAAAGGTCCAGGAATTTAGCTTTTTCTCTGTTTAGGGGTATCATTGTTGTGACCATTGTACTCCTCCAATGGTCGCATTCATCTTAATTAATCTTTATCTCACTCTTAATGAAGAGTATCTTTCTTAATTGATCTTTATCTCACTCTTAATGAAGAGTATTTTTCTTAATTGATCTTAATATTCTTCTCCTCAAAATATGGCATGAACTTTACTGCCATAATTTCGAGAACTATTCAGAAAGCCTGTGAACGAGAAGATACTTATAACTTACTTCATTCACATGATTATGTCATGTAAACAAAGTTATTTCTTAATCCATTTAGGAGTACACTTTCCTTATTTCACTTCAATAACTCAACGAGGTCTTTCATTAGCAGTACTTTTGCAAGTTACGCTTGCATCTTTTCTTAACTTTTGGTTAGTATTGACCATGACGATGCATTTCTATTATGCCACGATCAATACTAGGACATCATAAGAGCTACCCAAACTTCTCTCACTGTGCGGGATACAAAACATGTGAATCATCACAAAACTTCTCCCGCCATGCAGGATTGACTAGCATAAGTACTATGCCAAAACTTCTTCCCATGCGGGATAAATCTATACAAAACTTAGTCATGACGACTAAAACATTCACTTATACTTTATTTTCCAATTAAATCTTCCCCGTTGGTTTCAATTTAATCAGAAAATTAATAAACTAACAAAAAATAATCATGAACTAGCTTTAGTCAAGCCTTTTCTTTCACATAGCTCGGCATTGCAGCCCGTTGGCATGCAGCTGAGTGATTTCGTCGATTAAATAAACAAGGTGCTTCTACATCACCGTTGAACAGAAAATAGAATTAATGCATAAAACTCATAAATCATCTTGAAATACATATAACTACTCTTCAAAATTAAATTCTCTCGTTGGTTCGAATTTAATTAGAAGATAATCAATATCATTGCAGCGGAAACTTGATAATGAAATACATTATTTTAGTTTAGGAGCATTTTTTGGTCCTTATCTACTATCTAAAAAATTGACCACGTTGGTGTAAAATTTATCAGAGATTTAAACTTCAAACTTAAATTTATTATAATATTGTCATTATCAACGTTGATCAGAAAATAATAATACCATAATCTTACTTAAACAAAATAGACTACTCCTCTAATTTAAATTTTTCCATTGGTTCCAATTTATTTAGAGGATAAACATAATCATAATTTACTAAATATAACTGTTCTTCAAATTAAATTCTCCCGTTGGTTCGAATTTAATTAAAAGATAATTAACATTAAACTTTGCAGCGGAAACCTAAAAAAATTGTTTATCTACTTTTCAGAAGCATCTCATTGTACTCATCTACTCTCTGAACAATTTACCTCGTTGGTTCAAAATTGAATAGAGATGAAAAACTACTCAAAATTCATCAAAATTCGCTTCTGAAAATAAATAAAACAAAAGTCTATGTTTACTGTTCATTAGGCCTGGCCTAGGAAAAACCGGCTTGCGGCCCATCTCTCTAGCGCGCGCACGAGACATGGCCTGGCCCAGCGCGCTCGCGGCCCAGCAACGCTGTTGCGCTCTACCGTCGGCCCAGCATGCGAAATCGGCCTGTGGCAGCCGCTCGCGCCGCGCTCCCCGCGTCCCAGGCAGCAACCTGGGCCTGGCCCGGAATTTGCCTCGCCCGTATGGGCTGATTTCGGTCCGAGTGATCCGAGCCGTCCACAGCCATCCGATGGTTGTCCACGCTCCTCGCGAGATCAAAACTCCGCGCGGCGGTCGTGAACCCTAACCCTAACTCATTCGAGTTCGTTCTCTCCCCTTCTCTTCTCCTCTTCACCGCAGAGGCGACAGAGAGCTGGCAGCGGCCGCCCGAGGTGACCAGAGGAAAAAAAGTGTTGGCGCCGCCGCGGGGCCCCTTGCCGGTGAGCGCGCTCGCCCGAGGCTGAGCGCGCCACCGTCGAGCGGCCTTGCGACATTGCCCTTGACCCCGCGTGGCTCCGCTCCTGGAACCCTAACCCTTATTTTCTTCCTCTGCTTGCTCTCCCCCTTCTCACCCGAAACATAGTGGCTAGAGAGAAGAGTGATGGCGCCGCCGTGGTGCCCTTCGCCAGTGCACGCGTGCGGCCGAAGCCACGAGCGGCGCCATCGAGCGGCACCGCGGTGGTGCTCTTTGCGACCCCACACGCGCTCTTTCCTAAAACCCTAGATCCCTTTCTCCTTTGTCATCCCTCAAAGCAGCAGACGCGGGAGAAGAAGGGCGGCACCGCCGTAAGTCCCCTCGCCGGAGCGCGCGCTCCCTAGTGGGTGAGCACGCCGCCGTCGAGCGGTCCTATTACAGTGCCCTCGGCTGGGGCTCGCGCGCACGGCGATGAGGGTTAGGGTTATGGTTAGGGTTTAATCCGATTCACTTTTTCTTGATTTCTTTTCACTTTTCTACCCCAGTCTAGATCTACAAACCAGCAACCTTGGCTCTGGTACCAATGATAGATATCTTGGACTTTCTAGGTGTAGATCTAGTGGGTAAAATGCTTAACTTAGATGGGAGACTTTGTGATGTACCTCGCCATGGCGTGGCGCGACACGCCTCTAGTGGCGTAGACGAGGTAGCAGGAAGCCGCGACGTGGAGGCGTGGTCCAGTGGCGACGGCGAAGGCGATGGCGCTTCCCGTCGCCTATAACGCCTCCTTCTAGATTGGACTAGGGCTAGGACATGGTGGGGCGCTGCGCGGTTGCGGTGAACCTCGTGACTCAAGCTCCAGCCCCACCTCCTATTTATTACGCTGCATGACGGGGCCCATCAACCAGAAGAACGGCTGAGCGCCCCAATCGGAGCGGATCAAGGGCCCAATTGGCCGTTGAACCAAATTGATGGAGATCAACCTAACACCCACACCACACCTGCATGCCAGAGCCCACAACACGGTTGGTGGATCTATGTAGGCTTCTCGTTTTGAGTGTATGTGGTGTCTCGTCTCCATCTGGACTTCTGCTCAACACATGGCCATAAACAAAACCATCTAATATCTAGTAAGTGCGAACTGATCATAGATCAGTTGGTTAGGTTCTTTATGATAGAACGTCCATACTAGGTTCAAGTCTCGACTTGGCACAGGTGCTCGTATTTTTCTAAATTTATTCAAGGATTTAGTGGCACTATGCTTTCAGTGGTAGGCGACGTTCCCGTCGACAGCGAGGCGAGGCGCCAGTGGTGACTTCGTGAATCTTGAGATTTGCCGGCTCAATCCTTCGGTGGTGCTCATAGGGGTAGGGTGGGGTGAGTGTGTGTGCGTGTTGTGGGCTTCAACAGCTAGCTATTTTGACGTGGACATAAAAAAGTAGGAGAGAGAGTAGTTACTGGCAACGAATAAATAGCTGATCTATTTCATATAGTTCAAGAATCTGAGAGAGAAACATGTGGATCCAATAATACATAGCTATTTTGACGTGACATGGAAAAGGTAGGAGATAGGTAGTTACTGGTGACAAACAAATAGCTGATCTATTTCACGTAGTTTAAGAATCTGAGAGAAAAACATATGGGTCCAACAGTACATAGAAAAATAAAAATATATAAAATAGTCTTTGCTTTTGTCTCTCACCTCCACGTAAACTAGCTACATAGATAGCACCATCGTGGACGCCCTAACGTACTCCCTCCATCCCATAATAAAGTGCACACTTCTAAAGTTCAAAGATTTATCCCAAAAATAAGTGCACTTCTAAAGTTCAAGATTTCTCCCAAAACAAGTGCACATTTAGGTATGGGACCACCTAACTTTAGTTGTCTTTTTCTACTTTACCTCTTCTCAAGGTGCAATGATTATATCTTTATAGGAGTATATATAATTTCTCACTAACATTGATCTCTTCACAAAAACCTAGAAGTGCACTTACTCTCAGCATCCACAGAAGAATACAATTCTCGCTTATTGAGAAGTCAAAATATTTAAATTTTGATGAAAATTATATAGAAAATACTAACATTTGTGATACAAAATAAATACCATTAAATTAGTTATGCAATATATTTTCGTAGTAAAATTTATTGGAAACACAAATGTTAATACTATTCATTACATCCTTGATTAAACTTTACCCTAGTTTGACTAACGTAAATACTATAATTGCATTTTTTTTTGTGGGCTGAGAGTACTAATATACTACTCAGAGCATGTTTGATTGCTAGCGAACTAAAAATTTAGCCAAAACTAGCTTAGCCAAACCCACTAGTTAGTTAACTAGCTAACTAATCCCAACTAGTTCTAACTATTTTTTAGCCCTAATTAGTAGTTGTTATTAGTGAGGCGATGACCAACGTTGGTAGATCCTATAATAGTTGCCACATAGGACGAAGGAGAACACGATTAATCACATGTTTCAATTAGCTAAGGCAACTTACTAGTTGTTCACCCTGCTCATGTTAGACAGAGTGACAAAGGTGCCGTGTGGATGACCTAGAACTGCCGCAACAAACAACATGTGGGCCTTTTGTTTTTAAGTTCATATAGAAAAATATTGGAGAGAGCCGGGAGATAATATAAAGAGAAAATTAGTTCCTAGGCCCCAGAAAAAGTTGGACCTAGTTTCTTGGTCTATTTTTTTTGAACTTGCTTATTTGGCCTTAAAATGTTTTTTTAGTTTGCCCTCAGTCTATGCCGTCTATCTCTACCGTGAACCAGCACAGGTGGCGCAGGGAAAAACCAAAATAGCCTTGCCCCTTCCCTGCAGGCGCGTTACCCCTTAGTGGAAGCGCACCGGTCGGGCATGGTCGCCATCTGCGCCAGTGTATGTGTGCACCTGGGTGCCACGACTCCTCCGCTCCTCGCCTGCCGTGGCCACGGCCACCTGCTCCCTCGGCTCCCGGTCATGCTGCTCCCCGCGCCCACGCCCTGCCACCCCATCTCCGTAGTCCCCGTCCAAAGGCACACATGATGGAGGAGCGCAGCCTGAGAGACGCGAACTAGGACTCGGAGCTGACAGAAGCCATCTCGCCCCGTTGCGCCACACCACTGCTATATTCGTTTGGCTAATAAGTTATGGCTAAAAGTACTATCGGTTGATTTGCTGTGAGAGAAAAATATTGTTCGTTCACTAAAAAAAAAAATACGGAAACGAAACAGGACGGACATCGAAGGTCATGCCGCCGCCGCGCCCGCATGCTTCCGCTCAGCCCGTGCGTCCGCATGCATCCTTCCTGGAGATTTGATGCCTAACCATGCGCTGCGCTTGTGGGATCCGGCAGAGATCCTTGCATCCTGCTCCGCCCGTGGAGAATAGAGCGAGATGCAGCAGCCGAATAGCTTGGATGGATGGATAAGGTCTGCTGTTGGCGTGAAAAGGAGAAAGAATGGAAGAGTGCTTAGTTATTTTTTTAAGCAAGCAGGGCCCACGTAAAATCCAAACTCTTTGCCGAACAATGGATTGGGTTGTTAATTTTTTTAAGTCTCATTTCCCAATCCCTAACCAGCCCCTGTCTATCCCATACTATTTCCATTTCCCTATCCTACTAACTATGCAAACGCCACCTTGGATTGCAATGGTGGATTTATATGTATTTCAAATGGTCGGTGTGAGTTGTCATGTGCAAATATATACAAAAATAATAATTTTAATGCTTGAAAAAAATATTGTACCTTTTTTATGAAATTATTGATAGTAGACAACTTGAAAGGCATGTATAACTCTACTATAGGTATTGTAGTGTTGCATTCGACACCGGGGGTAAAAGAGTCATTTCACGTTGCTCTTTAACACCGTTACCTTGCCAAACTAACGGAAGGAACAAGAACCAAACCAAAAATCGTTTAAGGGCCAAATAAGCAAGTTCAATAAAAAAAAGGGCCAAGAAACTAACTCAAACTTTTTTTAGGGCCAAGAAACTAATTTTCTCTAATATAAATTTAGGATGCTACTTATTTTGTTAACTTACTAAAGTCATTGATTTAGCAAGTAAATTATATAAAGTCCTTAAAGATGCTCTGACAGTCTAACATGAATTATGTCGTAGCGAGACTAGACCGAGCTCCTACGTTTTGTGCAGTTTTGTTTGTGACAGATTAAGGGTTAAGATCTTATTTAGATACTCCTAGCTAATAGTTAGCTGCTAAAATAGGTGGAGTGATCCAGGATAAGTCTAGCTAGTAGGCCAACTAATTTTTAGCTAGGTACTAAGCTAATAGCTATCTCACTAACGGCTCCAACCCAGCTAATAGATTGCAAAGATACATTTACATATATCTATCTCTATCCTCATGATTTACCAATAGACCCCAAAAGGTGAACGACAGACAAAACCATCAATATATCAATCTTTTAGCTAATATGTATGCAACTAATAGTTAGTTACCTAAGATTAGTTATGAACTATTGACAACTAACTAATAGCTGCTAGTGGATCCAAATTGGCCTAAATAACTCTATGGACTAAATGTGCGTTTCACTGTTATAGATAATTTTTAGAAACACCATTATTTTTAAGTAGAGACGGCACTATCAAAATGGTTTCTGAGCCGGTTCACCTTTATAAATTTTTAGAGATGGCAGAACTTTTCAGTTGTATCTAGAAATGTATGTAACATAATAAATTTCATAAATTTTTCAAATCAAGTCGGACGAAAACAAACTTTATATCAAACCCGTAGTACTCGAATATATCTACAACTTTGAAGTTGACTAATTTTATGTTTAAAATTATAAGGCCCGATAATTTAGTTTTAAGTTATCATAATTTAAATTAATATTTCTATCTTTTCAAATGACCTTGGATGGAAAAATGATCTAAACCAAAATTGTTGCACTAAAAGGATCTGCAATTTTTAGTTGGCTACTTTTTCATTTGAAACTATTTAGTACCCAAAAGTTTTGTTTTAAGTTTTTAGATTTTGAAATTTATTTACCTTGGAGGGAAAAACAACGTAAACTGGAGCTGTAGTCAAAGAAATCAGTAACTCTGTACCAGATAATGTTTTCATTAAAAGTTTTCTAGTGACCAAAAATTTTGTTCTAACTTTTCAGATTTGATTTATTTATTTTTTCAAAAAAACCCTCGGATACATAAATGTATGAACCAAAGTTGTACTAGAAGAGATCTAAAACTTTTCAGTTCAATTTTTTTTGTCCAAATTAGTTTAGGGGTCTCAAATACACACTACAATATTCAATAAAGTAAAGATAAAAATTGTAGTACAAACCTTCTCATTTGAATTTGTTTAGGGGTCTCATGCATTGTAATATTTGGCAAAGTGAATACTGAGGAATGTATGAGCCACTTGGTCCCAAGTGATTCCGAGGCATAGTGGTAAGGAAGTAAACACGAGCCATGATGTCGAGATTTTGATCCTTCGTGGCTGCACACATGTATGTGTATTTCGCGCGAAAATCATGTAACTTCTCCATTCTTGTAGCTACAGGGTTGGCTCATGGGCTTCTCCATGGGTTATTTTTTTGTTGGCATGGTTTGTAAAATTCTATAAAATGATTTATAGAGACGACTAACAGGCAAGTAGAGGCGACCAAATAGTCGTGTCTAGAAACCTTTTCTAGCCGCCTCTAAAATGTTGTTTGTAGTAGTGTTTTGTTCCGTTGTCGCTTTGTCCATGTCCAACAGAAGCACAAAAGACAAAAACTTATTTGATTGAGCTTGCATACCTTGTGGAAATATACAACACCATCCGGCTCGTGGAAGTAGGCTATTCGACTGTAACTTCCTGGCTATGCTTACAAACGTAGGCTCGCATTGCAAGGGCTGAATGTTAGAGTGTATAGGGACACCTCGGCACCTCTGACCCCATGTCTCCACTAGCACTGCTTGTCCATCACCTTTTCCCCCTCATACTCTTCTCCTATGCTATCCTCTTCGGCGAACTAGTGGTGACCTCCAATGAGCTCGCTCCATTCCAGGTGAGTGGATCTGCGGTCTCATATCAAATCCCCTTTTGTCTTGTAGATGCATGTGTAAAATTTTCCTAGCGTAGGGTTTTGATTCACGCATCTGACGATCAAACATACGCCGCCTTCATCACTATCTTATTCCCTCTCCTTGCGTCGGCTAATGCTCAACCTGTGCTTCCCTTCTTTTTCTTTCTTTCTTCTCTTGTCCTTAAACTTTTCTCACTCTTATTTGGGTCTATAAACACTCAAATTGATCATCTGGATACACTAATTTTCATCAAGTGATTCGTTTAAGTTCACCACTTGAAAAATTGATGATCTATATGATCATTTTAAGAGTTCAATGGACTCAAAAGGAATACAGGAAGAGTTTAAGGCCCTTTTCGCATGGACTGTGTCTCCGCTTCGTGGGCCGGCAGATCGTCTTTCGGCCCGGTGGGAGCATTCGTTTCTTTGGCCCGTGCTGGCGTGCCCTCCCGTCCTCTTCTCGTTCTCCACCGAGCGGCTCCCGATCTGGTTTGCTCCGCCTCGTCGCTCCCCTGGACGTCGCCGCCCTAGCGGCTCGCTTCGCCGCATCTGCCGCTTCTCGCGCTCTCCGGCTCATCCGCTGGTGGTCGGGTTTGCGAGAGCGGCTCCGGCGGGCGGCGTAGATCGGCGGTAGGTGTCTCGCTTCCTCTCCGCTCTCTGTCTTCACGGTGCTGCGGCGGTGCGACCTGCGTGTTCGTGTGGAGGGGCCGCCGGCCGCCGGCCGCCGCCTTCTCCGATTTGGCTTTTCCGCTTGTGCGAACTGGTTCCAGGTGGGTCACCGTGGTCGGATTTTTGCTGCGCCGCTCGGGCGCTCGCCGCTGTGCTGCGGTTCTATAAACGCAGATCCGCTAACCCATTAGCCCGTTACGAAAAAACCCAATAGCCCGTGAATCTACCCCAATCGGCCTATCCGGATCATACACCCGCGAACCTACAGCCCCGTCTCTCTCAGCCTCCTCCGGTCTTCCCCCACCACTGTGCGTCTGTGCCTAGGGCTCGTACGGGGGCGACAGGACCGCGGCCTCCAACGTCCCTCCGCCGCCGTAGGTGCCCTCTTCGTGCCGCACGGGCGCTGCCAAGGCGTCCATATCTGGCATGCCTCTGAGCCGTCGCAGCCGCGTCGCCAGGGGGCTTGCCGACGAGGAGGTCTGTCTCTACCCCCTGTCCCCCCCTCGCCAGGGGGCTTGCCGACGAGGAGGTCTGTCTCTACCCCCTGTCCCCCCCTCTGCCTCGAATTACGGCAACCTCATGCCGCTTTTCGCCTATGTGGTTTGTGTTAGCTAGATTGGTAATTTGAGCCTGTTGATGCGTCCAAAGGTGTGCGGAGGATGCATCGATTCCGGTTTTGCGGTACCTAAGAAATGATTCAGAATTCCGGTTATTGATAATTGAGCCGATTTCACGGGTTTTATTACTAGGGTTTAGCATGGCTTGCTTGTGTTGGTTGCCCCCTGCGATAATTTTGGAGAAGGCCATCATGAAGATAATACGGCTTTCGTGCATGCACATAATTGAGTGGCCTGAATATTGGATCTGCTTGTTTTATGAATGCTGTGAATTCTAGGGTTCCAGTGATGGGAAATTAAGAGTCTCAGGAAGAAATTGTTGTTTTGCTTGTTAGGAACTGGTGAGCTTGCAGGCTAGTATCTATTTATTAAGCTGAAAGGTGGAAAATATAGGATGAATATATGTATATTACATACTTAGCATTCAGATCTCCTTCATTTGTTATTCTGTTGACGCTGATGCTTAGATGGGGGGCGAGTCGGAGAGGTTGAAGAGAAATTATCGCTTTGTAATGTTTCACAGATAAATAGACTGAGATGCTTGCATGGGCTGATTATGTGGTCCAGTTTTGTATGTGAATATTACATACTTAGCGTTTGGAACTCCTGCATTTGTTGTTCTGTTGACGCTGATGCTTAGGCGGTGGGTGAGTGGGAGAGGTTGAAGAGAAATTATTGCTATGTAGTGTTTCTTAGATAAATAGATTGAGATGCTTGCATGGGCTGATTATGTGGTCCATTTTTATATATAAGATTTGCTTTTGCTCCACAGTTCAGTGAGTTTTGCTTTCCTGTTTTTTCAGTAGCTACAGTAATGCATTGACAAGTTTACTAAGTTGTGAATTTTAACTATAAGATAAGATAGGTTCTTGCTTGCCTGTACTCTTGTACAATGCACCACATTTTTTTTACCATGATTCTGCCATATCTTTCAGTAGAGAAGTTGGTTTCATTCAGTATTCATTTTTTTCTGGCATATATCTCATGACCGTCAGCTAGCTGCTGTGTTTCCTATTTTTTTAGTTCTGTATTTTATCTATGACTTCTACTTGATATCTTTATTATTTACTACTTCTGCGGCAGTTATTTTTTTTCCATGTAGTTGCCTGTTCATTGCTTTACTTTTTTAGTAATTTAATTTAATTTAGAATGTAAACTTATGCTTTATCATTTCCAGGTCCAGGTGATCTAGTGGACATGTCTTTTAGAAAGCACCAACCTTCCAGTAATGGAGCTTCCATTAGTATAGCTCCTCTGGATTTTCCAAGTCAGGAACTTGAGAAGGTTAATCCTGTGAATTCAGTGATGTCAACTGATTTTGCATCCATGGATGGTGTTGATATTGATATGAGAGAAGTTTACTTTCTCATTATGCATTTTTTATCTCATGGTCCATTCAAACGGACCTTTGGAGAACTGTGCAATGAACTCCTGGAACATCAATTGCTACCTAGAAGATACCATGCTTGGTATTCACGTGGTGGTTTCCATAGTGGTGAAGAAAATGATGATGGCATATCACTCCCTTTGGGTTATGTAAAATTAGCTGAGAGGTACAGAAATGTTACCCTCTTGTCTAATCAATTTGCTTCTGTTATTTTCTAATCATGTGGTGGTGAGGAACTCTTTATTGTTGATTCTGCAATTAATTAGGGGGACTGGAGATGATTCCTAGATTTGAATACAATTGAGAAAAGGATCTGTATTTAGGTCATAATTTGATATAAATTCATTTGGTGCCTCTTGTGGAGCCTTCTGCCCACACTTCATCCACAGTTTGTACATGGTACTAATATTTTTCATAGCTTGTCTGGCCAGTCCTACCCGATTAAACCTTTTGATTTTGAAACAATGGTTATCTTGAAAATGTTGAAAATGTATACAATTTAGCACAATGAATGACCTGTCATATGAAATATGCCTCTTACCTTGGCAGGACTGTTACTTTATTATGATTTTTATTTCTAAATGATCAGATAACGCTGAGCATTTTCTCACTTGTTTTATTGTAGGTACCCCCACATTGGTAAAGACCACTTGGTGAAGCTATTAAAGCAACTGATGGCTAGTTCCTGTCACCCACACAGCTTAATTGGAAGAGTTTCTCCAAATGCTGCTGATGTCCCAACACTTCTTGGCTCCAACTCCTTTTCGCTTCTTGCATGTATGCGTATCAATGCTGTTCAATGTGTTACTTTTTTTAGTATTATTTCCTGGAGCTATTTGTTAGAGCACTTGTATATTCAACTTTTTTCCAGTTTTGGTAGCTCCAACTACTCTTTGGTTTTCCATGTTATTAATATTGTAATTGTAATGTCTTTACACATTCTTGAATCCTTCAGCTGACAGGCAAGATAAGGAAACTCCCAGGCTGCCAAGTTATCTTCGTTGGCCGCACATTCAGGCTGATCAAGTTCATGGTCTAAGTTTGAGAGAGATTGGTGGTTTCACTAAGCACTCCCGTGCTCCCTCTGTACGAGCATCGTGTTATGCCATCGCGAAGCCATCTACCCTTGTTGAAAAGATGCAAATCATAAAGAGATTGAGGGGGCATCAAAATGCTGTGTATTGTGGTTCGTTGAACTTTCTTGCTCTGTTAGCTATATATATGTTTAAATAAAACATCTTAAGTGTGTTTGATTAGTGACTGATATTGCCACATTTTTTTTAGAAGGTCGCTAGCCTTAGTCTTACCACATTTTTGTGGCAAGAAAAATGACCACCTAACATTAGCTAAAGTTAGTCATGGAACTTGTCCAGGAGGCTAAGCTAAGCCGACTATAAGGTTTTGCAGCAACTAATAAACACTGCCTAAGGAAACTGTGGCTGACTAGGCTTAGGCCTGGCAAACTTAGGGTGCAATCCAAATAGGGAGTTCTAAAGATCGGGCCAAACTGCCCCCTATCCAAACAGGCAACATTATGTATCTATGTATGTATCAACTGTGTTAAGGCCTATTATACTTGTTAGAGAAGTTCTTGTGGTTGATTACTATGTGTTATTTCATTCAGTTCATTATGTTCCACAAGACCTTATCCTCCTCCCCCCCCGGCGGCATGACAAACTCAGTTGCTGCCTTGTTTTCCTTGCTTCCTCAAAGCCCAAACCTTTTATCTTATCATCAATACATCTTTTTTATCTTCTGCATGGCTTTCATACTACTCCTGTTTCTGCAGCTACCTTTGACCGCACAGGGCGTTATGTTATTACTGGTTCTGATGACCGCCTTGTTAAAATATGGGCGACGGAAACAGCTTTCTGCCTGGCTAGCTGCCGGGGCCATGAAGTAAGTTTTGCTTGCTGTGGCATATATATATACTCATAATGTTTCGTTGATAACTTAATCCCACTTATCCTGTTTCATTTCCAAATCAAGGGTGATATTACTGATCTCGCAGTGAGTTCCAATAATGCTGTGGTAGCATCTTCATCTAATGATTTCATTATTAGAGTGGTAAGTTTAGTAGTATTCATTCTTCCTAAGTAAACTGCCATAACATCCTTTCACAGCCATGACGTTATTTCTTCCCTTTACCTTGAATGGCTCCTTATACCAATGAAGTGGCGTATGCCTGATGGAATGCCAGTCTCAGTGCTCAAGGGGCATACAGGGGCAGTTACTGCTATTGCATTTAGTCCAAGGCCAGGTGCTGCTTTCCAGCTGTTGTCGTAAGTGCCTCTTTTCTCTTTCTTGTTTTCCCCTGATTATATTATTTCCGCTACATTGTTGTTCTTATTGCCCTCAGGGCTCTGTGTACAGATCAGCCTTTCTTCGACTTCCTCTAATATAATGATACACAGCTCTCCTGTATATTTGAGAAAGATAATTTGCGCTGCTTTGTTCTTGTTGCTATATACATGCTAGATGCAACTGCTTTACAAACGAAAATGACCTGCATGAAGTCATGTATTTGATACCAGCCAATGGTATAACAACTGTATTCTATCTGCTGTAGTTTGAGTGTTTGAACGAGGCTGGTACTTATCTGAAAGCTAGATTGCCACTAGTGAAATATGTCATTTTTCTCTTTCCAAGAACTGTTTGGCACACAGTTACCCATATTGGAGGCAATATATACAGCAATGAAATATCTATAGTACAAGTTGATTGCTAAATTTTTCTGCGAGTGCTTTGGTTCATGTTATCTTAGATTCTCTATATGATCTTAGGGCACTTAATCTGTGTGGATTATGTACTGCTTCATACACCCTCCCTCCCATGATATTAGGGATTTTGGAAGTTTTTGAACAATTTAATCCAGATGAGAAATGATGCATGTGGCCTTCGTTAAAGCCAACTCCCATTCTAACATTACATTAAAGACATTTTTATAGGCTCATGTAACAGTATTTAATGCTAAAGGAGTAAAATAATATTCTTAGAAAGTGAAGAGGGTCTTAATTCTCCCTAAATCCCTCATATTATGCTGTTTTCTGAAATAAAAGAATGGTGTACTGCTTATGTATTACGTGTTTTTAGTCTAGCTTTGCTTTACACTGATTTTTACTGTCATTTTAAACACTTATTGTTTATGACACATCTAAGGTGCATTGAAATGTGTTTGTTTTTTCTATATGATTTGTGCTACAACATCTGGTTTGCTGTAGTACTTCGCTGCACATAACTGTTTTATAGGGTTTTACTTGCCATTGTTAGTTATGTTCCTTCTGAAATTGTCAAATAATATTGTTGGCAGGTCATCAGATGATGGGACGTGCAGGATTTGGGATGCCAGATACTCTCAACAACCTCCACGAGTGTATACACCAAAGCCCCCAGATGTTGCCCCTGGTTGGTTAATTGAAGCATGCATAGTGCATTAGTAATATCTAATTCTGGATAAGCCAATCCATGTGGTGTTGATGCCAGGTAAGAGCAGTGATGCATCTTCCAGCGCTGCTCAAGTTCAGCCAACAAATCACCAGATCTTATGTTGTGCATTTAATGCTAATGGAACAGTGTTTGTCACTGGCAGCTCAGACACTTTTGCAAGGGTGTGTTTTTCTTCTTACCTTCACATGTCAATTTCTTATCTTATTGTGGAGAATTGCCCTTTTTTCATCAGAAATGTTTCATTTCAGGTCTGGAATGCTTGCAAGAGTTCTTCTGATGAACATGAACAACTGAATCATGAGATGGACCTATTATGTGGGCATGAAAATGATGTAAACTATGTGCAATTTAGTGGATGTGCAGTGGCATCAAGATCTTTTTCATCTGATTCCAGTCATACCTCTAAGGAAGAAAATAACCTTAAGTTAAGAAATTCTTGGTAAGTATTTTGTTTGCCCTTATGGTTTGTTTTCTCCTTCAAAATGTTCTTATTTATTTCCATTAGGCATTAGCAGCATCAGTTCTTAGTTGTTGACCCAAAGGCGTCCTTTTTTCTTCAGTCTGTTCTTAGTTGTTCAATTCACCAACGTCCAAATGGTGTTGTTTTTTGGCTTCAACAATCCTCCGTGAGTTGAGTTGTTTCTTTTTGCTAGGTTCACGCATAATATTGTTACCTGCTCCCGTGATGGCAGTGCAATTATATGGGTTCCACGATCTCGGAGGTCGCATGTAAGCTGCTGTATGCTAGAACTTTACAATTTTGTTTTCTGAAAACTTTGTTTACATGAATAGTTTTTTATGATGACATGCATAACTGTCCAATCTAGCTACTGCTATAATGGTATGGTCGCCTCCTGAAATGCTGCCAATCATAATTTTTGATTTAAGTATGCATTGAATTTCTTCATTGTGTCATGTGTTCATTTAGTAATGATGTACCCATTGCAATGGACAAGTCAGGTTTACTGGCTCATTAGCACTACTGCCATTTTGTGCAACTGTAGATCATGAATGCCTTTATTGTATGCTATACATGTGTTCAAAGCAGTTTCCTGTATAATTTGTTCCTGCATTGATCCAGGGAAAAATTGGACGCTGGACGCGTGCTTACCATCTTAAAGTCCCCCCACCTCCAATGGCGCCTCAACCACTTCGAGGTGGTCCTCGTCAAAGATACCAACCAACTCCTCGTGGTGTCAATATGATAGTTTGGAGTCTGGACAACCGCTTTGTGCTTGCTGCAATCATGGGTACTTTTGATCTACTGTTTCATATGGTTTCACTAATTCACTGCAACCATATCGATCCAACGTTTTACTTTAGAGTAAAATGCACCAGAGGTCTATTAACTTCTTAGGTGGTGTCATCTGGGTCCATCATCTCTCAAACTGCATTTTTGGGTTCCTAAACTTTTTAAGTGGTTCACCAGAGGTCCATACCCTTTCGTTTGGTCCTTAGATCCGACGTGCGGGTCATGTGAGGACCGAGCTCCCTTGTGTTTTTGTGTCTTCCACGCGCCAATGAGGCTAGGGCTGGCGCTAGCCATTTATCTACTCAAAAAGGGCGACGGAAGATAGATCGCCCGAGCTTGGCTGTAGGCAACGGCTGCAGCAATGGCATGTAAACCTGCCCAGACGTGCTCGCCGGCTTGTGCTCAACAGTCATGCACTTGACGGCTCGTGCTCGTTGGCCCCGCACCTTGGCCGCGCTTGCACGCCGACTCCATGCCCCTGCCTATGCTCGTTGACTCCACGTCCGCGCTGCTGTGGAGCAGGAGGCTCAAGCCCAAGCTGTCTGCCGCCTAGTAGGAAGCCCACCGCACTCGAAGCAGCCGTGCAGCCACTCACTAATCGGATGCCCACAACCACAATTTGCCATCGCTGGAGCAAGAGAACTACGATGGAGCCGCCGTCTATCTGGCCGCCACGCAGCATGGTTCGCGCTGGATTCGCTTGATTTCTGTGGCTGCGCACGCTCACACTGCACGCTGGCTCCGTGACCTGGTGCCTTGTGTGCCCACGTCGCACGCCAGCTCCGCGCTTCGGTGCGCTCGCTCACCGGCCAATTGCGCCAGCGTTGCCTACTGGTCATTGCCTACAGCCGAGCTCGGGCGAGCTATCTTCCGTCACCCTTTTTGAGTAGATAAATGGCTAGCGCCAGCCCTAGCATCATTGGTGCGTGGAAGACACAAAAACACAAGGGAGCTCGGTCCTCACATGACCCGCACGTGGTATCTCTGCCACGCTGGCTGCAAACTCCACGTCGGATCCAAAGGCCAAACGAAGGGGTATGGACCTCCGGTGAACCACTTAAAAAGTTTTGGGACTCAAAAATGCAGTTTGAAAGATGATGGACCTAGACGGCACCCCCTTAAAAATTAATGGATCTCTGGTGCATTGTACTCTTTTACTTAAGTTTTTCACTAATATTTGTTTATATTCCCATTTGAATTGTTTAATTGTCCTCTTGGATTTAGAAGTTTTTTGTCTCTTCGATTCGATGTAATTATTTCATAGTTGCTTAATTAAGTATAAGTATGAAGGACCAATCTATTTTTTTAACTTTGCTCTCATTATGACCAAACAAGAGTGGATTGGATGATCACTCTGATCATCAACCATTTTCCCAGCAATAAATGATGCTGCCCATCCTCACCTGCCTGCTTCGTTTTGAATGCCAAGGACATTATTTAGTAATTGCTTTAGCTATACTACTATTTTGATGCATGGAATCATGGTTACAGATAACCTGCATCTCTTCGATTTGTTTCGTTGATTGAAATTGTTATATTACCAAACATATTCAAAGCATCCACCTACGCATGGTTTGAGTTTCAGCTAGAAGCAATAGTCATTTTCTCATTCTTATTATTACAATATAGCTCAATTATTAGTGCTGTTATTTCTAATCATCTTCCTTATTTCTATATTCTGCAGATTGCAGAATTTGTGTATGGAATGCTTCTGATGGGAGTTTGGTGCATTCACTGATTGGCCATAAGGAATCAGTAAGCATATCTCATGCAATCTATGCTTTATGTTTTCATTTTGTGAATGATATGTTGTGTTTTGCCATTCATATGCTATTTCCTTTCCCTTTTTAATGGAAAGTTCATCATGTTACTTTTATCATCTTATGCACTTTGAAGCAGCATCTATTATTTGCCAAAAATTTTGTACCAAGAGCATTGATCAATGATGATGAAACTTAAATGGAACATAAAAACTTGCAAATGAGATCTTTGGAATGTTAAACTTGAGTATTTTCCTTTTCTTTTGGAAAACTCTGTGGCAGTATGAGTTTCAGGTGCTAATTTTTGTTGTAGAGAACTTATCCTTTTTCTTTTTCTGATGAATTGTTAGCTTTTTCATGTGCAAGAGCTTCCATTTAGTCAGTGACATCTCGGTGGAGTTTTGGTTTATGTTTAGTGACCGCATTTCACACTCTTCCATTGCCACCAAGGGCACTAATATTTGTTTTGGCAATGAATTATGTTCGTAGAAATTGATTTGTGTGGTATTATCTCAAATAGAGTACTATTTTCACTTGTAGTTATATGATCTGTATCATTGCCAAAGGGCGCCTAGCTCAAACGGTTAGGTGACCCAGTGGCACTCTTCAGGTCCTGGGTTTGACTCCCCGTGGGAGCGAATTTCAGGCTGAGGTTAAAAAAATCCCCTCGTCCGTCCCCATAACCAAAGCACTGGGGGGGCACCGGCCCAATTCTCACTTGGGCGACGGAAAGCCACCGTGTAAGGGTGGGGTGGGGGTTTCGGGGTTTTCGGCCGGGTGAGAAGGTCCTTCTTATTTGAAATGCTGCGGGGGCAGTCTTAACCCCCCCGGTCGAGTTTTTTTTTTTATTTATCATTGCTGATTTTTGATTCTTTAATGATATAAACATCTGTGGGTTGTTTGGTTCTAATATCATGATTCCTATTATTTTGCATTTCATTTGCATATTGTTATTCAATGTCTGTTTCCTCAGAATCTGACTTGTGGTTGCAGAAATATTATCCTTTTTAATTTGATCAATCAACTTCATTCTTAACAGACGTTTGTTCTAGATGTGCATCCGTTCAATCCTCGTATAGCAATGAGTGCTGGGTATGATGGGAAGACGATCATCTGGGATGTATGCTCTTGACTTGATGCCTTTGTTTGTCATAAAAAAAGAGAAGAAAAATTACATGCCTTTATTTTCTAATAAATACACAAACCTGATAATCTAATCCAAATTTTCTACACCAGATATGGGAAGGAAAACCTGTTCAGATCTATGAAACAGGGCAATTTAAACTAGTTGATGGGAAGTTCTCTCCGTAAGTATCTTTATATACTTTCTTGACAAGCTTATTTTTAAGCGTTTCCGAATCCCTTTGTTTATTGAACTGTTTAATATGTACCGTATGTGTAACATATATACTACAATTCTAGGAATACCATGCGATGTAGTATAACTCTTAATTTGCTACCTGGTTTGAGCAAGTTTCATAAGGGCATCTTTGGAAGCCTGGTTTAGATGTGAAACCTGTGTAAGGTCCTGTTTGGTAGAGCTCCGCTCTCATTCTAAGCTCCAGTTCCCTAATTGTCTGATGGGTGTGTGGTACGTTACCCTGATACGGCGAGATAGGACGTATCCCGTGTCGGATACGTATCCGATACGGATACGGCATGGATACCTGTTGGATAAGTATCCACGAAGTATCTGTAAAAAAGCAAATCAGCAATAATTCAGATACTCTTTATCGATACGTTGGGCTTGTTTGATATGTTGTTCCAATACTGCCCAGCCCATCAACAGCTGACTGCCCCATTCCCTATGCCTGCTGCCTCTCTTCTCGTGTAACCCTTCACGGCTGCCACAGCAGTTCCTGTGGAGGCGAGGCTACCAGGTCCTTGTGGACGAGCGACAGCACGCCATGCTGCTGCAGAAGGTGGGGCTACGGTTGCGCTCGTGCTAGGCGGCCATGGCGCGAGGCCGGTGACCGGTTGGCCGTACGAGATGACCATGATGCGGGCCCTGATCAGTTGCTACCCCAAGTGTCGCTGCGTCGGCCATGGCACAGGGATAGGTGGTTCGGGATGGCAACTGGAAGGCCTCTTATGTCCTCTGGAGGCAGCCTCTCTGCTCACACTGTTGCTCCAAGCGAAGGGAGGTATCAGAATGTTGTGCATCGCTTGCTAGTCATGGCCAGTACTCAGCAGTTAGGCTACCTCAGTTAGCTTTCCCCTTTCTCTAATGCTTTTTGTGTAATTTCTCTCCGGATCTTGATATTATATAGATGCAGCATTGTGATATAACTGAATAATTTAATCCTCCTTCAAGTTGAATATTTCTACTTCTGCACTAAACACCTATACATTAATTGGATTTTGAGGATTGGATGGAGATGCTTGGCAAGCTTGCCTGTTGGAACGCTGGCTAGATGGAAATACGGAAAGGATGAGCAAAACAACACAATTACGAGAATGCAAGCCTTGGTTGCTACTGCTTTTAGTTTTTTAATATGCTTTATTGTTTACTTATATTTATTAAAATTTAAAATACTAAATCGTATCCATGTATCGAGTTTTTTTCTCTATTATTATGAAAATGCTGTATCCATGTATCCGTATCCATGCTGCATAGTGTGTGCGTGTATTGGGTGGGTGGGGGGTGTGGAATTCTGGTGGGGATTGAATGGAGTGGGTCTTTTTAGCTCCCTCGCAGTGTAAATAGAGAAGCTATTCTTGTCAGATCCTCACTAGAATGTTGTTGGTGTTTTACCCTTTTGGTTGTCTTGGAGCGTTCTCATGGAGAATCTGGAGCTTACCAGCCCATCTTTTTTCCGTTGTTAGACCCAAATGTTTGCTTGGATGGCCTGTGAATCCAATAGGTTTGCACCCAGCCTTTCTACCTAGAAAATATCCAAACAGGTCCTAACAGTTAAGTAACTGCCAAGACTTTGATATTCTCGTCATTATTAGAAACCTTTTATGTTACTTGATTAATAATCATGGCAATGGCCAACGAGTTGGCACATACCGACAACTAAGCTTGTGTGCTTGCTTTGCCTACAAGATTTAACTTTTTAGTATAGTCGATTGATTCCCTGATGTTTATGTGTGATTCTCATGCAGCTACTGAGCATGGAAAATTGGACCATGGGTTATTTGTTTTTTAGTCCAATGTAGTTCCCCTAACATTGGACCCTAAACTAATCTTTTACATTGACATAATTTAGTAACATACTTTAAAAGTCTAGAAATAGCATGTTTTCATGAGTGATACAAAATTTTATTTTGCTCATGATTGGAGTGAATAATACTGGGCCCATTTAACGTAATTAAGTTTTTCCTCCTTCCTGCAATAGTTAATTTTATCTAGGTACTATTTTTCAGTGTTCCAAAAGGCGCTATTAGGCGTTTGCCTAGGCACGTTTAAACGCTAGGCGGGGTAGGCAGAGGTTAGGCGGTGGGCGTCCCCTCCAGATCCAGAGCCACTGAGTGATGGCGGGTCGCAGCGGAGGCGTTGAGCGCGGCCGGGAGGGGGGTGGGCCGCAGGCGCGGCCAGGAGGAGGCTAGCGGCGGGCGGTGGCTGGGAGGAGGGCGGGAGGTGGCCGAGAGGAGAGAGCGGCGCCGGGCAACGAGCGGCGCCGGGCAACGAGCGTGGCCGGGAGGAGAGGTAGAGGCGCCGGGCAACGAGCGCGGCTGGGAGGAGAAAGAGGCGCCGGGCGACGAGCATGGCCGGGAGGAGGTAGAGGCGACGGATGAAGAGCACGAGCAGAGGTGCGCGACGAGCGCGAGCAGAGGCGACAGCGATGGGTGTGAGGAGAGGCGAGTGCGGGCGTGCGGCTGAATTGGGAGGAAGCAGATGGATAAGTTTGGAGTGGGTAAGGTGGGCTGGACTCTTTGATGGACCTTTTTTCCAATCTAAGCCCACTGTTCTGCTTTATTCTTTTCTTTTAGATGTTATATATGTATTTGTATAAAACGCCTAGGCTCGCCTAGGCTTTAGGTGGAGGTCACTGCCTAGACAGCGCCTAGCGCCTTTTGGAACCTTGCTATTTTTATTGACTAAATATTCTTTTGTGCTCACTCTGTTTCAAAATGTGAGAGGTTTTAACTTTGTCGCAAGTCAAACTTCTCAAACTTTGACCAAGTTCGTAAAGTAATGCACCAACATATACGACATCAAATTTGTTTAATGAAATCAAACATGAAATATGTTTTCATAGTGCGTTTATTTGGTATTATTGATGTTAATATATTTTTCTGTAAGCTTTGTCAAAGTTAGAGAAGTTTGAGTTGGGAAAAACTAAAACACCTTGCATTTTGTAATCGAGGGATTAACTACATGGTAAAAATCTGTTGTTGCTTGATGCGGAAACACAATTCTTATATTTTTGCCTCAAAATTTTCATGAACTCCACTCCAATAGATATGCAAATGCCTTGTTAAGCTGAGAGTGGTCCTCCCTACAAGAATTCCAATATGACGACCTTAGTTATTGTTCTTATTTCGTTTCTGTGACCAGACTAACCAGCATTCGAATTGTTTAAGATACTGAGATGGTCAACAGTCCGAATGCCTTCGTTCATGCACAACTTTACTGCTGTCACTTCAGAACCTAATAGGATTGTCCTGCTACAGCCTCAAATTCTTTTACGATGCTGACCTCAAATTCTTTTAGCACAACCTCAAAGAGTACAAGGAATTGTCATTCTTATAATCCTCTTGAACCTTTAGGCACCATGTAACTTCTCTACACAAGAATTGTGTGCAGAAGAACTTGCTGCCACTACTCTCTTTACTTCTACTCCCTCCGTTCCAAATTATAAGACATTTTGGCTTTTCTAGGTTCATTACCTTTACTATGTATCAAGACATAGTGTATATCTAAATGCATAGCAAAAGCTATGTATGTAGAAAAGCCAAAACGTCTTATAGTTTGGAATGGAGGGAGTACTTGCTTTGTGGATGAGGTTGGATTTTTGAGTTGCAGTGCCTTGTACCCTTGGATGTCAATGGGCTCCACATATACTTAAGAATTTAGTATCGGTCCTATTCCTTCTTAGAGTATACTTACAAATACTACTACATTTCTCCGGCTAGTTATAGCATTATAGTATGAGTAGCCCCTTTTCAAAGTTGATTTACCGCATTGACTAATTGTTTAATGTTGTTAATGAAAGTGAACTAATTATGTGTCATGTTTTCTTGTATGCTGGATGGTCATTTAGGGATGGTACATCACTTATTTTATCGGACGAAATTGGTCAAATATTCATTATTGGTACTGGGCAAGGAGAGTCCCAGAAAGATGCAAAATACGATCAGGTACACTAGTTGTTTCTGGACTATCACGTTCTCAGGGGCATTGCCTAGTGCAAACTAATGTCTGGGTGCAACCATGCATATTACCACAATCCCGGTGACAATGTGAATCATTTGCTGAGTAGCAGATGGATTGGAATCTATAATTCAATTTTTATGCCATGTATAAATTTCTAATCTGGC
This sequence comes from Miscanthus lutarioriparius, assembly GCA_904845875.1. Taxonomy (NCBI): domain Eukaryota; kingdom Viridiplantae; phylum Streptophyta; class Magnoliopsida; order Poales; family Poaceae; genus Miscanthus; species Miscanthus lutarioriparius. The sequence goes on from CAJGYO010000005.1 coordinate 105,715,440, forward strand.
AGGTCTGTTGGGTTAGTGTTATTTCACAAAATTAGCCACACATGTGCCAATATCCCTGGTAATCTACTTCATAGAATTTGCAGAATGCACTCAGACATGTTTACACTACGTAGTGCCCCCCACCCACTCTGCAAAAATTAAAAATAGTGTTTTTTATCAGTGGACCCTAAACTTGTTCTGCGTTCTCATCTGGGGTCCACAAACTCTCATATTGCATATTCTGGACCTTAATAGTTGTCCTTGGTAGGTTTGGTCTAAACAGGTCCAAATTGGCTGCTGCCCATGTGGCATGCAACCATGATGCCCCCATAGTTAATGTGAATCGTATTAATATCTTCTAACCCCCCGGCTAATACTTCACAAATTTGCTTAGTGCCCCCATGGACGAGAACATTGATTTGGACCCACCTGGAAAACCATGACAAGAGGCCTAATATGCAATTTGAGAGTTTGTAGACCTATATGAGAATGCTGGATGAGTTTAGGGATTGCTGCTGGAATTTACCCAATAATAATAATAACAATAATAAACTATTGTGTAGTTGACTATCCCTTTTGATGCTGACTACAGCTGTTCTTTCTAACAGTTCTTCCTTGGAGACTATCGCCCTCTCATCCGTGATAACAATGGAAGTGTTATTGATCAGGTTTGTTAAGAAAATGTGATTAATTTCTGATATTGAAATGTATTCAATTTGAGTTTTTAGTGGTACAGTTCAGAGTTATTTTTTCTGACGATTTGTTTCTAAAATGGATAATTTCATTCATTACGATGTGAAAATCTGAACAGAATGTTCTTGTATAATGTGTTGCTTTCAAAAAATTGCTGTTCATTGTTGCTGTTGATGCCATTGTCTCTTGGCATTGCTGCTACACTTGCTCGCTGTTACTTTGAACTGCCCTGTTGTCAACTGGATTGGTCTGGTGGGCTGGGCGTCATATCGTTTCTCTCTAGTACAGCTGCATGTTGTTCATTATCCACTCTAAACGCCGCTCCTTATAGCTAATATGGTATTGCCTAGGCATCCAGGAGTGCTTGACATCTTAATAGCCTTGGTTGAAAATATTTGTATCATTATGATCTTCTTACACTATATGTTTTTGAGTAGCTGTAATGTTAGCTTCTCATTGTGCGAATGTCAAGAAGTTATGCACAGTTATTTCTGGAGCTTCACAAAATTCATTCTACATTTGTAGCTGTCTGGTTTTGTAGGTTTTAGTGGAATGTTGAAACATTATTAAACACAAAGGAGACAGCTCTCAATTGAAACCATCAGAATTCATCCCTGTTCTAATATAACTTTGTAGAGTTGTTTTCTCTGTAAAAGCCCATAGGCTAGTGAGCTATGCAGCTGTTCCTTATGCAGCTTTTGCTTTATGCAGGAAACACAGCTTGTACCATACAGGAGAAATATGCAAGACCTTTTGTGTGACTCTGGTATGTAACTTTCATACTAGTCCTTCTCGAGTAATTTGAATAGTCAGTTGCACTCTTGTCATACTTGCAATTGCAGGTATGATACCATATCCAGAGCCCTTCCAGAGTATGTACCAGAAACGCCGGTTAGGTACCCTTGGTCTTGAGTGGCGACCTCCCTCTGTAAATTTTGCTGTTGGCCCCACTTACAATGCAACAACCGGTGAATACCAAACTATCCCAATTATTGATCCGGATAGGTGGGAACCGCTTCCAGAGATAACAGACTTCATTGAGCTTGAACCTGAAAATGAAGTTATCTCTGACGATACTGATTCTGAGTACAATGGCATGGATGAGTATTCAAGTGAAGGAGAACAGGAGATTATGAGTGGTGATTCCTCAGGTACTTCATATTCAAGTGCAGAAATTGATGTGGATGACCCTAATAGTGCTCTTCTCCGCCGATCAAGAAGAAAGAAGAAAAAATCTGAGGTAAGTGTCAACTTTCAAGATCATCCTATATTCCTTGGTGTTGTGTTCTAAGTTTTGGCATATTTTCATCTCCTGCAGGTTGATCTTGTTACTTCGTCTGGTCGGCGAGTTAGGAAAAAAAATTTGGATGAGCCTGGTGTAGCCACAGTGTCAAGGCCACATAGAGGAAAGAAATCTAGGAATGGACGTTCTAGCAAAAGGAAAAGGTCCCCTAAATCCAGTGGTTTGCGACCTCAAAGACGTGCTGCTCGAAACGCGTTACATTTTTTCTCAAAGATAGGAGCTCGAGGTTCAACAGAAGAGGATGAAGATGACTCTGAGAGTTTCTCTGATAGTGAATTGAACACGGATAGCACTGAAGCTGAACAGTTAGAATGGAATGGCCATCTAAGAACCAGCAGAGGGATTAACTCCCAATATGACACTGAAGATGTTACAGAACCTTCTCATTTTTCTGATAATAAGGGAAATTCTGGAACTGGTAAGAAACTAGTTCTCAGAATACGACGACGTGATTTAAAAACTCAATTTCCTTCAGGAAGCGGAAAAGCAGAATGCTCCACACAGGATAAAGCAGTGAAATCTCTTTCTCTAGCTAATGATGAACCAGCTGAGCAAGAACTAACTATTGAACCGGGACATTCCTCTGCCTGCAAGGCTGAATTAACAACTGATGGTGATCTGCATGGTAGTTCTGCTGCTCGTAGTAATAACTCAATTAGGTGGGGTGAGGTTAAGGCGCGATCCTCAAAGCGTTGCAAGTACAGTGAGCCAGCTGGAGGTTTGTGGTCCTCTTCAAATAATGCTGCTCTGCAGGATATTGAGGGATCGGGCAGTCAGCAGATGCCTCATGAATATGGTGATGGCATCCAGCAAACTGTTGAGCAAAATGCGCAAGAAGTACAACATGGAATAATTCTAGATAACATTCAGGAAAACAACAGTACTGATGAGTACAACACAGAAAATATGGGGGATCAAGAAAAAATATCTAACAATAGTAAGGCCCATGCAGATGGAGTGAATGACGCAGTACAAGTTCCCAATACTTCTCAGCCTCAATTAAAACTTAAGTTCAAGTCAAGTGGATCTGCAGATGCAGTAGGAAATGTCATGAACTCCAAGCATGGTAAAGATTCAGTGCAGCACGGTGATGATTCTTCTATCAATCAACCTAGAAATGCTGACTTCCTTAATGTGCCCAAAAGTTCTCAGGAATGCCCAGATAAAAGCACTAGTTTGCATGATTCAAAGAAACTGTACTTGGATTCTTCAAAGAAGTACACCGCAGTGTACAAAAGGTTAAAGCCAAAGAACAAGAAAAAAATGGATTCAGATGAATATGCAAACGAGGATAGCACTTCTATCTCCAATGACGATGGTGGATACCAACCTCCAGAATACAGTCCTGTTGCAGCTGCAAGTGGTAGATTGAGAAGAAGCGCAAGGAAGTCATTTGCATACAATATCGATGGTACAGCACGGGAGGATATCTTGGAAGTGAAAGATTCTTACAGTTCCCATGAAGCATCAACTAGTGGAAGACGAGTTGTCACAGATGTGTGTGATGTAATGTGGCGACAAAACTCAAAAACTGTTGGTTTAAGGTCTTCTAGGAACAAAAGAGAAAGTAGCAACTTTCCTGATACACATCCATTGGGTAGAAGGCACCAGGTTTCCTTAAAGTATTCATGGTTAATGTTGCTTGAGCATGAAGATAGCTACCGTTATATTCCTCAACTCGGTGATGAGGTTATGTACTTGAGGCAGGTAATGTTATGTTTACGTTGTCTACAAAAATAATGGGGATGAAAGCTCTCACTTTTTGTTCTCATTTTGCTGCTTCTCGTTGTCCTAAGTGTAGGACTACTAATTGATGGAAAAAAGTACATGTAAATTGTAAAGTGAAATGAATTACAAGCATGTGACTGTCACTTCTTGGGTTGCTTTGTTTAGTATTTCACTATTATAATACTTATTTCTGGGCTTGCTATATTTGTAGGGCCATGAGGAATATCTTAAAGAAGCGCAATCATCTGAATCTTGCCCTTGGAACCGGATAAAAGGCCTTAAAGCTGTAGAACTTTGCAAAATACAGGGTCTTGAGTATGCCACCTACAGAGGATCTGGCGAAAGCTGCTGTAAATTAACCATTGAATTCGTTGATCGCACTTCCAGTGGATTTGGCAAAACATTTTTGATCACGTTGCGTGAGCTGGTTAACTTTCCAGATTTTCTTGTGGAGAGAACAAGGTATGAAGCTGCTATAGAGCGGAACTGGACCCACAGAGACAAGTGCAAAGTTTGGTGGAGGGACGTAGAAGGACAGGTAGGAGGAACTTGGTGGGAGGGACGGGTGACGGCAGTAAGACCTAAATCACCTGATTTTCCTGAGAGTCCATGGGAAAAATATGTCATACAGTATAAGGAGGATCGTTCTTTTCACGCTCATAGCCCCTGGGAACTTCATGATACTGGCAATTTATGGGATCCATGGAAACATCCGCATATCGATCTCACGATTCGAGATCAATTGATATCAGAAATGGAAAATTTACAGGAAATGTCACACAGGGATCAGGTGAAGCCATTTGATTTTTAATCATCACACTTTTGCTACCATTTTTTCTGTGGTATTGATCAAGTACAATATGAATTTATGGTTTTACAGGATCGTTATGGTGTTTTAAAGCTGGACAAGGTTGCAGAAAAGTCAGATTTCATCAACAGGTACTTCTAATATATTGTTTTCCAACAACTTTTCACTGAATTATGATTTGCAAGGCAATATTTGTTGAAGTTTTCTTCACAAAAGGTTGACAGAAAAAAAATGTGACTTCATACTTCCTTTCTTTTTTATTCCTTTTTCTTTCATAATATATTCTTTTACGTCAGATTATCTAGAATTTTAGGAGATACCATATACGGAGTACATTGCTTTGAGTTTTTTTTCACTCAGTACAAAGATTACAAATATCTATTGTGTATTATTTACACTAATGTTATATCTAACAGTAATGTTCATCTTAACTGACTCCTGGCCATACAATTCTTGCCCTAGGTTTCCTGTCCAATTTTCTATTGAGGTGATCAAGACAAGATTAGCAAACAATTATTACAGAACTCTGGAGGCTGTCAGACATGATACCACTGTGATGCTTTCAAATGCAGAATCTTACTTTTCAAAGATCAGTGAAATGACCAAAAAGATCCGCAAGCTCTCTGAGCGGGTTGACCAGATCTTTTCATCACTGTAGGTGACATTGCTTGATGCCTGATTGACAATTTCCCGTTTTGTTTCAGCAATTTTTTTGCCTCAGGCATCCAGATGATTTTTACTGGTCCTACACTCCTACTGAGGCATATTTAGAGAAATTAACCAAAGTAGTTCTCAGGGAGGAAAGTATTTCCGGTGTAGCTCCAACCAGTTAAACTAGTTGCTGATACAAAGTTCTCGTTGCTAACACCTCTATCTCCAGTTGTCAAGATACAATGGTTCATCCAATTGGACATGAAACATTGGGGTTTTGTTAGAGAAGATGCTAAGGTGTAAAGCTGGTAGAGGAAATGCATTAACAGATAATTCATTTTGTACAGACACTCAGCAATAAAAGGAGAAAGGAAATGTGCATCGTTTTCTGTGTTACATTTTGTGATGATACATGGTAACCATAATATGGAAAATTAGTGGCACTTTTTTTCTGCGTGCCCAGGCACGCCTTTTATGATATTTTTTGACATCTTTTTTGGTTGCTCAGAGTATCCAAGCCTTCAAAATTTGTCTTAGATTATAAGGGATTCTAGGTGAACTAACCTGTAACTTAGTTTAAAAATGCTACATTCACCTACGTACCATTAATTTTCTATTATAATATGGTAAAATCAAGAAGGGTTACATTGTGTCATTTGGTTTATCATATATTGGCCTCGTTCGGCTGGCAGAATTTTGGCTGAAACTGGCTGAAAACACTGTTCTGGCTGAATTGTTGTGAGAGAAAAACACGGTTTCGGCTGAAAAAAAAGCCGAATATAATACTGTTTCGGCTGAAAAAAGAAGCTGAATATGGAGTAAGCCGAACCCCCTCTTTTACAACTTACAATTTTTGTAGCGTCTTTTTTCAACTCCTCGAAGCATTTCGTCGCTTGGTACGCCGCCCTTCCTCGTCTCTGGGTGCCTAGGTATCCACCGTAAGCCTTTCCTCTTTTGAACCTCGACTTTACTTTTAGCTTTTGCCTTTTTTTATCTACTAAATGGTTGAAAATAGAAAGACATTCCATAGTTGTTTTAAAAGAGAGAAAGAGAGGGGATATGTTTCATAGTTATTTTAACTAAACAGTTTGCATCTTTTTCAACTTTTCTACAATTTTTGCTCAATCAAACTTGCGACATGTTTTCTTATGACTGCTTACAAGCATTTTTGTTTTCTATTCTATCCCTAATACTATTATTGTTTTTGAAATATTAAAGTACATAATTTTCTTCGCCTGTTCCTTCGGTCTGGTTTTTTCATCTGGTAAGTAATTTTTTCTGCTGTCTGATTATTAAATTGGTAAGTAATTTTTTTCCGCTTTCTGAATATTAAAGTGTTATATCTGTTTTTTTCATCTGATAAGTAATTTTTTTTCCTGTTTTCTGAATATTAAAGTGTTATCCATCTGCCTGTGTTCCGTCCGAATACTATCTTCTACATTTCTTTCGTCCGTCCGCCGTCCTTCAATCTGTCTGGTTAATTTTCTTCTCCGTTCCGCCCAGTTAATTTTCTTTGTCCATCCGCCGTCTTCCGTTTTCCTGTTCTTCGCTTTTTTTCCTATTTCGTCGCTTGGTCTAAACTTTTTTTGCCACTACTTTTTGTTCGTTCTGCAGATTTCTTCTGGTTTTTTCTCTTTAATCTCCACCCACCCTAAAATGGAAGGGCTATCCCCCGGACGTTGCTCCCGAGCCTCCTCCGTCACGCTGCGCCAACACAACTCTCGCACCTCCTTCCTCACGCACGCTCGCGGAAAAAAGCCGCGCCGCCAACGGCTTGCTTGCTCACGCCCACGCATGCGCAGGGAACACCCGAGCCTTCTCCGTTTCACGCGACCGCATGCACGCAGCACCACCAGCAGCAGGCGGCGTGGTCACGCGCTCTGGCGCTCGTGTGCATGCAGTAGCAGCGGCGGCACTAGCGGGTGGTGTAGTGACCCACGGCGGCGCCCTACTGCCCTAGCAGTAGGTCGGCTACGGTTGGTCGCTATTCGCTAGACACCGATGTCATTACAACATGTGTTCCCTCGAGGTCTACTTTTAAAATATTCAAATAAAACACTTGCAACATGTGTCTGAAATAAATGAAACACTTGAAACATGTGCTTGAAACATTCGTGTATAACCGTAGCAACATATGTAACATCTAGATCTACTTCTGCAACATCCAGATGAAACAATTGCAACATAAGTCTGAAACATCTGAAACACTTGAAACATACGTGTATAGCCATAGCAACATATGCAACATCCAGATGAAACACTTGAAACATACGTCTGAAACACATGAAACACTTGAGACATAGCCTTGCAACATGCGTATATTGTGATTGCAACATATGCAATATCTCAGATCTACTTTTGCAACATCCAGAAGAAACACTTAAAACATAAGTTTGAAATGCCTGAAACACTTGAAACATGACGTCGTTGGCGGCCACAGCCTACCTGGTGAGGAACTAAGGTAGCCAGCAAGCTCGGGTCAGGGGGACGTCGCTCCGCACGGTTGTGCCCATCGGTGTGGCTCGTCACTCCTCTTGCGATTCTCTTGCGCCTGCTCACGGCCTAGGCATGTGCCCATCGGCGCGGCCCTCGCTGCTTCTACTACAAGTCACTGCTCGCTTGGCCGCGGTCGTCCAGCATCATCCGCTCACGGGGGATGGGGGCACGGCAGGGCAGAATTAGCCCAGCTAGCGCTAGATGCAGATGCAACGGCGGCGTCGAGAGTTGTTACTGCCTACTGCTGTTGGTGGAGGGATGCCAGTCGTTGGATTTGAATGAGTTTGCAGGTCATGCGGCGACGATGGAGTTGTTGCTTGGAAATTGGGAATGCCTTTTTGGCTCGGCATGTGCATTGTGAGGCGGAGTGGGGGGGGGGGGTTGAGAGAGATGGGGGGCAGTTCGTTGCATAAGCCTAGGAGCCACGTCCGGACGGACGGATGGCCATGGCCGAGCATTACTGATCCTAAAACATAAGTTATCAAACGAGGAAAATTCATGATCGATCCTTAAACTTGGCATGGGCTGTTACATAGGTTCATGTACTCTTAAAATGTTATTTTTGAGTCTCTAAATTGTGTTTCAGGTCTCACTTGGGTCCAAATGGAAATTAATCCTCTCTATACGCTGACGTGACAAGCTAAAAGCCCTAATTTGGTTTTGGCTAATTGATGGAACCCATCAGACTAATCCTTGCATCTAAGTGTGTGACTAGATAGGATGGTCCAAGATCAAGTGTTGGAGCAAGATGGAGTCCATGGAGATGAAGATGGACATGTGATGATGGTGATCAAAGCTCTAAACTTGGAAAAGAACAAAGAGAAAAACAAAATGGGCTCAAGGCAAAGGTATATTTGATAGGGCCATTTTATTTTGCCACTCAAGACACTAAGTGGGTGTGAGTGAGTTTAGGATAGATAGCCGTACTATGAAGATGGGTGAAATTCATTTGTGAAATAAGGTTATCAAAGTGCCACTAGATATTCTAACTCATTGCATATGCATTTAGATTCTAGTGAGTGCTAACACCCTTAAAAATGCTTTGAAAATATGCTAACACACGTGCACATTGGTGATACACTTGGTGTTTAGCACATGTAAGGGTGAAGAGGTTGGAGAAGATAAGGAGGTGAAAACAGGGGCCGGACCCTACTGACGGCAGGACCGGACCCTGTGATAGCAAGTCTGGTCCGGACCCTGTCCTTAGGCCGAGGGTGCGGTGTTGTGACCGGACCTGGCGTGGAGGAGGCACCGAACCCGGGGCTAAGGGTCCGGTTGGTTGACTGCTCAGCGCGGTGGCGACGTGGCGGCTCAGGGAGCTCTCTGTAAATGACCGGACTCACGTGGCGCGCAGCGATCAGACCCTGGCCTCAGAGTCCAGTCTAGAGGTTTTGACCGTTGGCGTGCGTGCTCGGACGCAGAGAAGGAGCGACCGGACCCTGGGGATCAGAGTCCAGTTCGGAGTAACTCAAGTGCGCAGCTGAGGTGACCGTTGGAGATCGACGGGCGAGGTTGAACGCCGGGGACGCGTGACTTCATCCCGTGCACCGGACCTCAGTCCGGACCGGACGCTGTGGGTCCGATTGGCGGGTGCGGTCGACACACAGACTGCCCATTAAGGGGCATAACGGTTGGATTTGTTTGGGGGCTCTATAAATAGACTTTGGTCGGCTTGGGCTCACTCTCTTGGCCATTTCTATTGAGAATACAACCTTATGAGCCTAGCTAATCCTCTCTAACTCATCTTGCTTGATTGATTCATCATTTGATGAGATTGGAGAGCATCCAAGTGCATTGCTTGAGTGATTGCATCTAGAGGCACTTGGTGATTGTGTTTCGCTGTGAAATTCTCTTGTTACTCTTGGTGTTTGTTGGCACCTAGACAGCTTAGAGCAGTGAGGATCATTGAGCGGAGGGTTGTGTTTTTCTTTGGCTCTAATCGGTCGATTGTGAGGGGTTCTTGTGCCTTCCCGTGGGAAGATCACGAAAGGCAACTCTAGTAGATTGCGCGTAGCTTGTGGATCCCTATCTTATGTTGGTTGTGCGGCACCCGGTTACAGGTTAGGCGTGTGATGCCTATTAGCGCGTGAACCTCCAAGTGGGTGAATGGCTACAACGGAGACTAGCTTGCCGGCAAGCAAGTGAACATCGGAAGAAAAATCATTGTGTCACATTGTCTTCCTTGGTATTCATTGGAATACATTGATTGATCACTTGCCACGGCGGTATATCTCCACTACCACTTCCTTGCATTGCATTTTGTATTTACCTTGTGTACAACTTGTGGTAGCTTAGCTAGTTGAGTAGCCTAGTTTAATTAGTTGTAATTAGTTTCTAGCTGGCTCAACTAGTGTAGCAAGTAGAGATAGCCATTGAGTGATTAGAGATCATAACTTACTAGAATTGTTGGTAGGTGGCTTGCCTCTTGATTAGAGCTAAAGCAAAACGCTATTTCACCATTTAGTGTACTACCCACTTGCTCTAGTGTATTTGTAGAAATTTTTATAGGCTATTCACCCCGCTCTAGCTATTTAGGACCTTTCACACGCTGAATGTGCATTGAAGTGATTCCGACACATGGGGCCCACTTGTCAGGTCCTTCACTCCTCCCTATTTCTTCTCCTTTTCTCTCTCCTCTCTCTCACCCTACGCATACGACCGCAGCGATGGCCACATGAAAGGTCCTTGTTTGATTTTGGTAATTGAGTGACAATCTAGGTGGACTAATTGCGTTAAATGTGAGATACACATGTGATTAGTCCACAGGTACATGTGTGTGAGCAACATATGCCATGAAGGTGAAAATGGCTCGGAGATGTTGCAAAGCTCACACATATGATGGAGTTCATTGCACATGAGACATGACATTGAGTCATGTGATCAAGGTGGAGAAGATCAAGACAAGACTTGGCTCGACGGACCGGTTGCAAGTTTGAAGGGCAAGTTGAGTGATGACTTGGCGCTGATGGACCGGAGCAACGGTGAAGAGCAAGTGAAGTTGTTTACACCAATATTTGAAAGAAGAATCGCAGGGGCCTGAAAGCTCCCAAGATCATGTCATCAAGGAATCAATCGCGTGCAGATCGGTATCAGCTGATTCGAATGCAACAGCAGATAACGACAAAGGCTACGATCAGCGCCGGGACAAGGCACGTTGGACTCTACAAAAAGGGAAAGATTAGAGTCCAAGTTATCTTAAATTAGGAATGTGTCCTCTAGGGCAAAAAATTGTGATGAGTCGTGCTTAGATAGGAATCATGCGTAGGTTCCGGGTATAAATATCGAACCCCGGCAATTGTAAAGGACACACAATCAATCTAATACAAGTCATTTACTTTTTTCGGCTCCAGCCACCCCTTAGGAGTAGGAGTAGAGTAGATCTCGGCGAGTTCTTCAGCGAGTACGGCTGCATCGATCCGATCGACCTCCACTGCTTGTCTGTAAGTACCGTCATGGCTTATACTTCTGTTCGTATGGCTGCATCGATCTGGTCAACCCCACTATGACTCTGGTATAAGCTAGTTATCGACTCTTGTCTAGTTCAAGTATGGCTGCATCGATCCGATCGACGTCCACTGCTCGAACTAGGTTAAGGTCAAGTTATAGGCTCTATCTAAGGGTGGCGTTCCTTCGGATAGATTCATTAAGTTATCGATATTGCTTATTGCTTTCATTATTTATTTAATTACAACAATATCACTTCACCCAATTGGGATTGATCTAGATCGGCCTTATATCATGTTTAACCCATCGTTTGTTAATCTAAAACTGGTCTAATCTGCATCTTAAACGATGAGTTATGTTTTATCGGCTGTTTTATGTCAAATTTGATCGTGCATAGTGTGCGGTTAAGGCATGTTGCGTCTTAAGTAGATCTATTGGCTAGCGAAAACTGTTCCATGGCCCGTTATCACGGCCTATGTGATTTTGCCTCATACCCCACTGCTAGCACCGTGGAGTGGGGATCGTTATTAGGTAGATTTGTTCCTGATAAGGCATGACCTCAACTGTGCGCTATGCCTGAATCGGCTGTTTTAGCCGATATCGAGTGCTTTCACGAACAGTTCACGTCATGAGATCGTTGAAGTAAAGATAGGTTAAAAGATATGTTGGCCCCATGATCTTATTATTGTATTACGGCCTGCATGATTCTGCCTCATGCCCCACTGATATTAGTAATAAGTTAGGGTCGTCGAGTCTATTATTGTTTCTACGGCCTGCATGATTCTGCCTCATGCCCCACTGGTCATAGCGATGGATGAGATCTAATATGTTCATTAGATTTATCTTTATTAAATGGTCGAATGATGATGATCTATTTCTTTTATATAAAAAGAGGTTCGATTACTTGCAGTCATTGGCTTAGCATAAACCAATTATTGTTAACATCTTATTGCCATTGACCAATACTTGTCTAAATAGTGATATTCATCCTTAATGATAACCGATTCTTCTTACATAACCCCACGAGTTTTAACTGATTTATTCTTATGAATATGCTGGAATCGACTATTTAGTCGATCTCCTTTCATATCGGCTCTCAGAGCCACACATTCGGGACTGTTTGGCAACACCGGCAAGTTCCGCCCTAAATTACTGATAAATTTTTTCTCCTTGTCAATTGCAGGGTCAAATTGACTGGCACGTCTCGGGAGAAGTGCGCAGGATCGACCATCCCTGCGCTGAAGCTAGGCGGATCTACAACTCATTCGAGCAGACCCTTCTGGCTTGCTTGTGTGACCTCGGCACGGGACGAAATTTCGTGCCGACACACATTTCTGGCACGCCTAGTGGGACCCCACAATCGTCATGGCGGTTCACAACAACAACGACATCCTTATGGTACATTATGAAGATATACCTGATGGAGATAAAGATGTCATCAGCAAAGCTACAGAAGAATTTCAGAACAAGTGTTTGTTGTCCTACACCAAAACACGTGACAACACAATTGTTCAGAAATTTCTACTACCAAGAGTTCTATTACATGGGTAGACAGATACAGTTGAGGCTGAAGACATGTGTTTCTTTACGTAAATTATAAACAAATCTGTTCGTGACGCCATATCAAGCCATAATGAAGCTTTCTTGGACACATTCCACAACGCCATGAAAGAGGTGACTCATGGGTTTCCAGTTGGTCAAGTTGGGCCGACTTATTACAACATTCCACATCCATCGACCCAAGGGACTAATCAAGTCGGTACCAGCCATCAAGAAGCAGCACTAGCTGGTAATGATGATGTACATGCAGTTCAGGGTTCATCTGAACAAGTTCAAGGTGCTACTACGAATTAGATGCAGTATAATCCTAGATCATCAGTGCAGCATGTGCAACAGCCGACGGGGCAAGGTCAGAACCAGATGATTAATTTTGGCACATCAGGCCACATACCGTCGTCGGCTCAAAAAATAGCGCCGCCAATTCAAAGGATCCGTAGAGATATAGATCCTCATCTACAATCGGAGACTTCAAGCAGTAAACCAGCGAAGGACCCAGCAGATCGAGATTCCACAAGGGTATCATTATGACACATATTATAACACCCTTCACATGATTCCAAATCTAGGGTATCAAGGCACACGGGATTTCAATCCACAGATAGGTCAGCAGGTGCAGAGAAATCCAAATTCAAATACTGATGATTTGTTGCTGAGGGTGACCGAGATGATGAAGAATCAGTTCAGTCTGAAGCCAAAAGGGCTGACCTTCTCGTACAAATGCCCATATCCAGAATGGTATGATTTGGTCGCTCTTCCCACAAATTACAGGCTCCCAGAGTTTGCCAAGTTCACTAGCCAAGACAATACAAGCACAATAGAACATGTCAGTCGGTATCTTACACAGTTGGGTGAAGCATCTGTTGAAGAGGCCCATCGAGTTCATTTCTTCTTCCTGTCCCTATCAGGGCCAGCCTTCACTTGGTTTTCATCACTGCCAGTCAATTCCATTACCAATTGGGCTGACCTAGAGAAGAAGTTTCATACATATTTTTACACTGGGACTGAAGAAAAAAAATAATCGATTTGACAACTATAAGGCAGAAGACTAATGAATCGGGCACTGAGTTTCTTCAGAGGTTCCGAGAGACTAGAAACTTATGCTTCTCATTAAACTTGGCTGACGACCAGCTAGCTGCTTTAGCCATTCAAGAAATGCTGCCAATGTGGAAGGAGAAGCTACTGGGACAAGAGTTTGACAACTTGGGTCAATTGCCTCAACGAGTGACGACGCTCAATAGCCAATTTTAGAGCATGTGTAGAGATACCCTATTTCAGAAGAGTACCACAGTGGCCAAAGCTTATGATCCATACTCAGTCGATGATGGCTATGAAGATGAAGAAGAAGAGATTGCTGCGGCTGAATGGAATTGGGGCAAAAAGACAGTGATGGTGCCAAATCATTAGGGAAGAGGAGTCGAGGAGAGCTATGACTTTGATGTCACCAAATCAGACAAGCTCTTCGATTTCTTGCTTGAGAAGGGGCAGATCAAGTTGTCCGATAATCATGTTATGTTGCCCCCTGATCAGTTGAAGAATAAAAAGTTCTGCAAATAGTCCATAACGCTACTTCTCATTCCACTAATGAATGCAGAATTTTTCGGTAGCATATACAGAGGGCTATTCAGCAAGGAAGACTCAAGTTTGATACGCCTCGGAAAATGAAAGTTGATGATAATCCTTTCCCAGGAGATCAAAACACGGTTGATGCTAGGCTAATCAAAGAAAAGACTAAGGTCCTAACATCAACCAAATCGAGAGAAGCTAGAGCAGTTGATCCCGAGATGCAAATATCGGCTGACGAGTACAGAGAAATTAGAAGACGTCACGACAAGCAAAAGAGCCGATATGAGAAGGGGGAAACGTCAAAAGATGGAGCGACAAAGCCGCGAATTACATCTCAAATCCTATTGAATAAGTGGCAGCGGCAGAAGGAAAAGGATTATCAGCGATGGTTAGAGGATCAAGAATACCAGCGTCAACTGAAAAAAAAGAGATGTATAAAAAGAAACAAGCCGAATCACATTAGAATTGTCCTTTCTTTAGACATTGTTGGAATGAAGGTTTGAAGTTGCCTACCAGACATGACTGTCCAGAATGCAACAATCAACATTGGGAGTTTAGACAATCTCAAACCAACCGCCGGTCTATCCATGCTCAAGATGCATATCATCATAATAACATGGATCGGCGCTTAAAAATGGAAGTATTCATGATCGGCTTAGAAAACGAGTTGTTGACCAAGACTGGGCTGATTATGAAGAAGAAGACAATGAAAGAGAATATGTCTGGCAGAAAGGCCAATGGTGCCCGGGAGGTTTGACAAAAAGCCAGAAGAGAAGGGTGCAACGCCTAAGGAATAGAGAGTTGGAACAGGCCCATGCATCCGGCAAACCTCAAGTATGGTGTGCTAAGCAAACAACTGATAGAAAGCAACCATCGGCTAATATTCAAATAGCTTTTCTGTTGCCATCAGAGTTCAGAGCTCCGGTAGATCAAGAAGTTTATTCGAATTTCGATGAATCAAAGTATGAAGAGATAGTTGCCAAGTTGACGGTTACACAACAAGCAATATTTGATAAATCAGTCAAGCATCGGCACTTAAAGGCTTTATATATGAAAGGTTTTATTGATGGAAAGCCGATGAACAAGATGTTGGTGGACGGAGGTGCTTCTGTTAATCTTATGCCTTACACCACTTTTCGTAAACTTGGCAAAGGACCAGGAGATCTAATGGAGACTTCGAATGCTTTTCTGGCAAGATGTGGGAAGGAGGCTTCATTAGAGTCAATAATGAAAGCCAACAGCCGATCCAAGCAGTCGGCTTTAAAAATTGTCTTAATGGATAATCCAATAGATGGTACAGATGGCAAACTAGGACATGGCTTCACGTCGGCTGATGAATTAGAAGAAGTAGATATTGGTTCTAGAGATAGACCTAGGCCGACGTACGTAAGTGCCAAGTTGGATCCTGAGTATAAGCGAGAATTAGTTGATTTGTTAAAGAAATTTAAAGACTATTTTGCTTGGGAATACTATGAGATGCCTGGTCTAGACCGATCAATTGTCGAACATCGGTTGCCAACCAAACCTGGGTATCGGCCGTTTAAACAGGCTCTAAGGAGATTCAACCCGAACGTGCTTGATGATATCAAAAAGGAGACTGAAAGGTTACTGGAGGCAAAGTTTATCTGACCATGCCGATATGCAGAGTGGATATCAAATGTTGTCCCTGTGTATAAAAAGAATGGAAAATTAAGAGTTTGCATCGATTTTAGGGATCTGAACAAAGCCACACCCATGGATGGTTATCCGATGCCGATAGCTGATATATTAGTAGATGCAGCAGCCGGGCACAAGGTTATTAGCTTCATTGACGACAATGTAGGGTATAACCAAATTTTCATGGCTGAGGAAGACATAGCAAAGACCGCTTTTAGGTGCCCTAGCACAATTGGTTTATTCGAGTGGGTTGTGATGACCTTTGGTCTGAAGAATGCCGGTGCAACTTATCAAAGGGTGATGAATTATATTTTTTATAAGTTGATCGGCAAAATTGTTAAAATCTACATCAATGATGTGATGATAAAATCCAAAGGGTACAAAGAGCATCTAGCTGATTTGTGGGAGACTCTAGAATGCACAAGAAAATATGGTCTAAAGATGAATCCTAATAAGTGTGCTTTTGGGGTGTCAGCTGGACAATTCTTGGGTTTTATGGTCCATGAGAGGGAATCGAAGTTGGTCAAAAAGAACAAAAGCAATTGATGAAGCAGTTCCCCCGACTACTAAGACATAGTCACAATCTCTGCTTGGCAAGATTAATTTCATCAGAAGATTCATTTCAAATTTGTCGAAAAGGATCCTGCCATTTTCCCCTTGTTGAAGTTGAAAAATGATCAGGAATTCAAGTGGGGTGACATACAACAAAAGGCGTTTGAAGAAATAAAGGAATACATGAAGTGTCCACCTGTGCTGGTCCCTCCTCAGCAAGGTAAGCCTTTTAAGTTGTACATATCGGCTGATGACAAGACAATTGGATCGGCCTTGATGCAAGAATTTGAAGGAAAAGAGCGAGTTGTTTTCTATCTGAGTAGAAGGCTCCTGGATCCCGAAAACAAGATATTCTCCCACCAAAAAGCTATGCTTGTGCTTATATTTTTCTTGCACTAAGTTGTGACACTACTTATTATCAGCCGAATGTACGGTTGTTTCCAAGGCTGATGTGATTAAGCACATGTTATCAATGCCAATACTAAATGGAAGAGTGAGAAAGTGGATTCTTGCGCTATCAGAATTTGACTTGAAGTACGAATCGGCTAAAGCAGTCAAAGGACAAATAATGACCGATTTTGTCACCCAACATCATAAACCAAGCATTGGTTATGCAGAGCCGATGCCTTGGACGTTATTCTTTGATGGATCATCATGCAAGCAAGGTGGTGGCATTGGTATTGTTATTATTTCGCCTTAGGGGGCAAGTTTTGAGTTTGCTCTTCCAACTGAACCAATAATTGTCAACAACCAAGCGGAGTATGAAGCTATTCTTAAAGGACTTCAACTTCTTTATGAAGTAAAGGCCGAAGCAATTGAAGTATTTGGAGATTCACAATTAGTTATTAATCAGTTGATCAGCCTATATGAGTGCAAAGAAGACACTTTGAAAGGATACTATGATGAGTGCCAAGAGTTGCTCAAAGAATTTCTTCATGTTTCTCTCCAACATACTCTGAGAGCACAAAACCAAGAGGCTAATCGTCTGGCTCAAAGTGCGTCAGGATATCGAGTATTGCGAGAAGTCTTGAGTAGTGAAACCTCGAATGACGATTGGATAGTTGAAATAGTCGACTACCTTAGAAATCCTTCTCAGAAAGTTACTAGAAAGCTAAGGTATAAATCGACTAGTATGTTTTACTGAATGATCAGCTGTATTACAAAACAGTTGATGGAGTATTACTCAAGTGCCTGAATCGAGAAGAAGCTAAGGTGTTGATGGGCGAAGTGCATGAAGGGATATGTGGAGCCCATCAATCGGCTTATAAGATGAAGTGGATTATTCGCAGCACTAGGTATTTCTGGCCAACGATATTGAAAGACTGTTTTGAGTATTACAAGGGATGTCAGGATTGTCAACGTTTTGGTAATATCCAGAAATCGCCCGCATCGGCCATGAATCCAATAATCAAGCCATGTCCGTTTCGAGGTTGGGGAATTGATTTGATTGGCCAGATTTTTCCGCCCTCAAGCAAAGGACATAAGTTCATATTGGTAGCAACAAATTACTTCACTAAATGGGTTGAGGCAATTCCTTTGAAGACAGTAACCTCAAAGAACATGGTTGATTTTGTCAGGGAGCACATTGTGTATCGTTTTGGGATTCCTCAAACTATAACTACCGATCAGGGGACAATGTTCACATCAGAGGAGTTTGAAGATTTTGCTGCCAGTATGGGAATCAAGCTACTAAATTCTTCTCTTTACTGTGCTCAAGCTAATGGCCAGGCAGAGGCGTCCAACTAGATTATGATTAAGCTAATCAAGAAGAAGATTGAGGAGCAGCCAAGGAAGTGGCATTCAACGCTTAATGAGGCACTATGGGCATATAGGATGGCCTGTCATGGATCAATTAGAACGTCACCTTATGAACTTGTGTATGGCCATAATACAGTCCTTCCTTGGGAAATTCAGACTGGATCGAGGCGTGTTACATTGCAAAATGATTTGTCAGCCGAAGTCTATAAGAATCTTATGATAGATGACTTAGAGGACCTGAGTTGCCTTCGGCTGTGTGCTCTCGAAAATATCGAAGCCAATAAACTGAGGATTGTAGAATATTACAATAAAAAGGTCAAGATTAAGCAATTTTCTGAGGGAGATGTGGTCTGAAAAGTGAAATTGCCGATCGGGTCAAAGGATAGTAAATTCGGCAAATGGTCACCTAACTGGGAAGGACCTTATTGGATCAAACATTGTGCGCCTGATAATGCTTATATTTTGGAAACACTAAGAGGAGAGGAAGAGTTTGGCTGAGCAATCAATGGGAAATATCTGAAGAAATATTACCCTAGCGTTTGGGTTAATACTTAATAACTGATTTGTTCAGTCATCAGCTCTAATAGCCGATACCAGAAGGGTATCGCCTTTAGTGCAAAAATAAACCCAAATGGGTAAAAGCCGGTACGATGTGTATCGCCTATAGGAGCAAGGCAAACACGGACAAAGTGATGCGAAGTACGAAACAAAGGAAAATGACTCAAGACGAGGAAATTGTTTTCTAAATATCACCTATTACAAGTTATGGGCCAGAGAACACTTTGCCTACTATATCATCGGCTAGGGTGTTGAAGGCTACAGAGTTGGCGGCACTAAAGAAATCCTCAACTAAGCACTCATGATCTCCAGGGTGCGCCGCATCTGGAAAACCATGGGGAAGAAGCCAAAGATTGTGACTAGAACGGGCTTGTGCAGTAGCCAACGCCATGGCAGCACCATGATGCACACCATGAAGAGCGACCCCCCTAACACGGTTCAGGATGTCATGCAAGCGAACCACCAGAATGGCGCCCCTGGCATTGACGAATCCCGCCGCGTGATCCGCAGCTGATCGAAGGCTTTCCAGTTGAGCAGACAAATCTAGAAGGATTCAAAGGGGAGATGATCATAATCCTGAAGATGAAATTGAGAGGAAACAAAGGTTATGATAAATATCTCACCCGCGATTCTGGTCTCAGCTTTGGCCAACCTATCCTCCACCGAATCAACCTCAGGAGGCGATCGGCATCGAACCATGGCCAGAGTCGATTCTGCGAGGTAGAGACATTCGGCAAGACCCTAGCCATGTCGATCGATGGAAGCAAGCAGATTGTCATTATCAATCTGTCTCCTCGAATAGCAGGGGAGCTAGCGACGGGCTGTCGACGAAGAAAACCCCAGAGGCCGAGCAGAGTCGGCCCTATGACCCTGAAAGGACCTAGGATGCCGCCTAGAGGGGGGGTGAATAGGCGTTTCTGAAAATTAACACCTTTAAAAGCGGAAACAATTAGAAGGGGGAGTTTCCAAAATGGAAACTCCAAATCAAGAGTACTACCACCCCTCACAAGTTAGCCACAAAGTAAACAAGGTATAAAGAATATATCTAGAAGCTACAACCCTGCAACACCAAGTTAGAACAGAGAATAAATATTTTCAGTGCAGACAGGAAATACCGGACGTGTCCGGTATGAATACCGGACGTGTCCGGTATACATGATTTCTGCAGATCTGCCCCGAACTTGCTCCTTTCGATTTCTATCTGCAAACCAAACTGCAGGCACCTAGTGGAGATGACAATATACACAGAGAACCTGCAGAACAGCTAGAGCAACACAAATATCAAATGAAATACGAATTTAGACACGATATTTGTTTTACCGAAGTTCGGACTCGTTCGAGTCCTACTCTCCGTTTGAGGGGGGCTGCGGGCGACCCAAATGTGAAGGTCAGCCCTAGAGGGTACCACGAAGGTCACTCTAGCCGAGTCTTTTCCAACTCCTTTTCCTCCTTCCACTAATTTGATTCCGAGGCGGCGAATCGACCGCTACAAACTTTCCCGAAGCAACCACAATCTCTAGGTTGCTCTCCGTGACGCCTAGCCGCCTAGGACCAAAGAGTCCAAGAGTAACAAATGCGAATCACGAGATTGACAATATGCACAAGTGCTCAAGTGGTGGCTTGCTCTCTTTTCAAATTCTCTCTTAACCCACAAATTGATTTTGTAATTTGAATCACACACTCACTAAGAGAGGGTTTAGGAGAGTTGGCAAGGCTCAAAAACGTGTGTCTATCTCAAATAGAATCAGCAGACCTCAAAGGTGGAGGCTTGGGGGTATTATAGCCCCTTGAAAAACTAGCCGCTTTATAGCGTTTGCAATACCGGACACGTCCGGTATGCATACCGGACACGTCCGGTATGACTCGATCTAGCCAACGGTAACTAAGTTACAGTGATGTTGTGAGGCGTCGGAACTCCCGAAGTATGCCGGGACTTCCGACCGTCGGAACTCTCGACTCAAGTCGGAACCCCCGACCATCAGCAATTTTGAAAAACATGTAACCGAGTTAAAGTTAGTGAGGTGTCGGAACTCCCGACGCATGTCGGAACTCCCGACCCTCACGGCTTTTTGAAAACTAGCCGTTGGCTTCTGGTCATCCATACCGGACACGTCCGGTGTGAATACCGGACACGTCCGGTATGACCAGGACAGTGAAACCTCTAAGTCTGTTGAAGTGCGAGACGTCGGAACTCCCGACCCATGCCGGGACTCCCGACCGTCGGAACTCCCGACCTACGTCGGAACTCCCGACGAAGCAACCCGAGAACAACAATTTTACAATTTCTTGGACAAATACGGACACGTCCGGTATGAATACCGACACGTCCGGTATTGCTGCATCAAAGAAGAAATCGATTAGCACATTTGTCGCTCAAATAATCAAACCTCACATGGGTTGGGTTGAGCACTTATGAAACATTATCTATCAACATGATGCATCCCTCTTAATAGTATGGGCATACCTATTAAACTCAAGATCAAAGGAAAAATGAATTTATACCACTTGAGTTGATTTCTTTTGAATTGATGCCGTCCTTCCAATCTTCATCAAGTAAGGGTGCTAACAAGCTGATGTTGATCTTTTCATTTGAGCATAGCCATCTTGAGCATGTGACTTGATTCCATTCATCAAATTTGAATAACCCCAAACGTATCAAGTCACTTCCATCAAATACTTCATTATAGATTTGATTCTTCACATCAATATGACCATCTTAGCTTGATTAGTACCTCAACTAAATGCAAGTACTTTCTTCTTCACCCTAGCTAGGTTCTTCGGCCGCCAAGCCATCGCTTGCCCTTCACCCTTGCTTAGTACCTCGAAGCCTTTCCTTGCTATCTTCACCATCTCAAGCCATCAAGTCACATCTTGTGTTGAATCATCCATTCATATGTATTGTTATCTTTTTCATTTTAATTTAGCAAGCTTCAAATATGAGACCATTCCATATGCAATCCCTCATGTCTCATTAACTAATAATCATGAGCTTGCTTTCACATAGTACATGGAAATCCCACAAAAAAATAAGCCTTCACATGAATTCCATTTGTATTGTTGTCTTGTGCTTGAACTAGATTGTTTATACAACAACACATCATTTTGGCTTTCATTAAGTACCTGTGAGATAACCTATTACCTGTTCACACTTAGCAAACGGGTTAGTCCTTTAATCACATTGTCATTCAATCAACCAAAACCCACTAAAGGGCTAGATGCACTTTCAATCTCCCCCTTTTTGGTGATTGATGACAACTTGATTAAAGCTTACAAAATGATATAAACATTTAAACTTTTGGGTTCAACGATTTATGAGAGGCTCCCCCTTAATATGTGCTTATGATTAGAATTAACAAAATGACCTCAATTTGTTAATTGCACATACTAAAACATATAGGAGACTCCCCCTAAATCATTGCATCCGTAGGGTGCATGTGTGTGTCAAAATAAAAACCATGATGCATATGACATGATATATCACACAAGACTAAACAAAAAGCATCACACCATACAAAGTCACTCTAAAACATGCATGGTCCTTATGAAAGTAAATACATCATATATATCACACACATAGCACTCATCTCTAAGATTTCTCAAGTCATATCTCTCCCCTTGTCATAGCTAGACACAAGATTGCACTCCTGAAGCTTTAAACATATCTCTCCCCCTTAAGCTTTCATCTCTCTCCTCCTTAAGCTTTAATCATATCTCTCCCCCTTTGTCATCTATCGCCACAAAGAGTCACACAAAGCACAAAGGGTG
Source organism: Miscanthus lutarioriparius (assembly GCA_904845875.1). NCBI lineage: Eukaryota > Viridiplantae > Streptophyta > Magnoliopsida > Poales > Poaceae > Miscanthus > Miscanthus lutarioriparius. Next base: position 105,737,954 of record CAJGYO010000005.1, read on the forward strand.
CTTAAGGTTCAAACTTTGTACAAATCTCTCCCTCTTTGTATTAACCTCTCCCCCTTTGTCATCTTAAAGAGGTTGTACTTGTCACTTGTTTGCAATTCAAAATAGATCAAGTACATGGGTTTACTAGCTCATGAACAAACTCATACACTAACCACTAGATCATATAATCATTCAGGCAATAGTGGTAGTCTATGAATCTAAAAATTTTCATTTGTAGTGCATGATCCTATAAGCATGTACTATATGCACTAACCGCATACTAGTAAGGGATGAAAATGATCATGCACAATACAATGATACCTTTGCTATGTTGGAGAGGAAGATAGTCATATAGATTTCAATTCATTTCTCCAAAGAGCACCATGAAGTCCAATTATAAGCTTGGTGAAGACCAATAGATACCAATTCTTTGAATTCCTATTCTTCACCCATATGAATTGAGAATCACTAATGATCAAGTGCACTTTTCTTGTTGTGGTTGGCTTGCTTCTTCTTTGATCATTGCTTGCTTGAGAGAACTGAAAGATGCACCACTTGTAATACCACTTGAAATTTCATGATACCACTTGAAATTTTATGACTTGTTCTCTTTTGGGTGTTGCTTGCTTTTTAGACCAATCTCTTGATTTTCTTCAACCAAGTACCTCAAATGTCCCTTTAGATTACCACTTAGATTTTAGCCATCCAAGCCTAGAGCGAAGTGACCTCTCTCCAAAGAACCATCCTTGATACTCACTTGAAATAACTTGAAAGAAAATCACTTGATCCACTTGAAAGATTTTGTTTGATTGATCCATATTGTTGGACTTAATTTGATGAATAACTTTAAATCATTCTTTAAGTCCTTTTCTTTCTACTTGTTTAAGTCCTTTTCTTTCTATCAAAAGATCTCCAATTATCACTAGAATTTAAACTCCATCTTCATCTTGATCTTGGTCTTGATCTCTAGCTTGAGTACCAAATGTGTACTAGATACACTCTTCAAATAAATTGTCTTGTACTCATCATTTGTCATGCTTCTATCTCAAACCAAAACCAAAACATAGGTACCTCAATCACTTATAGATATGATTCTAATTTGCGGACCTTTGAATCTAAGTGACTTTTGATCAATCCGATAATTGTCACTTTCCTGACAGATTCTGTACTCTTCAAAGAATAAATCATATCTCCCAAAGTACATATCCAAAAACCACGAAATTTGGTGAAGATGTGACACACTAAGTCTTCTAGTAGCTGTAAAAATTTGAGCTTCTTTGGACTTCTATATTGCTACCAGATTTCATATCTTTCCACAGAGGTACATGCTGAAAACTGCTGCACTATAGCTGACAAGATCTACTCCAAATCCGAAGTATCACTTATCCAAATCTCATGAAATTTGCACAGCAACTAATACCATAAGTGTAGAGCATGCAGACCAAATTTCAAGCCAATACAAATAGATTTGATTACTCAAACATGTCTATGATCACTGCTAGCTTAGATTTTCAATATTGGACAGATTTCAATAATTGAGTCATTTTTCTCCAAATTGAACCAAACTTGAAATCAATTTGTTTGAATACTCTCACAAGACATATGTCCATTCAAACCACTTACTAGAAGAAATCTTATGAACATATCCAATCAAACCAACTTCAAACTTGATTACTTAAGCATTTAATCCATTCAAACATCTCATAGCAAGCAACATATGCATATGTATCCAATTCAATTAACTCATATGCACCGAAATAAACTTTGATCAACAAGAGATATACCTTGATAGCTTATGATCATCTTTGCAAGCTTCAACTCCACTTATTTGCATGCCTTCAAATATATCAATAAATTCCTACAACTTGAATATGACACTTGTATGTTGATAGCATATGGACTTCACTCAATTTTGACTTGGCATTGGGATAGAATTGCACTAGGCTTCAATACTTGACTCAACATAAGATGAACAATAATAATTCCATTGAATCAAGTCTCCAATGCCATGGTACCTACAAACGATCATCCACTTTTCGATGGTACCCAAACTAGTTTGGGTCCTCCCATGTTAGACGCAACATACTTAGGCATAGCCTTAGTATGAATAGCGGAATATTTTTGCAATACTAACCAATAGGGTACCATGACAAACCTTCTTAGGCATAATATTTGCATTAATTGAAATAGGCTTAGGATTCTCACTTAGGGACATGAATTAGCCAAGAATTGATTTTCTCTTTTTGAATATTTGGCAAATTTATGATTTTCAAAATTTGAGAGATTTTAGTGGGACATAGGGATATTTATAGACTTGAGAGAACCATGTCACATGTGATTATGCAAATAATCAACCAAGGGTAGCAACAATCACAATATGACATGACTAGGTCACAAAGACCCAAAAACCACATGATTTTCAAAAACCACACCACCTACACATGCTAGTTAGGGATTTTGTAAAACATCTATCCTATATCACACAAATGCACACACTAGCATATAAAGGGCCTTAGATGCACTTACAATGCATGTATGTAAATACATACCTTTGCCTTGAGCCCACAATATCACCACTGAGATAATACATGGCATGACAACATCATGTTGACCTCACTTGTCAAATAATCATACCATATATGAAATCAATTTTCATCCAAAGGACTACAAATAATGCTAGATAAATTTGTTAGTCCACAATGGTGCAAAATAGAAACTGAGCTCCCCTAAATCAGTACCACAAGTAATTTGAGTGACTTTCAACAAGCACTTTATTCTTTTAAGAATTTGGGAGTCAATTTTCTATTTTGACCAACACAAAAAGTAATTTGCCATATTTAAATTTCGTTGAGACATACTCACAACCCACTTAGGTTTGATAGATCACAAGCTTCTGAGCAAATTAAGGATATATGAAATCATATGGATCAAATACTCAGTTGCAACACAATTAGTGTTTCGGTCCATAATACCGGACATGTCCGGTAGTATACCGGACACGTCCGATAGTTGCAAGACGTAAACCAATTAATTTGCTGCTTGTGATTCTTCGTTTTAAATGTAATATTTATTTATTCTATACTTGCATCTCAACAAATAAATTACTCTACTAGAGAGCTAATAAAGGCATCGTAAGGCAAATATGATAAACATCAAGTAAAACTTATTAACCACTTTCAATATTTCACAAATATGTCTATTTGTGACCTTTTGTACACAAACCGAACAAAGTGGCTATGATATAAAGTTTAGGTACTTGTTACCAATGATGAGGATGAAATAGATGATATATTTATTGAATTATCTTCGTTCAGCCATATTAGGGATTATGATAAGAATTGGTTGATAGATTGAGTGAATATTATCAAGTTGCTTGCTCAACCACCCAAGCTTTCATCTCACCACCAAGTACCTATATTATCAACCTAAGCACATTTTGGTACCCAACTCTTGTTGGGTCCTTTGGAGTTAGTCAACAAGTGTTTAGGCACCCAAATGGCCTTAGTACTAGTTTGTGGTGAACACATCACCTTGCTAGTGCTAATTCCATTTGTGGTCTTCCTAAACATATTATCATAAATAATTGTGTTCGGCTTAGGGATGTTACCATTTGGGCAATCATAGCTTAGATGCCCTTTCTTCCACAAGCATAGCATATGCACCTTTGTTTGCCCTATGCTTGTTTTGCTTGTATGGACATCCATCAACCTTGTGGCCCATCTCATTGCACCCATAGCATCTTCTAGTTGCAACTTGGGCTTGCTTTCTTGCTTCTTTGTTCATTGGGTATTTCTTGGTAGGATGCCCCAATTTCTTGCTCATGAGACAAGCACATTGTCCATGACTCTTCACTTGCTTGGCCTCCTTGGTAGAAGCCTTTTGATTAGCGGCTTCAACCTTGTCAGACCAACTCTTGTGTGGACACATAGCCCACTCATGTCCATACAATCCACAACCATAGCACATCCTTTTTCCATGTTTCTTGCTCTTGGTTGTGTTGGCCTTGCTTGAGATGTGATTCTTTTGTTGGGCTTTGGAGGAAGCAAGGTTTGAACCCTTCTCAAGCTTCTTCACCATGTTATCACGGTTATCTTGAGAAGGTTGTGCTTTCTCCTTACCCTTCAACCGAATCACATCTTTCTTTAATCTTTGCACTTCTTCTTTGAGCTCTATGTTTTCTATAAGATTTAGCTCAATCGAAGATTGGCTTGCTTGAGGAGCACACTCATTAGTACAAGAAATATTTATTTGAGATGGTGTACTAGTGAGCGGATGTGTGAGAGGTTGAGAGAATTTTACCGATGTAATCACAACCTCATGAGCCACCTCAAGCATGATGCTTGATTCTACTACTTCCTCATGAGAGCACTTTAGATGAACATAATTTGCTTGTAGCTCATTATACTTGCTTGATAGTTCATCTAGCCTTGCCTTGAGCTCGAAGTTTTCCTTCTCTAGTTGTGAAACACTAGAAGAGGAATTAGTAACTAAAGCATGCTCGATTGATAATTTTTCATACCTCTCATTTATTGCCTTTAGCTCTTGCAATTTGGAGATGAGAAACTTTTCTTGATTTTGAAGCGATTGCTCTTGCTTCTCAATCTCTTCTTCAAGCTCATCATTCTTTTCAACTATCTTCATGATGATGAACTTGTCTTTATGGTTGAGATGATCAAGGTTGTAGTTGTCTTCAATTTCAACATCACTCTTATCTTGATCATCTACTTGTGCTTTCTCCTTTTCTTGATCTTTCTTGTTATTCTTCTTCTTGCTTTTCTTGGCCATGAGACACAAGTGATGAGTATCATGAGATACTGAGGTTGACTCATCACTTGGTCGCCATTGGGCTTGAGCATCGCTACAAATAGTCGCTTCTTTGTTCTGGCTTTGCCTCGGCCATACCGGACACGTCCGGTAGGGCATACCGGACACGTCCCAGTACATGCAGCAGAAAGACAGGTCATCTTGCTTCTTGCACTTCTTGCTCGGCTCGGCACTCTTGAGGTTTTGTGAGGCTTCTTCACTGTATGAAGACACAATGGATATTCTTTCCATTGACTTCGATCTCAAGTGCATCATCACATTTGGATTTTCCATATAAATCAAAAGTCTAGTCCAAATGAGATGAGCACTCTCCGGAGGTGGTTGTCCATTGAATATTGCCTCATCTTGAACCTCTACACTTAATGTACTCAACATAATATTAATAGCTTGAGCATTGAGTTGCACGCATATTTCTTCCTCTTTTGATAAATTTTTGTAGTTGCTCCAATCAACTATAGAAAGAGGTATGCTTGCATCTACAATATGCTCAACAAGAGGACTAATATCTCTAAAAGCATTGAGTACATGTATTGACCAAGTTAGAAAGTTTGAACCATCATTTTGGAGAAGCACCGGCTCCAACTCGATAGGCGTCGACATCCTTTTCTCACGGCGGTGAAGCTTTAGGTGAGAACCTTGCTCTGATACCAATTGAAAGGACCTAGGATGCCGCCTAGAGGGGGGTGAATAGGCGTTTCTGAAAATTAACACCTTTAAAAGCGGAAACAATTAGAAGGGGGAGTTTCCAAAATGGAAACTCCAAATCAAGAGTACTACCACCCCTCACAAGTTAGCCACAAAGTAAACAAGGTATAAAGAATATATCTAGAAGCTACAACCCTGCAACACCAAGTTAGAACAGAGAATAAATATTTTCAGTGCAGACAGGAAATACCGGACGTGTCCGGTATGAATACCGGACGTGTCCGGTATACACAATTTCTGCAGATCTGCCCCGAACTTGCTCCTTTCGATTTCTATCTGCAAACCAAACTGCAGGCACCTAGTGGAGATGACAATATACACAGAGAACCTGCAGAACAGCTAGAGCAACACAAATATCAAATGAAATGCGAATTTAGACACGATATTTGTTTCTATCGAAGTTCGGACTCGTTCGAGTCCTACTCTCCGTTGAGGGGGCTGCATGCAGGCGACCCAAATGAAGGTCAGCCCTAGAGGGTACCACGAAGGTCACTCTAGCCGGAGTCTTTTCCAACTCCTTTTCCTCCTTCCACTAATTTGATTCCGGTAGGCGGAATCGACTGCTACAAACTTTCCAAGCAACCACAATCTCTAGGTTGCTCTCCGTGACGCTTCCCTAGCCGCCTAGGACCGAAGAGTCCAAGAGTAACAAATGCGAATCACGAGATTGACAATATGCACAAGTGCTCAAGTGGTGGCTTGCTCTCTTTTTCAAATTCTCTCTTAACCCACAAATTGATTTTGTAATTTGAATCACACACTCACTAAGAGAGGGTTTAGGAGAGTTGGCAAGGCTCAAAAACGTGTGTCTATCTCAAAGAATCAGCACCTCCAAAGGTGGAGGCTTGGGGGTATTATAGCCCCCTTGAAAAACTAGCCGCTTTATAGCCGTTGCAATACGGACACGTCCGGTATGCATACCGGACACGTCCGGTATGACTCGAGCTAGCCAACGGTAACTAAATTCTGATGATGTTGTGAGGCGTCGAACTCCCGGCATGCCGGGACTTCCACCGTCGAACTCTCGACTCAAGTCGAAACCCCGACCATCAGCAATTTTGAAAAACATGTAACTGAGAGTTAAAGTTAGTGAGGTGTCGGAACTTCCGACGCATGTCGGAACTCCCGACCCTCACGGCTTTTAAAAACTAGCCGTTGGCTTCTGGTCATCCATACCGGACACGTCCGGTGTGAATACGGACACGTCCGGTATGACCAGACAAAGTGAAACCTCTAAGTCCATTGAAGTGCGAGACGCCGAACTCCCGACCCATGCCGGGACTCCCGACCGTCGGAACTCCCGACCCTACGTCGGAACTCCCGACAAGCAACCCGAGAACAACAATTTTACAGGCTGGACAAATACTGGACATCGTCCGGTATGAATACTGGGACACGTCCCAGTATTGCTGAATCAAAGAAGAAATCGATTAGCACATTTGTCGCTCAAATAATCAAACCTCACATGGGTTGGGTTGAGCACTTATGAAACATTATCTATCAACATGATGCATCCCTCTTAATAGTACGGCATACCTATTAAACTCAAGATCAAAGGAAAAATGAATTTATACCACTTGAGTTGATTTCTTTTGAATTGATGCCGTCCCTTCCAATCTTCATCAAGTAAGGGTGCTAACAAGTTGATGTTGATCTTTTCATTTGAGCATAGCCATCTTGAGCATGTGACTTGATTCCATTCATCAAATTTGAATAACCCCAAACGTATCAAGTCACTTCCATCAAATACTTCATTATAGATTTGATTCTTCACATCAATATGACCATCTTAGCTTGATTAGTACCTCAACTAAATGCAAGTACTTTCTTCTTCACCCTAGCTAGGTTCTTGACCGCCAAGCCGCCGCTGCTTCCCTTCACCCTTGCTTAGTACCTCGAAGCCTTTCCTTGCTATCTTCACCATCTCAAGCCATCAAGTCACATCTTGTGTTGAATCATCCATTCATATGTATTGTTATCTTTTTCATTTTAATTTAGCAAGCTTCAAATATGAGACCATTCCATATGCAATCCCTCATGTCTCATTAACTAATAATCATGAGCTTGCTTTCACATAGTACATGGAAATCCCACAAAAAAATAAGCCTTCACATGAATTCCATTTGCATTGTTGTCTTGTGCTTGAACTAGATTGTTTATACAACAACACATCATTTTGGCTTTCATTAAGTACCTGTGAGATAACCTATTACCTGTTCACACTTAGCAAACGGGTTAGTCCTTTAATCACATTGTCATTCAATCAACCAAAACCCACTAAAGGGCTAGATGCACTTTCAGACCCGAGGCGGTGGGCGCATCACGGGTTGCACCCTCTTGACGATGAAGGCGCTGGCGCGATGATGCTGATCCGTTGAGGGCCTCCTCAGCAGACCTCTTGCTGTTCTCCATGATCTCAAACCTACAGAAAAGCAGGAACTACACTAAGGATGCAGAAGGTTTGAGACGAAGCGGGTTGTTTTTTAATCCTCAGCCGTGGCCCGTATATATAGCCCGGGAAGGCGAGGAGATAGGTTTCGTCGGAGGTGTGAAGCTGAAATCAGATACGGAAATGGATCGACACTCCAAAAATTCAGGGGACAGATAACGAAGAGATAACAGATTCGGACTTATTGCTTCCCCAAATTACAAAATATCATGGGATGGATACGAAGGATTTACATTGACTAGAGACCGACCCGCCAAGGCTTCTTTGGATTGAAGGGAGTCTGGGTCCCCACAAGGCCAAAGGTCATCGCGAACCGAGTCACATCGGCCCGTTGATAAAATTGTGCCAGGAGAAGGGGAAATGCCACCCGCCTAACAGATGCCCAGTTGATTTCTCGGTCGACCTCCACTGCTTGTCTGTAAGTACCATCATGGCTTATACTTCTGTTTGTATGGCTGCATCGATCCGGTCGACCCCCACTGCGACTCTGGTATAAGCTAGTTATCGACTCTTGTCTAGTTCAAGTACGGCTGCATTGATCCAGTCGACCTCCACTGCTCGAACTAGGTTAAGGTCAAGTTATCGGCTCTATCTACGGGTGGTGTTCCTTCGGATAGATTCATTAAGTTACCGATATTGCTTATTGCTTCCATTATTTATTTAATTACAGCAATATCACTTCGCCCGATTGGGATTGATCTAGATCGGCCTTATATCTTGTTTAACCCATCGTTTGTTAATCTAAAACTGGTCTAATCTGCATCTTATTGCCATTGACCAATACTTGTCTAAATAATGATATTCATCCTGAAGGATAACCGATTCTTCTTACACAACCCCACGAGTTTTAACTGATTTATTCTTATGAATATGTTGGAATCGACTATTTAGTCGATCTCCTTTCATATCGGCTCTCAGAGCCGCACATTCGGGACTGTCTGGCAACACCAGCAAGTTCCGCCCTAAATTATTGATAAAGTTTTTCTCCTTGTCAATTATAGGGTCAAATTGACTCGCACGTCTCGGGAGGAGTGCGCAGGATCGACCATCCCTACGCTGAAGCTAGGTGGATCTACAGCTCATTCGAGCAGACCCTTCCGGCTTGCTCGTGTGACCTCGGGCACGGGATGAAATTTTGTGTCGACAGAAGTCAAGATCGATGAACCAATATGATCACGTGATGATATGGAGTGGATCATACCATTGTTGATCATGTTGGTGCATGTGTTGCATCGACATTGGAGAATATGGAATGGAATGCACAAGGCAAAGGTATATTTGTAGGGCATTTCATTTCACCGGTTATAGGTGTGTAGAGAAGTTTATGACCGGATTTAGGATAGATAGTTGTACTATCAAGAGGGGCAAACTTGTTTGCATATCGGTCATCTAGGGTCACTCGAGTGATCTAACTATGCATTGTTGCCAGGATCGAGTGGCGTGGCAAGTTGAGTGGCTAATCCTTTGAAAAATAATTGTGAAAATGCTAACACACATGCACATAGTGGTGTACACTTGGTGGTGTTGGCACATTTACAAAGGAGAAGTGTTTGGAATTGAAGTGGATCAACTCAACAAGAAACAAAGGTGAAAAGTGGTCACTGGAGGTGACCGGATGCTGCCTCCGAGTGGACCTGCATGTCTAGTCAGTGAAAACCAAAGGTGGCACGACTCTGGCTGGTGATCGAATGCTGGGCACTGAAGGTGACCTGGTGCGCCGCTCCCGTGTCCGGTCAGGCTGACGTACGCTCACGTGGTGACTTGGCGAAGCATAGTGTGGACTGACGTGGTGGCGCGTCCGATCGTGAACACTTGACATGTTAGGTCACAAATAAGGTGCTTTAGGAGCTCTGTAGAGTCGACCTGACTCCGCTTGACGCAGCGTCCGGTCGTTTCGTCTGAGCGTCAGGTCTTCGGCTCAGTGGAGAAAGCACGCGGGTGATCTGACGCTGCGTGCCTGCGTCCGGTCGTGCCAGCGGTGCGTCCGGTCATCATGTGACCGTTGGGGCGATGTGGTAGCCATTGGAGATCTATGGTCTCGATTGAATGAGGACGACACGTAGACGGCTATGAGTGACCGGACGCTGGCCAGCGCGTCCGGTCGTAATGAAGCAGCGCGTCCGATCGCTGCCACTTGTGCCTAGTGAAGGGTTACAATGGCTCTTTTCTTGTGGGGACTTATAAATAGCCCCTTGGTTGGTCTTTGGCCGGTTGCTGAGCACACTAGAGCCTTGGTGGCTTGTGTGGTGGTGCTTGGGAGCCCTTTTAACTCACTCTTGCTTGATAGTGTTCATCCGATTGAGTGAGTGAGCGATTCTAGTGTGATTGCATCGTGAAGTTGCATTGAGTGGCACTAGGTGGTCATCTTACAAGCCGGTGGTGCTTGTTACTCTTGGAGGTTGCCACCTCCTAGATGGCTTGGTGGTGGTCTCTGTTTAAGCACGTAAAAAGCTTGTGCGTTGCTCCAGAGAAAAGCTTTGTGAAGGATATTGTGCTCGCCCCACGGGAGCCGCGAAGAGCAACTCTAGTAAAAGTGTGTCATTGAGCTACCCTCACTTGTGAGGTTCTTGCAGTGCCTGACATGCAGGCTTGGTGGGTGATGCCAATTAGCCGCCGAACCACCGGGTGAGCGGTCGACACAATAGGGACTAGCGTGTTGGCAAGCACGTGAACCTCGGGAGAAAAATTGCCGTGTCATCCTTGTCTTCCCGTTGGTTTGCATTCCCATTATACAAGCTTGTATTTACTTTTATATACTTTGAGCTTGTGTAGTTGCTCTTGTAATTAGTTAGCTTGTGTAGCTTACTAGTTACCTTCTTGCTTGTGTAGCATAGAAGTAGCTCTTGCGTAACTAATTTGGTTTTAGTAACCTTGTTAGTCACATTGCTTAGTTTGTATAGCTAAGTAATTTGTGCTCTCTAATTTAGCTTGTGTATCCTTGTTATTGATCATTGCTAGTGAGCTTAGGCTTTGTGCGCTTTGCATCACTAGATTGTGTAGGTGCTCCCCGGTTTGCTTGAAGTACTAGTTGCATAGGTTTGTGTGACCTTGCAAGCTACAATTGGATAGGTGAGCACTAGCTAGCCCGGCACCTTTGTTGCCTCTTTAGGATCTTTTTAAGGTGCTTGTGAACTTAGATAGAGGGATGTAGTCTTGGCTAGACCGATAGTTTTAATTTCGCACTTATCTCGGTTAGCCGGTGCAATTATTTTTAGAAATGACTATTCACCCCCTCTAGTCAGCCATCTCGATCCTACAAGTGGTATCAAAGCTTGGTATCTCATTTGTGGTCTTCACCGACCTGAGAGGATGACGTCTAGTGGATAGATGAGTGTGACACACACATTTTTGATGGCACACACTTTGCACGGTGGAAACACCATATGCTTGATCATTTTTGTGTAATGGGACCTAAGTTTTGGTGGGCTGTCACAAGTGGTCTCACCCATGTCTTGGACCATAAAAATCTAACCAAAGCTCAAAAGGCTCTCTTTGAACTTGATTCCGATGCTTATTTATTTCTAATGGATGCTTTGAGCTTTGAGTTATTTTACAAGGTGAACCACAAAGAAACCACCCATGAGTTGTGGGAATCAATCAAGCACACCTTCGGTGACTCCTCCGCATGGGATGATGGCAACTTCAAGGAGGATGAGCCCAAGGTGGAGGCACATGAGTGTGTTGAGCATGACCACAATTTGGTGATTGTGAAAGATTGCTCCACCTCATGGTCAAGTGATGATGAAGATGAGACTACCACAAGATCACTTGACAAGATTGATGATGATGCCACAAGTGATGCGATTGATGATAATACTTCATGCACGCTTGATGGTGATGATGATGATTCATGCTTGGGCTATGGGAGTGACGTCTCTTCAAGCTCTCCAACATCACATTTCTTCATGTCACATGGTGACACTAAGGTATCTATTGCTAATGTGGTTGTTGATTGTGATGATCCAAATTTTGAGCTTGTATGTAGACTCACCAAGGCTTTAAGAAATGAGATGGCAAAAACAAGTAAATTGGAAAATAAAAACTCATTTCTAAAGACTACATGTGAACAACTAAGCATCTACTTCATGTTACTACTTGTTCACATGAGGAGATAAAATTGGCTCATGTGGAACTTGGTGTTGCTCATGATAACTTGGTACAAGACCATGCTTTACTCTCTAAGTAACTTTCTAATGAAGAAACTAAAACTAGTGAAAGCTCATCACTTGGGTCAAATGATCAATCACATAATATTGCTAACCCTTGTGATGTAGACAAGAAGCATGTATCCACCTCTTGTGATGATTTATTAGCTATGCCATGTTCTTCACAAATAGATGCTTGTTCTACTTCTATGTCTTGTGAGACTAACCTTTTGAAGGAGAACAATAAGCTCAAAAATGAAGTGAAGAATTTGAACAACAAGCTAGAGAGGTGCTACAACTCAAGAGTCACCTTTGAGCACATGTTGAAGACTCAAAGAAGCTATGGTGACAAGTGTGGCGTCGGCTTCAACAAGAAGAGCATGACCAAGGGTGAACGAAAAAGAAAAAGAAAGATGAAGAAGCAAGAAAAGGAGAGGCTCTCTCATTTCATGTGCTTCAAATACCATGAAGTGGGACATCTTGCAAATGGTTACCCCAACGAAGAAAAGCTCAAGTTGAAGAAAGAAGAAGAGTGGCTCGAGCATGTCAAGTGCTTCAAGTGCCGCACATGGGGACATCTCACCACAATGTGTCCAACTAAGCAATTGGTGAAGCAACAAGTGGAGCCTCAACCAAAGCCACAAGTTGAGCAAGAAACACCCCAAGAGCAAATCAAGATCAACCATAAAGATGGTGGTGACTTGATGGTGAAGAAGAAGAAAACAAGGAGTCAAAAAGCAAGGCATCCAATGCTTATTCAAGATGCCAAGATGATGAGCAAGACTCAAGATGAGAAGAAGGTGTATACTCACATCAAGTGCTTCAAGTGTGAAGATACGGGACACTTTACCTCGAAGTGTCCTACCAAGCTTGAGAAGAAGGCTCAAGCAATTCATGAGAGGCAAGGCAATGGAAAGCACCACATGAGCAATGAAGAGAAGGCTCAATCGAAGAGAAAGTGCTACTTAGTGAAAGGGGACACATGGCACATTCATGTCCCCTAGATAACAATTCTAAGCCTATTTCAATTGTTGATAATAATATGCTTAGAAAGGATGGCAATGGTACATCATTGGTTGCAATTGCAAAACATCCTGCTACTCATACTAAGGCTATGCCTAAGTATATTGCTCCTAACTTGAGAGGACCCAAACTTGTTTGGGTACCATCAAAAAGTGGATGAATGTGTGTAGGTATCGTGGGCATTGGAGGCTTGGTTCAAGTGGTATTCATTGTGTTGATCATGTGATTGAGCCAAGTATTGACAAATGATAATCATTATCCCAATGCCATGACAAGATAGTGAAGTCCAAATGTGCTACAACATACAAGTGTCATGGTCAAGTTGTGGTGATTTATTGGAATATTTGATGGCTTGCAAAGAATTGAGTTAAAGCTTGCTAATTGGGTGATCATGAGCTAACCAATGTATATTTCTAGTCAATCATTTCATTTGGGTGCATATGAGTTGATTGAAATGGATAAATATGCAATGTTGCTTGCTATAAGATGATTGAATGTATAAATGCTTAGTAATCAAGTTTGGATTGATTTGAGTTGAATAAGTTCATAAGATGATATGGCAGAACCACCTAATCTGATGTCCTCCCAAGAGTACTTGTCTTCCATTAGACACTAAGTACCCAAGAGAGTGCTCTAAATCGTGTTGTTCCGTCGAGCACACCCCAAGGGAGAACTCGAAAATCCACATTTTTCCATCAGAATCATAAATGAGAGAATAAAGCTTACAACATTCTTAACCATTTCTTACATTACTTTATTACAACATTAGAGTACTTAAACAAGTTGAATGCAATAGCAGAATTAAGACATTTTTACATGTAAAAGAGTTTATACATTTTTATCTTGCAACGGAGAACAACATATGATCAGAGTTATAGTGGAAATAAAGATAAATGGTGAATCATAAAACTTTTCTTCTAAAAACTTTTAGTGAGGGTTATAAATAAACACTACGGTCGTAGCATGAAAGGAATCCTCTCTGAGCCCACTAGGAGGATTCCACACACAAAAGTCATCTACCATCCATCGGTCACCTGCAACAGGGGGAATAAAACCTTAAGTACTCAATTGTACTCAGCAAGACTTACCCGACAGGAGGAAAATAAAAGACTCCAAGGATATGCAAGGCTTATTTGGCTTATGGGTTATTGCATCTATGGAAGCATTACAAAACATGTGTCCTTATATTAAATTTTATTAGCAGTTATCCATAGTTCATTAACTATCCATTCTATGTAAGCACCTATGCTACTTTCAAGCAGGTGGTAAGCAATCAGAACCATTTTATCACCTTCCATGTTCTAGTTCTTACTACGGTGCTAGACCATAGCCAAGTCGGTTCCATCTCAGAGAAACGGCGATTCACGAACCAATGTATCCCAGTTGGGTACCCCGAAACACACGCCCCGTTTGTACCCTAGGCACAAATAAGACCAACCCATTCCACTCCTATCATGGGGTCTAGGTCCCGGTCTAAATTTGGACTCAAAGCCCCCACACTTGAGACCTGGTCTCAGCATGGGCTTAGACCTCCACCTTTCCCTGCCTCCAATCAGTCGGTTCGAAAAGAGCCGGAACCCACGACAAGAGCACAACGAGCCTTCCCGCTCCCATAAGTAAGTATGTGCTCAGGATAATAAGTCTGTGACCTGACTACCATCCACAGCAACGGACGGTCCTCAATCGACACAGGTGGAACAAGTGCAATCTGAGCCTCGCTCGAATGCCTAACCAAGTCTAGATCCAAAGTACCATTCCGCCCGGTCTCCAATTATCCTCCAAATATATTTCATGTGATGGTAATATAATAACAACAATAATATCTTTCCTATCTCTCGCGAGTGACAAGTAATCACTCGACTTCTATCGGATCCTATGGCATAGTAATCTACACGATCCTGACATACTAGTAGGACTCATAGGGTAAGGATTTATATATGCAAGTGGTTTTCATCCAACTCCTTAAAACTTAATGCACAAGCATAAAATAAAGTGCAAAATAATAGGGGTTATGCACCGGGGCTTGCCTGGTAAAATATAACCAAAGGTTAGCATTTCATCGTGTTGACACGATCATCAAGGCACCATCTTTTTCGCTACTCCAGGTGATTCCACGATCCATTTTCATTCCTATTATATGCGTGGATGCAACGTAGAAACGTAATTAACCAACGGCAATCGCAACTCTTATCATACGATTACGCCTCTCAAGCTCAAGCTAGCTCTAATGACTAACGTACTAGGCTTTGTATCCATGTTGTCGAATAAAGCGTTATTTCTCAACAAGTGTTTTAGCTATACAACCCAAGGTGTTTCTTTTTCCATTTCATGGATTTAATATATATTCGAACTAGGACTCATTAGCTATCTTAGCACACTAATTATTCTGGAGCTATAAAAATTACAGTGAGCACCTAATAATATTAGAAATTTACTGTGAATTTTTTAGAGCCAACACTATAACCAATTTATCACAAAAATTCCTACAAGTTTCTATCTTAACAATATTAAGCATCTTAATTTAATTAGAGAACTCCAGAAAATATTATAAAACTATGTGAACAAAATATACTAGCAGATAGATCATGATTTTAGGAATCTAACCAAATTAGTTTCATAATTTTTGGCCAACTACATAAATTTATATTGCATTTACAAGTTTAACTTAGAAACTAAATTAGGAAATACTTTAGGAAAAGAAAAGGGCTGGCGGCAACCAAATCGATCGGCCCGGTAACCCAGCGACCCGGGCGCGAGGTGTGCCACGACGGCCCAGCACGACCCAAGGCCGGAAGAGCCCGCGCACACAACACAAATTGCAGAAAGGACCCCGCCGTTTAGATTAAACACGCACTGCGATGCCGCACTATTTCCTCAACCTTAAGCTTTGCGAAAACCACCCCCAAAGAAGTCATCTTCTCACTAAGCCAGTCCCCGACGTGTCCGCGCGATGGCGCGGTGGTTGACGGCGAACCGCGGTTGCCCCAAGCAAAAAGGGACCCGTTTAGGCCAAACTACAGGACCGACCTCCACCTATGGTTCATACGGCGACGATGGGCAGCGGTGGGATACTGGGAGGTGCCCTAGGATACGCTGCAATGATAGGCAGCGGTTCGCGGTGATGGCGCAGCCATTTTGGTGAACGAGGAGGGCGGAGAGTGAAAAGAAGTGGTGCGCGAGCACCAGTGTCATACCATTAGAGCAGTCGATGCGTTGATGAGGATGGAGAGGCCCTATGTGGCGTTGGCCACGTGCGAGCGGAGGCGGCGGCAGCATACCGAGATAGGCATGGTCGCGTCAGCTCACCTCTGGCGGGGCCTTCAGTGAAGCTAGGGCGAGCACCGACACCAGGGGGTTAAGATGAGTCTACAGCTGTCTTGAATTGAACTAAGACCAAGCATATGGACTTACCCCCAAAACATGACACGGCGACGAGATGACCGGTGATGGCAAAACACTGAATTGGTCGACAACAAGGCTCGTCTACGCCTCGGTGCGGGTCGGCTACTAGCGAGCCTCGAATCCTAGTTGCTGGAGCACTAAATTGAGGTGGGGTATCACGAACCGCTAAGGATGGCAACGGGTCGGGTTCGGATCGGGTGGAGTCTCCGTGCACCCAAAACCGAAACCCGAAATCGAAACCCGAATCCGCCCCGAAAACCGATCCGGGTGGAAATCCATCACCAAAACCAAACCCGCAGATACCCGAAACCCGAACAGATACCCGAAACCCGAATGGATACCCGAAACCTGTGGATATATATACACATATTCACATGTATAAACAAGAGGCAACAAATAATAAATATTTTCATGAGTCAACTTTAAATAAATTTAATAATCTAAGTAAACAAATTATTATTAGTATATTATAAAACATGAGTTTTAATTCCAAATGATTTATTTCGGATATCCATTGGATATCCACGGGTGGAAAACCAAACCCGAAACCGAACCCGAATGGTTTCGGGGCCCCGAACCCGAAAACCGTGGATGAAAAACCAGCCCCAAACCCGAACCCGCAGAACCCAAAACCCGCGGATATCCGCCCCAAACCCGATCCGTTGCCATCCTTACGAACCGCGCGTATAAGCTTGCGAAGCGGTGCGGCTCCGTTGGCAGCAAGGCAGACGGGGCAACGGCTTCCAGGCTCGGACAACCTCGACCAAGGCTACGTTAAATGAGTGGGAGCATCCACACGGTGAGGCTCAGACGGAGCGTGCCATGGGGTGATGAGATGGGACCGCTCGGTCTTGGTAGGGCGCGAACGGCGGCAGTGGAACAGCGGTCATGCGGGAAAGGCATTGACATCGCAACAAAGGGCAGCAACGCGACGAAACAGCGGATGCAGACAGCGACTCGGCGGTAGGTGGATCGAGCGACAAGACGGGTGCCACATCAGTCATACGGTGGCTACTGCGGCATCGGCTTGGCTCGCGCACGGCCTAGTCGGCAGTGCGCATGCGACGGCCACGCCATAGCAGCCCTGCGGCGCAGTTTGGGCCCACGGACGTGGCCGAGGCCAATCTCAGCCCGACGCGCGGCCGATAGGCCGCATGGCCGGCCGCGGACACGACCATGGCCAAGAACGGCCCGGTAGCGGCAGCGCGCGCATGTGGTGACTCAGACACGGGCCACGCAACGACGAGCGGTGACATGCATGGATTTTAAAGTGAAGCAAAAGCTGCTGATTAACTCTACTAAGGTTCAACCAGTTCCACTAACCTAAAGCCAACCATACCAACTATCTAGCAGAGCAATCGCCATGACTAGAGAGCAACTAGATTAGTCGCTAAAAGAGTGCCAACATAGACTCATCACTGAAGTAGCGGTTCACGAGCAGGACACTAATGATATGGTTCACAACGTGTTCCAACGTAGTTTGAGCAATTTTTAAGAGGGCAACGTAACACCTAACACCACTACGACCTATACCATGCTCAAGTGCTCACTTAGAAGCAATCAACAATACAAAAACATAAAGCTAGTGTTTAAACAATTTAGTTAGGGTTTGAATGCCAAAACGGTATTGTCTACTTCCATTCAGTCTTAGAAAGTCAAAAGTTCAGCTCAAACTAAACATCCATTAACACTTTTGCCACAATGTTTAAAATGTCTAAACCTTATTAACTTCAACCAACAAGTATTTCACACAATAGTCCATACTTCATACTAACCCATAGGAGCAAAACATTTAAGCACTCTTTAATTATTTTTCTCAATATAATTCGCCACAAATGGTACTTTAAACATAAATTCAAGTGTTTGCCGACTTAATGAAAAAGGCTTATCTTAATGTCATATTTGATCTTTGAGCTCTCAAGAACACTAATTAACAACATTTGTTTTCAAAAATTAAAGTTGCATTTTCAACTACACCACTTGCTCATCATCTTTACTTAAGTACTACACACAAGTTATATTTTATTTTTGTTTATAGGAATTGTTTTTCGTACCAAACAATTAAAACTACTTATTTTATTCTTCTTGTTAGGATTTTCATTAGCACATTTATGCACTAAGTAAATTAACTTAGATATTTATTTGATTTCTCTCAACCATAAAAGGGAGTCGCACAGGGTTTGTTTATCATTTCATGTGTGTTTAAAAAAATTAAACTTGAGAACTTGTTTTGCTAATTTGTCTCGGTACTAAGCAAGCTCGTAACACCCGGGGTGCTATAGATGACCTTTAGTAAGTGGATTGAATGGATTTATGTCTTGTAAAAGTGTTCAAATAAGTTGATTTCAAGTTTGATTCACATTGGATGAAGTATAGCTCATGTGAAGAAATATGTCCTATATTTGAGAATCTGAGCTAGCTGTGATCTTATCCATGTTTGAGTAATCAAATCTATTTGGATTGGCTTGAAATTTGGTATTAATGCTCTAGACTTAGGGTATAAGATTCTGTACAAATTTCATGAGAATTTGATAAGAAATGATTTGGGTTTGGAGTAGATCTTATCAGCTATAGTGCAACAGTTTTTAGCATATAGCAGTGGTGGAAGAATTAAAATCTGGTAGCTATATAGAAGTCAAAAGAAGCCCAATTTTTTATAGCTGCTAGATGACTTAGTGAACCATATCTCCACCAAATTTCATGGCATTTGGATCTGTACATTGGGATATATTAATTTTTATTTGAAGGTTATAGAATCTGCCAGAAAAGTGATAAATATTGAATTGATCTAGGGTCACTTTGATTGAAAGGTCCTTAAGTTGGAAACATGTTTATAAGTGATTGAGGCATCTAAATTTGGTTTTGAGATGATCTAGAAGCATGACAAGCAAAGAGTACAAAGCCATTTGATTGTATAGTGTATTTGGCACACATTTGGTACTTAAATTGGAAAATCAAGACCAAAGCTCAAGATACAGATGAAGTTTAAGTTCTAGTGACAATTGGAAATCATTTGGTAGAAAGAAAAGGACAAGTAGAAACAAAGGTACTTAAAGAAGGAATCAAGGTTACACATCAAGTTAAGTCCATCACTTGGATCAATCAATCAAGTTATTTCAAGTGAGTGTCAAGAATGATTCTTTGGAGAGAGGTCACTTCTCTCTAGTGTAGGGGCTTGCCGCCTATGTGTAGATAAACCAAGTGTGGTACTTGGAAGGCTAACATGGAAGTGGTGATTCGAGGAACATTTGAGATGCTTAGTTAAAGCAATAAAAAGGGTTGATCTAGAAATCAAGCAACACCCAAAAGAGAGCTAGTCATGATATTTTAAGTGATATTAACACATTGATGCTCTCATGCAAGCAATGATCAAAAGATGAAGCAAGCCAACAACAATTCAAGAAAGTGCACTTGATCCTTAGTGGTTCTTAAATCATATGGGTGAAGAATGGACTCCATCTATGATGATTGGTCTTCACCGAGCTATAAATTGAACTTCACATTGCTATTGGAGTAATGAATTAGAATCTATGTGACTATCCTCTACTCCAACATAGCAAATGTATCATTGTAATGTGCATGATCATTTCATCCCTTACTAGTATGCGGTTAGTGCATATAGTACATGCTTATTAGGATCATGCATGACAAATGAAAGTTTTGAAATTCATAGCCTACCACTATTGCTTGAATGATTAATTGATCTAGTGGTTAGTATATAAATTTGTTCATGAGCTAGTGAACCCAAGTACTTGATTTAATTTGGGTTGCTAACAAGTGACATGTACAACATTGGCAAGATAACCCTTATAAGAGGAGTGAAGAAGCTTGTTGTTGGTTCAAACCGAACTTGGAAGCTTAGGCAAATCAATTTAGTTCAAGTCAACTTAGAAGCTCATGATAAGTAATAAGAGTACAAACACAATACAACAATGCAAATAGATATATAGTTTCAAGTGGTATCTAGACTCAAAGTATTTCATCAAAAATTCACAAGTGATGTCTAGATCAACTCACAAGTGATACTCATGAAGATAACAAATGTTCAAGAAATGATTTTTATTGACAAATCCAACAAGTGGTTCCGTACTAGAAAATTCTTTCAAGTGGTATCACATTTACACGTGGTATCAATCATGCAAGATGATGGTTCCACAAGTAATCCTCAACTTTAAGTGATCATCAAATGAAGAATACATCCCTCACCTACAAGAGCTCAAGTTTATCAAGTGAATGACCCATGTTATGACATAGGGGGACGTGTCCCACCAATTGGTATCAAGGTCAAAGATCCTATGTGTGGTATCTCAAGAGCTATACAAGCCATGTCATTCCAACATATGTGGTGGTGTCCATCAAAAATGGAGATTCAAGACTCAACCATCAACCCTAATGCTAGCCTTTGCATCAATGACAAGCACACATTTTATGGAAATTGATGACGAAGGGGGAGAGATTATACAAAGATGTGAAAGCTTTGGGAGAGATTAAGATTTGGACATGGACAATGGACAAAGAGGGAGCAACATTGAAGAATGTGAGGGGATCAAAATTCTTGGACAAGAGAAGCACACAAGTAGGGGGAGCAAGCTTATGGACAATGGACAAAGAGGGAGCAACATTGAAGAATGTGATGGGATCAAAATTCTTGGACAAGAGAAGTACACAAGTAGGGGGAGCAAGCTCATGAACTTGTTTGATTGCATTTGATATGTGCATATTCATGTGCTTGCTTGCATTGCATAAGTTTTTAAATTTGATATGCATGCTTGTGTGTTGTATGCTAGTTATAGAACTTCAATGATGATATGATAACTAGCATGCATAGGATGGTAGCTAGACTTGTATTTCTACAAGTAATACTAGAACCTTGCTTATAATGTTGATCTCATGGGATTTCTAGTATTTTTGTTGTCTAGCTACTCATGGTGCTAAGGATGGTGTTAAAATCTGCACTCTGATTGGTATCACGCATCAAAGGTTAATTCTTTACACCTTAGCATCATTGGTAGTAATTACTCTTCCACAATTTCAATCTATGCATATGTGCGAGCTTCAAACCAAACACTCTAGCACATATGTATGGGGAGCTAATACTACCAATTCGGTTTATGGTACTTGTCCAAAATCATTTACACATGGTAAAATTGCTTGGGCAAGCAACATGAATCCAAAAGTGCTTAATTTCTATATCTTTGTAGAGTTGTCATCAATTACTAAAAAGGGGAGATTGAAAGGTCCTTGTTTGATTTTGGTAATTGAGTAACAACCTAGGTGGACTAATTGTGTTAAATATGAGATACACAGGTGATTAGTCCACAGGTACATGTGTGTGAGCAACATATGCCATGAAGGTAAAAATGGCTCGGAGATGTTGCAAAGCTCACACATATGATGAAGGAGCTCATTGCACATGAGACATGACATTGAGTCATGTGATCAAGGTGGAGAAGATCAAGACAAGACTTGGCTCGATAGACCGGTTGCAAGTGTGAAGGGCAAGTTGAGTGATGACTTGGGGCCGATGGACCGAAGCAATGGTGAAGAGAAAGTGAAGTCAAGATCGATGAACCAATATGATCACGTGATGATATGGAGTGGATCATATCATTGTTGATCATGTTGGTGCATGTGTTGCATCGACATTGGAGAAGATGGAATGGAATGCATAAGGCAAAGGTATATTTGTAGGGCATTTCATTTCACCGGTCATAGGTGTGTAGAGAAGTTTATGACCGGGTTTAGGATAGATGGCCATACTATCAAGAGGGGCAAACTTGTTTGCATATCGGTCATCTAGTGCCACTCGAGTGATCTAACTATGCATTGTTGCTAGGATCGAGTGGCGTGGCAAGTTGAGTGGCTAATCCTTTAAAAAATGATTGTGAAAATGCTAACACACATGCACATGGTGGTGTACACTTGGTGGTGTTGGCACATTTACAAAGGAGAAGTGTTTGGAGTTGAAGTGGATCAACTCAGCGAAGAAACAGAGGTAAAAAGTGGTCACTGGAGGTGACCGGACGCTGGCTCCGAGGGGACTTGCGCGTCCAGTCGGTGAAAACTAAAGGTGGCGTGGCTCTGGCTGGTGACCGAACGCTGGGCGCTGAAGGTGACTTGACATGCCGCTCCTGCGTCCAGTTAGGTTGACGTATGCTGACGTGGGTGACTAGGCGAAGCTCAGTGTGGACCTGCCACGGTGGCGCATCCGGTCGTGAACACCTGATGCGTCAGGTCATGAAGAAGGTGCTTCAGGAGCTCTCTGGAGTCGACCTAACTCCGCGTGACGCAATGTACGGTCATTTCGTCTGAGCGTCAGGTCCTCGGCTCGGTGGAGAGAGCGCGCGGGTGATCTGACGATGCGTGGCTACGTCCGGTCGTGCCAGCGGTGCGTCCGGTCATCCTGTGACCGTTGGGGCACTATGGTAGCCATTGGAGATCTATGGTCTCGGTTGAATGAGGATGACACGCGGACGGCTGTGAGTGACCAGATGCTGGCCTGCGCGTCCGGTCATAATGAAGCAGCGTGTCCGGTCGCTGCGAGTTGTGCCTAGTGAAGGGGTACAACGGCGCTTTTCTTGTGGGGACTTATAAATAGCCCCTTGGTCGGTCTTTGGCTAGTTGCTGAGCACACTAGAGCCTTGGTGGCTTGTGTGGTGGTGCTTGGGAGCCCTCTAACTCACTCTTGCTTGATAGTGTTCATCCGATCGAGTGAGTGAACGATTCTAGTGCGATTGCATCGTGAGGTTGCATCAAGTGGCACTAGGTGGTCATCTTGCAAGCCGGTGGTGCTTGTTACTCTTGGAGGTTGCCATCTCCTACATGGCTTAGTGGTGGTCTCCGTCGAAGCACGCAAGAAGCTTGTGCGTTGCTCCGGAGAAGAGCTTTGTGAGGGGTATTGTGCTCGCCCCGCGAGAGCCGCGAAGAGCAACTATAGTAAAAGTGTGTCATTGAGCTACCCTCACTTGTGAGGTAGGTTCCTGCGGTGCCCAACGTGCGAGCTTGGCGGGTGATGCCAATTAGCCGCCGAACCACCGGGTGAGCGATCGACACAACAGGGACTAGCGTGTTGGCAAGCACGTGAACCTCGGGAGAAAAATCACCGTGTCTTCCTGTTGGTTTGCATTCTCATTACACAAGCTTGTATTTACTTTCATATACTTTGAGCTTGTGTAGTTGCTCTTGTAATTAGTTAGCTTGTGTAGCTTACTAGTTACCTTCTTGCTTGTGTAGCATAGAAGTAGCTCTTGCGTGACTAATTTGGTTTTAGTAACCTTGTTAGTCATATTGCTTAGTTTATATAGCTAAGTAATTTGCGCTCTCTAATTTGGCTTGTGTAGCCTTGTTATTGAGCATTGCTAGTGAGCTTAGGCTTTATGCGCTTTGCATCACTAGATTGTGTAGGTGCTCCCCGGTTTGCTTGAAGTACTAGTTGCATAGGTTTGTGTGACCTTGCAAGCTACAATTGGATAGGTGAGCACTAGCTAGCCCAGCACCTTTGTTGCCTCTTTAGGATCTTTTTAAGGTGCTTGTGAACTTAGATAGAGGGGTGTAGTCTTGACTAGACCGATAGTTTTAATTCCGTACTTATCTCGGTTAGCCGGTGTGATTATTTTTAGAAAGGACTATTTACCCCCGCTCTAGTCCATCATCTCGACCCTACACCACCTCCATCCTGGCGCTCCTCCCGATGCCCACGCTACTCCCCATGACTTGCCCCGCCGCGACGCACCTCATCGCGCCTCCCTTGCCCCTTCCCGGGCTCGTCCACGCGTGCGCTGACGCTCACGGGTGCGTCGTGATGCACCGCCACCACCTCCAGCACCTCCCTCCTCCGCAGCGGCAGCGCCGCTCCGACAGTAGTGCGCATACGAGGCGCTATTTCCTGATGACACGGGCAGGGGCGTCGGTGCCACCGCCTGGGTGGTGGGTGGCCGAGCTCACCGCATTGTCGTTCCAGAGGGTGGTCGCCGCGTGAGCTCGATGGTGGTGACCGCCACGGCCATCGCGTATGCGGAGTACGTCCTGGTCGGGGTCCTAGCGCCCGCAGCGCCCATCCACCGAGACCGGGCAGACACAGACTAGCGCACACTGCTCGAGGCCACTGTGGACGCGTTGCCTCCGGCCACCGACGCGCCTTTCCCACCTAAGTTCCTCTCCTGCCTCCACGCTGTGGTCACCATCGAGGCTCCACCAAGATGTGCCGCGACATGGAGCTCCGCGTGGTGGCCGTGCTCGACTAGGCCACCGGCGGGGACATGCTAGGCATCGCACTCGATGATGTCGGGGAGCGCTCGATAGCGCCGGCAACGACGGTGAGAGACATAAGGAAAGAGATAAAGGAGAAGAATCAAAAGGGAGAGAAGGACCTGACAAATGGGCCCCATATGTCGGGTCCACTTCAATGCACATTTAGCGTGCTACGTCAACGTACAGAGTGGGTTAAGACCCATTTGTATCTAGATGAGACCCGAAACCAAGTTTAAGGACCCAAAAATAGCATTTTGAGAGATGGATCTAGATGACACCTCATGCCAAGTTCAAAGACCGGCCATGAATTTTCCTCTTATCAAAGGTTCAAAATTCATTTCAAGTTATAAGGTACTAGCAAACGTGCCCGTACATTGCAACAGGAACATACACCTTGTTCAATGGTCATATGAATGACCTCGTGGCTTAGTAATTTATCTAACAACCGTGTCATCCATTTCGATATATATTGCAATTGGAATTGAAACATGAGTTTTGAACTCATATGATTGCTTTCCTTCGAATTTTGAGGGCTAGAGATGCAATGCAACCCATTGGAATCACATTTTCAAGCACATGTGTGCTCTCGATGGAGGATCAAGGCCTTGTTTTGGATCTCGCTAGCTAAACTTTAGACATTTGGTTGTTTGATCCCAGCTAGTAGTTTATTGCAATGATTGGACCTAGACTAGAGTACCATTTCTTTTTCTCGCTCCTCACACCCGCCTTCTTTCTTATGACAATCGTCCTCGCCTCCTCCCACTCCAAGCCACCCTCTCCTCTCTCCTCAAACATGTCTACTCTCCTTCCTCCTCTGCCATATCATCTCCTCGGCATCACCCTTGTCAGTGCTTGGGTGTGGAGCTGTGCTAGGGTATGTTGCGGACCAGCGGACAAGGACACAAGCGGCTAAGGCTTGCAGACCGCAGCCAGAGCTAGACACGCAATGGGCAAGGATGTTGGCAGCTGGGATGGGTGTGGATCTAGGTCGATCAAACTTGTTTCCTAGTGTGGGATGCCTCTGTGGCCAGAGCTAGATGCATGGTGGAGGCGAGTGGTCCGGGATGACCAGCCCTGCTTCTCTGCATGGGACGCCGGTGGTTGGGTGGAGACGCATGATGGCACGCAGCGGCGTGGGTGATGGGAGAGGGAGACATAGGGACAGGGGAGATATGGGGAAATATGGTAGGTGGAGAGGTCATCCTAGTCATTTCTCTATATGTGGCTTCCTTTTATCCTAAGTTAGCTACAGCTGGCTTAGTAATGAACTAGTTATTAACTGAAACCTTAGTTAAAAATTAGTAACTCAGGAGAAAAGAAAAATCTGAAGTGAAACAGCCACTACTAACCTTTATGCCTACTGCTACTTGTACAAAAGTAAATCCAGAATGACCATAAAAATATGAAATCGAATGTCAGAGTAACAAGGGAGAGGGCACGAGAGAAAGGAAAAAAAAAACAAGTCAACCATAAGGCCGGCCCTCAACGTGGTGGAGTCGACTACGTCTGTGTGGGCCTGGCAGCCCTGAACGTGGGGTGCAATAGCCGGCCGAGCTCCTCATCGTCCGCGTCCAGCGGGCCGCCGGTCTCGTTTCCGACGCGCTGCACGGCGGTGGTGTTGAGCGACTCGTGCTCGAACCCGTACAGCCTCATTATCTGGTCGTCGGCGAAGTTGAACGCGCGCTCCATGCCGCGCCGGCACCGGTCCACCGGGTAGCTGTCGGCGTACCGCCGGCACGGCTTGCACCCGACGAAGTGCGTGACGAACGGCCACCGGTCGTCGCCGAGGCCCCCGGCGGGGCGCCCCTTCCGCCGCAGCTCCTCGTACCTGTCCACTATCCCTTCCCAGAAGCCGTTGAGCTCGTAGGTGCTCTCGATGAACGTCTTGTCCCCCCACCTGCCCCGCTGCGTGAGGAGCAGGTACACGAGCGCCGACTGGTCGTCCGCCTCGAACGGCGGGCGCCCGGAGAGCTCCCGGGCGAAGAGCTCGCCGTAGCTGTCGCGGACGGGGCCGCGTGACCCCATGGGCGCCCACGCGTCGAGGAGGTCGAGCGACCACTGGCAGTTGCGGATGAGGAAGCTGCCGGTGTTGATGCCGACCCAGCTCCTCTCCTCGAACACCTTGGCGGGCCAGCCGTGGAGGACCAGGTTGTGGCGCTCGTACCTCTCCCACGGCGGCTCGAACGCCATGTCCGTGAACACGGCGTCGGAGTCCACCCACCAGAGGAGCTCCACCTCCGGGTGCGCCAGCATCAGCGCCCGCAGCAGCGGCAGCTTCGCCCAGAACCCGGACATCTCGGCGTCTAGGAATGCCGCGTTGTAGAACACATCGAGGCTGTGCACGCGGCAGTAGTCCGCCTTGTTCTTGAACGCCCACAGCAGCAGGTGGTCGCCGTCGGGGTCGGGGCACCGGGCGGGCGCCGATCCCGTCACCACCAGCACCCGCGGCCGCCGCCCGGCCGCGGGCTGCACCTGCACCTCCGGGTGCGCCGCGAGCCACGCGGACCGGCACGCGTCGTAGTCTAGGATGGCTCGGCCCAGCGAGTAGGGCGGGTCCGTCAGCTGCCGCGGCGGCGGGAGGCCGCGGTCCTCGTCGTCGTCGGTCGCGTTGCCGGGGGCAGGCACGGCGGCAGCAGGCGCCGCTGGGACGACGGCGGGTTCGTTGAACACGACGTGGACGCGCGGCATGGCGAGAATGAGGTTGAGGTCGGAGTTGGTCGGGCCGAAGATGAGGTAAAGCACGCCGAGCGCGACGAGGAGGAAGGCTACGGCGATGTGGGGCGTTGCCGGCGCGCAGCGGCGATAGTGCCGCCGGATGCCGACCAGCTTGTTGCTGTAGTGCAAGTGCTCCCGCATTGTGGCTAGACGGCATGAGAGTTGCACCCTCGCAACTTGTAATATTTGTCAAAAATGATTATTTGTCTTGGCTTTTGTGTCTGCTTCGTGCTTGTGAACTTATCATTTTTTTAACAAAAAAATAACTCGGGCATTTATTTAAGGTGAAGACTATGTTATAAATTACTCATCAGCTCTTTGTTGCCAGCCATGGATCGTGTCATCGTGCGTGGCGAACTGGCAAGGGTCAAACAGGAGTGGGGAATCCGGTAGCTCATGCAGGGTTTCACCGTTTCAATTCACCATTATATTTATCGTAGCTAAGCAAGTACTCCAGTAGAAGATGAAAAAACGGGGGTGAAAAATTGCTGCATTGGGATTGTGGATCCACGGGTTTCCGAGTAAAATACTGAACAGGTATTTTTTGGATGAACAGATCCCAAATCTCGATGCACCCCATGGTTCGAGGGCTTTAATTACCATGTGCATTGGCATAAAACTTGCTTTGTATAGGATATATTTATTGTTCTCCACGGTACTACGGTGAAGAAAAGATGTGTAGTGCATACGGCAGTGGACTAAGGGTACACATAGGCACATACGTCTCTGCTAATACGAGATACTTAGGGGTGTTTGGGATGGCTCTGCTTCATATTTTTCAGCTCCATTCCATGTTTTTTAACTAAACGGTTTCGGCTCTACGCACTCCGTTCGAGAAAAAATGGTGGAGTTGTGCTCCACAAACTCCAGTTTTTTTGTGGAGCTGCTACACGGTGAAGTTTGTGGAAGAGTCCCAGACGCCCCCTTAGAGCATTAAAACATAGAGTTTTATAACTCTAAAAAAGTATTAAAATAAATAAAGAAGACCACCACCAAGAGTTTCTAGTAATCCACTCCTAAAATTAGAAGACAATTTTACATCAGGAATCATATACTATTTCTAAATTATTCTCACCACTTTTTTAGATTCTTTCTGTCTTGTACATTTGCATTATGAACCATTTCCTACTCTTTATTCTTAACACGCCCTTCCACCTTTAGATTAGCCGACAAACACGCGCGAGGAGAAAAGATACGCACGACTTGGAACCGCATAACTTTATGCGGAACATGGTGACTTTTCACAAGTTCTAAAAGATTAGGAGGATGGATTAAGAGTTGTTGGAAAGAAGTTTTTCTCATCTTGCTAAAAAACAATGATTAGAAAGGGATCTATGGAACTCTTGATATGCTCTTAATTATTTTTAATTATTTGCTACTCCTCACTTTCAAATTATAACATGTTTTGGCTTACTATGGGCTTATATATAGACTATGCCTAAATATATAATAAAATTAATGTATCTAGAAAAATCAAAATGCATTATAATTTAAAATGAAGCGGGTATTATTATGTTGAAATGCTACTTCTATAGTATAAAATTGTCACGACAGAAAAAGATACTCATCAGCTCAATCTGGGACTGCGTTTTCAGGACACGGAAAATGATATTTTTGCATCTTCCCGCTTTCTTCATCCCCCTCCATCTTTCTCGCTCTCGCCCGCACGAGCTCCCATCTCGGCTGTCACGACGCCGCACCCGGTCAACATCGAGCCCAAGAGGAGTTCTCGCAGCAGGCCCAAGAACAAGAGAGTGACCGGCCCAGAATGGGTCTGTAACATTTGCGAGCCCAAGCCCAGCAGTGAGCAGTAGAAGTAGTGGGAAGGGAAGGAAGAAGAGAGATCAGCCAACTACTCTGTAAAATGCATAACCTAATCACTCTACCGAAGCCGACAGCCTGACCGGCAGGCTCTCGTCTTACCCATCTCCAATTCCCCGGCGCCACCGCATCGCGCGGCGTCGATACCAGAGCCATCGATCCGGCGCCTCCAAGGGCTGGATCCACCGGAGCCACACTCCCACTTCACCCGTGTTCAGCGCACCAGGGGAGTCATGGATCCCAACGTGCGCTCTCTCTTCGACGAAGTCCTCAAGCGGATCGATGACCTCCGCACCGATTCCAGCGGTCGATGGGAGCGCCGCTTCGAGGAGGCGACTTTCGAGCTCTAGGAGCGGGACGAGGCTGTGGACCAACGCATCAAGTCATTGGAGGAGTACGCCTCTGCACAGTACACCACCGCCGTCGTCACCGACAACTGGGGGGCCACTTCGATGAGCGAGTCTCCAACCTCGAGCAGCGGATGGTGGATCTTGAGCTGATTCGCATCCACGAGATCAACGACGAGCGCGACGACAGGGTGGTCACCGTCGAGACCGCTGTGGAGGAGGTCGTCAATTGGCGCCCGGAGGTGGACGGCCTAATCGACGATCTTTGCTTGGAGGTGAAGAATCTCCGGTCGAGTGGAGGTCGCGCTGTGGTAGAGCTGCCCACATCGGGCACCCTGAGGTAGCCGGAGTTGGTCACCGCGAGCTCATCTACCGGGACACCGACTGACTAGCCCAGCGGGCACCGCGTCGAATCAACTACACGGGAGAGGGCTATGGGTTGGTCACAACCATAGCTCCGACCCCGGCCAATGGTACGTGCCGATTCCCCGATCCTCCTCCTCAACCCGTTCCACATCCCTGTCCTCCTCCCACTCCCAACCCTACCTTCAACGTCACAGATGCCCACCTTCATTCCCCACCACCAGATCCTACCCAAATCCAACCCCAATCCTCCCACCTTGGCCAATTACCCAAAATCATTTCCCCTAATTCGATGGTACCACTCCCCAACTGTGGATCACTCAGGCCCATTCCTACTTTGATATGTACTTTGTTGATCAATCCATGTGGGTTCGAGTTGCTACAATGCAATTCACCGGTGCAGCCAAGCGCTGGATTCAATCCATTGCACACCGCCTTGAACACATTGGTTGGCAGAACTTCTGTGCAATGGTGCGCGAGCGATTCTGCCGCGATCAACACGAACTTCTCATCCGCCAACTATTCCACATCAAGCAAACCGCGTCGGTTCAAGAATACGTCGATCAATTTGTTGACCTTATTGAGCAGCTCTCGGCATACACACCTAACCCAGATACTCTCTCCTACACCACACGCTTCATCGATGGCCTCCGCGACGATATCCGCTCTGTTGTTCTTGTTCAGCGTCCAACCGATCTCGATGCTGCTTGTTCGCTTGCACTTTTGTAGGAGGAGGCCATTGAGCCGACACGCCGAAGGGAGTTCCGGCGTACTGATGCTCCCGCATTCCTGAAGTCGGCTGCGCCTCGGGGGCCATTGCCGCTTCCTGCGCCACCCCAGCAACTGGCTCTTCTAGCTCCTCCCATGCCACTGGAACCGAAGCACCATCCTAAAGACCGTCGTCCTGACTTTTGTCGCGTGTCAGTTGACCACAAGTTGCAGTCCCTCTGCTCTTACAGGAAAGCCCGTGGCCTCTGTATGCGTTGCGGGGAGAAATGGCACCAGGGCCACAAATGCTCTTCGGCCCTCCAATTACATGCATTACAGGAGGTGTGGGATCTTTGTGAAGAGTTGTTCACCGAGACAGAAAGTTTAGAGCCCGAGACTCCTGTTACTGCAGATCACTCCTTCATGCTCATGTCTGCTGCTGTTGTTTCTTCATCATTCCACCCCAGAACTCTACAATTTCAAGGCTTGCTCCAAGGCAAGCGTATCAACATCTTGTTAGATTCTGGGAGCACCGACTCATTTTTGGATACCAAATGGGCAGTTTCTCTGAATGGGGTCCAGCAGTTGTCAGTTCCAACTTCTGTCAAGATTGCCGATGGCGGCTCAGTACCTTGTACTGCTCAAATTCCGTATGCAGAGTGGTCTATTCAAGGATATGTTTTCCATTCTACCCTCAAGTTCATTCCCATTGGCACATATGACATGATTCTGGGTATGGATTGGTTACAGGCATTCTCACCCATGAAAGTTCATTGGCTTCAATGTTGGGTTCAAATTCCTTATGGGCCCAACAATGTGGTGTTACAAGGCAGTCTATCGGAGCAGCTTGATTGTTCGGTAGTTCAGCTCCATCATCTGTCCGCTGAAGGGGATGAATTGACTTCATCAGTGCACAGTGATCTGCTAGAGATTCAGGCGCTGTTGTCTCAGTATCAACACTTATTCAGGTTGTCAACCGAGCTGCCTCTGTGTCGGGCTTATGATCACTCCATTCCCCTCATTCCAGGTGCTCAGCCTATTTCTACCCGTCCTTTTCGCTACGCCGGCTTTGAAGACCGAGATTGAGGCTCAGGTGACAGAGATGTTGTAGTCTGGTTTCATTCGCCCTAGTACCAGCGCCTTCTCTTCTCCAGTTCTCTTGGTCAGGAAAAAGGACAACAGCTGACGCTTTTGCGTCGATTACCGCCAACTCAACGCACTCACTGTGAAGAGCAAGTTTCCCATTCCGATCATCGATGAACTTTTGGATGAACTCTCTGGGCCAGTTGGTTCTCTTGTTTGGATCTACGGGTAGGTTTCAACTAGATTCGCCTTGCTCCTAAGGAAGAACACAAGACTGCCTTCCAAACACACTAGGGCTAGTTCGAGTATACCATCATGTCCTTCGGGTTAACAGCGCCCCAAGTTCATTCTAAGGTGCTATGAACAATACATTATATCCACTCCTTTTCAAGTGTGCCTTGGTGTTTTTCAACGACATCCTTGTGTACAACGCCTCTTATGAAGACCATGTTAAGCACCTGGCACAAGTTTTTGAATTGCTTTCCAAAGACCAGTGGCTGGTTAAGTTCTCCAAATGCTGCTTTGCTCAGCAATCTATCAACTACTTGGGTCATGTCGTCAGTGCGCAGGGAGTCTCCATAGATCCATCAAAGGTTGCCGCTGTGCAAGCCTGGCCGCAACCAACTGATGTCAAGCAGCTCCGCAGCTTCCTTGGACTCACAGGTTATTACCGGAAGTTTGTTAAGCACTACACTGTGATTGCCAGGCCCTTGACTGATCTGCTCAAGAAGGGCGTGCTCTTTGTTTGGACTACCAACCATATTGTAGCCTTTGAAACACTGAAGCAGGCTCTCACTGAAGCCCTAGTTTTGGCCCTGCCCGATTTCTCCAAGCCTTTCCAGTTATAGACTAACGCAAGTGATGTCGGCATCAACGCAGTCCTCCTTCAAGATGGTCACCCATTGGCCTTTGTTAGTAAGTCGCTTGGCCCTCGTTCGCGTGGCTTATCTACTTACAAGAAAGAATACTTGGCTATTCTTGTGGCAGTGGAGCATTGGAGATCCTACTTACAACACGACGAGTTCACTATTTTCACTGACCAAAAGAGCCTGATGCATATTACTGAGCAGCACCTGCAGACTCCGTGGCAGATGAAGCTTTACACCAAGCTCGTTGGGTTGCAGTTTAAGGTTGTCTATAAACTAGGGTCTTCCAATTGGGTAGCTGATGCTCTCTCACGGCACCCTTTGCCTCCGGAACAGCTCAATGCCATCTCTTCTTCATCACCGACATGGTTGTCAGATGTGGTTGCTGGATATGATTCTGATCCAACCTCTCGCAAGTTACTGCAGGAACTGGCACTTAACTGTGATATCCACCCTCCTTATACTCTGATCAATGGTATTATTCACGTTGGAGATCTCATTTGGGTGGGTGACAACAAGACCCTCCAGCTGAGAATTTTTGAAGCATTACATTCCAGCGCTATCGGTGGCCACTCTGGGTTCCCTGTTACCTACGCCCAAATCAAGAAGTTGTTCGCTTGGAGGGGTATGAAATCTGACATCAAACAACTTGTTGCTTCTTGTACCATCTGTTTGCAGGCCAAGCCCGATCATGCCAAGTACTTGGGACTCCTTTCGCCGCTGCCTGTACCCTCGGAGTCGTGGCAAGTCATCTCGATGGATTTCATCGAGGGGCTCCCCCGCTCTGTGCGCGCTAATTGCGTCATGGTCGTCATCGACAAATTCAGCAAATTTGCCCACTTCGTGCCTCTACTTCACCCATTCACCGCTCAACAAGTGGCTCAGGTCTTCCTTGACAATATTTGCCGCTTACATGGCATGCCAACCCACATCATCTCCGACCGTGACCGCATCTTCACCAGCCATTTCTGGAAGGAGCTGTTCCGTTTGGCGGGTACCAAGCTATGCATGAGCTCCGCCTACCACCCTCAATCCGATGGCCAGACGGAGCGGGTGAACCAATGCCTCGAAGCATTTCTCCGGTGCTTTGTCCACTCCTGCCCCAAGCAGTGGTTGCGGTGGCTCAGCTTGGCGGAGTATTGGTATAACACCTGTCTCCATTCTTCACTCAATAGGTCGCCATTCGAGGTACTGTTCGGACACCCTCCTCGCCACTTCAGCCTTTCACCACCTGAAGCATCATCTGTACCTGATGTTGAAACTATGCTTACTGAGCGTTCCACTATGCTTGATCTGGTTCGCCAACATCTTCTCCGAGCCCAACATCGCATGAAGTTGTATGCTGACAAGCACCGATCAGAGAGATCCTTCAACATCGGCGACATGGTGTTCCTCAAGCTCCAACCCTACGTCCAGGCGTCACTTGCTCCTCGTGCCCATCAGAAGCTCTCCTTCCGTTACTTTGGGCCATACAAGGTGCTGGAGAAGATTGGAGATGTCGCCTACAAGCTAGACCTGCCGGAGTCGTCGTCTGTTCATCCGGTATTCCACGTCTCTCTACTCAAGGCTGCCCCTTCGACCAAGTATACTATCTCGGTGGATCCACCAGAGTTGGCAGAAGGCTTGCAAGTTCCTGAGGCAGTGCTGCAGCGCCGTCTCCATCCCCGTCGCACAGGTGCGGTTGTTCAATTCCTGATCAAGTGGTCCGGCCTGGATGCGGAACTCGCCACCTGGGAAGATGCAGAGGCCATACAGCAGCGCTTTCCGTTTGCTCCGGCCTGGGGACATGCCGGGTCGCAAGGGGAGGGGGGTGTCACGACGCCGCACCCAGTCAACACCGAGCCCAAGAGGAGTTCTCGCAGTAGGCCCAAGAACAAGAGAGTAACCGACCCAGAATGGGTCTATAACATTTGCGAGCCCAAGCCGAGCAGTGAGCAGTAGAAGTAGTGGGAAGGGAAGGAAGAAGAGAGATCAGCCAACTACTCTCTAAAACGCATAACCTAATCACTCTTCCTAAGCCGACAGCCTGACCGGCGGGCTCTCGTCTTACCCGTCTCCAATTCCCCGGCGCCGCCGCATCGCGCGGCGTCGACACCGGCCCGCCGCCGCACCTCCGGTTGACCTGCTGCGCTCATCCCGTGTCTTCCTCGCTGTCGACTATACAAGTTCGAGCCCCGACCATGGCCATGGCAGGCCATACAGAAGGGGCAACCCGGCCGGGCCCCCCTGCGCCCACTGCGACCCGACGCGCCCACGGCCGGCGCCCCCACGCCCAGCGCCCCTGCGGCCCGTGCCCCCGAGCTCGCCCGGTGCCAAGTTCACCGACAGGCGACAGCGCGAGGGCACCATCTAACCATGACATGCGTTTGTTAACTCATATATATACGTGCTCTGGATAAATGCAGCCAAAATAATACCTGAAAATGGGGTATGAATATATGGTGTATGGTGAATTGAACAGGCTATAGTCATCCTGCGCTCTTCGTCTTTTACACTTACAAGGTTCAAACATTCAGTACAACATTATTATTATTTTTTTTGCGCAAGCAGTACAGCACTATTGATGATACAAACATAGCAATATACTCACTAATGCAGAGGCATTTCTATTTGCATTCGCAGGCCATCTACATGAAGAAGAGAACTTTCTTGCAGCACAGAAATATGTGGTTCTGGGATCTCCTCCTAACATGGATTCCACAAGTCAGGACAACTGCAATTGCGAATCCGACGCCAAATCCCAGTCCGGTAAAAAGGAACAACACAAGGTCGACTGATTTCGTCTCTGAATGATGTGGCTCCACATATGGTGTTGTGTTGTTGCATGCTCTGGACACCTGAAACCCACACAGGCCAATGTTGCCCAGGAACGAGAGGTTGGTAAATGTCAAGAAATGAGGTGAATCTGGTATTCTCCCCACCAGCTCGTTGTAGGACAGGTTCAACATTGAGAGGAAGTTCAGTGATGCTAATCCCTGTGGAATCTCCCCCGACAGATTATTTGAAGAGAGATCCAATGACTCGAGTTGATTCAGAGCACCAAACTGAGGTGGGATTGGGCCAGTGAAGGCATTGTGTGACATGTTTACACCATTTAGTAGACCAAGATCACCAATTGACTTTGAGATTGCACCATGGAACAAGTTATCCGAAACATCAATGTGTACAAGGGTGCTCAAAGTTTTGGAAATTGTGACTTCTTCATTCCCTTTGTATGTGATTGCATCGGTAAACTGATATGTTTGCCCAAGTTGACTCACATGATTATCCAGACTCTCATTGACAGATATGCTTACCATGAATTTCATGGTCATAAACCACTCATCTTGTAAAGTGCCAGAGAATTTGTTTGAAGCCAAGTCAAAGAATTCGGAGTTTTATAAACTCACAATTGTTCTTTTCTCCTGCAGTATAAGGCCCCACCTCCCCTGCAAACTTGTTGGCCTTCAAAACAAGCACTTGAAGTTCAGGAAGCACACTCAGCCAACATGGAAAGATATCATTGATATGATTATTCCCAATGTCAAAGACCTCCAAGCCTCTGCAAGAAACTAGGGATCTTGGTAATTTTCCTTTGATCTGATTGTAACTAAGATCTAATGCCTCAAATGAACAATCTTGATTCATATTATTTGGTAATTCTCCTTGTAAGCGATTTCTTTTCAGCTTTAATAAAGTCACACTAGTACCCTCCATTAAACATGATGGAATGGAACCACTAAGATTGTTGTAGGAGAGATCAATAAGGTCCATAGTCCATGTTCCACCTCCACATATCGATGGTGGGATATTTCCAGAGAGGTTGTTTGCATAGGCATTAAAATAGTTGAAAGATACAAAGTGAGATCCGAAATTAAGTGGGATGGATGAGAACTTGTTGTTCGAGCAATCAAGCACCTCAGTAGAGGGTCCTGGTATAGGTATGGGCCCTTGGAATAGGTTAAAACTAAGGACAATAACGTCTATATCAATTGGATTAATAGAGTCATATCCTATGCTGTTGAATTTGTTGTGCGATAAGTTCAGAACTACCAAGCTTTTCCAAGTTTCCCATGCCCAGTGAGGTATTGTGCCATGGATTTGATTGTTTGAAAGATCAAGATATTGAACAGAATGCAAATGCCTCAAGACACTAGGGAGCTTGGATATGTTACATGCTGCTAGGCGCAAAGCATGCAATCGATTGGTGACTGAAGAATTGCCATCGTCGTCTACTACTACAGTAAATTTGTTGTTTGACAGGCTCAAACCAAACAGTTGGGGTATTTTCAAGAATGAGCTGAGTTCCACTATACCATGGAAGTTGTTTGAATCAAGATACAGGAGTTCCAGCTGAGTTAGGTTAAACATTTGTGGAGGTAGTGTGCCAGAAAAATTGGAATTGTATAATTTTAAACTATATAGGTTCTTGAGATTACCTATGGAAGAAGGTACTTCTCCAGATAAGCTGCAGTCCGAGAATTGGAGCTCTATTAAAGAAGTTAAGTTTGCAATCCAAGATGGTATTGCCCCTACCATACCAGTCCCAGATACCTGTAACGAGCTTAATGATCTTAGCTCACCGATTGACGATGGAAGCTCCTGGGAAAAATAAGTTGATGCAATACCCAAGTTGTTCAAGGATCTGAGATTGCTTATGGAACTCGGAACAGGACCAGAGAAGTTAGTTCCAGTGACAAGCAGATCCACGATAATACTGTCTGATGAGAAATTTGGCAATGACCCGGATAACTTGAAATTATACCTGACATCAATAGCTGTTAAGTTTTTGTTTTGGAAGATCCTTGAGGGGAGCCATCCATCAAGAAAGTTATAGGTAAGTCTAAGAACACTAAGCGAATGTAAATCAGCAAAGGACTCCGGAATTCGGCCGTATAACTCGTTATACTGTAGGTTGACCTCAGTGAGTGATGTTATAGTGGACACTGATTCACAGATGGGACTTTTGAGGCCGGTAGATGGTAAGCTAAGAACCTGGAGTTGAGAGATGGTGGAATTAGAAAAGGCACTACACCAGCTTGCTCCATTGTCGGACAAATCGACTCCGCCTAGGTAAAGCTCTTTGAGATGACTAAGATTAGCAACGAATGATGAGATGTTTGGCTCTACCAGCTCCCACTCACGTGACCAGGAAGCAAGGGACAAAACATCATCATATTCTTCAAAAAGATACATTTCAGTAGAGAGGTCTAGGGTTACCAACTTGGTGAGCTGTCCTATTGCATGTGGTATTTGGCCATCAAATCCACATGAAGAGAGGTTGAGATGAACAAGCTCAGTGAGTCGTTCAAACCCATCGGCACGGAGTTGTGAGCCGTTGAAGCTGTTCCAGGAAAGGTCCAGATGCCTGAGGGAGGTTAGATCGAAAAGTGCGGGGTGCAGGGTGCCACTCTCTAACCCGCAATGACCCAGGTCGAGGGTGGTCACGCGGCCGTCGGCATGATGGCCGCAGTGAATACCCTCCCAGCCACAGCAGTCCGTGCCCGCCTGCCACGATGCAAGGGCGGTGCACACGTCCTCCCTATCAAAGGGACCCCAGCCGTCGGTGGAGAAGGAACTCTTCAGCCGGAGCAACGCCGACGCCTGGTCCGGCCGGCAACGAACTGGTAGGGAAGTTTGGTTGCTGCTATAGGTGGTAAGAGAATAGGAGAGCTGGATTCCGAGGAATACGTGAACGAGAAACACTAGTAGCAGCTGCGGTGGTGGCCGGAGGTGGACGACATGTTGGAATGTTGATTGCCAATGTCGTGGGCTAAGAGCTTTGTTTCTTTCTCTACGGTGAATTATTGGTGATGGTCTGCCCGTTCCCTCACTATCCTTATATATAGATATAGACAGATAGACAGACCGCACAGAGTCTGAACAGCATATGTTTTTTTTGAAAGGTTGAACAGCATATGTTCACTAACGAGCATATGTTCACTAACAGCGTGTTTAGTTTGGTGAATTTTGGAATTTGGGTTACTGTTCATCTCGCGATTTCCAACCAAACTGTGCAATTAGTTTTTTTTCGTCTATATTTAATGCTCCATACACGTATCGCAAGATTCGATGTAATGGATACCGTAGCGCTTTTTTGGAATTTAGCCTGAAAACTAAACACGGGCTAAGCGAACAAGTGGCTTTGCATTGCACACCCTGCAGCTGCGACGACTCACGACCGACGATAGCGTGAGTGCGTGACCAAGACCGAGACGAAGACGCTTTGCATTGCACACCCTGCAGCTGCGACGACCGACGACCAAGACCGAGACGAAGACACATCGCTGTGGCCTTGTGGGTAGGGGCGGAGGGCCCGGGCTGCAGCACACAGGTCCAGCTCACAAAATCACCATTACCAATAATGAGAGCCATCCATCTCACAAGATTTAATTAATGGTTAAAAATTAAGAGGAGGAGCGGACGAGCAGGTCTGACAGACGGACAAGCAGGTCTGACAGGCCACCGCCACAGCCACCCTGGCCGCCAACGGGCGCGCAGGCACGGGCGACCTGGCCCCACCGCCACCGCGGACTTGGGCAAGAGCCCGCCGGCCGACATTGTATTAGAGCATTTGGAGCAGCAAGCGTTGTATCGAAAAAGTATACTTTCTACATAAGTAGATAGAAGCCCATCCAAGAACATAATGTGGGTGCTTTTGACTTTTTGAAATATACTAGCAAACATGTCCGTGCTTTGCAATGGGATCCAATACGTAGTGAGTTTTAGCACGGGTCATAAATTGAAGTCAAAAATTAAATTAACTTAGTGATAAAAATCTTTATTTCTTAAGAAGTCAAAGATTAAAATGGCTTTGATCCCTTATTTATTGTTTGTTTTTACTCTTATTATATTTATTAGAACACGAAAAAACCAGGTGGAGAAAACAATGAAAACAAAATCAGAAAAGTCGAGCTAGTGTCAAAAACATCCACGAGAAAAAAAAAATATGAGCATACTCGAAGCAAAGTACAAAACAGTCATGACAAAAATTAGAATATACTCTAAAAAATAGCCACGAAAAAAAAATCAGAACATATTTGGAGCCAAGTGAAAAACGTCGAAATGAACGTAAAGCAACACATACTCGGAGCCAGTTAAAACGGATAAACCAGAAAAAGTGAAAAAAGAACAGAAAAAAGAAACGAAATAAAGAAATTCTACCCTTCTTTCCTCTTTATTAAGCAACTCCAAGAGTGATGCTATTTTTGATTTTGAGCCCATTTTAAACAATTTATGATATAAAATAGTCTTCCAACAGATATGCTATCTGGGTTTCCAAAGCCTGGGGGCGCTTGCTATCAGCTATCTCGCCTGATTTCACGGGGCTCCCGTATCTAGTTGATTTGATTGGTGGAACCAAAACGAATAGTAGATGACATGGTAAGTTTTAACTATGAAAATAGGAAATTTACCATGGCTTGAGGAGATTTTATTTTAGAAGATGGCTAAATCATGCATATTGAAATCTATTTTTGGCTAATCTCTTGAAGTTGCTCTTAGATTTCTATTCTTATATTTTTACATTTGGATTAAGATTCCTATTTCGTTTACTCGGAGTTGAAGAGATCTAATTGAATTAAGATTCCTAATTATTCATATTATTATATTTTTCTATTTAGATTAAGATTCCTATTCACCCGAAATCGGAGAGATCTAATTAGATTAGAATTCCTAGTTATTAAAGAAAAGGGCTATAAGTGATTTTTCACATTTACAAAGTTAGTTAAGGGATGGCCGGACAAAAAAAAAAGGTGAAGAGAAATTTTGCCTCTTTATTATTAGTTATAGAGTTATAGATATAGATAGATATTGATAAGGTTTGGTTAATTGCACTTGTCTTGCATGAAGACACATGTGATTTAAGTTTCCAGGCATCAGACAAATACGGTGACCTGTTGAGCTGTTGTTCTACAGGAAATGAGCGGATGTTCTACAGTTCATCAACCAGACGGTACTATTGCGAGGAGCTGAGGCCTCACAGGCTCACAG
Organism: Miscanthus lutarioriparius; assembly: GCA_904845875.1. Lineage (NCBI taxonomy): Eukaryota > Viridiplantae > Streptophyta > Magnoliopsida > Poales > Poaceae > Miscanthus > Miscanthus lutarioriparius. Next base: position 105,778,605 of record CAJGYO010000005.1, read on the forward strand.
GTACTGCCGGAGGCTTTCGCCGCTGAGGGTTTCCATCTCTTTCAAGATCTCCTGCGACAGTGTCTTGACAGGAAGCTCCACATCCTCGAGCAATTCACCCAGGAACGGGATGGTCTCTGGTACGAGAACGACGTACTCCTCCTTCAGATGTTGGACCATGTACCTGATAACCTTCAGGCCCAGCATTTTGGGGCGAACTTTATCACTCCTAGTCTGCATCAGCACCTGCAATTTTATGAGAAAATTGTAAGACTGAGGGAGTGAACGATAAATCCTGTACACACTCTTGTTCATAGTCTTTAGTCTTTACTATTTCTTTATATTATTATTTTATTAGGGTAACCTAAATCCTGTGACCTAGGAAATTACTTTAGTTAGTGCAGGTATATCACTAAGGCCCTGTTTGGATACAAAGTTTTTTTTGGAGTTTTAGAAAAATACCATGGTTTTAGGTTTTCGAGTACCATGAAGTGTGTGGGTGCAACAAACTTTATGGTTTTGAATACGATGGATTGCTGAAACTGTAGTCTTTTTGGAGTTTTAAATACTCCACCCTAGACCTTTTTTTTTCTAAACCACGGTTTTGCACATGGTTATTTGGCAAAAAAAAAAAACTGAAAACATTAAGAGATTCCCACCTCATGGTTAAGAGGCTTCCAAAGAACATCTGACCGTGCAGTGACTGCCATTTGGCCCAAGCACAAAATTATAGTTTCATCTACTTCTTCAATTGATGGAGCATCAAGAATTGATTCAATAGATTCTGGTGGTTCCACAACAAACTGGGAGACAATAGGTTTCAAAAGAACCTGCAAACACCAAAAATATATTAAAATACAAAGATATCACTGGGAAAAACTGCATGGGTTGAAGGCTGACCACAGATGGTATTAATATCATAGGAACAAAGAATGGTAACAGAACATGAAAGGTCACAGCCATGCACTTTTTTTTTTCTGTGACTTGCAAAAGCATGCCAACAACAAAAAAGGAAACACTTGTACTATGAACCAACTAACCTGGAAATTAGAGGAATCAAGGATCTTCTGGTCATTATCATAGAGGAAACATTTGTGTAAGGATTTCAAAACTAGAGCTCTTAAATTCCACAGTTTTAACCCCAACAATTTATCTTTCTGTTCAACTTGAACATCTTCAAGTTTGGTCTTCTTCTTCTTCTTCTTTTGCTTTGAACCAGCCAAAGCATCATCTTCAGAGAGATACTGTATAGATCCCTCAAGTAGATACTTGAAGTAAGGTGTGAACAGGGACCTTCACAGAAAAATTAAATAATCAAGGGACAGAAAATATATGGAAGCTGGTAGTTGACAAAAGCATGCTTTAGTTGAGGTTGTTAATAATGATGAGCTTAATACAACAGACCAATAGCGTCAATACTGAGTTAAAGAAAGGTTAAATCAACTTAGGATACAGTATCTGATGCAGTTATGAAGGTACCTGTGTTTTTCAGCAAGTTTGTTAACCAATTTGTAGAAAACAATTGCACGGTCCAAACTTTTCTTTGATGAGGACTCGTCAACTTCAGACTCAGCCCATTCCAAAGTGCGAAGAAAAAGTGGCCTAAAAGTGCCCTCTGTAAGCTTCATGGTGAGAGAGATTATGGCATGAATAATACTTTGCTCCACCATATTTATATTCTTCAAAGAGTCAGGGTGTTCGCGACGGAGATCAAGAGCTGCTAAACAATGTTCATATATTTTCGAATGGTAAGTTCCTACAGCCAGCCGGTCCATTGTACCAACTAGACTAGCAAGCATATTGAATGCCAACGAAAGACTTGCATCTCCACAATTTGCAGCAAGGGAGTACAGATTAAGTAAAGGTGAGAGGATAAGCCGGACCTGCAGCCAATAACTTGATGAGATCCAAGGAAAAATAGGCACATTTATGTTTCATCATATGACAAAAGAAAAGAACTGAATAAATTTAGATGGAACATACTGGAACTTCTACAGTCAGTAACTCTCGAACACGTGCTGCTTTTGCATCTAATTTGGGATGCATTTGAGTGCTACATTCAGGATGCAGTACTACCAGATCAAGTATTTCCTTCAGATATGGATTAACAAATTCACCCAGCTTTTCCACAATCACCTCAATTGTTGTCAGTGCTGACAGCAGCACAGCTATGTCTTGGTTAGAAAGTTCAGCGGCAGTTCTAGTGGAACCATGAGCATAATTTCCACTAGGGCAACATGAAATTTGATGTGATATTAGCATTATATTTTTCATGATTAATGGGAGTTGTGGTAATGCTTTTGATCCAATCACATTTATCAGAGAGCCCACAGTATGAATTAAAGCAGAAGACACAGCTGCCTCATCAGAGCCAATTTGATCAATGATTGTTGCAAGGCAGTTGCTATAAACAGGATTATCAGAGGGATATTCTTTTGCTAGTGTTTCAAGCGAAGAAATAGCAGCAATTTTCACTTTAGTGTCCGAATCACCATCTCTGTCAATCAACTCCAGAATCTTTAAGCACAATTTGCTGAAATAAGGACCAGAGCTCTTGTCTACTTTGATAGCAGTAGTACCAGATATATGTTTCAGTTTTCGTGCTTTCCTTTGATTTTTCTGGACCAAACTGTTTCCTCTGGCCGTTTCAGACAACATCCCAAGTGTCTGTAGAGAAGTACAAATCAATTGCGATCACATTGGAAAAAAGGTAGCTTCCAAGGAAATCAATTAGTGAAAATTACAACATAACCAATAGAACAAAAAATCTGCTAACCAACAAGTACCTTTCTTTTCACATGACTATCTGAATGATCCAACAGCCGAGTAATTCCTGTCAAATATGTTGAAGCATTCATCCATCCTGTAATAGTTTTGAGTATTGTATTTGCAAAATCTCTGACTTCTTTAGTAATGTCACTAGAAACATCTCTTGTTTTATCTCTGGCATACACACCACACAAGACAACTTCCTCCATAAGTGCCCCAAGAGAACCCTACAAGAGCAAAAGAAGACGGCACATAAAAAAAAAGACTAAACAATTTCTGGAGTTCACTGTTAACTTGCCAGTAAATGAATGACAAAAAAAATACTAATTAGACTCATAGAGCAAAATAGAACATAGCATAGAGAAAAACACTAATAGAGCAACAGTTAAACCAAATGAGCTACCTGGATAAAATTAGCAGCTTCCTCAGATTCAAGTTCAAAAATCAATTCTGTATCTTGTAACTTAAATAGAATAAGCCTCATTGCCAAATGTAGCATAAGATGTAGATCTTGCTTCTCATGGACCCTGATGTCTTTTAGTAGCTTACTCAAACAAGGAAACCATAATTTATAGGAAAATTGGTCAGTCACATTTACTGCCAATCCATACTCCCACTCCTGTGACATAGCCAATCTATAATCGCTCCCATGATGTTCAGAAAAAGAGTGCGAAATCCGCTCAACCAACGAGTGTAATAGATGCATGATCACAGTACTCAAACTATTTTCCTTCCCCAAGGTCCTGAAAATAGTATAATAAATTTAGCTAGTTAGCCATATGCTACCTCCGTCCCAAAAAGAATCACACTTTAGCTTTGTCAGTTTGTCTTATGTCAAAACTATTTTATGTTTGACCAAGTTTATATAGAAGATTATTAACATTTACGACACCAAATAAGTACAGCATGAAACTACATTTCATGATGAATCTAATGACACTTAGTAATATGAATATTGGTATTCTTTGTATAAACTTAGTCAAACCTAAGATAGTTTAACTAAGGATAAAACTAGAATGCAATTCTTTTTGGGATAGAGTGAGCAAGAAATAAGAGAATGTTAATGAACTAGGGATAGAAAACTACCTTAAGAGGTAAACCATGAGCGTCAATCGCCTATGTTCAGGCACATCTGCTAAAGCTTTAATGAATATCTGCAACAGCAACAGTGCACAACCTTTTAATGCATTGCTGTTCAAGAAAATGAAAAACAGAAAGGAACTTCAAGGAAAACTATAGAGAACCTGAAGAAGCTTTTCTATACTTGTGGTCCTTGACAACCAACATGGGACTAAGACAGATAATAAATCCTCCAAAACACGTTGTGAGTGGCTGTCATCCTGCAAATATCAGACAGATGGGGTAAAAAAAGGTGTTCCTAGGAAACCAAAAGGATCTGTGTAGCATTACTTTCACAAACAAATGAGAAAATACATTAAAAGTGGATCTATTTCAAAATCAAAGTAAACATTGGCAAAGATTATGATTGTGGTAGTATAAATCAACACACAGAAAGAAGTCTCCTAGAATAAGAAAGAATTTAAAAAGAAACTCCATTCTGAAATGAAGGTCTGTCAATAATGGACTGCAGAAAGATCATATGTGCCCCCAGAAAATTTAAACAGACCTGTTTAATAGCATCCCCAATAGCGACAAACAAATCAACAATATTTTCTGACACCAGTTGTGGGCAAGCCTTTCCCAAAGAAGCTATCAAGGAAAAGCCATGATTCCGAGTTCCTACATCGCTGATGGACCGTACACAATCAATAAGAAGACCTACATTGGAGCTGCTGAACATTGCATCCTGCAGGAAGATATGTAATCCATAAATCCAAACAAATAAAGGAACCTCAAAAGAACAACTGGAGTGATCAAATGAAAATAACAAAAGCAAGTACATGGTGACCCGATTGTAGTGTATCTGTAATATCTTTGAGGGCCAGCAGTGTCAAGTGTTGAACTTCTTTTACAAAACTGGATAAATCAGGGATTTCAGATGAGGTATCTTGTTGGTTGTTATACTGACTAACAATTACTGAGACCCATTGATCAGAAAGGAGCTTCGATAGAATCTGGAAAAGAGGTTGCAATAAACACGACCTGCATGAGGGTGACATGTCAGTCGTAGACAACATAGGGTACTACACAAAAATAGTTATGTAGTTCCAGACCTTTGCTTCACATCTTTCTTAAGAAACAAGATATCTAGAAGAGAAACAAGAATAGAAGCTACAGAGTTTTCTCCAAATATCTCCTCAAAACTGCAAAACACGTCAAGATTCCGATCTTCATTTCTCTTTATCTTTTTTGAATGTCTTCTTGCGCCATCAAGTGCTAAAATTAATTCAATAAACTTGACCAAAGTGGAAGAATGAACCTGCCGCAAGCAAAAATGTAAAAAGGGTATATAACAGTAAACATCAAATACAGGGATAATAAATTCCAGGACACAAAAGAAAAACTTAAGCAACAGAACAGATGTATTGGTCTTCTGGAAAATGTAAAAATAAAGAAAAGGGTATAGATACAAACATTAATACGCAGTAAAGCATCCCGTGCGGCATTTCGAACTTTGAAACTCTCAGTTCGAACCAAGGAAATAAGGCGTCCAACAACTTTTTCCTGCAAAAGCATGTTACCTAAATAAGCATAGTTAAAAGGTTCATGTTTACCTAACCTGATCTACTAGTTTCCAAACAAAAAAAAATCATATATCAGGCAGAAATGGTAATCTCGACAGGTACAAACATATGCCAAAGTAACCTCATTTATGATCACATACATGTCAGAAATTATAACATTTAAGATCAAATTATGTCCAAAAGTATAAATAATATCAGAACCAAACATGTGACAAAGTGAGACCTAGCTAGTTATACAGTATAGAACACAAAAAACTAGGAATGGTGGCAAATTCAAAAGAAATTCAGGAAAAGTGACGATTACCCATTAGCATAATTGCACTCAAATTTCATAGGCTCATGGTACACCAATCATATAAAAATGACATTGTGATATACTAAGACATGATGCACAATTGCACATCCAACAATTTTTTTATTGGGTTAACATAAATGGATACGCAAGACAAGCAATATCACTTGCTACAAATATAACCTTTAGCATTGCCAAAAATATATTATATGCTGCTTTTGTTCAGTAAATTATGCAATGGCAAATTACTGTATGCAGAACAATTTAGTTGCATATACAAGAAAAATTCCTAGACGGTAAAAAAAAGGACTCCAAGTTTTTTCCTGTGTAAGATGTGCAGATAATTGAAATGGCACCAAACAAGCAGTTCTAAAATAAAGCAAATGTAATGTGGGATGATATAATGCAAGAAAAGAACCTTAGTATCGGTCTTTAAATTATCAAAGAACCCTGGTTGAAGATTCTGCAGGACAGTAAGACATGGCATCACAACAACAGGATCACCTGGAGACGGAGCATCAACCTAAAGTTCTATACAGTTAGTTGAGTCCAGAAGGTAATTTTGATATCTGTAGTTAACAGAAGGTTTTGCTCACCTTTAAAGCTTTCATCAGAGGTTTGAACATGTTAAAACCAATATTTGCATGATCTGGCGTTGAGATCAAAACCTACAAAAAACACAGCGGCAGTAAATATGCATAATGGCTATTCTACTTGACGACATATATACTATCATCCATGGACATATATATACAAATCATGATGACATGTTTACCTCCAAAAGCAAGCATAAGGTATGCATTTCATGGGTGGATAGGATCTGACTGCAATTATGTCGATGCTGATACTGATCACGACGGTCCAGAAGATCAAAGAACAGAGACTTCACATCTTCTGCATGAAATAAGATGCTTCCTACTCCTTTCAGGACTGACAGAACCATAAACTGCAACATGTTTCAAAATATCAACCACCATCAAAAAATAGGTGCCCATGCATATGCATTTGCTTCTGTGGTAGTGATTGGGGTTAAGTGAATGAATTACAATGTGTGGGAGTGTGTTAGTAGGCTAGACTTAGTGATTTGACTCGAGATTGCAGATCAACCAACCTTTCCATAAGGAGGGAGCTTCAAAGCAGAGCGCAAGATGAAAGTAAGAATAGTATCCTTTGTATGCTGGTCGAATCTGATAAGAGAAACAAAAGAGAGTGTTACACCCCAATTAATAATGAGTACACAAGAGAAGTGTATCTGTAGAAGAATGAAACCAGGACAACCTTTCATGGAGATTCTCGGGAACCAGCATATCATTACATGGGCTCAGCATAGATGAAATATATGCAGGAAGAAATTTTGCGTCCGAGGAGATCATGGTCTTTTGGTTAACCAACAAGTCAAGGAAACTACCAAAAGTTGGTGATGACAAGTATTGAGGTAATTTGATGTTGTTTCCTGTATATGTTAGATCAGATAATAAATATCAACAACGAATTGGTCCACATGGAAATAAATATGAAGATAAGGCTAACAGACCATTTCTTGGTACTGAAGTGCTCAAGCGCTGCCACACCAAAGATAACCCCTCAATACACTTAATCGCAGATGACCTTATATCCTACAACATATAAGACAATAAACATGTTCAATATCTAGATAGAAGAGCTGTAAGCAGGACAACAGAAGGAGCTAGCTCACAGATTACCAGACACAAAAAGTATTGGGGGTGTATTCATACCTTGTTATCATGAGCGAGTGGGGGAATAATGGAAGGAAAGCCTAGTAGAAGCTGCATACAGATGCTTTCATCCAAGCTATTACTTTCAGAGGAAGCGCACTTGGAACAAATAGATGCAAGCACAAGAAGACTCTCCGCTTGAACTCTTTCTGATAAATCTACATAAACTTCAGGATTATCATCAATAATTTACAAAAGATGAATATAAAGGGATGGGCAAGTTGCTTAAGGAATAACGAGTTATTATACACTAAAATATTAGAAAAGCAATCGGCCACCAATGAACTTGGTTACAACAATGAAAGACAAGGCATGGCTATGGAGGTGTAACACTTGCAACTATGGAACTCAGCCAGTCATCAAAGGCAGAGAAAAGGGTGTTGTGTAGGTCAAGCGCTGTAAAAGATGTGCAATGTAAGCTCCCATGAAGCATGGCTGAGTGACAGCTTAACACGCTGGGTGCTGGGTAATATGATATTAATGTAAAAAAAAAAAATCATTGCAAAAGCACAGGCATTTAACAAGAGGAATAGAATGATTCTGGTGTCCCCTTGAGCCCATGTCTACATTGCAAGCACCCTTAAAAAAAACACAACGAGGGAAAAAAATTGTGTCCATACTACACGTTAAGTAATGTTGTCTGCACTTGCAGAAGTTCAATCCTTAATTTTTCACTAGTAAATAAAACCAAATAGAACCAGTACATGCAATGTGGACATGCGGTATGCAGACAAAATAGTGACGGCAAGATAAGGCCTGATCACCCTCAGGTTGCCAGGGTTCTCCCTAGTAACTTGAGGTTCTGATTGATGCCGGATTGATGGGCAAAGCCCTTTCCAAATATTAGTGGGCAAAGCCAGGATAGTAACGTGAAGAGAGGCAGAGGAAGACCGAAGTTGACTTGGGTAGAGGCAATAAAAGGAGACTTGAAAGGATGGAATATACCCAAAGACTTAGCCTTAGATAGGAGTGCTTGGAAAACAGCTATTCACGTGCCTGAACCTTGATTGCTTCTGCTGGGTTTCAACTCTAGCCTACCCCAACTTGTTTGGGACTTAAAGGCTTTGTTGTTGTTGTTGTTGTTGTGATTAGTGAGGCTACCTTTATACACTGGGTGTCATATGACCATTTTTGGAAACACTAGATCAGCTAGGAAATAGAAGCATCAAAACAGGAATAGTGTGAAAAGGAGATTCCTCAACTGGTTATGGGTTAGCCAAGACTAGTTCGCTAAGGATCCAGCCAATCCACAACTTTATGACTCCTACACTTTTTTTGGTATCATATTTAATGGATACTGACAATCCATACAATAATTGCAATATCTTATTGTTATCTTTTGAAAAACTAAACACACTATTTGCTGTTGGGATGTGGAACACTGGAAACCATGGGCCGTCACTAATAATTGCCCAAAAAGGAGAAATCACAGCCTGATAGAACAATTATTAAGAACATATTATAGGTTGGTTGACTGCAAAACAATAGAAAACTATGCCCCTAAAAACAAAGTCAAAGTATAAAATATCAAGTTTAGACAAAAGCACAACACTAAGAATGAAAAATACCCATCTACCACATGCTTAGTCTGGTAGAGTAACAGAATAAGCTTTGCTTAAGGGGGAGAACAATGTAGCAAACCTTCATCCAGAAAGTACTTCGAAATAAATTGAAAAGGTGCTCCAATGCAATTAACAAGATACTGTAGGTGCTTCTGGAAGATATTTTTGGCAGGTGATACAAGGAAGAAGAGAAACAAATCATCCAGCATTGTGTTTTCACCACCGCCAACCTGGATATATATAACAGAAATATAGCAAACATCATGACATATTCTCGGAAGGGAAGTGAGAAGAATAGGTGAAGCTGCTATTGCTTGACAGTTACATACCACGGGATTCTGCTTAAAACAGGAGGACTGCACCTTTAGGATACCCCAAAATATACAGACAAGGATTCTAACATTCAATGCCTCTGTGTCTCTGTTGAAAAAATGCTTCACCAATTCTAAACTGCACATCTCAAGGTTGTCAATGCTGATCTGCAAAGCAAAAAAAAAAAAAAAAAAAAAAAAAAAAAAAAGAAAGAAAGAAAGAAAGGTTTATGGCCATACAATATTGGCATATCATTCAACATTGAATGGTAAAGTAAAGAATATACCTCATCGCCAACACCACTATCTTCGGGCTGTATGTTATGCCATTCATCCTTCAGGACTGGCAAACAAGCATGACAAAGATTCACCTGCTCGTCCAAAACTGAAAAGGAACAAGTAAATATCAGCCTATATGGTTGTCTTGCAAAGAAGCCAACATATCAGGATCACAGGAGTCTGTTATATACAGCATTTATATATCATTCAAGAGATATTTTTTTAGTATGCATGCGCAAGGGAGGTAGGAACTATTAGATGACAGGTGCTATACCAAGAGAAAGAATTGACAATTGTTAAGGATTTCATGGAGTAAATAACAGCACTCTCAGTAGCACATGATAATAAATAATAATTAGAACAGAATTGTTATTGCAACCATCATAAGTTCTACCAGAATGGTATAGCAAAGTGAACAGCAAAGATGGGCATACCTTCTGTGGAAACAAGTGATTGCAATACTATGAGTAGAAACAAAGTTTTAGAAAATCTACTTCCACTTCCAGAGTTAGCCAACCACTCCACATGCTTATTTGGGTCAGCTAGGAAAGTCTCAGCAAAAGCTTTGATGTTCTTCATGTTAATAGAAGCAATGGAGTCTGCACTCATGTTCTGTAACAACATAATGGGTAGAAGAATTACATACAAACAAACAGAACAAAATATGATCATATAGATCGAAACATCAAGAAAATAGACATTTCAATCATAAAAAGCACAGCCTCAAATATCTAAGGGTTCAAGATATGGGCATTAAGAATAAGAGCAATCATGCACAAATGCTGGGGAGCGGGGGTGATAGGCTTACACTAAAGATCAACACAGCATAGCAAGAGGCACAATTAGTCTGGCCAGTAAGAAACCTCACCTTCATTTTATCAAAATTGACCCCATCATATACAAGAGAACTACTTGTGTAGAACTCCCATTGTATTTTCTTAGCTAGCTCCAAGGCCTTTAAGTTCACCCTAAGGGTCTGTGTTCCATTTCAACACTGAAAGTTAGAATCAACACATGACAGTACAAAAGGGTAGATAGAATAATGGAAGATAACTAGGTAACCTTTGGGTGAACAATAAGGAGACGAAACACTAATGTAGCTATATCCTTGGCATGTTCCATATGATGCGATTGGTATTCCGTTACCAGCTTTTCCAAGCAAGAAACAGCAACATCAGAAGCTTTTGATGCTTTTGAACCACCTGGAGAATCATAAACAAAATTCATATAGCCGTGATTAAAAAAATACTTTCCAATGTGCTATATCACCATACGTCCGTACCATAGAACATTTCAGATCAAATCACAGATAAAGGGTTCAGAACAAGGGCAAACATAGAAATATTAAACCAACGTACAACCTAATGAACCTTAGCTACAATGAATATACAGCAAAAGAAGTGGCATAAAACATCTGGTTTGGTGGTCCAGGCTAGAAGACATCAATGGATGCACTTTCTGTCAATGCTGATCTCTATTATTTAAAAACCTTCATGAATAAATTAGTTTTTACCAGTGCTTTTATATTTAAAGTGCACTATAAACTAGCTATAGATCTCATGTAAATGGATAGAAAAAGGTAGAAGGCAATATAAATAATTCTGCAGACCTCTTCCCTAGAATTTTTTTAAAAAAAAAACTCATTCAATTGGACCAAAAAACAAGCAGACATTGAAGAATACCCACCTTTGTTAATGATTTTGATGCATTTGGTGAGCACGCCATCATATGCTTTTAACAGGCTATCAGGATTGGCAACAACAGCTAGTCCTTCTATGGATAAAGCAGCTTGGACAACACTTAGATCATCGTCACACAGACTGCATAATATAGCATCTTGCATATTGATAAACTTCTGCACGAACTCAGAATTAGAAACATAAGCCAGTAGATCATCATCTGAGGAAAGCTTCAATAAAACAATGAACATATAAAAGCAAACATTTCGAGAGAGCAAAATTTGTTACCTGTGGATTTAGAGTACTGTTATTGAAGATGCCAGATGTAGCAACTTTTGAGAGAGCAGATTGACGAACCGCAGCCTGCATCATATATAAAATTGCACTGCATCAAAGACTAGAAAACACACTATCCAAAATATGATTTGAAGGGCAAGAAATCATTCTAGAGGCATTAAGATAGGATAAAATTCACCAGAGTTTCCACGGAAAGTAAAATTCTACACCAAGTTTCATATCATATATGTACCTTTGGATGATCCAGACTGAACCAAATGTTCGAGTCGGATATTTCAGTTGGCAAGTTCTTGCTTTCATCAAACACTATGCCGAAAACCTCAGAAATAGAATCCCCTCCCGATGAATTAATTTCAGAGTTCTGAGAACAGGGAGAAAGAAGGGTCAAACAACGGCAATAAGAACTGACAAGTTCCATAAGTGGAAAGTGTGTCATCTGGTACCTCAAGAAATTTACGAATAGCATCACGTAGCTCCAGGGGATATTTTCTTTCAAGTGCGCTAAAATTTTTCTTAGCCCATAATTCTGGAAAATAGATGAACAATATATATGAAATACTACATAGTACATACAGTACAGAAAACCACGATATGCTTAAAATAAACGTATGCACAAAAAAGAAAAGAAAATTATTTGGTAAGTTTAAAATGGAATTGAAGCAGCTGTTCCAGCTACCTGTGTGATTGATATCTGGGTTTCCTGTGGCCTGAGATACCTTGATACAGTTTCTAAGAACCTTGCACACAATACTTTCAATGAAATTCTTCACCGGCAGAGTCTCAATAGTTTCAATCAGGTGCATGTGGCAGGAACCATCGGAAATACTGTTCACATGTTAAGAGTTATAAACATTCATACAAAGCCAGGGAGAAATATGCAAATATAATCACATCAGATAAGCAAAAAATCACCTGTAGTCAATTAATGATTCAACATAAAGCCTAATGAATCTCTCGATGTTGTATTCACTGGATAATACAGAAAGTATACCAGAAAAATCCCTGAAAAAAGTTTACCATAGGAATTCAACACTTCAACACCAGAAGGAGAAACAGAAACAGAGCAAATATATAATGTATATGCTGGGAAAACAACAGTAAACCTGATGTCTTTCAAAATCATCAATGGCTTCTTAGGGAAATCATGGACAGATTGGGACTGTAAAATTAGCAGACATTTATCAATACTTCTAGCTCAGCATCACCTATATTGAGTTCAATATATTTACATAGCAAGCCAGAACTTCCTAAGGATATGTATGACAAGAAGTTGAATCCAAACCTGAACAAGACTTATAAGAGCCATCACCGAGACACGAAGCCATGGCAAGTCAACTGACTCAGATGCATCATGTTGCGCAGTCCTTGCTACAAAGAAAATCAAATTTTGGACAAGTTTAGGCGCTAGAGTCGCCCGGGTTCCAAGTACTCCAACAATCATAAGAGCGCCAGCCTGGTCATAAAGATCCAACATAACTATAGTTATAACTATGCTCAGAAAGCAGGATGTCAATAGTTCTTTACGGTAAGTAAATCCAGATAGCACAATAAAAGGTTCATAACGAGGGATACGAAGTAGTGTACACACACTATCCAGTTGAGGGTTGCAAATTAAAAGGGAAAGAAAAAGAAAATATAAGGTTACGAATTCAATCATTGAAAAGGGGCCAAAAAAGTTACAAATCATTTGAGGTAACCTTGTATTCCTGGTCTCGCGTCACTGCAGGATTAAGAGAGTCAAACACAAATCCCAACACCCTCTGCACTACATCTGTGTCAAGCTTAGGGACAGCACCCAAGCACTCAACAATCACAGCAGTGCAAAAGCAGACAACCGTCCTTGAGTGACTGAATTCCTTTGTTGGTGTAACCTGGAAGTAAAATGAATTATCAACAAATAAGATCCAAAATCATGACAGAATCCAACCATTAAAAGGGTTATTAATTTCGGCCTTACATAGCTGCAGATGGTCTCCAGCACAGCCTTATCACGGATGCACTGCTGCACTAGAACACTCCTGGGTGGTGGCGCACCTGAGGACTTGACGCCACCAAGAAATGTCCACTTACTATTCCTGAAAACACATCATCGAGCAACAAGTTAATATTGAAGACCAATGGAGAAAATAAGCATCAATCCAGACCAGAGCCACACTCACCCTACGTTGACCAACTGCACGATCCGGACAAACGCATGTGTATCATGGTATGGCAGTGCGCTCAGCAGCAACTCATCCGAATTGTATACATGCACCCTACATGAAGGTTTCCACCAGAAAGAAGACAATAAGCTAGAGCTCGTAGGAGCCATCGTCAAAAGTAGCTGAGCTAGGTTCGTACAGGTATCGGCGGATAAGGTATTCGAGGGTCTTGAGGGCAGAGGGAAGATGCAAATAGCCAGCTAGAAGGCGAAGGTAGGTGGAGATGGACTTGTTGAGTTTGTCGTTCTCCTTGGGAGTCAGCTGTTCGCGGTTCACCTCAAGGCTAGTCTCCCTGAACAGAGTGTTGCTGTATCTTGCAAACCTCTCGTCTATGCTGGTAAGGTGCTCCAACCCTGAAAAGCAATTTGATTCAGATACTGTAGAGGAATAGAAGCTCTTTGAATGATGAAGTACCTCATATGCAAAACTAAATCGGTTTTGTTTTTCAGAACTTCGTTCATTTTGAGATATTAGTAAAGTTTCAGAAAATCACATGAATAACTGCACAAGCATAAACAACTAGGCGTACTCTGTACTCGGATGGGATGAACCTGCAAGTAGCAGCTAAACTCCAGAGGGAATTCGGAGAAAGCTGATTGGAGTATTATATGGGAGCTCAAATAAGAACCAAACAAAATTCTAGAACGCTCGAATTAGCGGAAAAAGCCACCAAGTTTTCCTCCATGAAATACTGGCTACTCTAGAAGCATCAGCATGCTAGAACCAATCAGGTCGGTGGTTAGCGGTACGCACCAGAGAGGGCGATGGGCAGGATGGCACGGAGGTCGATGTCGGCGGCCTCCTTTGCGTCGAAGAGCACAGACGGCCGGGTGACGGGCCGCCGGGCCGGCTCCGGCGCGGCGCCGAGCGCCGACTTGATGGCCTTCAGCTGCGATGCGATAGACGACATCGCCGATAGCTCGTCTCCTTAGCGGTGGCCGCGGCTCTCTTGAGGAGAAAAGCTGGTGCCGCCGCTACTGAAACTGAACCCTAAACCCTGCGCGGCGCAAGGCGGGGCGGCGGCGGTGACGGGGTCGGGAGAGAATCGATGGAATTGGTCGGCTTTTCGGCTTTGTGGCGGTGACAGGCAGGGGAGAAGGCTTACCTAGAGCCCGCCTAAAGCCCGGTCCAGTATAATTATGATCCTGCTGGGCCCTTAAACGAGTTCTCGATGACTGGATGAATCTTTTGATCTGATGCGTGCCTGCGTTTGTTGGGCCATTTCGCTGCGACAGCAGCCGATGAAACCGTATTGGACGCGCTGCTGCTTGCCTTCACTCCGGCTCGAGAAAGGAACAGACGGTAGCTATTGGGTGCGTTTGATTAGGTGACCAACCCCTAACCAATTTTGACACGTTTGGTTGCTTGGAAGTGGCTAGAGCCCGGCTAATACTGGCCATCCGTACTACTGTGGCCTGCCCAGGACTCCCGTCACCTTCGTCTGCTCTGCTGCTCCTCCCCCCGGTACTCTGCTGCTCCTCCCCGGCGGTGGTGTTCTCCTGCTCGTCCTCCCCGTCGGTGGAGGTCCCCTGCTCATCCCCGCCACTTGCCACTGCAGATCCGGCCATGGCGACCAAGGGGAAGCTCGGGGCCGTGACCGCCGTGGAGGCCCCAGCAGAGCACCTCCTCCTTCGATGTAGATCCGGCGGCCCTCCCTGTTGGCCACCCCCATGCGGCGGCGGGTACGGAAGAGGACCGCAGCGGCGGATACGTAAGAGGACCGCGGCGGCAGGACCACAGGTGGCGCCTAACGCAAGGTGCCGCCCTGCTCGCCGTGGTGCCACCTCTGGGCGCAAGCCCTGGTGCCGCTCTGCTCTGTCGTGGTGCTCTGCCGTGGCGCCGCCCTGCTCTGCCGTGGTGCCACCTTGCTGCTCTGTCGTAGTGGTGCGCCTGGTCCACCTCCAGATCGTCAGCTCCGTGTCGATGTCAGATCGAAACTTCGAATAATCGTAGCGTTTCTTGTTCTCGTAGATGAGGTAGGCGGGGTCGCCGTGCTCGTCCGTGCTGCGCTCGACGTGGTGGAGCGCGGTGATGGGCGGGAGCGTGACCTAGGTGCCGGTGACGGGGTTGATGAGGTGCAGATTGGAGGCCTCGTCGGTGGTGACCAGCCAGCCATGGTGGTGTTCGAGAATGCAGATTAGGTGTTCGACGAAATGTCTAGGCGGTAACCTTACCAGAATAAAGAAGAGGTAATTCTATGCAAAACAAACTAAACAACCAAACACACCCAATGCTAGTCAGGCTTAGACAATACATGCAACCAAACAACTATAGATTGGCTTGCTGGAACCAGGCTTGGGCTGTCCAGGCCAGAATTCTAGCCGGGCTAAAAATAGGACAGAAAACAAACACACCCTCTGCTACAACATGAAAACACGATCCGTTCTCGGCTACCATGCATCAAACATCGCCGTGAGTCCGTGACCAGTGAGAAAATTGGGCACCGTGTATCGGAGAAGCAAGGGGTCCAAATCGCCATCCATTGGGAGATCCATTCAAACGGATAGGCAAGGACAAAGTTCTGATTTTCACAGATTAGCTCCCTAAGCAATTTCTCATATCATATCATCGTATGCAATGCAATAATGAAAAAAGCCAAAACTGCAGCCAGATTGCCAGATTCAACCATATACCTTGACAGAACAGCGTTTCAATTTTCAAATGTATGCACAGCTGGCTCCTGGCAACAGAAATGACTTCTCTTTCCCTTTTTTTATTTCTTTTTCCTGTTTGCAAAACTGACAACTAGTATGGAGCATTAGCAAAGCAAGCACACTATAACACCCACTACAATATGCAACAAGTTCCATAGTATTTAGGGCCTGTTTGGAATGGCTCTGGCTCGTGAAAAAATAGCTCTGGCTCTGGCTCCTGGAAAAGCAGCTTTTTCTGGCTCTAGCTTATTTTGTACGAAAACCTTTGGCAAAACGATTTCTTCTAGCTTTTTAGAATGTATAGAAGATGTCAATTGTCCATTGTGCCCTTGCATATGTTTATTGCTTCGAGATATGAGTTTTATGTGTTGACTCTATTAATAATGTGATTTGCGTGAAATAAAAAATATATAAAATATAGGTAAGCTAATAATTAGGTGGTCGTTACAAAGTGATGTTGACCCGCGGCCTCAGGGGAGGCGGCATCCACCCGCGCCCAAGGCGTCCCCAGCCACGGCCGTTGCGCCATGACCCGCGGCCTCAAGGGAGGCGACACCGGCGGGATGATGAGAAGGCACCTGAGGGGAGGCGGCACCGGCGGCCCGAAGGGAGGCGGCCTGAATGGAGGCGGCGCCGGCGGGTTGAGGGGAGGCGGCACCGGCGGGATGAAGAGAAGCAACGCCGGCCGGATGAGGGGAAGCCGCGCCTCCGGGAAAACGAGCAGGTGGATCAGGATGCCCTCCGCCGGATCCATCCATTGCGCCGCCGTTTCACCCGCCTCCGGCCGTCCGCCCCAGCCGGTTCATGGCCGCAACGCCGCCGCCAGACTCGCGCGAGGACCGTGAGAGAGAGGAGCCGGATGGGTGAGAGAGAGGATGCGGATGGGTGAGAGTGAGGAACCGGTATGGGGAATTATTGAGGCAGTGGCAAACCGATAATTTCTTCCAACTTTCTGTACGTAGACGGGGAGAAGCCGGGGGAGCCATTATTTCTGGCTCGCGACGCCCAGTTCATTTCGGCATACGGCTTTTGCCGGCTCACGCGATGAAGCCGTTTTCAATTCATGCGTTTGGTACAGCTTATGCAAAAGGTGCTGCAAAAGCCGGTGCGAGAGCCATGCCAAAGGGGGGGCTTATACTTCACGCATCCGCACGACTGCACCTGTTGTAGCGATGTCGCAGAATGTCATCAAAGGAAGAAATTCTGGCATATGCATGTTAATAGGGGTTTGACTTTTTCCCTGCAGCAGGAACACAGATGCTTATCACGGTGAGGTTAAGTTGCAGAAACTTGGCAAACATGTAATCTACCAGCATACGGCACGATCATTAACAGCTTCATGCCTACCCAAAGCCCTCTTTGTCATACCAACTAACATAACCTAATAAGTACTGGTCCCTTTATAGATCAGGAAAGTAGGATATTGCTTCTTTCAGGAAAAAAAAAAGAATATTTTGAACGTCGAAACAGTCTACAAAACATAACTTTGATTAGTAGTTTTTGTGACAAAATATTTATAAAAGGAAATAAAAGTATGCTTTATGAAACTATGGCCACGTTTGGTTTGGCTTGTGCCCACTGTGCAGTGCGGTACACCATCCGTGGTGGGAGAGCTATGGTACCCAAAATCAGGACCCTAGTTTAAATTTTGTAGTCAATGGCTTCAAGTGGTGAAAAAAAAACACAATGGCTACGACATGTTTGGCGCGATTGTCGGGTTCTGTCACTGAGAATCCGCTTTTAAGCGATTCCAAACAGGCCCTACATCCTGAGGCAAACCCACTCATATCATTTTCAAGCATCCAACTTTACATAAAATGTAATATATAACTAAAATTTTAAAATCGTTGATTTAAAACAATCCAACGTCCTTAATTTATGATTAGAGAGAGTATGCAACAAATATTTACAAGAAGAGAACTTGATACTTGCTAGCGTAGCCTAGTAGTAGGTCAAAACTGGGCCTATATGTATATGAACAAATAATTTCACATGATTAACATCCACGCAGTGGGAAATAGGAAAACACCTCGTACCCTAGGTTTAGCCGGTTAGGTGACCTTTCATTACATACAGATGGGATACGAGTTCTCTTATAAGAAGAGTACAATACAAGTCATAGTCAAGCTCTATCTCTAAGCATGCCTACAGTTGCAGCCGAAGGATCCCAGACATAAAGACTGGATCTAAAATCAATGAACTATCAACAGTCCTTTAGTCACGATGTTCACAAACCGATGTGTTGGCGGGATATGCAGAACTCAAACTTGCCCCCAAAGCAACACTTTCATGAACAAACTGATCAATGTCAATCTCGATATGTTTCGTGCAGCGGTGATGGATAGGGTTGCTTGTCATGTAGACTGCATTCATGTTGTCATAGTAAACGATTGTCACAAATTCAATAGAACAAGAATTACATGTGTGAACTGGGCGAACAAAAAGTAAGTTTTGTAAGGTACCACCAGCGCATTGTTTAATAAAAAAGTGCAATTAGGGATAGGAACGATGGAACGACCCCAAGCAACAATTGGAATAAAAGAGTTGTTCACAATGGTAATGTCAGAGTAAGGAAGAAGGCAAGAGAGCAGAATACCATCAGTGGAGCCCATGTGAGAGGTAGTGCATGTGTCCATCATCCATAGACTAGGCTGCTGAAACTAGAGCTAGTTTAGTGCTGCAACTAGAGCAAATGGATCCCATGTGTTTAGAGGTGTTAAAACATTTGAGGGAGACATTGTCATGTGGACCTAGGGAAGATGACCCAACAATCCAGGTGAAAGGTCCTAATGACTAGAGGGGGGTGAAGAGCCTATTAAAAATTTCTACAACAACACTTAGCAAACCGGTTAGATAAATATGAAGCAAAATGAGTGTTGTGCTAGCCTACTAAAAATGCAAGCCACCTACCACAATTCTAGTTTCTATAGTCTATATCCACACAATGGCTATGTCGCTATACTAAGTTAGTGAGCTCTCAAAGACTAACTAAAGAGCCTCACTAACCACGAGTCCCGACGCAAGCTATCTCTCAAAACTAATTACACTAAAGAGCTTAGCTTACACACTAGGAATGTAATACAAGAGAGAATGGCGATGATTATATCAATGTGTCGAGGTATGAGCCAATTACAAGATGGAGCCAATCAATCAATCACAAGATAGTTAATGAAATCTTCGGACAAGGTGACACAAGATTTTTTACCGAGGTTCACTTGCTTGCCGACAAGCTAGTCCTCGTTGTGGCGATTCACTCACTTGGAGGTTCACGCACTAATTGCATCACACGCCAAACCCTCAATAGGGTGCCGCACAACCAACACAAGATGATGATCACATAAGCCCACGAGCAATCCACTAGAGTATCTTTTGGCTCTCCACCGGGGAAAGGTCAAGAACCCCTCACAATCACCACGATCGGAGCCGGAGACAATCACCAACCTCCGCTCGACGATCCTCGCTGCTCCAAGCCATCTAAGTAGTGGCAACCACCAAGAATAACAAGAGAATTACACAGCGAAACACGAACACCAAATGCCTCTAGATGTAAACACTCAAGCAATGCACTTGGATTCACTCCCAATCTCTCAAAGATAATGAATCAATGATGGAGATAAGTGGGAGGGCTTTGGCTAAGCTCACAAGGTTGCTAAGTCAATACAAATGGCCAAAAGGTATGAGCTAGAGCCGGTTATGAGGCTTAAATAGAGCCCCCCTCAAAATAGAGCCGTTGGGCTCTCATTGCATCCCAACTCATGGTGACCGGACGCGCCGGTCAGTTTGACCGAACGCAGACCCGCAACATTCGGTCACTCGATGCTCGCCACGTGTCTCCTCTTTTGATTCTCCACCGCGCGATCTCAACGGTCGATTCTCAGCATCTTTCACGATTAAGTGGTGACCGGACTCACCGCTGCGCCACCGGACTCTCCACTACTCAAAGTCCGGTTGACTCCAGAAAGGTTCCAGAGCGGCCAATTGCCGACCAGACACGTCTGGTCCACCATGACTGGACACGCCGGTGCGTCCGCTCCTCCTCCTCTTCTCTGCGTGCCGCCACATCAGCAGGACCGGACGTTGAACAGTATTTAGCCAGAGTCCGATCACATTTATTCTCAGCGTCTGGTCAAAGGACCGAGGGCGGCCTTCACTGCACACCACTGACCGGAAGCAAGGTCAGAGTCCGGCCACTGCCCAAGGCAGAGTCCGGTCAATACGAAATAGCTCCTTTTGACCCCAAACTTCACCACCCTTGATCAAATGTGCCAACCACCAAGTGTAACACTTCGTGCATGTGTGTTAGCATATTTTCACATATATTTTCAAGGGTGTTAGCACTCCACTAGACCCTAAATGCATATGCCATGAGTTAGAGCATCTAGTGGTACTTTGATAACCGTATTTCGATACGAGTTTCACCCCTCTTAATAGTACGGCTATCGATCCTAAATGTGATCACACTCACTAAGTGTCTTGATCACCAAAATAAAATGGCTCCTACCACTTATACCTTTGCCTTGAGCCTTTTGTTTTTCTCTTTCTTCTTTTCCAAGCCTGAGCACTTGATCACCATGGTCATACCACCATCTTGATCATCTCCATCCTTGCTCACCGCTTGGAATAGTGATACCTATCTCATGATCACTTAGATAAACTAGGTTGGCACTTAGGGTTTCATCAATTTACCAAAACCAAACTAGAGCTTTCACCTGGCAAGGGAGCTCACTAGGTAGATGCTTTAGACTATCCTAGCCATGGGTTGCCTTGTAGATTCGGCCATGGGCTACCAGCACTAGCATGCGAGGTGTGGGGGGAGGTGTCGTGCTGCTACTATTCATGGTTGCACCAGTTGTGGCACCCTGTTGTTGTGCCAAGGTGTTGCCATGGTACATGTTGCTAGTGCTAGATGCTCCTAACGACACTCCCGATGATGCTGAAGAAGTGCGATAGGTCTACAGTAAGTAGCAGTGGAGGAACACCTGACAAGAAATAATGCTATTTCATAGGAGACTTTCCTTTCATTGGCCAATCGGAGTTCCTTGAGGGCTAGGATATACTACAAGTAGTACTGAAGGTCGGCAACAGTATGGTGTTGGCAATGTCGACCATGTTGAAGAAGCACTTATTGAGGCCATGCAGAAGAACTCATTGTGGGTTGGAGATGGTGTGGTCAACGTCCAAGAGAGAATGGGTGAGGATCTTCACGTGTTGAGAGTACTCAGACATAGGGAGATCGCCTTGAGTCATGAAGTGGAATTGGTAACTCAAGAAAATCATCGGTGGTTCCTTATTTGCTTGGGAAAGGTTCTCAATGGTTGTCCATAGGGCACTTGATTCTGATTCAGCTCCATAGCAGGATCAAGGACATCGAGGGTGATAAAGCCATAGAGCTAACTTTGCACATTGTGATTGTTCATCTCCCAAATAGGGTTGGTTGGCGATGGTGTTGTAGTGCCATTGATGTGCTTGAGTAGTCAAAAATTACCACACATGGAACATAAGAAAGTGGACCATTTGGCAACATTGGGATTCTTAGATTCTAGGGTGATGGACACAAGTGGTTTGGTGAACATGGTGACTATCTCGCTGGCCATGGAAATGCTATTGATCTAAGATGTAGCACTGGATGTAGAGGATGAGGAAGACATCTTGCCAAGACTGAGGAATCACGCACGCGCAGAGGGGGTCGGAGGGGTGGCATATCATAGGGATGGATTGGGCCAGCATAGATATAGTAGCGTGCGCGGGAGCATGGATGCACATAGATGAGCACAAGGATTGGTGAACTTCTACTCTTGGATCCTAAAACAGATGAAAGTGGAGGTGGATAGCATAGAGGAATGGGGTTTGTGCGAGTAGATATCATGACCATGGAAACTATGGTGTGGAAGGAGCGTACGTGAGCAAAGGAAAGACAATGACACTAGAGTTAGGGTAGTGTGAGGAGTCGGAGAGAGACCTAGGCTAGTGGTACCATGTAGAAAATAGGAAAACACCTTGTACCCCTAAGATTAGGTGATCTTTCATTATATATAGCCAAGTTTTGGCTTGTGTTACAAGAAGAATACAATACAAGTAATAGTCAAACTCTATCTCTAACACTTTCAACGATGATCTTTCAACTCGTTATGCATCCCCATTAGGTCCCATTCACATATAAGAGCACAATGTTAGGAATTAGTTAAAATTAATTTATTTTAAGTTTCATTTGAGGCCATAAAGAAAACACATAAATACCACAAATTTCTGCCTTCCTTAAGCCTATGGCAGGACTCAGCCAACATCAGACCAAACGAAACACACGCATATATCTGATTTACTCTTGGGGATGAATAGCCCCTAATCATAGTCTTGAATTGTGTCTAAATGTTCAACGGAGCCAATATTAGGGGGCACATTTGTCAGACAAAAGTTTGATACATATACAAGCCTCTATTGAACAACCTTTGCACTGTATAAAGGTGGGCACATTGGTAAGTAAAATGGATTATCATAAACAACAAAGTCAAAAGACTAAAGCTATGATAAGCATGTATGATGGTATGGAGTATTTCCAAACATAGCAGTGTATGATGGAAGCTAGGCACACTCATTAAATATGGAGATTCCACCTTCAGAGACAGTACCATGACCGTTGAAACACACCATGCATCCAAAATGGAAAAGTTCATGCTCTGGATTGCATTTCAAATGATTGTTAGAATGAAACAAAATATCAGTTGAAACTAGAATGGACACAAGAATTTAAAGAAACACATTTAGGTACCTTAAATCCAAATGTCGTTAGTTGTAGGTGCTAGAATCCCTCTTCCAATATGGCCTAGGATTTGTAGATTTGATCCACCTTTCATGCATGGCAATGAATGGAACATAACCCTTATCATCAATCAACAATCAATAGTCTAGAAACCCCATTGGATGGTGAGGTTAATTATTACCGGGGACAACATCAGGTTCTCCATATTAGGTAGAGAGACGTGAAGGTGAGCATAATCCCTATTTGAAATGAGGGCCAAAATGTGCATACCCCTAATCGGAGAAAATATGTTTTGAAGAGGAACTCATACAACGAAGCCTACTAGACTCTAGTTCTTGAACAATGGGAAGGTGGCCTTCATCCTCCTTGAGATGACATGGTTCATTAGGTGAAGTAGTTGGACATATTATTGGAGATGGAACATTATCCTCGACAAATGGTGGATTGTAAAGGTAAGGATGAGCTCCTTGAGATTCCCCATGTCAAGATAATTGCAACTGCAAATCCGACTCCAAATCCCAATCCAGCAAAAAGGAATAGTACAATGTCTATTAATACCTTCTTCGATCGATGTAGAACCATATCTGGTGTCATGTTGTTACATGCTTTGGACACTTGAAACCCACACAGGCCAATGTTTCCTAAAAAGGAGAGATCGGAGAATGTCAAGAAGTGGGAAGACTCGGGTATTCTTCCCTATAGCTGGTTGTAGGATATATTCAACATTGAAAGAAAGTCCAATGATGCCAACTCCCATGGGATCTCTCCAGAAAGTTCATTTGAAGATAGGTCTAGTGACTCAAGTTGATGTAGCATGCCAAGCTAAGATGGTATCGGTCCAATGAGGGCATTATGTGACATATTTAGCCCACCAAGTAGAACAAGGTCCCCAATTGACTCAGGAATAGTGCCATAGAATGCATTATTAGAAACATCAATGATGACAATGGCCCTCAATATTTTAGAAAAACTTATATCAGATCCTTTGTATGTGATGGCAGTGGTGAACTGGTATGTTTGGACAAGTAGATCATATTGATTTTCCGTGACCAACGTCTCATTGACATCTTTAGTCATCATGGATCCCATTGACGTAAACCACTTGTTTCGCAATAATCTGAAGAATTTGTTTGAAGCCAAGTCAATAATTCGAAGTTTTCCAAACTCACAACTATTTTGATCTTCTAAAATAGATGGCCCCACATCTCCAATGAACCTGTTAGACTTTAGAACAAGGACTTGAAGCTTAGGAAGCATACTCATCCAACTAGGAAATGTATCATTAATAAGATTCTTCCTGATATCAAAAACCTCCGAGTCTTTGCAAACAACTAGAGATCTAGGTAATTGTCCTTCAATCTGATTATCACTAAAGTCTAATGCCTCAAATGCACAATCTTGCTTCAGGCTATTTGGTAATCTTCCATGAAGTCGATTTCCTTTCAAATTTAATACATTGAGGCGACTCATATCCTCCATTAAACAAGAAGGGATGGAGCCAATCAAATCATTATTGGAGAGATCAAGGAGCATAAAGCTTGTTGCTTCACAAATTGATTGTGGAATTTCTCCGGACAACTTGTTTCCATGAGCCATGAGTAGGGTAATACCACTTAAGTGAGAACCAAAATTGAATGGCATGGATGATAATTGGTTGTTTGAGCAATCAAATAGTTGGTTCTGCGGTCCGGGTATAGGTATAGGCCCTTCAAATTGGTTATAACTGATATCGATAACAAACATATTAGCAGAAATGACATGGCCATATACAATACCACTACTAAATTGGTTGTGTGATATGTTCATCAAGATGAGAGAGTTGATCCAATTATCCCATGCCCACCGATGTAGAAGGCCATGAATGTGATTGTTTGATAGGTCAAGAACTTCAAGGGAATACATGTGCTTCAAGGTATTGTCGATGCGGGACCCACAGGATATCCCGCTAGGAAGGGAGAAGATCTAGTCCAACTAGCATTCTTCCTATGTAATCATAGTAGTAGTATTATTCTGTAATCCTACTAGGAACTCTCATTGTAAACCGACTAGGACTCTGATCTCCTGACTATATAAAGGAGGGCGGGGTTCCTAGAGACGGGAGGACGATACAACACTACAACACACAATCAATACAACGCAAAGGCTAATGCCGACTGGACGTAGGGCTATTACTCGATCACGGTTGAGGGCCTGAACCAGGATAAATCGACTATCTCTTGCGTTCACCATCGAGTTCCGCATACGCTGAAGCCTGAACATACTGTCCCAGGTAACCCCGTGGCAGGCTATCGGTGGTAAAACATCGACAGCTGGCACGCCAGGTAGGGGCTTTCGGTGAATTTGCATCCGAGAGCTCAATGGACCTCGACAACATGATCTTCTCGACGGGATCAACCTTCATCTTTGGCTCGTGGTTCTACGAGGCTAGCGACGATGGCAAGCTTCAAAGCCGTCTCCTCGAAGATTCGGATCACCATGAAGATGTTTTTGTTTCGGCGACTACGGCAGATCAAGTCACGGGAAGATTCGCGTAGCTCGTGATGTCCGATTCAACTCAGGTTTCACGACTTTGCGCATCTGACTCGAATTTAGGCTCCGCATCCAAGATGGAGTCTGACCCGAGTTCTTTCAAGAACCCGAGTTCTTTTCCAATGGGGTTGTAGAACGCGACCTCGGCATATCAAGAATACAATTCGGAGTGCACTTAGAATCCCTTCAAGAAGTCGGATCTTTTCCCGTTGGGACTCCACAACATGGCAAGGTCTTACCAAGCACAGCTCGAAGGATCCCTCGACCCAGTGCTTAGAATGCTACTAAAAGGAGCTCAGGAAGGTCTCGTACTAACTATAACATCTCAAGACTGCATCGTCCACTGGCCAAGCTCTATTCCTGAGGATAGCAGTACCCGACTGGTCGGCACGACGACAATAGCAATTCTACCCTACCAAGTAGGAGACTTGATCTGTGACCTTAAAGCCTCTACTGAAGTTATCAACAACGACGACAACATGAACACCAGTATAAGAACAGTTCACGCACAGGAAGTACTCATGGTTCACCATCCTCAATCACCATTGATCCCCCCAGAAGCACCCGACATCAGATCATCAGATGAATCTGAGTCCAACATATCACCCTTTGCCCAGGGCTACGATGGTGAGACCGAGAGTCAAAGGCAAGCTAGAGAAAGAAGAAACAAATTGAAATAGGGACACCAACGACGTGCTAGGCAGCGTAAAGAAGCCTAGATTAGATATAAGTCAGATCTGGCCGAATACAATAGAAGAAAATCAGAACAAGAAGTCGAAGAAAGACGTGCGGCGAGCACACCCTACAATAGGATCCGGGAAGCACTTGAAGAACTCGGAACTACCTCACATCCCAGCGAACAGCAGGAACAGCTCCGAGAACTTCTCCAGACAGCAGCCTTGAGGACGCACAATGGAAGGACCCGCTCAAGACTACCTGCAAGGTCAACATCTCATAGGATGGAAGATCAAAATCAAAGGAAGTCCGCATTCGAGAGACTTGGATCAAGTGGAAGTCACAACAGAGAAAGTAGAAGGGACCACGGTCAAAACTACCGAGTCGAACAACCAAGACAGATCAGAAGCGAAGTACCCATTCAAACAGCCCCACAGAACTACTCTTGCCAAAACGACAGCTGACTGGAAGGAGGTGCTGAATCAGAATACAGAGAAGCCGGGACGCACGATAGATACCCCTATTTTGCAAGTAGACTTGCTTCAATACGACTACCGCACAAGTTCAAACCGTCCAACCACTCTAAATATGATGGCAAGACCGAACCAAGGCAGTGGCTCAGAATCTACTCACAATCGATTGAACTAGCTAGAGGAGACGACGACATCAAGACCTTGTTCTTTCCTATGGCCCTAGAAACCATGCCCCTCCAATGGTTCGACAAATTGAATCCAGGGTCAATCAGAAATTGGGAGGACTTGCAAAGAGCTTTCTGTGAAAATTTCGCGGGTATCATTACACACCCAATCACCCACGCAGAACTAAAGGGACTCAAGTAGAAAGGAGGCGAAAGTCTCAGAGATTACTATCGACGATTTGGCGAATTACGTGCCCAAGTACATGACATTACCGAACGAGAAGTAATCGAAGCTTTCTCTCATGGAATCATGGCTAGGTGGCAATTTTAGGACTTGTACAAAGAGAACCCGAGAAACAATAAAGAATTCAGACGCACAGTAGAAAAAATGATTACTGTGGAGGAGAAGACACGAGAAAGGTTCCCGGAAAGAAGCAACCGAGACAACCCGGATAAGCAAAATCATCGAAATGACAGACACCAAGAGAGAAAACATGGACCAGACAACACCGTAGCGGTAACTGACAAATCAAGGAAGTTTTCCAAGCCCAGAAGGTATGACGACATTGAAAACATGCATTGCCCATTGCACCCTAATGGAAAGCACACCATTGGAAATTGCTACACTTTCAATGAACGATACACAAGAAAAGATAGTATGGGGAGCACTAAAGAAGACAATCAGAAAAAAGATGAAGACAACCACGAAGACCAGGGATTCCAAAAATCCAGGGGAATAGTAGCAGTGATCTTCACCGAGGCTCCAGATTCTAGAAGCAAACATCAAGAAAAGCTAGCTCTCCGAACCATCATGGCAGCAGAACCGGCTACTCCAAGATATCTTAATTGGTCACAATATCCGATCTAGTTTTCAAGAGAAGACCAATGGACTAGCATAAGAAATGTAGGTCATTACCCACTGGTTCTAGATCCAACTATCGCCGGTATGACTGCCACAAAGGTACTAATTGATGGAGGAGCCGAACTCAACATTATTTTCTCAGAAACTCTAAGGAAGATGGGATTACAACTCGCCGGGATGATTACACCAACGAGCACACCTTTCTATGGGATAGTACCCGGCAAGGCAGCCATGCCACTTGAACAAATCACTCTACCGGTTACTTTTGGAACTCCCTCAAACTACCGCACAGAGTTCATCAAGTTTGAAGTTGCAGACTTTGAATTATCATACCACGCAATCCTCGGACGTCCAGCACTGGCAAAATTCATGGCAATACCACATTACCCATACCTATTGCTAAAGATGCCAGGGCCTAACGGAGTCCTCTCCCTTCGAAGTGATTTGAAGCGCGCTTTTGACTGTGATGTTCAGGCAATTCCAATTGCAGCCAAAGCATAAGCAACCAATGGTAGAAAAGAAATAGCTGCTATTGCCGCGGAACTGAGCCCGGAAGAACTAGAGATACCAGCTAAAAATCCTAGCATCCTAGCACCACCAAAAGAAGCCGACGTCAAGCTAATCGACCTGGGAACCGGTGATCCCGCCAAAATGGTAACCATCAGTGCTCACCTCTCGGCAAAATAGGAACTCGCGCTCACCAACTTTCTTCGGGACAACAAAGATATCTTCACTTGGAAGCCGCCCGACATGCCAGGTGTCCTAAGAGAGTTGGCTGAGCACAGAATCAATATCAATGAAGGCTCCAAGCCTGTGAAGCAACGACTAAGACGGTTCTCACCCAACAAGAAGGCAACAATTAAAAAAGAAATCACAAAGCTAATGGCAGCCGGATTCATCAGAGAAATCCTTCATCTAGATTGGCTAGCAAATCTAGTTCTAGTACAAAATAAGAATACAGACGAGTGGCGCATGTGCGTCGACTATACAGATCTCAACAAACACAGCTCGAAAGATCCATTTGGGCTACCATGCATTGATCAGATAGTTGATTCAATAGCAGGATCTGCCCTATTATCCTTCCTTGATTGCTATTTAGGATATCACCAAATCGCTTTAAAAGACGAAGACCATAGCAAGACATCTTTTATCACTCCGTTCGGTGCCTACTGCTACAAGACCATGTCGTTTGGACTCAAGAACGTTGGTGCCACTTACCAAAGAGCTATCCAGACGTGCCTTGGTGAACAGATCGGCGAAAACGTGGAGGCATATGTGGATGACGTAGTTGTGAAAACAAAGAACCTAGACACACTTATTGAAGACTTAAAGCAAACCTTCGAAAACCTAAAAAGGTGGAGGTGGAAATTGAATCCAAGCAAGTGTGTATTCGGAGTTCCTTCAAGACAACTACTCGGATTCTTGGTCAGTCATCGTGGAATAGAAGCCAGCGCCAAGCAAATTCGAGCCATAACAGAGATGGGACCCCCTCGAAGCGTCAAAGATGTGTAGAAACTAATAGGCTACATGGCGGCCCTCAATCGTTTCATATCAAGACTCAGTAAAAAAGGGTTACCTTTCTTTAAACTACTAAAGAAGACAGACAAGTTCGAGTGGACAGAGGAAGCCAACGAAGCTTTCAAAAGACTTAAAGCATACCTCGCATCATCACTCATTCTCACACCACCAAAGAAATACGAAGACATGATGCTATACATTGCAGCTACTTCTACGGTGATTAGCACAGCGATAGTCGTGGAAAGAGAAGAAGAAGGGCGCATATATAAAGTACAATGCCCCGTATACTACATCAGCGAGGTTCTGTCAGAATCAAAAATCCGGTACCCGCATGTGCAAAAACTACTATACGCTCTCCTGATCACTTCACGCAAGCTACGCCACTATTTTGAAAGCCACAAGATTACCGTAGTGATAGATTTCCCACTCGGAGACATCCTACATAACAGAGACGCAACAGGGCGCATATCTAAGTGGGCAGTTAAACTTGGAGCTCTCAATATCAATTTCACCCCACGGAAGGCAATTAAATTCCAAGCTCTTGCTGATTTTGTGGCCGAATGGACAGAAATTCAACAACCTATGTCAAACATCATCCTTGACCATTGGAAGATGTACTTTGATGGATCGCTCAAGCTAGGCGTAGCCGGAGCAGGCATTCTCTTAATTTCTCCAGACGGAAAACAACTTAAGTATGTCCTTCAGATATTATGGCAAGCTACAAACAATGAAGCAGAGTACGAAGCCCTCATCCATGGGCTCCGAGTGGCAATTACCCTTGGAATCAAGCGATTGCTCGTGTACGGAGATTCGGCAGTAGTCATCAACCAAGTCAACAAAGATTGGGACTGCACCAAAGAAAACATGGGCGCTTACTGTGCTGAAATACGAAAGCTTGAAAAACATTTTCAAGGATTAGAAATTCTACACGTCCTGCGTGATTCTAATATTGCAGTTGACGTCCTCGCCAAGCTCGGATCACACGGGACGAAGGTTCCACCCAGCGTATTCATAGAGGAGTTATCAGCTCCCTCTATCAAACAACCTAGTGAGACAGCCCCTGAGCTCCCAGCTAAGAACAACTAGATTTTGGTAATCAACACCTTATGGACCCAGGTCCTTATTGATTATATCAAAGAGAACAAGTTGCCAGCGGATAAAGAGGAGGCTACCAGAGTTGTTCGCAGAAGTAAGAACTACGTCCTAGTGGAGGAAAAGTTATACAGAAGAGCCGTGTCATCAGGAGTACTCCTAAAATGTGTCTCGTTTGAAGAAGGTAAAGAGATCTTAGACGAAATACACTCAGGTTGCTGTGGAAATCATGCCGCTTCAAGAACACTAGTCGGCAAAGCATTTCGCACCAGATTCTACTGGCCAACCGCTTTGAAAGACGTAGAAGAACTTGTCAGAAAATGCAAAGGTTGTCAAATGTTCGCAAGACAGGCTCATGTGCCAGCTCGTAATCTCATCTACATCCCAGCTGCTTGGCCTTTCTCCTGCTGGGGGCTAGATCAAGTAGGACCTCTCAAGAAAACAAAGGACGGTTTCGAGTACATCTTCGTAGCAATTGACAAGTTCACCAAGTGGATTGAATACAAACCACTCGCAAAATACAGCGCAGCCAAAGCAGTAGAGTTCATCCAAGACATTATGCATAGATTCGGCATGCCTAATCGAATAATCACATATTTAGGCTCTCCCTTCACAGCTATAGAATTCAAAAGTTGGGCACAGGACTGCGGTTCAGCATAGATTACGCGCCAGTCGCACATCCAGAAGCCAATGGATAGGTAGAAAGGGCTAACAGACTCATACTAGCTGGATTAAAGCTAAGACTGTATGAAGAATTGGTAGACTACAGATCCAAATGGATTGAAGAACTACCCAAAGTAGTATGGGGGCTATGAACTCAAATAAGCAGAGCCACCGGTTACTCACCCTTCTTCCTAGTTTACGGGTCAGAAGCCGTACTACCTGCCGACTTGATCTGGACATCACCAATGATAGAACAATATGATGAAGGAGAAGCAGAACACACCAGAAGATTAAAACTCGACAGCTCAGAAGAAGTCAGAGTAAACGCTACCCTCCAATCAGCCAGATACCTACAAGGTTTAAGACGCCACTACAACAAGAGTACCCAACCTCGATCACTCCAAATCGGAGATCTAGTACTAAGAAGATTAAAAAAACAGAAGGACGCCATAAACTACTCAGTCCATGGGAATGTCCTTTTATTGTCACAACAGTCACCGGATCAGGCACATATAAGTTGACAACCGAGGATGGAAAAGAAGTCAGCAACACATGGCTCATCAGCCAACTAAGAAGATTCTACGCATAAAAACAACTCAAGAAAGAATATATATTCAAGCCGCAAGGGATCAACATCCATGATCAATACAGATAATGTTCATCGATAGCATATGTATTATTATGGCTCATCAACAATTCATGATCAATAAAGATGGTCCTTCTACGCAACATATGTCTTGTTATGACTTTCTCCGAAGTTGTCTTCACTAAGCAAAATGGCTGAAACATGCCTGAGCATACCGGGCGAGAGCAAAAGAGCTGAAAAGATGCTTGAGCCCGCCGATGAGGGTAGCTAATAAGCTAACACCCGAACCAAAAGCAAAATGGCTGAAAATACGCCTGAGCATCTCGGCCGAGAGCAAAATAGCTAAAAAGATGCTCGAGCCCGCCAATGAGGGTAGCTAACAAGCTAACACCCGAACCAAAAAGCAAAAATGATAGAAACTAAGGGGGTGTTTGGTTCCCTGCCAGACTTCACCATGTCTTGAATGTGGTAGCCACACGAAACAGGCTATTGTTTGGTTCCCACGTAAGTTGAGGCGGCCACGCAACGTTACGGTTCATTTCTGTGATAGTTTACGCCACAAATGCAGCGAACTTTTCCCTCGCCACAAAACTGTGGCGGCGCCACAGCCTGGCTGGCTACCAACGGCAGCGAACCAAACAGCCCCTAAGCCCGAGCATAAATCAGAGCGAATTCAAGACAAGACCCTCTAGCTACTTGTTCCAAATAACAAGAGGCTCGAGGGCTACACTTGGATAGATCCAAGCAGTGCTACACGGTTTCGCACAGGAAAGTACTCAGGCAACGCTTGTTCCTGCTCGGCAAGACCTGAAGGAACAAGAAGAAGTTTCTAGAACTCCACCATGAAGTTCTTAGAGACTTATCAATCTCAAGATCGCCGGTCCTAAGTCTTTTCAGTACTAACAAGAACATGAAGTCTACCGAAACAACGATCTATACCGAGTTGTTTACAGGTCACAAATGAAAAGCCAGACAAGCCAGACAAAGCGCTCAACAGATCAAGAAAGTCTATCAAGACAACGACCCACATATACCAAGTTGTTTACAAGACAAGGACATTCAGGCAAAGAAGACGTCAACTAAAATAAAGGATCTTCATTCAAGAAGAAGTATAAGTATTCTGTTACAAAAGCCAGAGTACAAAGGTCGAGTACGTTCAAGCATTGTCATCAGGAGCAGAAATATCAATATTAAGGTTATCAACAATCCTACTGGCTAAGTCTTCGACCTCAGGCTCTACCCTTTCAACAGCATCAACATATTCTCGACTTTTGGCTTCGTCAGTGATCTTGGACAGGGGAAACTCCAGAGAAAGAACCCGGACCTAGGCAAGAACATTCCTGGTACATAAGCGGGCACACCTCTTCACAAACTCCTAGAAACAGGTTGGAACTCGGGGAATGAACTAAGCCCAAGGTTGACCGTCATCTGCTGGAGTCCGGAGAAGGTCGGCTACTGACCGGAAGGATTTCCACAAAGTGTTCCAGTTCTCAGTGGCCGTCGCCAACTTACCAGACAAGTCTTGAATAGTCTTTTGAGCCTACACAAGATCTCTGTCAGCTCCACGCCTAATCAGTTTGGCAAGCGTGAGTTCTTCTTCAACATGAGTAATTACCTCCTCAGCCCTGTTGTGACTATTGCGGGCGGTGGTCTTCATTTCCTCAAGACCCTCCGAGAGCTTCTGCTTTTCAACTTAGAGAGCTAGACCAGGCAACAAAAACAAGTCAGTGGAAAAGAAAATCAGAATACAAAAGGAAACAAAAAGAACCCGCAATACCTTTGCACTCATTCTTCAGGGACTCCACTGCAGCATCCCTCTGCTTTTCCGCCTCAACGACCCGGGTGCGGAGAGCCTTCTCCTCCTTCTGATGCGTCTGGCGCTCGGTCTCCAACTCGGCCAGGCCGACGTCAAGCTCTGCCTTCAAGGTACTCACCTCAGAGAACAACTTTTTCTCAGTTTCAGACGAGAAAAAGAAGCCGGTATGATCACGAGAAAAAGACTAAGCAAATAGAGAGAGAGAGAGAGAGAAAACCAAGGCGTAAGGACAAGAGAAAGACGAACAGCCAAAGAAAGAACTTCAGAAAAACTAACCTGGAGCTTTTCCCCCAAAGAAGTCGTAGAGGACGCCAAGTTCCCCCATGCTACGGTCAGCTCAGACAACCGATGAGTAGCATCAAATTGATGCAATACATCGTCATCCAAGCGCAAAGCACCGGTACCAAGAGGAGCTGAGGGAGAAGGCGGCGCAGGCAAAGAAGGCAAGGCTAGGGCTGTATCCTGGGAAGCCCCGGCTGCCTCCTCAGAAGTACCCACCGCCATGACCACAGTCACCTCTGGAGCCACAGGGTCAGTAGCAGCAGGGGGCCTAGCTTTCCTCACAGCCACCTCACCGACTGTACTCTCCGAGTCCATCGACTCAGTACGTGAGGGCGCACCAGAAGGCTGACTAAAAGGTGGCGGAGGAGTAAGAGAAGGCGAGGGACTGCAAGATGATAGAGAAACTCATCGATAAAAATACAAGTCAGGAAAAAGAAAGGCAAAAAGAAAAGAAGCACAACAAAGAGTCACTTACTCAGCTATCTTCCTCTTCAAAAAACCAAAAGAAGACCTTGCAGGAGGAACTATGGTGGCAAAAACATCACCGCCACCCTGCGACAGGAGCGGCGCAGCTGGTACTGGAGTCCCAGAAGAACTCGACATGAGCGGCGCAGCTGGTACCGGAGCTCTAGAGAAACTCGGTACCGGAGCCCCAGAAGAACTCGGGGCCAGAGCCCCAGAAGAACTCGTACCCGACGACCGCTTACTACAAAGGGATCAAGACCAAAAGTCAAAACAAAAAGGAGGGATTCAACAACAGGAAAATGAGAAAACAACTCACCATCGCATGACAAGATGTGCATCATCATCCTCTTCTTCCTCAGTCTCGACCAAGGCCACCATAGCACCAGCTGAAAAAAGGACAAAAGTACTCGGTTAAAGACGAAAACAAACAACAGAAGGACAGAGCGTATTAATGTGCTCACCTAAGAGCATTCTAGCTATAACTTGAGTACCTGGGCAAGTACTCGACTGGCGAGCTTTCTTGACAGCAGGCACACGAGAAGAAGAACCAACCACTCGCCCCCTCTTGCCGATGCTACGAGCAGCTCAAGGAACTGAACGAGGAACATACTCTACATATACATCAGGGTTTGCAGAAGAAACGCCAGGAAGCATTACGACAGTTTGTGACTTACTGGTTAAATAAGCCCCGGCAAGACTACCCTCGGTCCCCACAACGACAGGGAGGACGTCAAGGGGAATCGGGTCAACAAAGTTACACCCCAACTCCTACGAAAAGAATAGAACAACAAGACAAGGAAGATTAAGCAAAAATAGATACAGCAAAAGAAATACAAAAAGTATCCGCACAAAGAGAAAACAACTTACAGCTAGAGGCGGATTCTTTGCACAGTACTCGGAGATGGTAAGCAGGACAACGCTTGCTCCTTTCAGCATCTTTTGAAGACGCTCGAGTACCTCCTCGTCGGTCAACTCAAGGGTAGGGACCATGCGTGAAGGATCCTCAGCCCCGAAGTACTCGAAACCGAAGTTCTCTCTCTCCTTCAAAGGCTGAACACGACGGCGAAGAAAACTCGAGACAATACCGAAGCCGGTCAAGCCCTGCTATTTCAGAGTACTTATCCTCTCAAGAAATGGCTGGATCGCCTGGAGCTCGTCTGGCATCAGGGAGTTCTTTTCCCACCAGTCATTGACCGAGGGACCAGATCCAGAATGAACGGCGAGAGAAGGAATCAAATTGGCGGCATAGAACCAGTCAGCGCGCCAATCCCTCACAGAATCAACCAGGTCATAGTTAAAGAATTTGCTTTTAAGACCCTGGTGAAACTGAATCCCGCAGCCACCAAGAACATTGGTGTCTTCACGGCGGGGTTGAGGCTTCAGACGAAAGAAGTGACAGAAGAGAGAAAGAGAAGGAGGAATTTCAAGGAAAGTTTCACAAAGATGTACAAAAACAAAAAGATGGAGGACGGCATTGGGGGCAAGATGGTTCAAGCTGACCCCAAAATAACCAAGAAATCGATGAAGGAAGGCGGAAGCAGGAAGGCAAAGGCCAGCACGGATAAAAGAGACGAAAAGAATGATCTCACCAGGACCTAGGGCAGGGACCCGATGCTCACCTGGAGCTCTCCATTCACCAATGTCCTTGTTCTGGATCAAGCCATCGTTGACAAGCTCGCAAAACTGGTCTTCAGTCGTTGTTGGGGCCGGCCAAAACTTCTGGGCGGCCCTCATGGCCATGAACTCCTGGTTCTCGATCACGGAGAGGGATGACTCCTCATCCACAAAGGCTGCCTGGGACTTGCTCGCGGCTTTCTTCCTACCCATGTAATAGCGGAAGCAAAAGGCACTAGGGAAAGACGAGGCTAAGACGGCGGCGCTCAGATGATGGCGACAATGGTGGCGGCGAATTTCTAAAAACTAGGGTTTCAAGGCAAAAGTGGAGCAGTAAAGAAGAAGAAGACGAAAGGCCTTTAAATAGATTTTATAGCAGTAAAGTGCGGCCCACCAGGCCCGTTAAAACACGGTGTGAGAACACAACGGTCCATTTACTGACACAGCTAAAATGACGGAAGGCACAAATCCACACAACGGTACAGTTCAACAGGCAGATTTTAGACTTATACATCCAGCACCACAGCGGAGTTATCATATTGCTACAAAAAGAACTCATCAGCCATGAAGCAACAAAGGGCTTCAGCAAAATAAAGAATAAATTAGGACCGGGTTGTTATGCTCCTTGTGAGATGTATAAGTCTTTTTGTTACAACTGGCTGATGAGTTCTGCTGAAGATACAAGATTACACATCTTACAAGGCCCAACGAACTCGATACTACGACAGGTAAGGTAGCAAAAAGGAACCCGGAGATGACTAGGTTCTGGAATGACTACGTGCTCCAAATTGCTACTCGGTAGAGCAAACCGCACCCGGCTACACTGTTTTCTTCAAAGGAAGAAAGCAGCACATCCAAGGCGGAGATCAGCGACACGGCGGGACAACGTGGAACAAGAGGAGCCTGCAGGCATCTGTCTACCCAAGTCCGATGTGATACCAGATATGATGTTGATCTGCATCGGACAGTCTTAGGGCAGGCGTCGAGGATCAACCTAGAACCGCTGGATGAAGGAACGCATCCCACATCACAAGACTTCCTCCAACTACCGCCACATACTTCCCGGAGCAATGCCACTGCGGGATTAGTCTACCTCTAATCCCTATCACAAGACTTCCTCCAGCTACGACAAGATGTACAAGAACTACAAAATACATCCGGGGGCTGCTCTACTTCACAAACTATCATATTCATGACTACGGGGATTTCAAACCACACAACAAAGTGCTCGAGGAATCAAAGCAGCACACAAGGAGGATATTTATAGACCAAAGAAGCGGTGCACATGGACCGGGAGCACCAGCGGAACAAACCTAACAAAGGACACGGTGAAAAGATAGAATTCAATGAAAGAGAACTCAAGCGTGAAGGAACAGTACTCAACAACAAGCATATTCAAGAGAATATACCAACACTATACAACCCGTGAACAAAAGGCATTTACACTCAACCACCACCATACAACTACACCTGACAACGACATACTCTACCTCTGAAAGCAGCAGACTCTATATCTGAAAGCAGCAGACTCTACATCTGACAACAGCAGACTACCAGAGGATATGCCAAGATTTTGTATCCGAGTTCTTTTTGAAGAATGCTCGGGGGCTGCATCAGGGGAAGTTTTTAGTTCTTTGAACAACTCAGATTCAAGACCCTCCAACTCTTTGTTCCAAATAGCAAGAGGCTTAGGGGCTACACTTAGTGAGTGCACTTTTTCTTCAAAAAGCGCACATCACTCAAAAGACTTCTTCAAGACAAGAGTTGCAAAACAACATAAGATTCAAGACCCTCCAACCTTTTGTTCCAAATAGCAAGAGGCTCGGGGGCTACACTCAGTGAGTGCACTTTTTCTCCAAAAAAGCGCACATCACCAAGAAGACTTCTTCAAGATAGATCACTTCAAGACATCAAGACAAAAAGAACCCGGACCTAGCTATACCCGAGCTCTTTTTTGATAAAAAACCCAGGTATATGCTCAGGAACCCTTCGACGAAGAATCAGAGTGATTTCAAGAGAAGACCCTCCAGCTCCTTGTGCCAAAAAGCAAGAGGCTCGGGGGCTACACCCAAATGGGGATACTTTTTTCTTCAAAAAGGTACACACCAACCAAAGATCTCACGAAGCGCTACACGGTTTCGCTCAAGAAAGCACTCAGACGACGCTTGTTTCTACTTGGCAAGACCTAAAGGAACAAGATGAGGCTTCCAGAACTCAACCATGAAGTGCTCGGGGGCTAGTCGATGCGGGACCCACAGGATACCCCGCCAGGAAGGGAGAAGATCTAGTCCAACTAGGATTCTTCTCATGTAATCCTAGTAGTAGTAGTATTCTGTAATCCTACTAGGAACTCTCATTATAAACCGACTAGGACTCTGATCTCCTGACTATATAAAGGAGGGCGGGGTTCCTAGAGACGGGAGGACGATACAACACTACAACACACAATCAATACAACGCAAAGGCTAACGCTGGCTGGATGTAGGGCTATTACTCGATCACGGTCGAGGGCCTGAACCAGGATAAATCGACTGTCTCTTGCATTCACCGTCGAGTTCCGCATACGCTGAAGCCCGAACATATTGTCCCGGGTAACCCCATAGTAGGCTATCGGTGGTAAAACATCGACAGATATTAGGGAGCTTGGATATGTTACAAGATGCTAGACATAGAGTATCAAAGTTTTGGATGGATGCCCATGAAGAATTGTATTCTCCATCTACTACGGAAAGCTTGTTGTTTGAAAGATTCAATATGACTAGGTTGGGCATTTTGAAGAATGAGCTAAGTTGGATGGTGAAGGGACCCCGATTTTCACGAGGGAAATCCAGTGTCGAAGTGTAATAAGACCGTTGTAGATCATATTACCTAAATTCTAGTCGAATATCACATCCATACAACGATAATATTAGAGTACAAATAGTGCGGAATTACATAAGTTTATTACATCGCCGCATTGGCGGAATCAAAAGTAGCATTCATTTAGAACAGCTTGAAGATAAGATCGCCAAACTCGAGCGTAGGAACGAACCCCTCAACCGTCAATCTCCTCGGAGCTATACTCCTCAGCAGAACCTGTGTGCCAAAATTTATCAGTACGATTTGTACTGGCCACTCCCAACCCTATGAGCATTGCTTTGTGGAAATTGGATGCAAGTTGGATATAATCAAAAGGAACCTATAAGGCTGGGGTTTCCTATATCAAGTATTTATTAATAGTTGGTCAAGTTTTAACACCATTCACACACCCATTCCACCCCATTCCCATTCTAGAGCCATGTTTCGATCCTGGGATCGATACACCACCATCTCCACACCATCACCATACCACTCCCATACCATCGCTCAGTCGACAGGCCAACTCCCTCTCGGCACTGTCTCAAGGCCCGTAGCCCCTGGCTACGTCCGAACACTCACTCCCAGGGGGAGAAAAGAAGGACTCATCTCACTATCTAGTTTAAGCGAAACCCAGGAAAGGTCCATTGCCGACGAGTCGGCATATGTATCGATCGATCAACCATACACTCTGCAGAGGTTTTACATAACCACAAGATCTGCCTTCCTCACTAACCATTGTCAACTGGGCTGATTCCGACCGCTTGCTAGCCTAGGATAATGCCACTCTACCATTCAGCCCTGGTTCACCCCAAGTCGGGTCTGGGGTGGCTGAAACTGTGAATCATGAACCAGGTCTCCATGAAGTCTCAGAAGGGTGTGGGGGGAATCCTCCGCACCCCGTACCTCCCTCACACTGTCCGCTATCAACCTAGCAGTAGTGGCAATATCCTACCAAGTAGTCCGGTCGTCCCGCACCATATAGGGCGAGTGGTACGTAAGGCTTCCCGGTGACTCTGAGTACTAGTAAGTCCTTAGAGATGACCAAGCCAGAATGTCTCCATCAGGGTTTCCATTTACTGTGCCACCACAGCACCTCCACCATGGGCTCCTCCCATCACAGGTTCACACCCAGGGCCACCTCATATACCATTTACCCACCACAGGTATCCATTCCAGGGGTGCCCAGGTAGCACCCCACGGCAAGACTTGCCCTAGGCTCGTTGTATACTCCAACTTGGTCGACACAACCCTCACCCTCCACGCACCCAAGTCACACACGCAGCACTCTCCCCATAGTCCAGATAACACCAGTTCTCCACCACGCACCATGTAGTGCAAGCATAGTAGAAGTAATAAGCAATGAAATATAGTAGCAAGCGTGTGACTAGCCTATCAGCAGGGTGAGCAAGGGTAAGGTTGCGTCAAGGCAAAGGTCATCAAGAAAGTATACTACCATGCAAGTCCTATCATAGTGTGATCATAACAACAAAGTAAAGCACTAGCATTTCTATTTTAGCCATGCGTAATAGGTGCTACGAGATTGGGTGGGATGTGGCACCTTTAGTGTAGTCGTCTCCGTACTCCTCACGGTACTCACGATCCTCGTCCGTCTGGTTCTCCTTCGAGTCTACAAACGATCGCATTATAGTCGTGTTAGCGACGCCTATAGAATAGCACAAAGAAGTCGTGAAAATTCAAAAGAGCCAAATGCACTCAAACATGGGTTCATTGCGTAGAGCACAATTTTAGATGGATTTTGGTCCTAGTCTTGTATTTTTCTGAGATCGTATGAATTAGTTATATATTTCTGAAGATTAAATTAAGGCTGATTAATTCAGGGTTGACACGTGTCAGACTGTGACTGGTTCTCGTGGTCTTGGAGTGGTGTACCAGCTGGTGTGGTGGTCGGAGAGGTCACCGAAGTGGTCGGAGAGCTCGCCGATGTGGTCGGTGAGATCGCTGAGGTGGTCGGAGAGCTCACCGACGTGGTCGGTGAGATCGCTGAGGTGGTCGGAGAGCTCGCCGACGTGGTCGGTGAGATCACCGAAGTAGTCGGAAAGGTCGCCGAGGTGGTCGGAAGGCTGGCCGAGGTGGTCGATGTAGCAATGCAGGGCTCTAGTGGGCTTCATCCTCAGCTAAGGTGAGCGCGGTGTGTCTCTCGTCATGGCGGAGCCAGTCAGGGTGTCAACGTCGCCTTTACCGCGACGTAGAAAACGCGGTGGTCTCGCCATGGTTGTGCTCTGACCATGGTGAGCGTGTGCGTGCGTGCGATGTGTATGTATGGCATGAGCAGAGCGCTCGGCGCTGGCGTTCCCGAGCAGAGGGCTCGGCATCGCCCCCTTTCTTCCCTTTGCTTCGCGTTTCCATTTGGCTCAACAAGAGGGTCGTGGTGGTCCTTCTATGCTACCGGTTGGCTAAGCCGGAGCAAGAGCTCGTGCTCCAACGTGGTCTGTTCACGGTGTCCGAGAGACTAGGTATGGTTGTGCTGGTGTTCCCGAGCAGCTAGGGGTCGGTGAGGCCAGGCCTTGGGCTGGTGCGCGTGCGGTGCATGTGTAGCGTGTCCAGGAGCAGGAAAGCTCCGCCTCTGCGTTCCCCAGGTGCGGGAATGCAGTGGCGTTCATGGCGAGTATGGCTAGCGCGGTGAGCGGTGAACGACGTGGCTCACCGTAGGGCTCGTGGCAGTAGGATGGCAGTGCGGTGGCAAGGCGAGGCCGTGATGAGGCGATGCAGTGCCGAGCAGCTACGTCGCTGTAGCCGATCGGGGCGGCACTCCTAGCTCCGGTGAGGTCCGGTTCCACAGCGGCTTCCTTCTCCTCCTTGCTTCTTCCTCCTCCCTCTCTCTCGGCTTGACGCGGGGTGGTGCTGTGCCACCAGCGGCGGCAGTGAACGGGCTGAGGGTTAGGGCTCGCGGGCGTTGGCTTTTATAGCCAAGCTCCAAGGGCTCCAATGGCGGACGGTGATCGGGCGGTGGTGATGCGTGCGGCACATTGGACGGCCCACGTGCGGTAGCGTGGGCGCGGCACAAGGGGGAACAGGGTCATGCGATGTGCGTGACCTCAGGCCCGTGTCTGCTCTGTGGTCATCTCCCGGTCGCGTGGGGAGAAAGCGTGGGGAAGACGACGATGCTGTAGCTGGGTGGCTGATAGAGGGGGCCCGCTTGTCAGCTTGTCCCGATGCGGCGGCGTGCGGTGCGTGACGACTGACGGGTGGGTCTGGCTTATCAGCGGCTGCGCACGTGAAAGGGCAGGCGAGGCTTGGCCGGGCTAGCTGGGCTGGTCGAGGCAGGCTGGGCTGAGCTGCTGCCTCCGTCCTTTTCCTTTCTCTTTTATTTCTTTTGCTTCGATTCAAATTTAGTTAGAGTTTATACTTTGAGCTTTGAGTTATGTAGTGGGTCCCACAAGGTGTTTCAATTGGTGGTCAAAATACATCCCATATATTAGGGATTATTGGCTATTTTTGTTATTCAAAAATAGATGAAGTTTTATATAGGGGTGTTTTATTCTTCCAACAAATAATTCTTTACTTAGGGTTTATCATAAATATTAAGTAAGTTAGTTAAACATCACATAAAGCAAAAGAATCCGAATCACAAGTGGAATTAAGGATGCATGCATGATTTATTTATTTAGGAATTTAATTTCACCTGTGGCATAAAACCAGGCTATGCTTATGATCTTAACCTAGTTGGGTCACATCTAATCCAGAACTAGGGTTTGGCTTCTACATGTGTCACTCAACATCACATAGGGTTTAAACAAAAAATTTGTAGTTGTGATTTTTGGTGTGTGGATTTTTGGGTTGTTACAGTCCTACCCCCTTAACAGAATCTCGTCCCCGAGATTAAAGCATAACGTACTCTTCAAAGAGGTAAGGATATCATAGCCAAA
Organism: Miscanthus lutarioriparius; assembly: GCA_904845875.1. NCBI lineage: Eukaryota > Viridiplantae > Streptophyta > Magnoliopsida > Poales > Poaceae > Miscanthus > Miscanthus lutarioriparius. Next base: position 105,821,230 of record CAJGYO010000005.1, read on the forward strand.
GGTTAGACTCTTTCTCCCATGTTGCTTCTCTCTCAGTGTGATTACTCCATTAGATCTTGCACATAGGAATAGCCTTGCTTCGGGTCTCTTTGGTATCTCTGCCCAGAATTCTAATAGGATATTCTTTATACTCAAGTGTATCTTGTATGTCAAGTGTCTCAGTTGGAACTACTTCATCGGGCACTCTCAAACACTTGCATAGCTGTGAGACATGGAATACGGGATGTACACCCGCCACTTCCTCAGGTAGCTCAAGTTTGTAGGCGAGCTTTCCAATCCTCTTGCAAATCTTGTATGGGCCAACAAATCTAGGGGCTAGCTTGCCTTTCACATGGAATCTAACAGCCCCACGTAGCGGGGATACCTTGAGATAGACGAAGTCCCCCACATTGAACTCAAGTTCTCTTCTCCTTTTATCAACATAGCTCTTGTATCGACTTTGAGCAATTCTCAAATTCTCCTTTACTTGAGCAACTCCTTCTGCATCTTGAATCTTAGTGGAATCAAAGAATGATCTTTGACCCGGTTGAGACCACATAAAAGGTGTCTTACAAGGTCTGCCATACAGAGCTTCAAACGGCGACATCTTGATACTGGCTTGGTAGCTGTTGTTGTAAGAAAACTCTGCATAGGGTAAGCATTTCTCCCAATCAGAGCCATAATTCAATACACTAGCGCGAAGCATGTCTTCTAAGATCTGATTTACTCGCTCTGTCTGTCCATCTGTCTATGGGTGGTAAGCGGTACTGAAATCAAGTTTGGTTCCAATGGACTTGTGCAGAGCTTCCCAGAATCGGGACACAAACTGAGGACATGATCAGATATAATACTGGAGGGGGCTCCATGCAGTCTGAGAATATGCTCAATATATAGATCTGCTAATTTTTCTGCATTGGTCTTGGTCTTCACCGGTACAAAGTGAGCAATCTTGGTCAAACGATCAACAATCACCCAGATGTAATCATTGCCTTTCTGTGAACCGGGCAATCCAACTATGAAATCCATGGATATGCTCTCCCATTTCCACTCGGGAACGTCAAGAGGCTTTAGCAATCCTGCAGGCCTTTGATGTTCAGCCTTGACTCTATTATAGTTATCACATCGTGCCACATGTCCTACAATGTCCGTCTTCATGCCTTTCCACCAAAAGTGTTTCTTCAAGTCTTGATACATCTTCGAACCTCTAGGGTGAATACAGTACTTAGAATCATGTGCTTCAGACAGAATTTCCTCTCGTAGTGCTGGATCAGAAGGAACACACATTCTGTCCTTAAACCAGATGGTTTCTTGTTCATCTTCATGGTGGTTGGTCTTGTAGCCTAGTTTCATCAGACCACGGAGATATTCGATCTCTTCACAATTTTTCTGAGCTTGACGGATGCGATCTGTGAGATCATACTGTATTCGGAGCTCATTCAATAAGCCATGCGGTAGTATCTCAAGTTGGAAATCATCAATCTCTTCCTTGAGCTCAGGTGGAACGGATTCAGTGATCAAAGTGTGACAGTAACTCTTACGGCTAAGCGCATCTGCGACTATATTAGCTTTTCCCGGATAATAGTGAATTTCCAGGTCATAGTCCTTGATCAACTCTAGCCATCGGCGTTGCCTCATATTCAGATCTTCTTGAGTAAAAAAGTACTTCAAGCTCTTGTGATCGGTGTAGATATCACACTTGTTGCCTATCAAGTAGTGCCTCCAGATCTTCAAAGCATGCACAACTACTGCTAACTCAAGATCATGAGTAGGGTAATGGTTCTCGTGTTCTTTCAACTGTCGAGAAGCATAAGCTATCACTCTCCCATCTTGCATCAGTACACAACCAAGTCCTTGACGGGATGCATCACAATAGACCACAAAATCTTTGCTGATATCAGGCAATGCTAGCACAGGAGTTGTGGTAAGCTTCTGCTTCAATTCCTGGAAGCTTTGTTCGCACTCAGGTGTCCATTCAAACTCCTTAGTCTTCTTCAGAAGGTTGGTCATTGGATGGGCTATCTTAGAAAAGTTCTCAATGAATCGACGATAATATCCAGCCAATCCCAAGAAACTTCTGACTTCTGTCATATTACGGGGTTGATCCCATTCTTTCACAGCTTCAATCTTAGCTGGGTCAAGTGCGACACCTTCAGCTGATAGTACATGGCCTAAGAAGGCAACTTCCTGTTGCCAAAATTCGCATTTGCTGAACTTTGTGTAAAGCTGATGTTGGGCTAGTTTCTCAAGCACCGTTCTCAGATGATGTTCGTGTTCTTCAGCGGTGTGTGAATAGATAAGGATGTCATCAATGAACACTACAACGAACTTATCCAGTTCATTTATGAACACCTTATTCATCATGTTCATGAAGTATGCGGGAGTATTCATGAGTCCAAAGGATACCACAGTGAATTCAAACTGCCCATACCTAGTCACGAAAGCTGTCTTCGGGATGTCACTCTCTCGAATCTTCATCTGATGATAGCCAGATCTGAGATCAATCTTAGAGAAATACTTGGCACCTCTAAGCTGATCAAGCAAGTCATCAATCCTTGGCAAGGGGTACTTGTTCTTGATGGTGACTGCGTTCAAGTTCCGGTAATCAATGCACATTCTCATTGAGCCATCCTTCTTCTTAACAAACAGAATAGGGGATCCCCATGGTGAAGCACTGGGTCTGATATATCCCTTCGAGATGAGCTCATCAAGCTGTTTCTTAAGCCCAGCCAATTCATCAACTGACATGCGATAGGGTCTCTTGGCAATGGGTCCTGTTCCCGGCAAAAGATCAATGATGAACTCTACATCACGGTCTGGTGGCATACCCGGTAATTCCTCAGGGAATACATCGGGATAGTCTTTGACCACAGGCATATCATGAACTATCTTCTCCTCTTTGTGTGATTCTGAACTTGCTTTAAGAGCACATAGGATAGAGGTGGACTTTCTGGACTAGGGTTCGCATCTAATGACTTGGCCTGATGGGTGGGTCACTTGGACATATCTAGGTGAACATGATATGATACCTCGGTGAATGGTTAACCAATCCATGCCTAAGATGACATCTAGGTTAGTGGAAGGTAATAAGGTTAGGTCAGCTTTAAAGATAAGACCCTCAATGGTAAGACTCACTCCCTTATAGATATGGGTGCATTTTAGGTCTCCTAAAGGTGAGCTGGTGATGATAGGATTTTCACGTGGGGTTACAGGCAGGTCATGCTCTCGTGCAAACTTGGATGATATGTATGAACAAGTTGCTCCAGAGTCAAATAGAACTGATGTAGTATTGCCATTAACTAAAAACATAACGGACACAACGTCAGGAGCAGCATGTGCTTCCTCGGCGTCCAGATGGTTGAGACGTCCATGGATAGTAGATCCCTTAAACTGAGACTTCTGAGCAGTTGAGTTCTGAGGGCACTCAGCGGCTTTGTGACCCGGTTGGCCACAAGTGAAGCAGGTGAAAGGCGCACCGCCTGTAGGGGTTGGCACGGGTGCCTTCTAGTTTATAGTGCCTGGTGCGGAGTGGTTCTGTGCTGGGCGTTCATTCACAGAGCGGGAACGGTTGAAATGATCCTGAGTGTTGCGGTCCTGAGCATAATGGTCCTGGGTGTAACGATCCTAAGCAGGGCAGGAGTATTTGGTGGTGTAGCCTCCACTTCCCCTACTCAATCCGGGGTTGTCATCCCTGTTGTGGCGTGAGCGTTCCCTGGATGGTGCATCTCTGCGGAACCTCTTGCATTCATGGCCACAGAAAGACTCCTCAGGCTTACGCTTCCTCTCCCTGTACTCTTCTCCAGCTTTAGCATGATCCTTCTCAATCTGGATGCAGCGATCCACCAGAGCACGCAACGCGTTACTCTCAATACCGCCAAACTTTAGCTTGATGTGCGGGTTAAGTCCCTTGCGGTAATAGTACAGCTTCTCCTTCTTAGAGTTCACAACATAGGAAGGGGCATAGCGCAGAAGGTTGGTGAAACGAGTAGTGTACTCAGTCACCTTGTCCTTCCCCATCTTGATATTGCGGAACTCCTCGGCTTTGGCCTCCATGATACCCTTGGGAATGTGATACTCAGTGAATGCTTCAGCAAACTCATCCCACGAGATGTTGGCAGGGTCCTCATGGGAATCACTGAAACTGTCCCACCAGGCGCGTGCTGCACCTGTGAGCTGGTGTGCGGCAGCTCCAACACACTCATCGTCGATGAAAGTGGTGAGGTCAAGCTTCTTCTCCATCTCCTTGAGCCAGTCATCAACTACAAGCGGGTCAGGGTCGGTGCCATCATAGGTAGGTGGCCTTAGCTTCAGGAATCCCTCCAGCTTCCTTTGGAAGTCATTCTGCTAACCTCCCTGGCGACGGTTTGCTCCGTCAACAAGGGCTGCAAGAAGCTAGGTCTACTGCGCCATCACTTCTGCCAGGTTCGGTGGTGGTGGTGGTGGAATGTTCTCCTCGGCAGGCGGCGGGGTATTCTCCAGGTTGAAGGGTATCCCTCCACGTCCACGGCCACGGCCACGGCCACGGTTGTTGCCACCACGGCCCCCGTTGGGTTCGGCTGGTTCGGGGATGGGCGCACGTCCACGGTTCATTAGGCGAGCAGATCGGCGGTTCGGCATCTGCAACACGGATCATAGGAATTTTAGTGCTTGTGCCATAAGTGCTTATAATTCAATATGGTTACATGATTTTGACGATTTAAAGAAAA